>CM039463.1:67639748-67841315 GCA_022414725.1 Microglena sp. YARC
GAAAAAAAGGGAAGAAGGAAATTTACTTCCCAAAGCCAAAAAAAGACCAAAAAAAGGGATATAAACCCTATTTTCCAAACCAATTTGGAAAATTACAGTGCTGTTTTTGAAATTTGTTTTTTCCCCAGTTGGGGGCCATAGCGAACGTGCCCTGGCAACAGAGATTTTTTGCTTAAAGGAAACCCCTAAAGGGGGGGTTCACAATTTAACCTGACCTAAAGGGGGTTTTTTTGTAATAAGGGGTGAGCAAAGTTACCTGGGCCCTATGGGAATTTGCCTAAGGGGGGCCTTGCCCTTAAGGGGAAGGCCACTTGCCTTTGCAAGCTCTAATTCTAAGTGGGTCCCTCTTCCTTTCAACCTCCACGCCCAAGTCCCCCAATAAGGGTTTGCCAACATTTATGTAATGTATGTATAAGGACGGGGCATATCATATTGAATGTTGGTCAAAAGCTTTATCATGATATCATATGATGTTCATACAATTGCAATCATAATGAAGGTATAAAATCCGTAACTTTTAGCTTTAAGTCCCAGACTGCCGGCATCAAAATGAATGAACATGAATATCATATTGCCTTCCCTAATGAATGTAACCATTGCGGCCCTAAGCGCGTCCCTTCACCGCACCTTGACTAGTTGACTACACCGAGAACCTGACGCCTCCCCCCTCTCTCTCGTCTAATAGACCCGCTAGCGCTGTCTAATAGGGAGTGGGGATTCTTCTCTAAGAGACCGCTAGCTTGTGTTCAATGAGAGGATTGAAACTTCTTCATGAAGAGCGACGGCCTCATCTGAATAGAGCCAGTACAGCTGCCCGCGTCCTATCTTATCTAACCTCCGTCTTGCATCCTCGCTTTTTTTTGCTACACAAGTAGTTCCCAACCAACCCAACCCACCCATTAACCCAAAATCCCCAACACCCAACCCCAACTGTGCCTGCGTAGGTATGGGACCGTGCGCACTCGGCAAGTGTCTCTAGCACCATCCCTGCCACAAGGTCCATTGTATCTAAGCGTAGTGCTTTTGAGCGCCATTACGGGGGCGGCCTACATAGTTAAATCAGGGGGATACGACAAACAACCGTCAAGGTTAAGGAGGGGGTTCAGGTGGGGTGACAATGTGGATCATACCGGGTGGCTTACTAAACTACGAAGGTTGCATTATTTGTGCGAGGTGTGAGTGGGGATGGCGCACAGAATACATTTGTCAGGTTCCGTGGCTTAGGCGGTCCATTTACGGGGGCGCTTGCCATTGTATCAGGGGGACCTATGAACAACAGCCGTCAAGGTAAGGAGGGGGTTGGAGGTGGGGGTGGGTAATTTTGGAATCAATACCGGTGCTTACTAAACTACTGAAACGTGTAATATTTTGGTGAGAGGGGGTGTTAAGTGGGGATGGCCACAAGATACATGGTGTCAGGTGCGTGCTTTAACGCGCATTACTGGGGCTCTTGCATTTATCAGGGGGCTATGACAACACCGTCAAGGTAGGAGGCGGGTGAGGTGGGGGTGGCAATGTGGATCCATAACCGTGCTTAAACTACTCAAAGCGTGTAATATTCTGGTGAGAGGTGATGTGGGATGGCCAGCAGATCCATTTTGTAAGCCTGTGCTTTGAGCGCTCATTACTGGGGCGGCCTACATTCGGTAATCAGGGGCTATGACAAACAACAGTCAAGGTAGGGGGGGGGAGGTGGGGGTGACAATGTGGGATCATAACCGGTTGCTTACTAAACTACTTTAACGTTGTAATATTTTGGTGAGAGGGTGTAAGTGGGGATGGGGCCACAGATCCATTAGTGTCAAGACCTGTGCTTTTTTAAAGCGGGCAATTTACGGGGGGCGCTTTGCATTGTTATGGGGGGGCTATGACAACACAAGTCAAGATAGAGGGGGTGTAAGTGGGGATGGCCACAGATCCATTGTGTCAAGCCTGTGCTTTAAGCGCCATTACGGGGGCGCTTGCATTGTATGGGGGGGCTATGACAACACAGTCAAGATAGGAGGGGGTGTAAGTGGGGATGGCCACAGATCCAACCATGTAATGCTGTTTGCTTAGCTTGAAAGATTGGGACGGGCAAATAATGATATCATTCGTCAATTATGATATCATATGATGCCCGCCAATCTGACTATGCTAAAGTTACAATTATATACAATCTCAGCATATGCGAATTTGTATGATTCATACTCGTCTTTGGTCAACATCATATGATATGCCGGTCCCTACTAGTAAGGCGCTCCCAGCACCCACCCAAGCCCCACCCAAGCCAAAGGCACCAAGAAACCAAGCACCCACCATATGCCGGTCCCTACTAGTAGGGCACTCAAGGCTGAATCCCTCCTGGGACGCCATGTGCTTGTGTTTTTTTTAACATGTACATCCTGTTGCAGCAGGCGGCCGCTCCAGGCTGAATCCCCACATGTGACGCCTGTGCTTGTGTTTGTTGCAGATCTGGTCTGCTAAGGTACCAGTGACCAGAACCTCTCACTGTGAGATCCCCCCCCCCACCCCCCACACACACACACACTCGGCACACGCACACACTGCAGGTCTGACTTAGAGCGTATGGTACCAGTGGCCAGCACTCTGACGCTGTGCTTGTGTTTGTTGCAGATCTGGTCTGCTGCAAAGGACTTTCCTTGTCAAGACCCTAGCTGGCCATGAGGGTAAGGTCATGTGTGTGGACGTGGCTTCTGATGGAAGCCATCTGGTGGCATCAGGCAGCTACGACCGCACCATAAAGCTGTGGGCCCCAGACTCTGTTCCGGAGCCCATGATGATCTAATGGTGGACGAACGCATGGCTCTAATAGCGTAGACCCTAGCTGGCCATGAGGGTAAGGTCATGTGTGTGGACGTCTCTTCTGCTGCAAGCCATCTTGTGGCATCAGGCAGCCTACGACGCACATAAAGCTGTGGGCCCAGACTGCTGTTCCGGAGCTCCATGATGATGCTAATGGTGGACGAACGCATGGCTCTAATAACGTAGACCCTAGCTGGCCATGAGGGTAAGGTCATGTGTGTGGACGTTGGCGTTCTGATGCAGCCACTTGTGGCATCAAGGCAGCTACGACCGCACCATAAAGCTGTGGGCCCCAGACTCTGTTCATGAGCCCATGATGATCTAATGGTGGACGAACGCATGGCTCTAATAGCGTAGACCCTAGCTAGCCTTGACGACAAGATCATGTGTGTGGACGTCTCATCTGAGTAATGAGAACACCTGGTGGGGCATGGTATTAAGGGAGCCCCGTCTTACAGCAGTAGATAACGGGCTGCTACTTTACCTGGACAAAGCTACCATGGCGGTTGACAGCGACCGCGCGATTAGAAACACTAAAGTGCACCTGTAGTGATCTACCCCTGCCCTTGTTCTCCTTTCTTCAAGCTCTACCAAAAATTGATCCATTTGTCGAAAGCGGCATTGTCATCTAGACTTCTGATGGAAGCCATATGGTAACCTCAGGCAGCTACGACCGCACCATCAAGCCGTGGGTACCAAAGTTTGTTCAAAACGTTGTGTCTATTTGCGTCTGAAGCAGAATCTCGAAGGTCCGTTGCGTCTCAAGACACAGCTTGTGAGATCCGTTTGGCGTCTCAGATGCAGATCTTGGAACGGGGTGCATCTCAGATGCAGATCTTGACACTGGGTGCGTCGCAGATGCAGATCTTGGAACGGGGTGCGTCTCAGATGCAGATCTTGTACCTGAGTGCGTCTCAGATGCAGATCTTGTACCTGGGTGCGTCTCAGATGCAGGGTGTCACCCTGAATAAGTAGGGGGAAGCTAGCCCGGGGTTAGCCAGCCCGGGGGTTAGGGTTTAGGGAGGTTGGGGTTTAAGGGGAAACCGGTTACCCCCAGGCTGGCTAACCCCGGGCTAGCTTCCCCCTCCCCTGACAGCCCTGCTGGGCCCCTACTCTCTTCCTGATCCCATGATGAGCAAGTGGAGTGATGAAATGGCACAGGCTTTCCTTTTCAGCTACGAGCAGCCAGCTTGTAGACAAGCTCCCCCTGACTGCCATTCATTCCAACCTGGCGTCAAGCTAGTGCACATTGAAATTAGATGACACAATCAGATATCCAGAACTGCTGAAATGATCTGGTGTAGCCTATTGGCTGGCTCAGGGAGCTGCCTAGAAGCTGCTAGAGGTTGTGGAGTCCGGGGTGCATTTCTGACCAGTATAGCCTGAACCATGCGTTGCCATGCAGCAACGAAATGGCGATGCGTAGCACAAAAAAAGCATTGTAGAGCAACCCCCCTACAGACAACTGTCTCTCTCCCAAGCCCATCCTTGATTTAGCAGGCCATTGTATTCAAGGTTCAGAAGCAGTATGTAGATGACCGGTATTTATTTTTTTGCTACATGTTGCGGCTTCTAGGCAGCTCCTTGAGCATCCACTGTGCGATCCAAAGCTAGAGAGTGTGTAGGGAAGCTGAGCATGCCTGTTTCAGGCACACAAGGTAGCTTCAGGTTAGGCCCAACAAACCGGAAAGGGAGCTGTCTAGATGCTGCAGGGAAGCTAGTCATAACAGCTTTCAGGCGCACTAGGTAGCTTCAGGTTGGTCCCAACAACCCGGAAAGGGAGCTGCCTAGAAGCTGCAGGGAAGCTGGTCATACCAACTTTCAGGCGCACTAGGTGGCTTCAGGTTGGGCCCTACGACCTAGAAAGGGAGCTGCCTAGAAGCTGCAGGGAAGCTGGTCGTAACAACTTCCAGGTGCACTAGGTGGCTTCAGGTTGGGCCCTACGACCTGGAAAGGGTGCTGCCTAGAAGCTGCAGGGAAGCTGGTCATACCAACTTTCAGGCGCACTAGGTGGCTTCAGGTTGGGCCCTACGACCTGGAAAGGGAGCTGCCTAGAAGCTGCAGGGAAGCTGGTCATAACAACTTCCAGGTGCACTAGGTGGCTTCAGGTTGGGCCCTACGACCTGGAAAGGGTGCTGCCTAGAAGCTGCAGGGAAGCTGGTCATAACAACTTTCAGGCGCACTAGGTGGCTTCAGGTTGGGCCCTACGACCTGGAAAGGGAGCTGCCTAGGAGCTGCAGGGAAGCTGTTCATGCCAGCTGTCAGGCACATGAGGTAGTTTCAGGTTGGGCCCATCGATCAGGAAAGGGAGCTGCCTAGAAGCTGCTCTACGCAGGCAAAAAAAACAGTGCCCCACCCTCCTGACGAATGCAATCACTATAGTTGCAGACACTTAAATGATAAAAATGTCGCACATGGCCATAAACCCTAAACCCTATGTGCAAATATGTGAAATAGATCGCATATATATAGGCATCTCCTTTAACTGGCTATTCAGCCCAACCTGACGCAAGCTAATGCACCTTGAAGCTGACACAATCAGATGTCCAGCACTGCATAAATAGTTTGATCAACTAACACGAAAAGAACCCCCCCTGTGCCTATACGTGCTGAGTTACCCTCCTGCAGTAGCACTGGTTGCTGTTTAGATGCCGCTGGCATTGGGGGGGTATTGTTGGATTAAATAATCACTGTAGCACGAACTCAGGGCTCACGTCGGTATAACGATTGTTAGGGGTTCAGTTCATCAGTGTTGTTTTCTTTTTAGCCCATCCTGTCACGGTTGGGCAAGTCCCTTTAGCCTGTTTGGCCTACCCCTGGACTGTAACATACATACGGGTGTCGTCAAAAAAGTAATGAGAATCAAGTATTAAGGAAGCCCCGTCCTACGGCAGTAGAGAACGGGCTGCTACTTAACCTGGACAAAGCTACCATGGCGGTTGACAGCAACCGCAATCACTGAAGCACACCCGTAGGGATTCGAACCCAGCGCCTCCATCGGTTCAACAAGCTCAACCATTCGTCGAAGCGGGATATCTGTCAGGGGTTGGTGGCGTTAGGTTAGTAAATCATGAGAGAAGAAGTCCTGTCACGGTTGGGCAAGTCCCTGTAGCCTACGGCATTTGACCTACCCCTGTACTGTAACATACTTACATACGGTACATACAGGTGGCGTTAGGTTTGTAACTCATAAGAGAAGAAGGGTCAACCAACCCCAACCAACAACATGAGGCTTTAGGTTTATAACTCATGAGAGAAGAAGGGTCAACCAACCCCAACCAACAACATGAGGCTTTAGGTTTATAACTCATGCGAGAAGAACAAGAAAAAGAAATGAGGCTCGTTTGAATTCGATTGGATGGGATTGGACTTTTACATGGTTTGCCAGCCAACTCTGGTCTGCTTACCGTCTTCCAAGTCCCCCCATGATACCCACAAACAAGTCCTATTCAGCGTCGCAAGCGGCGTGGAAAATAGGCGGAGTGTGATGGCAACGGAATGAAAAGTGGCAAAGATGGAGCTGACCGAAGCGAGTAAGCTCCGCGGCCGTTGACTGACGTGTCGGGCTTCAAGTTTTTCATTTTTCGGTCGGACAGACGGACAAATGGGTAAACATGGGGGCTCCCGCCCCCATGAAGAGGGGCTCCGCCAAAACAGTGAGCACACTAATGTTTATAAGACGGTTTAAAAGACGTGCCCATGTCCCAACTTCAATACGGTACCTCATTGCTTAATGGGGGGCCCTACCGATATTGCAAAGCTTATTTTGAGCTCTGTATTACCCTTAGTAAAGTAACCCGGATGATTCAAGTACTATATGATTATATTTTGTTTCTTCCGTTACATTGCATTGCCGTAGACAGGTCAGAGTTGAACAAAGACAAGCCTGCGTCCACAACATTCGGTGTGTGTGTGGTGGTGGTGGTGGTGGTGGTGGTGGTGGGGGGGTATCTTCCAACCATCCTAAAAACCGCAGGGTATAATTTATACAGATTCAGGCAGTCTGAATCCTCGATGGTGCTGGCAAGAAGTAGGGAGTAAGAAGGGAAGGGCGGGGCATGCCAGACTATTGGCGATCTAGACGGGCGCCACTGCTTCTGGCAACTTGGACAGATGACCCCCCTAACCAGGTCTGTGGAAGCGGGGGCAAGGATACATACCGGTACCTACAGCACTACCACGAGTGTAGAGATCCAACAGTACTAAGTATTAGGGGGACACGTCACGGCCTGAATGAACATGACTAATGTTTGTATTGTGATTTATTGTGATTTAATGAAACGTGACTGATATTTTTTTATTGCGAGTTGAATGAAACTGAATGAACACGACTGATGTCTTTTATTGTGATTCATTGTGATTTAATGAAACCCACACCTGAGCAGAGGGACACACCGAATCCTGAGATAATCCTGGACAATGAGCTTGTCTGTCTTGGTCAACACAGTGTCCCTGAGGCTGAACTTAGCGTTCAACGAATGGCTCATTGGCAAAGCTCCTTGAACGACGTAGGTGCCGGGTTCGAATCCCCACGGTGCGCTTGGGTGTTCGCGGTCGCTGTCTACCGCCATGGTAGCTCTGTCCAGGTAAAGTAGCAGCCCGTTCCCTGCCGCGGTAAGACGGCGATCCCTTAATTCCACGTCCCACCAGGCGTTACATTACTTTTGTCCCAGACACTGGTCAGTGTTGGGCCAGTGGTGCAGGACTGCAGGTGTGATTGACCGTGGGTCGGTTAATCCCGCCGACCTACGGGTACCTACTCCCTTGTTACTGGTATGTAGGAATGACTCCGCCGGTCACATATGATCCTAGAATATAGGGCTGGCGCACAGATACCTACCCTTTGAGCGAAAAAATTCCTGGAAAAAACCAATCACATTGTAAAAGTTGTCGAAGACTCCTTGTGCAGCTGAGAATGCTCCAAACGTTGCCAAACAACTGAACACGCTTTCGGTATATGAAACCGATCGCGACTCATGCAGGTTTGTTGAGGACGCTGCGTCCTCAGTTGGGTTGAAGGGAACGTTCCGTCGCAGGACGCAACGTGGGGAGGGTCCGTTGCGTCACAGAAGGAAGTGTCCGTTGTGTCGTAGGACGCAGGCTATATAATTGGTTGCGTCTCAGGCGGCAGAGCTTTGGGTTCTCCTGAAATACCCTGGTCTCATGATGCACATGTTGGAGTCTCCCAGAACAACCAGGGTGGGCATGCTCTCAGCGCCTTGCACTTGACATTAATGGCTCCAGCCATTCAGGCTGCTCCTTTCACACCGTCGGTATAACGATTGTTTCGGGTTCAGTTCATCAGTGCCTTCTTTTTAAGCCCTTCCTAACACGGTTAGGCAAGCACCTTCAACCGATTTGGCCTACCCCTGGACAGTAACATTCATACAGAAGATTAAGGGAAGTCCAAAGCCAACAAACAAATTTAAAACCGGAGACGGTGCTCAGATGAAAGGCTGATTGACCATATAGTCAAACGAAACTGAAAGCCAACAAACTGGCGACCCCAATAGATGGAAGGGGAAGGCGCAGTTGCGCGGAGACGGCTATTTCTACTGAGAGGAGCAGCGTGATTGCATTGTGTAGTCTGTACTAAGGAGTGTGGTACAGTAGTGTTTATACTTCCCATTTTTACTCCATCTGCAGAAAGTGAGCAGCCTAAAGGCTGACAGACCATGTAATCAAACCATCTCAGTCTAATCCGCTTGGTTGTCTCCCTGGTTTCTGTGGGTAATCCAAACCAATCCAATCCTTGAATCCTATATTCCACATGGCCCTGCAAACGCAGTCATGACAAGTTGCCCATTCATCTGTCCTACTAGACGGCTAGGACACCTTTACTAGGTTATAAATCATGTAACAATCCAATCCGGCATATATTCCTCGAGAGGACCTGGACAGGTTTTTAACCTGTCTAATCTGCTAGTATGCTCCATGGTTTCCGTGGATATCGCATGGGGGACATGGAGTTGGAAGTCGGTGAGAAGCCCAGAGTTGGCTGACGAACTATGTAGCAATCCAATCCATTCTAACCGTCCTGAATCTGCCATGCCCTGCGCAATCCACACAGAAACTGTAGCAGAGTGCTAGACTGTGGGCGTATCGATCAGGCAACTCGATCTGTCCCGGTACTGGTTCTCAGGTACCGGTACTTGAACTTAGGTCACCATAGTACGCTTTCTGCCGGTCCTGAGCTGCCTTCGGGCATCTCCTGCACTGATCTCTTCTCTTAACATACGAGACATGTTTTGTCGACAGCCCCTCCCAATGTTGAGGTTGAGCAAGCCTATTTAGCCTGTTTGGCTAAGCCTTGACCGTCTAGAGACTGTGAAACACACGCACGATCCTAAAATGGTTGGCCCTCAGGGCTTCTATCTGATAACCTGCCACAGCAACCATCCTGTAGCTTCCCTGTAACTATCCTGTATCTCTTCTGTATGCCTGGACAAGTCTATAAACTATCTAATCTGCATATTTTGCTCCTTGTTTTTCGTGGGTGTCGCACGGGGGGACTTGGAATTGGAAGACCATGGGCAGCCCAGAGTTGGCTGAAAAAACATGTAACAATCCAATACAATCCAATTCGACCTGATACCCCGCCACAGCAACAATCCTTCAGCTGCCCTGTACCTACCCTCTACCTTCCCTGAAACTGCCATGATGCCATGATGTCATAAATTCCCGTTCCTTAGATAACACAAAAAGGCACTTCGGTGACTATACCCCAGAAAGACGAAAGGTCACTAGATCAAAAGACCAGATGTCACTAACTTAACTAACTACATGACTTTGTAGTGCGGCAGCACCGCACGGCATAATTTTAAGGAGTGGCTTTACTTGCATTCATTCAACAATTTTGTAAGAGTAATGAACTAGATAAATGAACCTAACTAAACCTGTTTGATTGCATTGCTTTCTGTTCTCAGGCTGGTGGTTGGCCCCAGTGCAATCAAACGGGCTAGAACCCTTGGCCTCACGCCTAATAAGAAGTTTCTCGCCTCTGAAGTAAGCTGATCAGGTGGTAGCACTGTTTCTGTATCAGCTACGGCAAGAAGCTTCTATCCTAGCATTGCCTCATTATGGCTTGCTATTCAGCTGAACCTTTGGCAAACCAGTGTAGGCCACCTCACCTGAGGCTATGGCTAGTGTGGAGGAGGCTACGGCCTCACACCTCGAAATACGGCAAACTATTTATTTATTTACTCTGTACTGAGGACTGTGGTGTAGTAGCGATTATACTACCCGGGTTTACTCTGCCCGAAGACGGTGAGCAGCCTGAAGGCTGATAGACCATGTAATCAATCCAACAAAAAGGCCATATGGTGACAACATCAGGCCTTTTGGGCGAGCCCCCAGGGTCAACCCGGTTGTCCGTTTGACCTCACGACCACACAAAGCCAACTGTCTTAACCAACTGCCTCCTAACTAACTGTCTCGTATCTAACTGGCTTCAGTCTGCTGCACTCCATTCTGCTGCCACCTATTGCTCCGATAGCCAACTCTCTGCGCCATTTTTCCGCGTCGCCTGCGCCGCCGCCTAGGACTTGTTCAGTTCATCAGTGCTTCCTCTGTTTCGCCCATCAAGGTTGGGCAGGCTCCTTAGGCCTATTTGATGTACCCCTGCACTGTAACAACATACACACATGCCTACACATACAATGTCTACACATACATACATACATACATACATACATGTCTACACATGCGTCTGCATTCAGTCCTCTAGAGTGAAGAGTAGCTCAGAGTTGGCTGAAACACCATGTAACAATCCAACCCAACAGAAGTAAAAACTGTCTCATCCGCTTAGTATGCTCCCTGGTATCCGTGTGTTTCGCTCGAAGGGACTGGGAATTGAAAGACAGTGAGCAGCTCAGAGTTGGCTGAGAAACCATGTAACAATCCAATCCAACCCAACTAGAGTGTGCTGCAGTCTAGCTTTAATACTACCCTTGTATCCCGTTTCGACAAATGGCTCAATGGTGGAGCTCTTTGAAACAAGAAGGTGCGGGGTTCGAATCCCTACGAGTGCGCTTTTGTGTTAGCGGTCGCTGTCAACCGCAATGGTAGCACTGTCCAGGTAAAGTAGCAGCCCGTTCTCTACCGCCGAAAGACAGGGCTTAATACCACGCCCCACCAGGCGTTATCATTACTACCCTTGTTTACTATGCCCGCAGACAGTGAGCGGCCTGAAGGCTGATAGACAATGAAGGCAAGTGAAGCATAAATACAGCACAGGTGTCAGGGGCCACATTTCGACTACATCAACAAAACTGTCTAATTTGCTTAGTGTGATCCCTGGTTTCCGTGGGTATCTCTCAGGGGGATTTGGCATTGGAAGACGGTGAGCAGCCCAGAGCTCGCTGAAAAACCATGTAACAATCCAATCCAGGGGGGGGGGGGGGGGGGGGGGGGGGGGGGGGGGGGGGGGAGCCAAGGCTTTCTATTGTCTAGGAACGCCCGACATGTCATCTCTTAGGCAAGCTTAGCATGCTCCCCGATTTCTGTGGGTACCACAGGGGGAAATTTAGAATTGGAAGATAGTGATTCACGTGTCTTGGAGCGCCTGCCATGTCTTCTCTTAGGCAAGCTTAACATGCTCCCTGATTTCTGTGACTACCGCACGGAGACTTGAAATTGGAAGGCAGTGATTCACTTGTCTAAGAATGCCCGCCATGTCATCTCTTAGGCAAGCTTAGCATGCTCCCTGAATTTTGTGGGTCTCACACAGGGGTGGAATTGAAAAACAGTGATTCACATGTCCTGGAACGCCCGCCATGTCTTCTCTTAGGTAAGCTTAACATGCTCCCTGATTTCTGTGAGAACCGCACGGAGACTTGGATTTGGAAGGCAGTGATTCACTTGTCTAAGAATGCCCGCCATGTCATCTCTTAGGCAAGCTTAGCATGCTCCCTGATTTCTGTGAGTACCGCACGGAGACTTGGAATTGGAAGGCAGTGATTCACTTGTCTAAGAATGCCCACCATGTCTTCTCGTAAGCAAGCTTAGCATGCTCCCTGATTTCTGCGTTTACCACACGCGGGACTTGGGATTGTAAGACAGTGATTCACTTGTCATGGAATGCCTGACATATCATCTCTTAGCCAAGCTTAACATGCCCCCTGATTTTTGTGAGTACCGTACAGGGACTTGGAATTGGAAGGCAGTGATTCACTTGTCTTAGAACGCCCGCCACGCCTTCTCTTAGGCAAGCTTAACATGCTCCCTGATTTCTGTGAGTCCCACACGGGGGACTTGGAATTGGACAACAGTGATTCACTTGTCTAAGAATGCCCGCAATGTCATCTCTTAGGCAAGCTTAGCATGCTCCCTGGTTTCTGTGGGTATCTTACAAAGGGATTTGGCATTGGAAGACGGGGAGCAGCCCAGAATCGGCTGGAAAACCATGCTACAATCCAATCCAATCAAGGTCCTGCCGTCTGTCCTACATCTGTTCTAACTCCCTTCAAGGACGTTGAGAGAGTCCTCTTTGTTGTTTCCGTGGCTGCACCAGGTATCGCTCAGGGGGATTTGGCAGTAGAAGACGGTGACCAGCCCAGAGTTGGCTGAAAAACCATGCAACAATCCAATCTAGTATAGGCCCTGTCATCTGTCCTACATATGTCCTAACTCCCTTCAAGGACGTTTAGGCGCCCTAATCCCTTATCTGGGTTGCTTGAAAGGAAAATAACCGGTGTCTTAATGTAGCACAATGGTGCTCCTAGTAGCCTTTGGGTTGATACTAGCAGCTTTCAGGTGGCAATAAAGCAACCCCTAAGGCTCTACCGTAGCACCCCCAAAACACTTAGGTACACAATGTAGCACCTTCCAGACCCCCCTGCTGGAATGGTTGTCATGGCCTTCTAGATTTTCATTGCACAAAAGTTAAGTGGTACAGTAAAGTAAAGAGGGACTTTCTACTAGCAGCCTTTAAGAAACCCCTAATGGGATACATCCCTGCGACCAGTATGCTCCTGGTGCACACATTCAAGAAGCATCCCCTCAGAAGATAAGCCCTGGAGGTGCCCTCTTTAGCCCTGGGGGGTGCCCTCTTTAGCCCTGGGGGTGCCCTGGGGGCTTAGCTCTGGGGGTGCCCTGGGGGTGCCCTCTTTAGCCCTGGGGGTGCCCTGGGGCTTAGTTCTGGGGGTGCCCTCTTTAGCCCTGGGGGTGCCCTGGGGGCTTAGTTCTGGGGGTGCCCTGAGGGTGCCCTCTTTAGCCCTGGGGGTGCCCTGGGGGCTTAACTCCGGGGGTGCCCTCTTTAGCCCTGGGGGTGCCCTGGGGGCTTAGTTCTGGGGGTGCCCTCTTTAGCCCTGGGGTGCCCAGGGGGCTTAACTCTGGGGTGCCCTCTTAAGCCCTGGGGGTGCCCTGGGGGCTTAGTTCTGGGGGTGCCCTCTTCAGCCCCGGGGGTGCACAGGGGGCTTAGCTCTGGGGGTGCCCTGGGGGTGCCCTCTTTAGCCCTGGCCCTTACCAGGTGAACAGTATATTTAGATGTGAAGGAACCCATTGCTATCTGAGGAATATGCATGAACAAGCTTCACTCAAGATCTGTATAGAAGCTTCTCAGAACATCCACGAACGAGCTTATCAGAAGATCGATACAAAAGCTTGACAGAAGATCTGTTTAGAAGCTTCTCAGAACATCAACAAGCAAGCCACAGCGCCTAGCTGCTTTGCTAGATGACCTAGACAAGTCGTTAAACTATCGGTGTAGAGACCTGGACATGTCTATATTCATTATGAGTTCGAGGACCCTGTCACACACCCTGGTTTCCGTGGCTTGCACACGGGGGGAAGTGTTGTATTCTGCAGACAGTTTGACGCCGAATGGCCAGCGTATAGAACCTTGTAACAATTTGCTAGATAGCAGCTTCTCCAATCATAGTCACTTGTTTGAAGCTCCCATCGTACAACACCAACTCAGCTAAGAGGTCAGGTGGAAACTGTGTGTGTGTGTTAGTGTGTGTTTTTGTGTGTGTGGGTGTGTGTTGGACAGCCCGGGGGTAGCCACACAGATAATTTTAAGGAACCCAACCTTGAATGGTGGTGATTTGGTGGTTGGCCACAGTGCAAGCAAACGGGCTGGCCTTCTCAACCTCACGCCTCTTTATAAGACGTACAATTTACTGAGTAATTTAATGGTGGTGATCACATGTGAGTTATGTAAGAAGCTTGTCGGCCATATCCATCCATCCACCTATCCATTCATTCATGTGTTTACCTATCCATCCATCCACCCACCTACATACCCATACATACAGGTAAGCAGGCTGCAGGCAAGACAAGGCAAATGAACTTGCGCCTTTCAAAGCAGTTTGCGTCTGAGGTGTCTATGCTCGTATATGAACGCGTTCTATCAGCCTTGGGAGCTGAACAACTCATCATCAGAATGCCTGAGACGTCTCATAGCCCGTGGGCTCCTTAGGTAAACACGTACATTCATACAGTTAGCCCCAGGAGCTGAAGTAATCATCATCAGGATGACTGAGGCACGGGTTCTCACAACCCATGGGCGCCTTCGGTACAGTCGTACATATATACAGTTAGCCCCAGGAGCTGAAGAACTCATCATCAGAATGCCTGAGGCACGGGATCTCAGATCCCATAGGAGCCTTAGGTAAACATGTCCATAGGTCTATTTGAGTCCATGCACGCACAGTCATATACAAAGCGGATGTATATATGTATGTATGTATGCATAACATCATCATATACAATGCGGATGGATGAATAGCACTCATTATGTACGCGGATGGATGGACGTATTCATGCACCACCATGAATACATACAGTTAGCCACGGGAGCTGAAGAACTCATAATCAGGATGCCTGAGACGCGGGTTTTCAGAGCCATTGGGCCCCAGCATGCGCAGACCAAAGCCCCTGGACAGGCGCTCTGCAGTGGCTTGCAGCTCTGACAGGTGTGCTTGCCACGGAACGTCCTGCAAGTAGGAAGGGGTATAGCCAGCATACCGACTATTGGACACGTTTCTCCGACCCCCGCTGGCTCGATCGCCTGGGCCAGATGTGGGTGTGTGGCTGCCGCTGGCTGTTGCCCCACTGCTGCCGCTGCCTGGGTGGGAGTCCGACAACGGTTCCATCCATCGCTCTCCGTGCATGTTGTACCACTGCAGGCCCACCACCTGCAGCGGCATGATGGCGATAGGTGGCTGCTGGCCCCGCTCGATGGCCGCAGCCGCATGCTGCATGCTGATCACGAGGGGAGCAAAGGAGTGGAAGGTGAGGAAGCGCGCACATAGGGGGGCCTCGGGGATGCGATACACCGGGTACCAAGCCACTGCAAACCAAGAGGCAGGGTGCAACTCAGCGATCTTTGCGCTGCGAAGGAAGGGCTGTTTTGCTGCCAGAGATGGGGAGGTAGAGGAGCTGTTGGCCTCAGTGGGATGAGGACTTGGGTGGGGGGAAGGGGAGGGGGAGGGGTGGGAGGGGGGGGTGTCGCTGAGGTGACCGGCCCACTTGAGGTCGGCGCAGTGGACTTGGGAGTAGACTCGTTGGTGGGAGGGGCCACGGAAGAGGGGGCGGATGCACAAGCTGTGCACTGTGAGCCTGGGATACATGTGCATGAGGCATCGACGCGCGGGGTGGGCTGTGGTCCTGAGGATGACGCCGAGGGGACAGCCTCTGGTGGGTCAGCTGCTTCAGTAGTTTCGGTGGTTCTAGAGGCTGCTGTCGTTCCTTTTGTGCTTGCTGCTCCTGTTGCTGCAGCTGATGCACTGGGTATAGCTTGAGGGGAGGAGGGAGAAACGCTGGAGGGGGTCTCATTAGGCTGTGTGGTGTTGTGTGAGGATGGGGAGGGGGTCTGCCGCGCTGCTGTCTTGCTATCAGAGGAGGGGGGGGATGCGGAGGCGGCGGCGGAGGTGGCCTGGGGGCGGGAGGCGCTGGGTGAGGAGGGGAAGGGGGTATGTGTTGCAGCGAACTTGCTGTCTGTCGGGGGGGAGGGTGTGGCAGTGGCGTAGGCAGCAGCGTAGGCCGCTGCGGCGGCGTCTGCTAGATCCCCCACCTGCTCGTACAAGGGAGTGCGGTTGAAAGGCATCTCTTGCTCGAAGAACTCGAACTTCAAGCGCATGTGTCGTGGCCACCCCTCGGTGTCCGACACGTACAACTTCCGCGACTCTTCTCCGGTGGGCACATCTCTTGGTGTAGTGGGTGTGAAGAGCTGGATGGCTGACAGGTAGGGGACAAAGTAGCACAGGGAAGGTCCTCTGGAGCCACCAAGGGTGTATACCTGTGCAGGGTCGGCAAGGGGTTAGGGTCTGGGGCTAGCGACAATACGAATCTACAGGACCGAAGGGTGGGGGAGCCTAGAGCAGATCTAGGCCAGCCTGAGGTTTGTAACCCTTAAACTTCCGGCCATGTTTTTAATCATGGAGTGTTACTTATATCGACATTATCAATCCTGTCAAGACATTCGATTGTGTCATTGTATTACAGGAAGTTCTATTAGCAGTCGAGTTTTTGCCAGTTCTTCCACTATGGGGAAGCTCAAATAAAGAGGTCAGAGAGCTTAAGCTGAGGGGGGGGGGGACACAGTAGCAGGAGCAGCAGGAGCAGGATACCAGGAAGGGGCAGCCTCCCCCATGGGTGAAATAAATACATATATGTTACATGTCATGACGAGGCGTGAGGTTGAGGGGGCTAGCCCGTTCGCTTGCACTTGGGCCAATCACCAACCATGGATGGAGCAGTACAAGTCTGAAGAGCGTTGCAAGCAGGGTACTTCCAAGCGCGCGATTTTGCGCGCTGGCACGCTGTCTTTTTGAGCCCCATTGCGCGTTTCGCGCAGTTTTTTGCAACCCCCTGTGGGCACAGCAAGCATTTTTTGCGC
This sequence comes from Microglena sp. YARC, assembly GCA_022414725.1. Taxonomy (NCBI): domain Eukaryota; kingdom Viridiplantae; phylum Chlorophyta; class Chlorophyceae; order Chlamydomonadales; family Chlamydomonadaceae; genus Microglena; species Microglena sp. YARC. The sequence continues at coordinate 67,656,394 of CM039463.1, forward strand.
TTTTTGCGCAACGAAGCACAGTTTTTTTGTTTTCAAGTGCGCTAAAGCGCTGGCCAATTTGGTCAATGGAAGTACCCTGGTCGCAAGCGAAGTGGAAGAATGGTGTGGTGTGGAAAGGGTGTTCTTTGGTCTCCTTTTCTGCACCCCTAAGGCACCCCTTCAGCACCCTTTTCACCTATAATGCACCCTTCCGAGGCAAATATAAGGGTGACCGCCTAAAATAGTATTCAGTGACATCCAAGCCAGGGTTTACAACCTCAGAGCTAAGGCCAGGGAGACAGACAGACAGACAGACAAATATACAAACAAAAAGACGAACAAATGGGGGCTCTTGCCTCCTTCTAATGGGGGCCTCCGTGACAAAAACGTACCCCACGCCCATATATACGTGTGTGTGTGTGTGTGTAGAGGGGTGGGGATGGGGGGGGTCTTCATTTGCCAATTCACGTTTGCACAAGCTGAGGTGCGGATTTTATAATCAGATTTACATTTTCTCCCCACTACCACCACCACCATGACAAACATGAACCTCACGCCTGTGCATGCTCTCTGTGTCTGTGTGGTGGTGGTGGTGTGTGTGTGTGGGGGGGATATATCTCTCCCCCCATCCCCACCCCCAACCCACAAACACAAACCCACACGCACACAAACAGTGGCAAAAACTTACCTCACGCCCGTATATACTGGGCTCCAAGTAGAACCTCCACACGTCGTCTAAGCACAAGTCTTGAAGGGCCTGCTCTTTGTTACCTCCGCTGCTTCCCTCCAGAGAGAGCATTGGAGTCACCTGTGTGTATGTGTGTGTGTGCGCGCGCGTGTGTGTAAGTATGTATGTATGTTACAGTCCAGGGGTAGGCCAAATAGGCTAAAGGGACTTGACCAACCGTTTAGGAAGGGCTTAAAAAGAAAAAGCACTGATGTGTGTGTGTGTGTGTATGTGTGTGAGTGTGTATGTGTGTGTGTGTGTGTGTGTGTGTGTGTGTGTGTGTGTGTGTGTGTGTGTGTGTAAGTGTGTATGTGTGTGAGTGTGTATGTGTGTATGTGTGTGTGTGTGTGTGTGTGTGTGTGTGTGTGTGTATGTGTGTGTGTGTAAGTGTGTATGTGTGTGAGTGTGTATGTGTGTGTGCGTGTGTATGTGTGTGTGTGTAAGTGTGTATGTGTGTGAGTGTGTATGTGTGTGTGTGTGTGTGTGTGTGTGTGTGTGTGTGTGTGTGTGTGTGTGTGTGTGTGTGTGTGTATGTGTGTGTGTGTGTGTGTGTGTGTAAGTGTGTATGTGTGTGTGAGTGTGTGTGTATGTGTGTGTAAGTGTGTATGTGTGTGTGAGTGTGTGTGTATGTGTGTGTGAGTGTGTATGTGTGTGTGAGTGTGTGTGTATGTGTGTGTAAGTGTGTATGTGTGTGTAAGTGTGTATGTGTGTGTGAGTGTGTGTGTATGTGTGTGTAAGTGTGTATGTGTGTGTAAGTGTGTATGTGTGTGTGAGTGTGTGTGTGTATGTGTGTGTAAGTGTGTATGTGTGTGTGAGTGAGTGAGTGTGTGTGTGAGGGTGTGTGCAACAGTGTGCGTGTGTTTGTGTGAGCGTATGTCTGCGTGTGCGTGTGTGTGTGTGCTTGAGAGTGTGCGTGTGTGCATGTGAGCATATGTGTGTGTGAGTGCGTGTAAGTGTGTGTGTGTGTGTGTGTGTGTGTGCTTGTGTGTGTGTGTGCTTTGTGTGTGTGTGTGTGTGTGTGTGTGTGTGTGTGTGTGAGAGCGTATGTGTGCGTGTGTGTGCGTGTGTGACTGTGTGTGGGCGTGTGTGTGATCGTGTGTGATTGTCGGTGTGTGTGTGTGCGTGCAAGTTTGTGTCTGTGTGAGAGAGTGTGTATGTGTGTGTGAGCGTATGTGTGCGTGTGTGTGGGCGTGTGTGTGTGTTTGTGTGAGCGTGTGTGTGTGCGTGTGTGTGTGAGTTTGTGTGCGTGAGCGTACGTGAGTGTGTGTGTGTGAATGTGTTTGAGAGTGTGATTGTGTGTGAGTTTGAGAGTGTGAGTGTGTGATTGCGCGTGAGTGCGTGTGGGAGAGCATGTGTTAGTAAGCACGTGCGCGTGATGTGTTGTTGGCGGGGGGATTAAAGGGAGTTTAAGACGGATTCGGAACTTCAAATACCAAAATTGAACACATCATCCTGAAAGTTCACTTCACACCACTCACAGCATACCCTGTTTGGGATACCAGGGTTGGTTTCATAAAGGTTTGCAGTTATGATGGCCATCCCGTTTAAAAAAGGCAGCAAATCTACTGTGAATGTAGGGTCTGTGAAAACCCCTCACCCTCACCTCTTTGGCCTAAAACCCTTCGACTGACCTCAACCCCACCTCTTCAACCTAAAACCCACCTCGACCCCACCACTTCGACCCCATCTCTTTGATCAGTAACCCCTCGACCCACCTCACACCTCTTCGACCCCGTCTCTTCGATCAGTTACCCCTCGACCCACCTCGACCCCACCTCTTCGGCCCCATCTCTTTAATCATTAACCCCTCGACCCACCTCACACCTCTTCGACCCCATCTCTTCGATCAGTAACCTCTCAACCCACCTCACACCTCGTCGACCCCATCTCTTTGATCAGTAACCTCTCAACCCACCCCACACCTCTTCGACCCCATCTCTTTGATCAGTAACCCCTCGACCCACCCCACACCTCTTCGACCCCATCTCTTTGATCATTAACCCCTCGACCCACCTCACACCTCTTTGACCCCGTCTCTTCGATCAGTAACCCCTTGACCCACCTCGACCCCACCTCTTCGGCCCCATCTCTTTAATCTGTAACCCCTCGACCCACCTCACACCTCTTCGACCCCATCTCTTCGATCAGTAACCTCTCAACCCACCTCACACCTCCTCGACCCCATCTCTTTGATCAGTAACCTCTCAACCCACCTCGACCCCACCTCTTCGACCCCATCTCTTCGATCAGTAACCCCGGTCAAACCCACCCTCACACTCTTCGACTCCATCTCTTTGATAAGTAACCCCTCGACCCACCTCCCACCTCTCCGACCCCATCTCTTTGATCAGTAACCCCTCGACCCACCTCGACCCCACCTCTTCGACCCCATCTCTTAGATCTGTAACCCTCGAGCCCACCTCACACCTCTTCGACCCCATCTCTTCGATCAGTAACCATCTCGACCCACCTCACACCTTCTTCGACCCCCATCTCTTTGATCAGTAACCCCTCGACCCACCTCGACCCCACCTCACACCTCTTCGACCCCATCTCTTTGATCTGTAACCCCTCGACCCACCTCGACCCCACCTACTCTGAGCACCATGGTGCCATGTACAGACACCTTTTTGAAACACGGCGTCTGTGGTAAGCGAAAAATGCAATAAGGAAAGGGACCGGTGTTTCTACAGGGCAGCCTTGTGCTCTGAGAAGCCTTTTGAGTGATACGAGCAGCTTCCTTGAGGCCAAAAATCAACACTTAAAGGCTCTAACATTGCACCCCAAAACACCAACGTACGTAATGTAGCACTCGTGCTACAAATAGCACCTTATAGCCATTCAGGGGATGATTTGGGAAGTACACTTTGTACTTGGGACTTGGTTCTCAGAATCTCAGGCCAATTATCGAGAATTCTTGCGAGATTTCACGATATGTTTGGCTATTTTTGGCTCTCCCAGGCTAATCATCGACCTATGAAAAAGGGGCATATTAAAGAGCCACCCCATAAAAGGTGCGAAGTCTTTATGGGCAAAGGTCATCCCGTATTTCATATTTTGAACTCTTTGAGAGAGGGTTGGGTTGGGGGGGTGGGGGTCACGCTAAAGTTGCGGGTTCACAGGCTTGGAGGGTTGCTGGTTCATGCACAGAGGCCAGGGACGAAGGCCTCGGTCGATGTCGAACCCTTGCGTATAATTAGCAAGTAGTACAGGTGTCGTACCGAGGTTGAGCCCTCACCAGCGGCTGGTAATCAAGCATGTCTGTCCCATGCTGACTATGGATTAACTGCCCTGCATACTACTAACTACCTGCCCTGAACACTACTAAGTATCTACCCAGATAACAATGGATTATCTGCCCTGCACACCACGAACTACCTGCCCTGTACACTATGGATGACCTGACAAGATAACAATGGATTATCTACCCTGCACACAACTAACTACCAGCCCTGTGCGCTACAAAGTATCTGCCCAGATAACAATGGATTATCTGCCCAGCACGCTACAAAGTATCTGCCCAGATAACAATGGATTATCTGCCCAGCACGCTACAAAGTATCTGCCCAGATAACAATGGATTATCTGCCCAGCACGCTACAAAGTATCTGCCCAGATAACAATGGATTATCTGCCCAGCTCGCTACTAAGTATCTGCCCAGATAACAATGGATTATCTGCCCAGCTCGCTACAAAGTATCTGCCCAGATAACAATGGATTATCTGCCCAGCACGCTACAAAGTATCTGCCCAGATAACAATGGATTATCTGCCCAGCACGCTACAAAGTATCTATCCAGATAACAATGGATTATCTGCCCAGCTCGCTACAAAGTATCTGCCCAGATAACAATGGATTATCTGCCCAGCTCGCTACAAAGTATCTGCCCAGATAACAATGGATTATCTGCCCAGCACGCTACAAAGTATCTGCCCAGATAACAATGGATTATCTGCCCAGCACGCTACAAAGTATCTGCCCAGATAACAATGGATTATCTGCCCCAGCATGCCTACAAAGTATCTGCCCAGATAACAAGGATTATCTGCCCAGCTCGCTACAAAGTATCTGCCCAGATAACAATGGATTATCTGCCATGTACACTACTAACTACCTGCCCTGTACCAGGGGGGGGGGGGGGGGGGGGGGGGGGGGGGGGGGGGGGGGGGCAGAAAAACAGATTTTGGACCGCATGTTCAACATGGTGTCTGATTCAGATGGGAGTTGGAATTGTGGAAGTTTCACACAAAAGGAGGGGGGAAATAAAGTTGGGAAAAAGGTTTTTTATCCCCCCCCCCCCCCCCCCCCCCCCTCCTCCTCCTAAAACCCGCTTACCTCACCCTACCCCCCCTAAAATGGAGGTCATTCGGAGGATCTTTTCTTGCCCATTCCAGTTATGCTCTTACATCTTCAAGGGGTTGCCCAAACGTGATTTATCGCAAAGTTAAGATTTGGACCGCTTTGGTCAAAAAAACCTTTGGCCGCTTTGGAAAAAAACTTGTTTTCTATGTATCCTGAGGATAAGCTCTATTTAAAGCAAAGATGCAGGCAGCTTTTTACTTGCCCCCCCCCCCCCCCCACACACACACACACACACCTCCCCCCCCCCCTCGCCCTGTACACTATGAAAATATTGCCCAGAAAACAATGGATTATCTACCCTGCACACTACTTACTACATGCCCTGTACACTATGAAATATCTGCCCAGCACACAGTGAATTGTACTCCCTGCTTTCCGTGGGTACCGCACGACGGGACTTGGAATAGGAAGAAGGTGAGCAGCCCAGAGTTGGCTAGAAAAATTTGTAACAAAGCAATCAAATATAATCAACCACACAATGAATTACCTGCAACAGGAACCTTTCCAGGTCTGTGGTGGCGGATGGGTCTTGGGATGGGGGGGGCATCATGTCAGCAGACTCCTTGGAGGGCGCCGGGCTAGGCCCCCTTGAAGGGGGTCTCATTGGAAGGTCGGAGTTAGGACGAGCATACTGGCCAGGGACTGGCTTGCCCCAGGCCCCCTTATTCTGCCCCCCAGGGTACCCCATGCCCGCGGAGGATATGTGACTTCCTCTCCCTCTCCCTGAGATAGGACCCCTCCCAGACATCGCCGATGGGGAGTTGGGGCCTCGTTGAGAGCATTGTTGAAAGCCCCCCCCTGGGTGCCCGCCAAATAACGGTGGCTTGCCAGGGGGGTCTGGATGGTGGAAGGGGGGCTCACCCTCGGACACTGTGTCCCAGTCCCTATTGCGGTTCCAGGCTTCCCCGGTAGGTTCTGGAGGACTGCTCCTCTTATGTGTGCTTGGCCTGGGACTCATCCGGCTCCCAGCCCCAGACAGAACTACCTCTCTGGGACTGCTCCTCCCCAGAGTCTCTCGAAACCTCCAGCCAGCCAATTTCTCTCCCACCAACAGAGCAGGATCCCTTTCTTTCTCCACTTGCAGATCAGGTCCTTTCCGCGTCCGCACCCCAAGTAGAGTTTCTCTCCCACTGGCACTGACACATTCATTTCCCACCCCCAGGCAGGTTTTCTCTCCCCCCACAGGATGACCCCTCTCCCCTCCTGCTCCTGCAGACAGGTTCTTCTCCCCACCCACAGGCAGATTTATCTCCCCACCAGCAGACAGCTTCCCTTCTCCCACCCCAGGCAGGGGTCTCTCCCCAGCCTCAGGGTGACCCCTCTCCCCGTCTGCAGGCAGCTTCCCCTCCCCACCCACAGGCAGGGTTTTCTCCCCAGCCACAGGATCACTCTTCTCTCCTCCTCCAACTTCAGGTAGGGGTCTCTCCCCAGCCACAGGGCGACTCCTCTCCCCGCCGACAGACAGGTTCTCCTCTCCTATTCCAGGCAGGGGGATCTCCCCAGGCACAGGATGAGTCCTCTCCCCCCCTGCAAGCAGGTTCCTCTCCCCAGCCACAGGATGTCTCTCCTCTCCTTCTTCTCCTGCTGACAGCTTCCTCTCCACACCTGCTGACAGCATCCTCTCTCCTCCTCCTGATACGTGTCTTTCCCCAGCCACAGGATGACTCCTCTCTCCCTCTCCTCCTGCTGACAGCTTCCTCTCTCCTCCTCCTGATACGTGTCTTTCCCCAGCCACAGGATGACTCCTCTCTCCCTCTCCTTCTGCTGACAGCTTCCTCTCTCCTCCTCCTGATACGTGTCTTTCCCCAGCCACAGGATGACTCCTCTCTCCCTCTCCTCCTGCTGACAGCTTCCTCTCTCCTCCTCCTGATACGTGTCTTTCCCCAGCCACGGGGGATGACTTCCTCTCTCCCCCCTCCTGACAGGTTCCTCTCACCCCGAGATGTGGATGCTCTTTCACTCACACCCTGGGCCTTCTGCTCCGAAACCCCAGGGGCCTGCCTGGGAGAATCCCCTCCTCCTCCCAACAAACTCCTATCCCACACGCCTGCGCTGTTTCTGGGCGGCTGCTTATCCTTCGAGGAATCCCGTGGCAAAGCCTCAGCGGCATCTTGCACGATGGTAGGAAGGTCCAAGGGACCAGAGGTGGATGGAGGATTTGACGAGTCTTGCTGCCTGTAGGTCATCTCTGGATCAGGTTGCCATCTTTGCTGCCGCTGGTGTTGCTGCTGCTGCTGGTTGCTGTGGGATGAGGGAAAGTTAGCTGTCCCAGGTCCCAAGTCAGCTACTGATCCTGGGTGACGGTTGGGTTCTGAGCTTCCCCTTTCGTCTGATTCATGCCGGAAGTGGCTGTTGGGGGTGTACCCGTTTCGGAGGTGGGGCTCTCCCAATGGGTTTGCATGGTGGTGCTCGTGGGTGTGGCAATCGGACCCATAGCGGTCATGGGGGTAGTGGTCATGAGAATGTCGCTCGCTCACATGCCCTTCTGCTGCCTAGTACCCCTGAGTCTTCCACATTATGGGCTCACGGGGCCTGCTTGCCATTCTGGCGTTGCTGTCCCGACAAACTCATCTCACCAGCATGAGGGTGCATGTACTTCCCATTACGGCGGGCTGTGGGGCTTTCTTTTGTGGGGGTGTGGGGCTGTGGGGCTGACGGGCTTTCTTTGTTGGGGGTGTGGGGCTGTGGGACTGGAACCTGTGGGGCTTTCCCATTTGCAGCGGCATCAGAAGGCGGCCTGTCCTGATCAGCCTTGGAGGACGCATCAGACGCAGAGACGGATGCGAGAGTAGTGCCCTGGTCTACAGCTTCAGCCCTGATGGTATCAACTTCCTGAGCAGCCAACGCCACAGTCTTGGCCTTGGTCTCAGCAGTGGTTTCCGTTTTGGTTTCGGTTCCACAGTCACTCTCACCACCCTGCTGTTGCTTGCTATCCTCGCTAATGTTCTTCTTTTTCTTCATCTCTTCCTTCTTCTTCTTCTTCTGACCTTCAAGGTCCAGGTAATGACCTCGGCCAGGAGGGCCAGAGGGCCCGCCGTCCCCACCTCCACCTCCCCCATCCCCACCCATCTCTACCACCGCCCTCAATCCATCTGATTTGTTGCCCTCTTCTCCACTACTGTCACCCGCCCCAGGGTCGCCACCGCCACCGCCACCAGCGCTACACCCTGAAGGTACACCACCTCGTCCTGGTGTGGCGTTCCCTGCAGATAAGGCAGAAGGCAAGAGGCAGGCTCATTTTTGAAGCATGACAATATCGTAGCCAGGCAGGTTCAGGGACACTAGTCAACAACCATACCTAAAAACAAACACTAACCTCCACCCACCTAAACCCACACCCTCCCTTGGTCACTATTTGGGAGTAGTCTGAGGATTTGGACAGACGTCAAGGCAAGAAAGCTTGTCAGAGTGATCATCTGAGTTTGTCTCAGCAAGTTGTGCCAGTGGTGGCAAACACCCGTGTCCAGATCAAAGTAATCTTCTTAGACCTAGATTGGCAGGTCTTCCTGCCAGAAGGACTGTCAGGAGACCCAGACACAGACCTGCCAGCAGACATAGATCCAGACCTACCAGCAAACACAGACACAGACATAGACACAGACAGGTCAGTAGACCCAGACCCAGACCTGCCAGCAGAAACAGACTAAGACACAGACCTACCAGCAGACACAGACACAGACCTGCCAGCAGACACAGACACAGACCTACCAGCAGACACAGACAAAGACACTGACCTGCCAGCAAACACAGACACTGACACAGACCTGCCAGCAGACACAGACACAGACCTGCCAGCAGACGAGGACATTGACCTGCCAGCAGACACATACACAGATATGTCAGCAGACCCAGATCCAGACCTAGACCCAGATCTTCCATTAGCTTGGAAGCAAGGGCAGAGGCTGCTGGTCAGCCCTAACCACAATGTGACCTTCTTCCTCAACTCAGTCATAAGGCAACCATTGGTCAACTATACCGACCAAAAGCGTATAGGGGCTAATGGAATATAATATATTTTATATAACATTTCATATTTATAGTAGTGTATACAATGACCCAGGTGTGTAGGGGTTAATGGAACCCATACCCAAACTGCCATGACCAGCAGAAGTCATCTCCACATATTGTATCAGACCTATGCCTGAATATCAATAACACATACATATATAGTATGCATACATCTCGTACCTGCATTGCTATACAGAGCACTACTTGAACCGGCTAACTCAGTGCTAGGTGATCGTTTGCTCGCAGACATCCCTGGGCCAGTCAGTTCACCCGTTGACCCAGCCATTTTATCGGCACATGAGAGAGTGCTGGTCGGTGGTTCTATGCTGGCCTCTCCGTTTTCACGATGCCTATGCTCATCGTTGTGGACCATCGCCAACCTCAGGGCAACTTGCTGCATGCAGGGTTCGGCTTCCCTCAGGTCAAATATGAGCTGGAGCTGCTGGTACAGGTCACCTGAGAAGGGTTTCAAGGAAGTCAGTTCTTCAGTCGAACAATGCACAGGCCACCAATGTTCCGGGCCACCGTACAGGCTATTCAATAATAAGAGAGAGTAAGCGATCAAACATGAGGTTAAGCTATTGGAAAAGGTCACATGAGAAGGGTTTCGAGGTAGTCACCAATCTAAGACCTGCTCTTAATTCTTCAGTCAAACATTGCACTGGTCACCTAAGTTCCGACGCCACCGTAACAGGATATTAAATCATGAGAGAGTAGGGTTTTAGGGATTGGGACTAAGGGTTAGGGTTTTACCTGCTGGACGTGGCCTCAAGGCGCACTTTTTTAAAGAGCAGGGTTTTAGGGTTTAGGACTAAACGGTTTTAGGACAATGTACAGACATGGTTTAGAGTTTAGGGTCGGGCAAGAATTGCGCCTAGATTAAGCGCATGGGGGTCGTACATCTAGGAGACTTAGCAAGAACTCGATGTTGCTCCAGAAAGGCATGTGTCACACACACACACACACACACACCTGGTGCTACCTGATATCGTCCAACCTGCACTGACTGACAACCTGTGCTGACAGCGAACAAGTCATAGTTATCGAAGTACAGTACTTCGGGTGCTTCAGCATTGATGACCATAAGTATAACCCGTAGAGTGACCGACATCTAAGCAGCTCGGCATATAACAAAACCCAGATATTGTGAGGATTGATGAACAGGAATTCATTTCCTGCACAACATAGTGCTGTTAGTAGGTTAGTGTTCTTCAAAGCATGGCTTTCTTTTTGGCTACGAGCATCGAGCTTCTAGGCAGCTACCCGCCAGCAACTGTACCAAGCCTCAAGATGTTTAACTCTTCCTGGAAAGCTATTCTGTCGTCATCTTCTTAGTACACTGCGTAGCAAGCCAGAGGAGCTGCCTAGAAGCTGCTTGCTTGTAACCAAAAAAGGAAAGCTATGCATTGGATTGGAGCCACGCCCGGCACCGGAGGCTACAGGCCACTACAAGGCAGATAGCCAAGGCTATGCAAAGTTTTCACGGCTCCAAGCATGAGCTGCTTACACCCTTAACTATACCAGATCTCGTGCATGCTCACCTCGTTCGTAAGTATACTGCTGTTGGTTCCAGAGCAGTGGTTGACCCACCCCAGACCCGAAGTTTGATGGGGTGAGCTTTTCAACAAATTTAGAGCGCTGCTGCTTAATGTACTCCAGCCGCTGGAGGTGTTGGCCTAGTGCTGCTGTCGCTTCACTGCCGGAGAAAGAGAAATCTGATGGCACAGCAAAGGCAGGGCCCTCACTACTGTTACCAATGATCTGAAGACTGAACTTTGCTTTCTGAAAGCCTGCATCCTAATAGTGGGATTCGAAGAAGCTGGTGCTCGGGAGAAAGCTTCTTCTCTGCCACTATGACCGGTTGCCAATGATCATACACCAGGTTCAGGTGCTGAATACCTTCAACAAAGCCAGCCGACCCGGGCTCACAGACGGAGGATACGTCGATCCGGGGCTTTACAAGCCTCCCCACGGCCTTGCTGTCCTGGTATACGATGACCTGATGGAGGGTGCCATAGGGAGTGCATGAGAGATCGGAGCGGAAATGCGAATAACATAATTTTGTCACATGAGCACCCACCTGCCAACGATTGTAGCTGCTGTAAGGCAATTCCAGAAGAGCTCCGCTATCTCTGAACTTATCAGCACTGCTTCCGTGCTCAGGCTTGCCAGGGCTGAAAACAAGCTCCTGCCAGCCCGACCAAGCCCTTTCTTCTTCTTCGCTACTGTCACTCCTATCTTCCGTTACAACCTACACGAAGATGCTGGGGGCGTTGATTTCCCGACAAATTTGCGGACGGGCACAAAGCACAAGAGGGCATCAACAATTGGCATACCTGAGTTCGCTCGCAGTGAAAACGCGCACACCCTCGGTGCGATGACATACTAAATATCAATGAGCCTAAACATTAGAAGCTTTACTTGGACAAGATTGGCAGGGCGACAAAGCTACTTTTTGCTACCAAAACTAGTGTTCAAAAGATCTGGCTTGTAGTGCTTCGGCCGAAGGTCAGTTAGCGGTCATCCCGTAAATTGTGGAGGCGACGCCAACTCCTGCTGATCTACTGGCTTCTTCCTATCATTTTATCAAGATGCCAACGCCCCCCACAAGCTCTACAATCCCATAGAAGACCCAGATCCCTTTATTCTATCCAAACAGCCGCAAGAAGCAGGGTAAAGCTCTGAGATCTGTTTCCTTTTGCTCCGAGACAATTGCGGTGAAGCAATTGCCGAACCCACTGTTCTCCCGCTATCTGATCTGTACAGACAGCAATCCTATATTTGAGGACGACTCTTTGTTGAGGAAGTTGCATTCCCGGAAATGGTTTCTGACATTAAGTCGCAGGAGGACGTAGACGCGGCTGCCCCCGATGGGAAGCCCATTGTTCTTCACTTCTGGGCATCAATGGTCTTGAGCCATGCAAGCACAATGGACACTGTTGTGGAGGCCCTAAGCAAAGAGCATGCATCTGTGGCCTTCGTCGTAGTTGAACGCAGAGGAGGCAGATGATCTAACTATCAAATATGGCGTGACCATGGTACCAGCCTTTATCATGCTCAAAGGAGGGAAGGTTGTGGACCGTTTGGATGGTGCGGATCCTCCAGCCTTGGCTGACAAGGTTGGGCAGCTTAATGGAGCCCCCCCTAGCTCCACACCCAAGGTTGCAGCTGAAGAATCCACAGCTGATGATACTGGGCGTATCAAGTATCTCCTAGCCTCCCATCCAGTCATTCTTTTCATGAAAGGAAATGTGGAAACTCCAAGGTGTGGTTTCAGCCGAAAGGTATCCGAGGCACTTCTGGAGTTGAAGGCCCCCTTCCACACTGTCGACATTCTGCAAGATGAAGCGCTCAGGAACGGGCTCAAGAAGTACAGTGACTGGCCCACATACCCCCAGCTGTACATTAAGGGTGAGCTTGTCGGCGGCTGCGATATTATCTTAGAAATGGCTGCCACAGGAGAAATGAAAAACACACTTGAGGAGAAGCTAGGAGCCAACTACCAGTCGATGAGTGCAACCCCGGCTGAGGTACCACCCCCAGCTGCAGCCCCACCACCTGCTGCCACTGCTCCCCACAACACAGCAACCTTGAATGAGCGCATCGAGACCTTGTTGAAGTCGCGCTCTGTCTTGTTGTTCATGAAGGGCAACCCTGAAGAGCCTCGTTGTGGATTCAGCTCAAAGGTGGTGAAGGCTCTTCAAACGCTCTCTGTCGACTTTGGGACCTTTGATATCCTTAGTGATGAGACCATTCGCCAAGGGCTCAAGGACTACAGCAAGTGGCCCACATATCCCCAGTTGTATGTTCAGGGCGAGTTGTTGGGAGGATGTGATATAGTGTTGGAGATGGATGAATCAGGGGACTTGAAGCCTACCATCGACGAGATGTTGGGGAGAATTTAGGAGTCGATTATAAATCTGGTGCAGCAGGTTTCATGGGAGTGTGTATGCGGTATGCATTCTTAGGTGCCTGTAGTAGGGATCAGCATATCATATGATGTTGGCCAAAGGTGAGTATGATATCATATGATATCATACAAATTACATCCTTTGATATTATATTTAAATGGTACCTTTGGCCTAGTTGGACTGCCGGCATCATATGATATCATACGATGACATGATAGCATATGATATCATATTGCCGTTCCCTATCTTCTTTAGTGGAAATAGTACCCATGCTGCCTGATGTAACGCGCAGACGATGAACTGATTTGATGAATCGGTGGTCTAGTTGCCTAGCCTGTGTTGGCCGGTTGGCCCTGAAACGGCATGTGCTCGTGGCAGCCCTGCAGGTTAAGTTCCTATCAGGCCTGGTTTCTATATCTGCCTGCAACGTTTTGAGACCAATGATTTTCTAAACAGTAGAGTCTACACACTTAGGTGTAGTTCAGTGCCCAAGCATTTCAGGTGTCACTTTGTATGTTGTTGACACTACTGCTTCATGTAAATTCCTTGTCCCTGTCCCAACACCTGAGTCAGCCTGCGCCATTTTTTCCTCAAGGGTATTGACGTAAACGTTTAAAATTGGGCTGCCATTTGCTCAGCTGCACGATTCGCGATGGATGCACGATGCATGATGCTCCAGCCAAACATCTGAAATTCGTAAACGTGTCCCACACATGGGAGCGCAATGAACCAAAACGGGGAGAAACGTTTATAACCAGCTTCGCACAATATATTGTGGTTAGGAAAACCCCTTATCTGCGCCCGTTTGCAATCTTGCCTACAGGTGCACCTCTGTCTCTCACTTCGTCAGAATGTTTGGAACATGTCAGTATAACAAAAAAAAAAAAAAAAAAAATTATAACGCCTGGAGGGGCGTGGTGTAAAGGGGACCCTCCCGTACGCCGCAGCTGGGGAAAGTCACCATGGCAGACATAGTAAGTGTCACCCTCCAGGCGGGAGGGACTCCTTCATGCGACGTGTGGCAAGAATGCTGGTACAGGAGGCGGTAGGTTCTCTGTGCAGCTTAGAGATGAGTTTGTCTACGTGTTCGCGACTGATCCCTAAGGTGGAGAGATTGGTAATAGTTGGGATTGGTATGGCACCAGTGGTACCTATGGTGAAGACTAGGTAGTGTACAAGGAATCCTTGTTGTTGAAGGATACGTTGGAGCTCCTTATGCTGAACGCTCTTTTCCTGGAATTTGATTTGGTGGTTAGTGTCTGAGCAGTAGCCCAGTTCAACTAGGTAGGCTTTTCTTGGTTTGGATTCGTCGTCAATGAGGAGGAGATCAGGCCTGTATTTATCCCATGTGGCTTGGGGAAGATCAGGGGTTTGAGGGTGGCTGGGGGTCTTGTGGGAATGTCGGAGGTCGCTTCACAAGTGCCTGCATCCATGTACATGGGGAGAGCCCCCAGAGCTCCTTTGGCTACTGCCTTTTGGATGAGTTGGACCGCCTTATTATGTCTGTTAATATACATTCCTTTGAAGACAGGGTGGCTGCACCCAGCAAGAATATGGCCAGCTCCGGCCTGTGCTTTGCGACAAAGAGGGCAGTTATCATCAGAGGGGGGGCTAGTGCTAGTACCATAGGGGCGTTTGTATCTGTACGCCAATTTCCTAGTCCATAAGCGTCCCCACCGAGCCTTGTGGATTTGTATTTTTTGCCACCATTTCATGTCGGTGGATTGCCAGAAACGATTACTAGCCTGAGGGAGGAGGAAGGGGTTGGCTTGCTCCCACATGGAGGAGTATATGCCCGTGGTGTTGGCATGCCCGGTGTGCAGGGGGGTGGGGAGGTTAGCCTTGATACCCTTGGTGAGATTGTTGGCCGGGTGCCGGGGGGCTGGTCCCCATTAATAGATTTGGGGGGCTGGACAGACGGCCAGTGCATATTGTGGTGCGCATGTTCCCCTGTTTTTAACTGGCCCAATTACATTGTATCCTGTCGTCGCTTCTTTCGCGAGCGTGTCTGCCTCGTCATTCCCTATGATTCCTGAGTGAGATCGGACCTTAAGCAAGGCGCGTGGTAGCAGCAGCGTTGTGTCTGTTGATAATGTGGATGGCGATGTCTTGCAGGAGGTCACGGTGTTTGTTTTCCCGGGTCCTGCTGGGATGGTAAAATGTGCAGGTTAATAAGCTGCAAGGAACATAAGCTGTCGGAGTAGATGGTGAGTTCTTCATCTATTTCGGAGTGTATGAGTGCTTGTTGGATTGCCACGAGTTCGGCGCGATTGATGTCGGCAGTGATGCCCTGTCCGCCAGGGTCTATGCGGAGGCAACGTGAAGCGGCCCTGGGGAGTATACGCCTGCCCCTAGGCGGAGGACGCCGTCTTTGTCTATGATGGCACTTCCATCTGTGTATAGAGCGAGGCCTGGTGCTTGTAGGATAGCATGTGTGCACGGGAGCACGGGGGTGTTATGGGTGTGGGGTCTATCTGCATGGGGGTGGGTTGTTGTGCCCAGGTCTTAAGGAGGGAGCTAAGTGCCTTGGGTAGGTGGGTGTAGGAAGGCCCAGTTGGGAGGGGGGGGACCTGGTCGTGGATGGAAGTGGCCCCCATGTCCCTCATGGTTTGGGCCATGTTGTGGGTGGGTTGTGGAGGTACTTGGCATGGCCAGCTGGGTTTGAGAATGGCAATGAGTTTGTAGGTTCCTCTGTGTCTCTTGGCAGGGTTGAGTTTCCCCCCGTCCAGATTAGGGAGGGGGTGAGGGGTTTGGCCTTGGGAGGCAGAGTGGCTAGTTTCCATAGCCCATGGGTGATTTAGGAGGGCGTTTATGGGCATATGTGGGTTTGTGTGGGACCAAGAGAATGGTGCACGCGGAAATATCAAGGGTTGTGAGCATGTATTGGCACTGCCTAGTGCCATCGAAACAGCCTTGTGGGCCTCTTCAGGGTTCTGGCTGGTGAGGTGTGTGTTTCCCCCGTACCAAGGTTGGGTGTAGCAGTGGGGTCCTAAGCCAAACAGTTGGCCAATGGGGGTGGGGGTGTTGCCCATGGGGAGGTGGGGACTCATTAGGAGGGGTGATGTGTCAAGGTCCGTTGTCATCCCCAGGGTGGACATAGCTTTGTGTATGGCAGGGGAGACATTGGAGATGGTAGTGTCTTTGTGCTGTGATAGGAGGGTGGCTACGTCTCCAGCGAAGGTTCCTGTGCTGTGGAGGGTCCAGAGGTGGGAGAGTGTGCCTTGGTGGTATGGTATCTGTGGTGGAGGAGGTGGAGTTGGGAGAGGGGTATATGACCGACACATTGGCCTGTTGGTGAGTAGATGTAGGTGGTGTCTCCGTTGTTGAGTTGGGGAGGGAGGTGGTGGTACCTGTCATTCAGTGTACCAGCCTGTATGTGGTATTTGCAGGGGGGGTGGATATCCCAGTCTGGGTGGTGGTCTGCCGTGTTAATGATGAGGTTTTGCCTGAGTTCGCTATACCATTTGGCATCAAACTCTCCTCCCTCCGCCCACTGTCCTTGTTGTTGGAGGTTAGTGAGGTGTAGGTCTTGTCTGGGTGGAATGGAGGGGGAGGGGGCTTTGGGGGTAGTTTCAGTGTTGTAGGCATGGAGGAGTTCCTGAAATCTGGTGGGGCCAACCAGCAGGGTAATTTGTTCCTCTGTGAGATGGACGGGGGACCAAGTGACCACAATGGAGGTGGCAGAGGAGTAGGTGTGGGAATGCACGGGGAGGCCAGCAGATATGTAACAAGGGAGATGGCTGGCAGAGAATGGTGCATGGGGCTTTCTGGACCCTCCAATATCTGTGATGGGGGGTTTCTCGAGGTTCGTTAGCCTTCCTCTTTTGGGCTCTGAAGCCCAGGAGGTGGGTCAGGCTGTGTTGGTTTCCATATAGGAGGTGGAGGAGCTTGGCTGGGGTTGGGGGAGCAAGAAGGTCTGGGGTAGAGACAGCATGCACCAGGTCGTCGGGGGAGCTGTTTCTTACGGATGGTGTGGTGTTTATAGTAGGAGGCGTCAGTACATTTGTGGGTGTCATTTCTGATGAATTGCATTCTGGCAGTCCAAGCAATCTTGGGGTCAGTGCTCCAGGCTTGAGCATACTTGGTGGGGTGAAGATAGGACTCTCTGGCCCACCACATGTGTGCATTGGAGGCAGGGATCTCCTCGGTATTATGCGTGGGGGGCTGTGCTGTGGTTGGGGTAAGGATGCCGGCACTGGGGGTCAAGGGTCGGGGCAGTATGGGGGCGGTGTCCCAGTTGTTAAGGTGGTGGCTGATAGTATATGTGGAGAACTTGGTAATGTGCCGTTGGGGAATGCGTAGGTGTATGGGGAGGGTCCTCGATGCCAAGGGCAGGGGGCTGTGGCAGGAGTAGGGTTGAGGTGGGCTTCCAGGTGGGGGTGGAGAGCACAGGTGTAGGCTGAGTCTGTTGAGGGCAACTTTATGCCTAGTGGAGACTCTGGTGCCATAGGTGTGGCGAGAGGGTATTGGATGGGATGATTGTGGTCCCATCAGGGCTCACAATGTCAGCTAAGGAAGTAATGCCCAAGGGATGAGGGTTTTGAGAAGGTTGGGGGGAATGGTGTGTTGGGGTAAGTCCGGGAGGGAGTCTTGAAGGGGGTTGAGTAGGGTTTCATCCTCCATATGGATTTGGATGGAGGCTCTTTTGAGGATGTGCATTTGCCTGGCCAAGGTAAAGTATTGAAGTGTGTGGCTGGGCAAGGTAAGAGGATCCATACCCTGGAGCATAGTAGCTTCTTTGTGGAGGAGGGCTGTAGTGAGCCTGCCTAGTTTCCCCGTGTCGTTGAGGGACCTAGTGAGGTGGGCTGCTGTAATTTGAGCATAGTCCACCATTAGGGAGGGGATACCCAATCCTGCCTGTCCCAAGGGGAGGCAGACACTAGCAGTTGGGAATGAGGGGTGTAGGTCACAGCATTTTTTAGCCAGGGTCCATTAGGCCTTGTCTAAGATGCCTATATCCGAGTAGCTGTAAGGTGCTACGGTCATAGGGTAGGTGATGGCAGGCTTAATACACGTGGTGATGAGTCTGAGACATTGGAGAGGGGTGGCGCCTTTTGGTTTGGCAGTGGTGAGGATTTGGTGTCCTTTACTATGTATGAGGGCCAAGGCTTGTTTCATGAGGGGTCTCCAGTTTAGGGTGAGGCTAACCGGCACCCCTAGATACTTGTATGGTTCATTTGGGGGAAGGTATGTAGCCCATGTGTCGTTAATGAGGATGGTGTTGTGGAGAAGTTTGGTTAGGGCCTTGTGGTTGGTGGGATCCTTGGGGTGGGAGCCATGCAATATGCCAGTGATCATGCATTTACCCCGTTAAGAGGAATCCCAGACCAAGTACTGAATTGTTGCACTTTAAGGCATTGTACCTTGAGGTTGTCTGCTGTGTTAGTGACCACACTGGTGTCATCAGCATATCCTAGGCTACCTGTTTTATCTTGGTCAGTATTGGATGTTGAGGTTATGCCTTGCTTGTATCCTCTGCCCCCGGCTTGTAGCCATCTGAGGAGAGGTTCGATGAAGATGATGAAGAGTAGGGGGGAGAGGGTGTCACCTTGGATGGTGCCTCTTGTGATTTGAATTGGTTTGCCTTGAGTGTTGTTGAGGTACATGTGGGTAGTAGCCCCGTTGTAAATTCCTTTCACTGTTTCAATGACATCTACCGGGATTCCAAGGTCATACATAGTTTTGGAGCAGCTTGTCATGGTCCACCATATTAAAGGCAGATGAGAAGTCAAAGTAGGCAGCAAACAGGTCTCTTTTTGAGTGGGCCGCATCCTCGATGTCATGTAGGAGGTGGGTGAGCTGTCTATGGGTGCTTCTGTTCTGTCTGAATCCCTCTTGGGAGTCACTGAGGACTTGGTATTGGTCCAAGTATTTGGACATCACTGTTGTAACCATGTTAGTCCACAATTTACCCATCGTGTTGTTGAGGCCAATAGGTCTGTAGTGGTTGGCTTGGGTGGGGTCTCCTTTCTTGTAAAGCATGATGGTGTTGGAGGTCTTCCAGCAAATGGGGGTGTAGCCGGTGATCCACATAAGCCCAAACATTTTATGTATGGTGTGGTGCCAAGACCAGGGGAGGCAGGTTAGTAGTTCATTGGGGATTCCGTCTGGGCCAGCCTGTTTGCTTTTTGCTACGTGTTGGATGCATGTTTGGTAATTAGAGAACTCCATGAGGTAGGGTAGGATGGGGTTGGAGTGTTGGTGGGGTTGGGCCTTGGTTTCTAGGGAGAATGTGTCTAGCAGGGAGGCCCATGGAGGGGGGCGGTCTGTCTGTCCTGGGGTAAGTATTTGCCGGTGCACGTGTGGTGAGGGGGGGCCATCAAGTGTCCCATGTGCTCCCCCAAGATGTCCAGGAGGTCATTAGTGGACGTTTTGTGTTGGCCAGTGGTGGGGTCTTGGAGGGTCTGGGGTGACGTCGGAATATCAGAGGTTTTGAAGATGTTTTCTGTGGGCTTTGTTTAGGTTTGTTGGATAGTTGGGTCATGAAGGCTGCTTTGCCAGTGGCGGTAGCTGTTTTGTCTGCTGTTTGTGAGAATTCTCCGGAGGGCAGGGAGGGCCTCATCGAGGGATATATTGATTGCAGCCAAGAGTGAGGCATGGTCTGAGGCAAGCTGGATATGGGTGAGGGTGGTAGGGATGGTTATGGCATGTTTCTAGGAGAGTAGAATGGGCGGTGTGGTAGGAGTTGGGGTCGGTGGTTAGGAGTTTCCTGTACGTCTTAAGTTGTTGGATATGGGAGTTGATTTTGGCGTGGGCTTTGCTCTTCTTTCTGTCAAGGAAGTGCCCTAGGATTTGGTTCCTGGTAGGGCAGGTTTCAAACATAGTGGTGAGGGCCATCCTAATAGGTTCCATAATCTGGTTGCTGAGATGGTCGAGGTCTAATCCTTTTGCAAGGAGAGTGTGTTTGACTTGGTGGAGGTGGGATGGGAGGGAATTGTCTCCTATGAGGTTGGTGGCCTGGTCCCACCAGTCCCTGATGGTTTGGGTGTGTTCCATGAAGAAGGTAGTGTGCGTTTCTTCAATGGCCTTTCTAGTGGCGTTCATGGAGGCCTTGCTGACGGGGGTGACTAGTTGTTGGGGTCTAGGAGGGGGGTGTCAGTCAATGTCAGGGGTATGGGAATGTAAATAGGGGGGATAATTTGGTGAAGGGCCATATGGTCTAGGTATCCTCCGACCTCCCTGGTCTTTTCACTAATATGGGGGTGAAGGGGGTTGGGGCAAGGGGAGATGAGGATGTCATCGATTCTGCTGTGGTGCTCGAGGTTGCCTTCCTGGTAGCAATGGAAGGTGGGTGCTCTAGTGGAAGGGTTGGTGGGGTGAGGTTGAGTTGGGAGCACATAGATATGTGATGTTGGTCTGTGTGGGAAGTGGCGTGGGTAGATCTATCTGAGGGAAAGAGGGTTGCATTCCAATCCCCTCCACAGAGTGTGGTGTGATTGGGCTTTTTGGTGTGAGTCCCGATGTATGTATAGGCGGCTTGCCGTTGCTGGGGTTGGTCGTGGGGCATGTAGACGCCTATGATGTGTGAAGGAGTTGGGGTGGTTGAGCCGAAGGTGATGTGCACCAGGCAACCAGCCAGGTCTGCATTGACTTCATGGTGGACGGGGGGGCCTAATTGCTTGTGGGTGAGGATTATGACCCCTCCTTTACCGTGGTTGTTGTCCGGGGTTTTGGCCACACTACTGTGGTGAAGGGAGTATTGGGGGAGTTCCTTCTTGATGAATTGAATGAAGGAGAGGCAGGAGAGCAGTTTGGTTTCTGTAAGAATAGCCACATCAGGTTTGTGGTCTAGGATGTGATTGAGAATTAGCCCCCAGGAGCTCCTCAGCCCTCTGCAGTTGAGGAGTAGAAAATGTATGTTATCCATGTAGTAGTCTTTGGGTGACTGGGCATGGTGGGTGGGTTGTTGGGCAGGTCCATTATCCTTAGGGGTAAAAGGAATGGTTGGTTTAAAGCATGTTTGTTTGAGCTTCTTAGCCTGTTGGGCGGGGGAGGCTCCCTTGGAATTGGTGGTGGTAGAGGTGGGGGGAAAAAAGTTGTGGATTGCTGTTTGTTTGAGTTTAATGTTGGGGCCCAGGTTTTGCGAGTGTTTCAGATGCTTGTTGGGGTGCCTGATATTTTTTGTGGTGGGGGGTGCTCTGTGGTACCACGTTTTTTCAGGTTGGTGACAGTTGAAGGGGCAGCATCTCCTGTATCGCAGTCCATTTGCGTGTTGGGGGGGGATGTGCGATTGGGCGGGCTGGCGTCCTTCATCATGGTATCTTCTATGTTGGGTTGTGAAGGCATGGGTTTTGTAGGAGTTGTAGTAGGGGTTGTGTCTATAGTATCCATCGTCGCAACGTCAAGATGGTATTGGGGGTCCAAAAATCTCATGTCTGCGCTCTCTTTTTTAAGGATGAAGATGTTCCCATATAGGGCCTGCCAGGCTCCCGGTGTGGAGTCCAAGGGGATTGGCGAGAGGTTTTCTGAGTCTATCCAATACCAGATGTTATGGTATTTTTTTTAGACAACCAGCATGTTTATAGGCGATTGGGAGGGGGGTGGTAAAGTGCAAGATACATTTGCTGTGTCCTTGCAGACGTTGGAGGATTTGGTCTTTGCTACTGCCAGTAGTAGATCCCAAGGTTGTAGGGTTCATCATGGATAGGGTCGTGCGGGTTTGGGTGTTCCGGATTATAATCAGGTTGTACGATTCGGTGAAGTATTCCCATCTGGGGGCATTCGGTGTGCATGTAGGCCTGCATCAGCATATTAGTAAAATTCCCCCTGCGAGGGATGAAGTGGTTCGGCCAAACACACAGGTCATTACGGGTTGCCTTGAGTATCCGGTGATGTCTCTCCCCAAATTTGAATATTTTTTCTGTGTCGACATAATGGTCCACCGAGGTAGGCATTGATGGCGTGCACTTGGCAGTGGCATCGAATTTGTTTCTCAATGTATGGTAGGATAGCACTCAGGGTTGGGTCTAAGGCAACATCTCCCATGTCGCAGTCCATTCGTGTGTTTGGGGGGGAGGTGCGTTGGGGTGAGCTAGTGTCCTCCATCATGGTATATTCCATGTTGGTTAGCGTAGGCATTGAGTTCGGAGGGGTTGTATCTTTGGTAACAGCCGACGCATTTCCAAGCTGGAATTGGGGGTCCAAAAACCTCATGTCTGCGCTCTCATCTTTAAGGATGAGGATTGCCCATATATGGCCTGCCAGGCGCCCGGTGTGGAGTCCAAGGGGATAGGCGAGAGGTTTTCTGAGTCTATCCAATACCAGGTGTTATGGTATTGTTTGAGGCAGCCGGCATGTCCATATGCGGTTGGGAGGGGGGTGGTAAAGTGCAAGATACATTTATTATGTCCTTGTAGACGTTCCAGGATTTGTTTTTTGCTGCTACCAGGTAGGATTCCAAAGTTGTAGGACTCATCAGAGGAAAGGTTGTGGGGATTGGTGTGTTCAGGGTTATAATCGGGTTGTGCAATTTGGTGGAGTATGCCCATCTGGGGGCATTCAGTGTGCATGTAGGCCTGCATCAGCAAATTTGAAAAATTTCCCGCTGGGGTGAAGTGAAGCGGCCTAACACCCAGGTCGCTACGGTTGCTTTGAGTATTTGGTGATGTCTCTCCCCAAATTTGATAATTTCCCCTGTGTTGACATGTGGTCCACCGAGGTAGGCATTGATGGCGTGCACTTGGCAGTGGCTTGAGATTTGTTTCTCAATGTATGGTAGGATAGTGCTAAGGGCGGGTTTGTGGGCTGGCCTTGCTGAGGGGGGTGCGCTTTCCTCCTCTACATGTCGGGTCATGGGGGGCTGGAGACAGGCATCGAATGCGTATTTTTGAATAAGTTTGTCCCTAATACAGGTGGGGGCCAGGAGACGTTCTTTATTTTTTGTGTGCGTTGCACCGAGGCACCGTCTCTGTAAGGAGACCCTGTAGGCCATCCAGTGTAGCCACGGAAGAATGTTCCAAAGGAGCCACCAAATCAACCGAGTTGATTCCGAATCAAGGGGGGTGTGTGCCACGTATCCCAGGACAGAGTCAAGTTAATGGCTTTAGTGGTACTATTTGGGATGGGAGAGGTAGGCATGGGGCTGATGTGGTACTGGGGGGTAGTACACTCTATTACAAATTGAGGTGCCAAGAGGGGTCTCATATATATATCATACCAGGTAGAGATCCTTCTAAGAACTATTTGGTCCGCCAAGATTTTAAAAAGCAAGATCGCATGAAGGCGGGTGCGGATATCATGAGGGAGAGTAGGCCAGGCTGGGACAGTGCCTGTTCTCCATGAAGGTTGGCATCCCTGCTTGCAAGTGGTGGGGGAGGGCGTGGCTTGGGGTGCAAGGTCCTTCATCTCCTGGAGCCTCCCCTCCCACTGGGCTGCCATGCTCCATGGGGGTGTCGTGAGCCCAGGGCCATCTGGAACGGGTGGGGGAGGGTGAAGGAGGGGGGTGGGGGGGTCATGAGCAAGATCAGGGTTGTTTGAAGACGGGTGCGGATGGGTGCAGATGGGTGGTTATACATGGGCAGATGGGCAAAGGGGTGTTTGCAGGTGAGCATAGGGGTGTTTGCAAGTGGGCAGGTGTGTATGTGTAAATCAGCCCAGGGGTGTTTGAATTTGGACAAGGTTGGGTAGGAGGGTGCTAGAGTGGTTAGGTGGGTGCGAAGTGGTTTGGGGCGTGGGTTTTTGGGTAGGTGGATTTTAGTGGGAGGGGGGTCATTTACCTGGTTTTGCCTGGTTCCCCTTGCGAGGGTGGGGGAGGGTGCTTCGGTCCCCCCTCCATCTTTCTGTTGGCAGCAGATGGGTTGGGCCCTCGGGTTGGGTTAGAGGCCTTGGGAGAGCTACAGCTTCATCCATGAGCTGGAGGAGGTTGGAGGGGAGGCCTACTAGGGTCTCCTCTTCCTCCGCAGCAGGTGGTGCCTCAGCAGGGTCGGCATCAGGGATGGCCATGACCATGGCCACGTAAGACATCACTGATGTGTAGTTCAGAAACTGGGCAGGAACCGAATCCATGGCCTCCCACGTTCGGAAGTTACCAAGCGCCCTAATTGCCACGAGGGAGAGGATCTTGCACACCGTGGTGGAGTACTTGGTCTGGACACTTTCTTGCATCAATCTCCTGCGCTCATGAGTTATCAATCCACTCATTTCGGCATCTCCCGAGCTGATTTCTGTGGTGTAGCTGGACCCGTTGTGTTGGTAGACGAGGGTAGAGGGGAAGGCGTTCTGCACCAAGGTGGCTAGCTTGGGCGTGGCAAGCGTGATAATCCACCGCTCCTGCTGGAGCTGGGTTTTTTGCCTCGTAGTGAGGAGGGTGTAGGGAATCCCCTCGGGGTGTAGACGTGGTGCAAGGGGGGGAGGTTGGTTTCCTCCATTGTCTGGATGCACCGTGGGATGATTTTGTACGGCAGGGAGCCGGACGTGCCGTTCAAGGCATTGGTGAGTTGGGGTTCCCAATTCTCTTTGGCCCAGCCATCCAAGCACTTGACTGTCCACGTCTCAAGCTGGGTGGTCATGGCCTTGAGCATGGCATTCAGGTGAGCTGAGTCCCATTGGAGCTGCCCATGGGCAAGCCTAAGGCTGGCAGACCTTTCGATGGCCTCGGGTGGGGGTTCAGGGGCGGTGAGATAGATCTCCCCACAATCTGGTATGGTGATGTGGATGGGAGAGCCCGCATCAATTCTGCTTTGTGCTCGTCATTCTCGCAGTACAAGTTGACGCAGTCAGCATTGCTGTTGTAGCCTACGTTGAAGTTCAACAACTGAAGAAGAGGGTGGCGGAGAACATCATGGGCCCTCTGCACAACCTCAGTGAGGGCTAGCAGGTGTAGAGGAACTGAGTTCCAGGGTATCCATGGGCAGGGAGGAGGAGCTCAAGGTCCTTCAAGACATGATCCTCATCGTAGTCCGCATCCTTATTGATGGGGGCGTTGGGGCTTAGGATGGGGGTATGGGCCCCTCTGGGAGGTTCTTGACCCACCGTAGTGGGGGGCTCGAGAAGAGTGGAAGTGGAGGTCTCCATGCCAACTTCCCCTGTTTTGTTCTTAGCTTTGGGAGGGAGCTCAAGGTTCTCAGACTCAGCAAGGTTCCTCTTCCTCCTGTCCTCTTGAGTGTTCTCGGGGCTGGGAGTATCAGTGGGGTGGTTGCCCTTGTGATGGAAGGCTTTGGCGTACAGGCCATGCATGAGAAGGGTGGGATAGACCAGGTACAAGACGAGGGCTCTCATGCACAACCTGACGTTGTCTTCAGGTCGGGTTGTCCCCCCTGTGTCCACGTAGTCGTCTCTTGAGAGAGATTAGTGGCGACCCTAACTCTCACGGCGAAGGCAGTCCGAGGGTTGTGACTAAAGTAGGGGGCTCCCTTGACAATCTGTCTCTTCTTGTCGAGGACCGCGAACCTGCCAAGGTTTGTGGATGCTGATTGAACGAAGTGTGCCAATCTCTCAGACTTCAGCTGCACTGTGACGCAGTAGTGGGGGAAGTCATGGGACTTGCCGTGGTATCCAATAGTGACATCGGTGCATGATATGGTTTGGGCAAGGTCCTCCTCCATGAGCTTGTTGAGGACGTGAGAGATGTAGTCGGAGTTGTGGTAGTCCGCTGATAGTGGGATGCAGCCCGCTGCGTACGAATCCAGCTTTAGGAACCGCCTCAAGTTGACAGTATGGGAGTCATGGGGGGAGTTCTGGATGCCGGTCAAAGAAGGCGTGGTGTCCCACCCCTCATACCAAAAGTGTCGAAGTGGTCCATGTGACTTAGGTCTTGCGAGACCGTGGAACTGGGGTCGGGCGCTACACCATTTTTTATGTTGAGAGCCAGAATCTTCGCCAGCTTGCTGGGCTTGTTACTTCGGCATGGCAGAAGGGTGAAGTGGCTGTTGGTCCACAGGTACTTCTTTTTTGCTTTACTTCCCAGCTTTATGAGGGGGTCCCCTATAGATTTGGAGGGTTTGGAGTGGGATTGGTTAAGGGGGGTGTTCGCGTGCCAGGGGGTTGAGGTGAGGGCCTTGGGATAGGGCCTTATGGTTACGTCATCTTGCGGAGGATATGGGGAGGAGGTCTCTTGATACAGGCATAGATTAGGGCAGGAAGTCCCTCTGTTGTGACATAGGTTGGGGGTGGTAGGTTGTTGGTTGAGGCATAGGTTGGGGGTGGTAGACTCAGGGGACAGGCATAGGGTGGGGGTAATAGACTCAAGGTAGAGGCATAGGGTGGGGGTGGTAGACTCGGGGTAGAGGCATAGGGTGGGGGAGGTAGACTCGGGGTAGAGGCATAGGGTGGGGGTGGTAGACTCGGGGTAGAGGCATAGGGTGGGGGTGGTAGACTCGGGGTAGAGGCATAGGGTGGGGGTGGTAGACTCGGGGTAGAGGCATAGGGTGGGGGTGGTAGACTCGGGGTAGAGGCATAGGGTGGGGGTGGTAGACTCGGGGTAGAGGCATAGGGTGGGGGTGGTAGACTCGGGGTAGAGGCATAGGGTGGGGGTGGTAGACTCGGGGTAGAGGCATAGGGTGGGGGTGGTAGACTCGGGTAGAGGCATAGGGTGGGGGTGGTAGACTCGGGGTAGAGGCATAGGGTGGGGGTGGTAGACTCGGGGTAGAGGCATAGGGTGGGGGTGGTAGACTCAGGGTAGAGGCATAGGGTGGGGGTGGTAGACTTAGGGTAGAGGCATCGGTTGGGGGTGGTAGACTCAGGGTAGAGGCATAGGGAGGGGGTGGTAGACTCAGGGTAGAGGCATAGGCCGGGGGTGGTAGACTCAGGGTAGAGGCATGGGGTGGGTGTGGTAGACTCAGGGTAGAGGCATAGGTTGGGGTGGTAGACTCAGGGTAGAGGCATAGGTTGGGGGTGGTAGACTCAGGGTAGAGGCATAGGTTGGGGGTGTAGACTCAGGGTAGAGGCATAGGTTGGGGGGTGGTAGACTCAGGGTAGAGGCATAGGTTGGGGGTGGTAGACTCGGGGTAGAGGCATAGGTTGGGGGTGGCAGACTCAGGGTAGAGGCATAGGCCGGGGGTGGTAGACTCAGGGTAGAGGCATAGGTTGGGGGTGGTAGACTCCGTACCTAGAAAGTACTCAAGTCCACTCAGGCTTTTGAGGAGTCCAAGCCCGCCGTGGCTCTCCATAGTGATGGATCTGAGCAAGTTGAAAGGGGAAAAAACAGATTGAGTGTTGGGTAGTAAACCAGTTGAGGGCATGAAGATGAGATAAAGGGGGCTCTGGCTGCTGGTCGAGAAGGACGTGGGTCTAACATCTCTAGAGTTAAGGTGATGGTTGCATATATGATCAGTGACAGCGGGCAGGCTAGGCAACGACAGCAGTCTCGTGTTGTCGGCGGCCATTTGTAACGGTCCAGGGATGATGATAATAATTATTGATGGTATGTGGCAGGCAGGTAAGATCGTAGCTCCTATGAGTTTGATAGGTAGCTCGAGACTTGTCGTGAGCATGAGGCTGATCGGGGAGTGAGATTTGGAGCCCCGTAGGGCTAGACGCATCGTATTGGTTATGGTTAGTGTTAGGATAGAAAGCAGAAAGGGGCATGTGCTTGTGAGCAGAAGTTGAGTAAGGGAAGAGAGCAGCGTAAGAGGAGAGAGCAGCGTGTTGAGTGAGCATCAGGGTCGTGTTGCTAGGATAGCGGGAGGCACACTGGAGGGAAAATGGGTGGAGAGGAGCGCATTGACTCCTACTATCCGCGTAAATCTGACTCCGCGTAGCTTTGAGGTCGCAGATTGGGGACCAACCTGTGCTTCCGTTCTCCTGGCTATGAAGTCGGTGCGTGGGGTAACAGAGCGCGTGGGGGGTGTTTTCGAAAGTGGATTGGTATTGTCGAGTGGATTTGAAAAACTGGCAGAAAGTAGCAGGGTCCATGAATTGATTGGCGCCGCGAACAGTGGTTGTCAAGGGTCGGCAATAAGAGGCGTTAAGTTCATATGGTGAGTGCTCCAGTTCATATGGTGACTGGCAGCGTCCCGATTTGAAAGAGCAGGTGTCTGTCCTGGAGTCGTGCATGGGGGAAAAGGGGCTTCGTTAGTTAGTTTCTCGATTGCATGGAGCCTTCGCTCCTGGCAGCGACCATCAAGAATGCGCCAGGGATGTGCGCTTCGCATCCCCCCCTGTTGGGAAGTCCAGGGAGAGGCGCATTCTGTCCGGTAGTGCATACTTTCGGCTGCCCAGAGGTGCAGCTCGCTACCAAAGTAACCGTCTACCACCCTGCGACCACAGAAGTTGCTGCGAGTCGCGTCAGATGTTGTAGACGGCGACTTAGATAGCAGCGATGCCTCTGCGAAAGCATGAGCTCCTGTTTGGTTGCTGTTTCGGGAAGAGTTGACCGAAACTGCTTGGAACAGTGAGCAGGTGGAAGCATTCGATAGCGCAGACGCAGGAGAATGCGAATATGCTACGCGAATGCTAAGAAGGAAAATGAGCAGCGAGAAAGTTACATCGGAAGTTCGAATGTTGAAAAAAAGGATGTCGGTATACATGCATATTGGCCGTCTGCTACAATCCTTACAGGGGATAGCCAGATTGGCGTACGCGGGTCCCGTATACCTTACTTCCCTCGTTTAGGGTGCAAATATGTTTCCCATTATTGTGCTACCAAATGGGGGACATAGCAACTGCCACAATTTGCCTGACTCCCTTCAAGGGGGAAAGGAGTCAGCAAGGCTTGCTGACTCCTCTCCCCCCCCAAATAAAAATGTCACGAGCAGGGTTTATTACGGTGCGCATCTGCGATAAGTGCGATCATTACACTTGTTACTTTCTGGCTAGAGCGATTTCAGGTTGGTGGGGGTAGTCAAAGCACCTCAAACCGATAGTATAACAACCGTGGCCTTAGTGGAATCGCACTCAGTGACTGAGCATCTCTAGTTTCGCACAAGCTACCCCCATGTCATCACACCATACAGTGAAGCAAGGGCCAGTCAGGGCAGCGTGGGGAAATATCTGAGCTTATGCTGGCTCAAACGAAAGTTTTGTGCTAGCAGGCCAGCCTTAGCCTGGGCACCTATTCCAGAGCTAAACAGAGGTAGAAGCAAATGTCCAAATCATGTTGTAGCAAATAGTCTAACTATTAAAATCATGCAGTGACAAATATCAAAATTATGCTTTGGTTCCTTTGAAGGACAATATATTGAATACATCCGTGGAATATAATTACTTTTCTTGCCGGAGAAGGCAAGCTGCCAAATTTAAATAGTAGATAGCAGGTAGATAGGTAGTATATGTGAGTGTGGGTGGCTTAAGCTGCATGCCTTGATACACGGGGATGCTGTAATTATAACTTTGTAACAGAATGATGCTAGCTGCAGCAATCCATGTTCTGGTTGTATATAAAATCCTTAGAAAAGGCCCTGGTAACCAGAGAACGCATTGCTTAACACCTTCCTGAGTATGTCAGGTGGCAATCGATGCCAAACGTTGGTAGAGTCAGCAGACACAGGTTAATCATCTCATCTCATTGAAACGTTGGTAGATTCAGCAGACAAAGGTTAATCATCTCATCTCATTGGTATATCATCTCATTGAAAACAAACTGTCCATCATCCAAATTGTGGAACAACTCAAGCAAAATTACTACTGGCCAGACACCAGGATACAACTGTTTGGTGTGCAAAGTTATAAACAGCCACGGTGACTATAGCTAGCTCCGGCTTACGCTATGGTGTCCTTAACTTCACGTCCTGTGAGTAACGGTTCTACACGGATGTAACAATTTCAATTTCAATTATAAACAGCCAACTCAGAGGCAGCACTATCACCAATGCACATAAGTAGTACAGTTATCTCTTGTTACTGCTCACGAGACTCAGAGAAGTGCAAATGGAGACTTGAATGATCCAAGCCTATCTAGTCTCTGCTGACTTGGTGTAGCTAGGATTACCTGGGGTAGCTAGGTACCTGTCACGTTTGGGCAAGTTCCCTCAGCCTATTTGGCCTACCCCTGGACAGTCCCACTGGACTGTGCACTGACAATATGCATACATAGGTAGGGAACAGCAGTATGATATCATGTGATGACGGTGGTCTAGCTAGGCAAAAGTTACCACTCATATATGATATCATATGATATCATACTCGCCTTTGGTCAGCATCATGCGATATATCGGTCTATATAAATAGGTCTAAGGGCACAACGGAAGGACATCCTCATCCAATGTTTTTCTCCCGCTCCGCACAACAAACTGGGCCCTCTCAATGGACACCTCTGGAAGCTTTGCTGGTCCTTTACCTCGCTTGATTAGGGTGCTGCTGTCCGGTGAAGCCTGTGCCTTCTTCTTGCGATATGCTAGCGCTGCCATTGCAGCTGACTTCATTCTACTGCTGCCAGATCCAGATGATGCCAAGAGGTCTGCACTGCGCTCATCCTGTTCATCTACCATCTCAGGAACTGCAGGTGCAGGGATCGCTGAGGCCAGACGATTCGGTGTTGGTTCCTGTATTTGCTCTGTGACAACATCTGCAGCAGGGCTACATGCCTCAACAGAAGGAGACGATTGAGATGGCTGAGCTTCTTCCAGTGAGGCAGCAAGACTATCCAGGGCCAGCAGCTTGGCTTTCGCTTCATCCTCCTTAGCTTTGGCTGCCTGCCTGCTGGCTGTCTTCCGTCTATATTCTTGCACTTGCGCCAACTGCCCAGATAGCTGGCTCCTAGTTGGTACTGAGTGGTCTATGTTAATGTTCTTGGCACTGCGTCCTGCAAAACCAACATTCAAGCATGTGAAGGCATGATACTGAGAAGTCTATGTTAATGATCTTGGCACTGCATGCTGCAAAACCAACATTCAGGCATGTGAAGGCATGTCATTGAGTGGTATATGTTAATGTTATTGGCACTGCACGTCGCAAAACCAACATTCAGGCATGTGAAGGCATGTCCTTAAAAGACAGCTGGGGGTAGGTGTAAGTTGCCACGCAATAGAATGATCAGAACCACTGGATATGGTCGCGAGCTGAATACCAGGTCGTCAATCGGTGTGGTCATGAGGCCTTGAATATGCTGGCATTACCAGGGAAGAAAATAAATATTTTTACATATTAAGACCAATGCACAACCCGTGCACAACACAATAAATGCCTAGCAAAGCTCCATCGTGCCCAGCTGCAGTCCACACACAGGTCTGGCCAGGGAGAAGTGTATTAGTGTGCAAGCGCCTAAGCCCAACTACCACCAGGATTTGTGTGTGCGACGCGTCGCAAATTGTATGACTCGGTTCGACCCCAGTGTGAAATGCTGCCCCCCGAACCCCGCGGAGCGTGGAGCCCGGGGGCTCATGGGGGGGGGGGGGGGGGGGGGGGGGGCATTTCTGACTGGTTTAGCCAGACCCATGCGTCGCCCTGCAGCGACGGAATGGCAACGCATCGCACAAAAAAACAGTACCACCTACCCTGCGCTTTACGGTTACCATGCCGTGCTGTAGCCTCCAGCTCATCACGCATTCTTTGCCTCATAGCTGGTATTTCAAAGAAGATGCGCTTTCGCAAGTAAGCAAACTCCTGCATGCATTAAAATAATGGGGTTTCTATGATCAATAGAAGCCAGTGGCTTGCAGAATCTCGGCACACCGGTATAACATTGCCGATACTGCTGTACACCCATGCATGACCTTGCCACATGCTGATATAACATGGCAGATGCTGTTGTACATCCATGCACGACTCAGACACACACCGGTATAATATTGCAGATACTGTTGTACATCCATGCACGACTCAGACACACACCGGTATAACATTGCAGATACTGTTGTATATCCATGCACGACTCAGACACACACCGGTATAACGTTGCAGATACTGTTGTACACCCATGCACGACCCAGCCATCATGCATACCAACACAAGCAATAGCCATCCAGTTTTTCCTTGGTTGCACAGGGCTAGGTTATATCAGATGTGCCCTTTCCTGGTTCCACCCTTATAGACAAACAGTTCTGAGGCCCACAAACACAGGGCAGGGACAGGGAGCTGCACCTTGAACGCCTTGGCAAAGCCTGTTCCTCCGTGCTCCTCTGCATCTTCAGATGTTGGACGTGTACCTCCGTGCGTACTGGCAAATGTGTCGGCCCATGGCTTGATGCGGGACTCCAAGAACCGGAATTCTTTGATAAGAGACTCGAACTCGTCAAGAAGGCCCTGGCGATCGTGGAATGTAGTGAATTGATGATTATGACAGCAGTGTGTTGTTGGATTCTGGCAGTCCATTTGTTGCTCGATGTAAGCATGGAGGACATGACGCGGGCTCTTGAATACACCACATGACTAGGGAATGGCGGTATGATATCATGTCATCATATGATATCATATAATGCCGGCAGTCTGACTAGGCCAAAGTAACCATTAAAATACAAGATCCTATGATGCAATTTGTATCATGCCATATGATATCATACTCGCCTTTGGTCAGTATCATATGATTTGCTGGTCCACATGACCGGCTGGGGTTTCAGGTTGGACGACCTCATGTTTCTCTTTGGAAAATCTCTATCAAATATGTCAGGTGAGAAGCTTGAAGGTCCAAGCAACTACTATCACTCCATCTGTAACTCACTGGCTGATTTAGGAGACAATTGGAAGGCTGAAGTTTCCAATGTGTCTCAGCTGTTGTGTTGCTTGTTCATGGGGTAGCCAATTAGGGACTTGCCCAACCTCACGCAATCAAGATAATTGTACACTCTCCGGCTAGGCTATTAACAAGCCCTGAAAGATTCAGTTGCCATCAAATTGTAAAGATACGACAGAGGACCTGGGATCAAGCACAACTATATAATTGAAGTCTAAAGTTGTTGCACGTTCCTTAGATGTGGGGGGGGAATCCTGGTGAGCTAGAAGAACAATTTCGCAACCCAGCATATCATACTGGTTCAGTCTACTGCATACCTGGATTTGTGCAGGAACCTTGGCCTGCTTCACAGGTTCAGTGTCCCATGCCTCGTCGACTAGATACCCAGGGCCTGGCTTGCTTTCAGCTGTGGCCGGCTGAGTAGACAGACCATCGTCAAGGGCAACGTAGGACACTGTATGTCGGGGCGTGTGGGAGCTTGAAGCTCCACGCTGAATAGTAGGCCCTGTGAGCATGACACAGTCGAGCATTTAATATTCGCAAGCGATAAGGTCGAGTCGGACTTCAGGTGCAGTTCCGAAAGTGCAGAAGTGCAAGCATGGCGCTCGGCATAGTCAACGTCCTAATTCTTCTCTACAACATATGAAGAGTTCAGTTGCGAAGAACTCACTAGGGCAAGTTCCACCGGGCGAAACCCTTACAACAGCTCCAACCCTTGCAAAGGGTGAGCGAAGCGCACTCATCTTGCAATAAGCAATATACGTCGAAAGCGCTGAGAAGCGGTCTCGAAACCAAGGCTCCTCATATCAATGTGATGGGTACAGCTTGGCAACAGTACCGTAGGACGGCGTGGGCGACGACCCCCCGACGTGTGCGTGTGGCTGCAGGAGAGACAAGTGCAAGTGCTCAAAGGCCAAACTTGGATAGGTGGCCCATACAAGCCGAGATGTTTGTTTCTGGTATGTGTACGTAAAAGCATACGATGTGATGGTGAAATCCGCAAGTCATAAGTTGAATTGCAGAAGAAACAAATCGAATTATAATGTGATCCAAATCCAAATCATTTAAATTCAACTTGTAGTTGATCAACAGAAATACAGAACCTTCATCTGAAGAGCCCCATATCTTCAAACTGGGCAAGAGGATAGATATATAGGTGATAATTCGCCTTTTGAGCTTGTTGATACCAAGGCTGTTCAAAACGTTACCCTATCTCAAACACAGTTTTTTGAGGGGCTGTTGTTTTGTTTGGAAACCTACCGGTTGATGTTGGCTGAGGACGTGTAGATATTTAAGTACTGGTACCCTTTAACAACTCAGGTACACGAATATCCCACGAAGGCACACGGGACTTGATTTGAATGTATTATTGCATAGAACGCAGTGACTGCAGACTCGTTGGGTCAGTATCGTTACAGTTGATACAAAGATACTAGCTACTGCGAGGCTAGCATGACGAAGGAGATGGCGACAGTACAGTTAGTACTGCAACAGTAGTGCAAAAGCCGACAGGTGGCTTCGCCACTGTCAGGCAAGCGGTACAGAGCCCGGTTAGGACTCAGACCGGGCGGCACTTTGCCAGCCTAGGAACGACGTATAAGTCGTACTATATCAGTGTATGTTACTGCCGATGACGTCGAGCAGCCTTGGAGGCTTG
Source organism: Microglena sp. YARC (assembly GCA_022414725.1). Taxonomy (NCBI): domain Eukaryota; kingdom Viridiplantae; phylum Chlorophyta; class Chlorophyceae; order Chlamydomonadales; family Chlamydomonadaceae; genus Microglena; species Microglena sp. YARC. The sequence goes on from CM039463.1 coordinate 67,690,582, forward strand.
ATCCATGTTACCAAACTCAAGTTCAAGAAGTCACACGGGAAGTCAGACATCTTGTTGTCTGACGAACGTGGGAACGTCCCAGTCAGCCTCGGTCTAAGGCGAGACTGAAGAAAGAGTGGACACGCTTTGCTTAGGCACAGGCGAAAGCCTTGAATACTGCTTGTGGCAGGTGCCCCATGGTAGGAACCCCATAGTTTTGCCATGCAACCCCGAGATTACATCCGTGGAGAGAGACAAACCATTGTGGGATGCCTAATACAACCTTGCTGGTCAACACGAATAGAAATTGAAATTGGAATTGTTACATCCGTGTAATGCAGTCACTCTCTGGACGTGAAATTAAGGACACCACAGCGTAGGCCGGAGCTAGCAGTAGTCAACACGAATGAAAAACAATGACTGCATACAGCCGGCATGCGACACCCAAAACAGCCATTAACCTAGTAGATTGTTGGTCGGCATTAATGCTGGCAGCCATTATTGACCTGGTAGATTGGTAGTCGGCATTTGGTACATTCAACATTTGACAGATTTGAATTGGTAGGTTTTGTGTATCGTATCATCCCAGCTGAGATAATTATATTGTAGAATTAAATTATCACTGTAGCACGAACTCAGGGTACCCGTTGATTAAACGATTGTTTGGGTTTCAGTTCATCAGTGCCTTTTATTTTTAAGCCCTTCCTATACGGTTGGGCAAGTCCCTTTAGCCTATTGGGCCTACCCTTGGACTGTAACATACTTACATACACACATACTGATCGGTAGTCAGCATTTTGTAGGCAGCATTCATGCTGGCAGCCATGGACCCAGAAGATTGGTAGTCAGCAATACTACTGGTAGTCAGCATTTATATGACCTGGGCAAGTCTTTAAACCGCCTAATCCGCTTAGTGTGCTCCCTGTTTTCAGCATGAATTGCGGTGCTCTCACGCGTTTTATGACTTGGTGACTACTTATGTACTTCCTTAGAACTATCGGCTCTGCCAGCTTCCTGTAGTGACAGCTTCCCGTAGACTGTGTCATCCTTTGAGTGACTCAGTGACAGCTTCCTGTTGGCTGCGTCACCGGTCTTGCCTGTACCCTGTTAGGTTCCTGGCTGCCGCCCCCTTTCACCACTGGTGCCCCTTTATGGGTCACCTGTGCTAGTAATGCTATTCTCGTCTCCGTGTATAGATTGGCGCGTCTGTTCCGCTGCAACATCTCTGTCCACTCTTCGGAGTGCTTACTAGCTGATAGGTTACTGGGTTCGTCATTACTACCACTGCTTTTCAATGCAACTTCCGCGTGGGCCTCCTGCCGGCTTTGAGAAACTCAATGAACACAATGGGATTTCTTGGTCGCGCGGCATGAGCAGCGTCATTATTAGCAATGGCTGCGACCTTATTCTTCCTCCGAAGTTTCGGGTTCCTACTGATTGGCTTGATGATTGCGCGCCAGCGGCCTCTGCTGCCGGAGAGGAGTCTCCTTCCGCCATCGTGGAAGCCACCCCCCCAGTCATACCTCCATCTTTCCGACTCCTTCTCCTTTTGTCCAACGCCTCTCTGTTGAGGTTGAGGACGTTCTGATGAATCTTTGCTGTGTTCAGACACAGATCATCAAGTATGCTTCGGGTCCTGTGCCGGCAACTGCCCAGTTTTGGGGTGGCTGCCAGTCTGACGATTACGTGACTGAAGATGAGCAGGAGTTCAAGGACTACTGTGCTGCCAACCGTTCCGACTCTGAGGACTTGCAGAGTGCTAAGAGTGGCGACTTCGGTGGAGCGACTCCGACTACTGCTACTCGAGTCTTTGAGACTTCTCCTGTTTCGCCAGTGTTTGAGCCTGCTATTCCGTCGGCGCCTCTGCCTACACCTGCACTTCCGCTAGAGCCCCTGCATGCACCTCTGCTTGTGCCACTTCCACCGGTCTACCCGGAGGTGGCCAAGCCGTCTTTGCTGCAACGCTCTGCGTCCTTCACCACCACCAACCCTCTGGAGCGAGGTCTTTCTGGCTACAACACTCGTGCTCGAGAAGCTGCTGCTACGGCTTCCCGCACTTCTGCTGCTGGCCCCTCCATGGAGCCTCCTCCTCCCCCGCCTGTGGATCTGCCCCCTCCAGGGCCCCCACCCCCTCCAGTCTTGACTTCGCGGTCTCACGATTCTTGGGAGCATCTGCTCTCTGGTGGACCTCCTCCTGTGCTCCTGCTGCGGGACTTCCGTCTTGTCCGCCGAGCTCAATCTGATCTCTGGATGGCATCTTGTACGGTAGGATGGATTATCACGCCACTCAGGCTAATGTTAATCTCAAGGGTCGTGTTCGACGTGTGATGGCATTCACTGAGCTAGGTCTCAAGTGCCGGTCTTTTTTAGGGCCTGTTCCGGGGGGGATTAGATATCCGCCTGCTAATGGGGTTACGTTTGGTGGTGTGGGGCGTAGGAACAATGATCTGAAGGGTTACCAGTGGTTGAAGGTTCCCCGTCCTCTCTGTCCTGTAGAGCCTGATTTCGAGCTGGTAGTGAGTTTTGCGCGGTCCCTGCCTGAGGTTAGGAACATAGATGACCAGCGCGCGTATGACGCTGGTCTTGCGGCTGAGTATTTTCTGTCTGTTCGTAAGTCTTTAGCATCTCTCTCCCCTGCTCCTGCTGCTGGAACTTCGGCCTCTCATGGTGAGTCTCGTGTAGATCCTGCACTGTTGGGTTTTAGTGCTCTGCCCCTGGACCGTCAGGAGTTCATGTGTCTCACCATGATGCTTGCGAACATGACGGATGCGATGGTCAAGGTATATCAGGACTTCGCCACTCCTCGGGATATCTTTTTGCATATCCGGAGACAGCAGTCTGATGCCCTTGCCGCTCGTGTCCCTCTCATGCTCGTCGAGCTTCAACGTGCGTCCATGGACAATTCTGAGCCTGTGGATGATTTCTTTCGCAGGGTCCGCGGTTTGTGCACTGACCTCCGCAGTGCTGGGTATCCACAGACTCAGCGTCATGCCATGTACACTATTGTTCAGGGTATCACTCACCCCCGCTTCGACTCTCTGCGGCTCCAATTTGGTACGTTACTGTATCAGAAGCTGCCTGTTGATTACTGGACCTGTCTTGCAGCATATAGGTCGTTAGATTTCTTGAATGTGTCTCTCCCCAAGTCGGATCCCAGGCATCCTGGTTGGTCCCGCGACCCTCCCCATGTCCCTGCCAATGCTGCTTTCCAGCGTGGCCGGGGGCCTGGTGCTCAGGGTTCCGGGGCTACCAAGAGGCGCCTGGATTGCGCTTGGGGCCCCTGTCCTTCCAAAACGACCCACACGGAGGAACGTTGCTGGACGAAGCATCCGCACCTGCGAAAGACCAAGGCTGGTGTACCGGGCAGTGAACCCGTGCCCATTGCCTTGGCCCTTCCAGGTTCGCTGACTCGTAAGCAGATGTCCTCCTTGCAGGCTCAGATTGACGGGTACGCCATGTCCAAGAACTAGGAGGTACGCTCTGTCCCATTCTCTTGCACTACGAAGTTCTCTAACGTGTGTAGGCCTAGTCTTTCTGAGGGTGTCTGGCATGTGGACTCTGGAGCTGGAATGTCCATCACAGGTGATAAGTCTTTGTTCACTGTGTATAGGGCTTCTGCAAATGGTCCTGCAGTTCGATTTGGTGATGGGGTGATTCAACGGTCAGAAGGTATGGGATCCATTGTGTTGTGTAGGGATTGGTTACCAACATCAATCACTCTAACTGATGTTCTCTACATACCTCACTGTCCGGTGAACCTCCTGTCAGTAAATGCTGTGGCTCATTCTCTCCACTGCCAGGTTTCTTTTGATAGTCTTAGTTGCACTGCCACTCAGGGCTCTTCTGTTCTCTGGTCTTTCCCTGCCTCCAGTGATGGTGTTTACAAGTTTGCATGTAGGCCTTGTCGCACCACCCGTCGCTGTTTCAGAGTTGCTGACGATTATCCGGCGTTTGCACTCGATGTTGATGAGGACGGTGGAGTTGTTATCCCTACCACTCCTGCATGGCTGTGGCATAGGCGGTTGGGTCACCCCGGCTATGATGCCATGCACAACCTTGTCAAGAAAGGTATGGTTAAAAACTTACCCCTCACTCTCGGTCAAGTGCAGAGACTGGCTAAGATCCCTTGTGATGCTTGTCAGAAGGCTAAGGGCAAACGTCTCCCTTTTCCTAAAGAAAGCAAAACCCAGATCCGTGCACCTCTCCAACGGCTTCACTTGGATATCATGGGACCGGTTCATATTAGGGGCCTGCGTGGGGAATTTTATATTCTGTGCCTCACAGACCAATCCACCGGGCGAAACCCTTACAACAGCTCCAACCCTTGCAAAGGGTGAGCGAAGCGCACTCATCTTGCAATAAGCAATATACGTCGAAAGCGCTGCAAAGCGGTCTCGAAACCAAGGCTCCTCATATCAATGTGATGGGTACAGCTTGGCAACAGTACCGTAGGACGGCGTGGGCGACGACCCCCCGACGTGTGCGTGTGGCTGCAGGAGAGACAAGTGCAAGTGCTCAAAGGCCAAACTTGGATAGGTGGCCCATACAAGCCGAGATGTTTGTTTCTGGTATGTGTACGTAAAAGCATACGATGTGATGGTGAAATCCGCAAGTCATAAGTTGAATTGCAGAAGAAACAAATCGAATTATAATGTGATCCAAATCCAAATCATTTAAATTCAACTTGTAGTTGATCAACAGAAATACAGAACCTTCATCTGAAGAGCCCCATATCTTCAAACTGGGCAAGAGGATAGATATATAGGTGATAATTCGCCTTTTGAGCTTGTTGATACCAAGGCTGTTCAAAACGTTACCCTATCTCAAACACAGTTTTTTTGAGGGGCTGTTGTTTTGTTTGGAAACCTACCGGTTGATGTTGGCTGAGGACGTGTAGATATTTAAGTACTAGTACCCTTTAACAACTCAGGTACACGAATATCCCACGAAGGCACACGGGACTTGATTTGAATGTATTATTTCATAGAACGCAGTGACTGCAGACTCGTTGGGTCAGTATCGTTACAGTTGATACAAAGATACTAGCTACTGCGAGGCTAGCATGACGAAGGAGATGGCGACAGTACAGTTAGTACTGCAACAGTAGTGCAAAAGCCGACAGGTGGCTTCGCCACTGTCAGGCAAGCGGTACAGAGCCCGGTTAGGACTCAGACCGGGCGGCACTTTGCCAGCCTAGGAACGACGTATAAGTCGTACTATATCAGTGTATGTTACTGCCGATGACGTCGAGCAGCCTTGGAGGCTTGATCCATGTTACCAAACTCAAGTTCAAGAAGTCACACGGGAAGTCAGACATCTTGTTGTCTGACGAACGTGGGAACGTCCCAGTCAGCCTCGGGCTAAGGCGAGACTGAAGAAAGAGTGGACACGCTTTGCTTAGGCACAGGCGAAAGCCTTGAATACTGCTTGTGGCAGGTGCCCATGGTAGGAACCCCATAGTTTTGCCATGCAACCCCGAGATTACATCCGTGGAGAGAGACAAACCATTGTGGGACGCCTAATACAACCTTGCTGGTCAACACGAATAGAAATTGAAATTGGAATTGTTACATCCGTGTAATGCAGTCACTCTCTGGACGCGAAATTAAGGACACCACAGCGTAGGCCGGAGCTAGCAGTAGTCAACACGAATGAAAAACAATGACTGCATACAGCCGGCATGCGACACCCAAAACAGCCATTAACCTAGTAGATTGTTGGTCGGCATTAATGCTGGCAGCCATTATTGACCTGGTAGATTGGTAGTCGGCATTTGGTACATTCAACATTTGACAGATTTGGATTGGTAGGTTTTGTGTATCGTATCATCCCAGCTGAGATAATTATATTGTAGAATTAAATTATCACTGTAGCACGAACTCAGGGTACCCGTTGATTAAACGATTGTTTGGGTTTCAGTTCATCAGTGCCTTTTATTTTTAAGCCCTTCCTATACGGTTGGGCAAGTCCCTTTAGCCTATTGGGCCTACCCTTGGACTGTAACATACTTACATACACACATACAGATCGGTAGTCAGCATTTTGTAGGCAGCATTCATGCTGGCAGCCATGGACCCAGAAGATTGGTAGTCAGCAATACTACTGGCAGTCAGCATTTATATGACCTGGGCAAGTCTTTAAACCGCCTAATCCGCTTAGTGTGCTCCCTGTTTTCAGCATGAATTGCGGTGCTCTCACGCGTTTTATGACTTGGTGACTACTTATGTACTTCCTTAGAACTATCGGCTCTGCCAGCTTCCTGTAGTGACAGCTTCCCGTAGACTGTGTCATCCTTTGAGTGACTCAGTGACAGCTTCCTGTTGGCTGCGTCACCGGTCTTGCCTGTACCCTGTTAGGTTCCTGGCTGCTATCAGCTTGGATAACACTCCGGAGAGTGGACTTAGTGTGTGCAGCACGCCAATCTATAAATGCGGAGACGAGAATAATTATTACAAAAGATAGTGGAACCATAAAGGGACACCAGCGGAGGAAAGGGGGGCGGTAGCCTGGAACCTGATCAGGGTACAGGTTAGACAGCGCGTGTCAGAAGAACCGATGACGCAGTCAACAGTAAGCTGACATAGTACTGTCAGGACCGATAGTTCTAAGGAAGTACATAAGTAGTCACCAAGTCATAAAACGCGTGAGAGCACCGCAATTCATGCTGACACTCCACCTATGACACAGGTGACATACAATACTACTTCTCCACCTATGGCACTGGTGACATAGAACTATATGTAACAGATTGAAAAAAAAAAAAAAAAAAAAAAAAAAAATCAAAGAACTCCGAAAATTCGAGAGAACTTCAAATGGAAACCCAAAGGTTTATAGGAAGGAATGAAACACGGCAAAAACCAAAATTTGCCAAGTTAGAAAAGGATGAAAACCGAATATCAAAGATGGGTAACAACGGTATAGAAAACCCGATCCGGGAATAGGAACCTAATGCCATACAATGATAACCAAAGAAACCGATGTAACAAAAAAAAAATTATATACCCTAAGAAGAAGCGGTCATCCCAAGCATCCGCATAAACCTCCAGAACACAGCAGGATCAAGGGGCTTGGTGAAGGGGTCAGCACAGTTGTCCTTGGTGTTAACATAGGCAACATCTAGTGAACCGTCCTCCACCAGCTCCTTGATGTAGTGATGAATAACATCAATGTGCTTGCTGCGAGGGAGGAGCTGCCAGTCATTGGCCCATCTCAGAGACCCTATGTTGTCACCCTGAATGGTAACTAAATCACAAGGCAGACCCAGATCCACCCTCAACTTCTTCAACCATTGCACCTCCCTGGCAGCCTGAGACAGGGCCTGATACTCAGCCTCACAAGAGCTAATGGCAACTGTAGGCTGCCTCTTGCTCATCCAGCTCACTAAAAGCACAGATAAAATCATCAACATAGGTTAGGACATAGCTCCACCCACCATTAGAATCCCTCCTAAAATACAGAGCAGGTTCCGCCTTGCACATAATAAAACCATGTGCAACCAAAACCCGCTTGACATCCATACTCCAAGCCCTGGGCGCCTGTTTCAAACCATAAAGGGACTTGATCAGCTTGCACACAAGGGGAACACCGTTAGGACCAAGTACCTTAAAGCCCTCAGGCTGGTGGCAGTACAGGTCCAGACCAGGTTCAAGGGGAGCATTCAGAAATGCAGTCTTGATGTCCAGCTGCCGAACAAACATCTTCCTATGAGTGATGGCAGCCAGGAGCACCCTCAGACCTGCTTTAGAAGAAACGGGGGCATATACATCATGAAAATCCAACCCAGGACGCTGCAGAAAACCACGAACCACAAAACGTGCCTTGAAGCGAATAGAACCATCAACCCCAACCTTCTTCACAAATAACCACCTGCCAGACAGGACCCTCTGTTTAGGAGGCAGTGGAGTGAGCGCCCAAGTGCCATGGGCATGTAGGGACGCCATCTCATCCTTCATAGCAAGGAGCCATTGATCCCTGTCAGGGCTGGTGGGAAGCATGGCAGCTTTGAAGGTCAGTTCAGTGGAAGTGGAAATGTATGCTCCCACGTACAAGCAGTGTACTTGTACATGAGCAGCGGGGATATCAGCAGTATCAGCAGTAACCGGTAGTATAGCCCCAGCGCAGAACTACTGCCTGGTTGAACAGGGCCGGCCTTATTTGCCTCTATATCAACGAAGCCTGGGTCGACCGGAACACCCCAGCCATACGCAGTATCGGAACCCGACCAGTGTTCCAGATCATCACTTGCACTATCGGCAACGGCTACTTCATCACATGGCCTTGACCCGAGTAATCCACCAGGGACGACAGGAGGCGTCTGAATGAACGACACCCGCGAGTCATCCGAGGTGGTCGGAGGTTGGCGACTATTAGTCAATGGACCTGATCCAGGTACCACTATGATCGAAGGCTGTCGTAATCCTAAATCTTCACCGACGAAATGTGGCGCAGAGGAGGGCCTGGCGACCCCCTGCGATTCGGCTAAGATTTTATCTGAAAGAACTGCAGAATCTCGCCCGCCCAGTGCCTTCACACACAATACAGCACCATCAGCCCCTGACCTGGGACGCAAGGTCATCCCATGATCAGGGCAGCGGTCGACAATTGGGGTTAGCAAAGGGTCAAGGGAATTAACCGTAGGCACAGGCATATGTCCGTTGATAGCGGCAGGGATGCGAGAGACATACGGCGACCCGTCATAGGGAGATAGCCCAGGAATACAGTTATGATCAAACTGCTCATAGAAGAGTACATCACGACTCTCTACTACCTGGCGCAACTTAGGAACCCAAACAAAATAACCCTTACTCACCAGGGAATACCCAACCAGTCTACCAGATAACGCCCTTTCGTCCAGCTTGTTGCGCTTCTTCCCATTGACTAACGTAACGTAGCAAGGGCATCCGAACACGCGCAACATCGACACATCAGGCTGAACCCCAAAGAAAAGCTCATGAGGAGTCTTATCTCCCTGATTGGGCAAGCGATTACGAAGGTAACACGCAGCTAGGAAGGCATAGGGCCAGAAAGACTTAGTTAGCTTTGACTCCAGGTGGATGCTCCTAGCTATAGACTGTAAGACCCCATTGTACCTCTCCACAGTTGCATTCTGCTGTGCAGTGTATGCCAAAGATAACTCATGCACTGCCCCAACCGATATCAGCCAATCCTCAAACCACTTTACTATAAACTCCTTAGCCCTGTCAGACCTCAGGCACTTAAAGGCAAATCCGTGCAGCTGATTCATCCATCTGAGGATGATAGTCTGAACTGCTAAGGGAGCTTCATCCCTGGTCCTCAAGCACAACACTTCAGCATAGCCAGAGTGTTGGTCTGTGAGGCACAGAATATAAAACTCCCCACGCAGACCTCTAATATGAACTGGCCCCATGATGTCCAAGTGAAGGCGTTGGAGAGGTGCATTGATCGGAGTAGTGCTTGCTTTAGGAAAAGGGAGACGTTTGCCCTTAGCCTTTTGACAAGCATCACAAGGGATCTTAGCCAGTTTTTGGACCTGGTTGAGTGAGAGGGGTAAGTTCTTAACCATACCCTTCTTGACAAGTCTGTGCATGGCATCATAGCCGGGGTGACCCAGCCGCCTATGCCACAGCCATTCAGGAGTGATAGGGATAACAACTCCACCGTCCTCATCAACATCAAGTGCAAAAGCTGGGTAATTGTCAGCACCAAACGAACAGCCACTGGTGGTGTAACAAGGCCTACATGCAAACTTGTAAACACCATCACTGGAGGCAGGGAAGGACCAGAGAATAGAAGAGCCCTGAGTGGCAGTGCAACTAATACTATCAAAAGAAATCTTGCAGTGGAGAGAATGAGCCACAGCATTTACTGACAGGAGGTTCACCGGACAGTGAGGTATGTAGAGAACATTAGTTAGAATGATTGGTGTTGGTAACCAATCACTACATAACTCAATGGATCCCTTACCTACTGCCCGTTGAACCACACCATCACCAAATCGAACTGATGGCAGATTCAGTGGAACATCAAACACAGTGAACAAAGATCTATCACCTGTGATGGACATTCCAGCTCCAGAATCCACATGCCAGACCCCCTCAGACAGGCTCGGACTACACACATTTGAGAACCTAGAGGTGCAGGAGAATAGGACAGGGCTTACCTGCTACTTCTGCATAGCAAACCCATCAATTTGAGCCTGCAAGGAAGACAATTGCTTTGGAGTAAGGTGACCTGGAAGGGCCAGGTTAGCAGGCAACGGTGAAGGAAGCGTTGGTTCTGCACGACCAGGGACCCTTCGCAGGGCAGGGAACTTCGTCCAGCAACGGTCCTCCGAGTGACCATCCTTGTGGGGGCATGGTCCCCAGGTGCATTCCAGGCGCCTCTTGTTCGACCCAGAACCACCACCAGTCTTCTGCCGCCGCTGAAATGCAGCATTAGCAGGAAACTGAGGAGCGGTCCGGGACCAACCAGGATGCCTGGAATCCGACTGAGGGAGCGCTATGTTAAGAATATCTAGCTGCCTATATTCCTCTAGACAGGACCAGTACTCAACAGGTTGCTGGTTGTATATCAGGATACCATACTTAATCCGCAGCGTTTCGAACCGGGGCAGACTCGCACCTTGAACTATAATGCCCATGGCGTGACGCTGAGTCTGCGGAAACCCAGCACTGCGCAGGTCAGTGCACATACCGCGAACCCGACGAAAGAAAGCGTCAACCTGCTCATGAGTGCCCATGGCCGAAGCATGATACTCCTTCAGCAAGAGAGGGACACGCGAGGCAAGGGCATCGGACTGCTGCCTCCGGATATGCAAAAAGATATCCCGAGGTGAAGCAAAGTCCCTATACACCTTGACTAGGGCATCCGTCATGTTGGCAAGCATCATGGATAAGATCATGAACTCTTGGCGGGGTAGGGTAAGCGCACTGAAACCCAACAGTGCAGGATCGACACTAGACTCACCATGAGAGGCCGAATTTCCAGCAGCAGGAGGAGCACACCGAGGAGCTAAAGACTCACGAATCGCCAGAAAATACTCAGCAGCAAGACCAGCGTCATAAGCGCGCTGGTCATCTAAGTTCCTGATGAGATCTAGGGAACGCGCAACACGCACAATGAGCTCGAAATCAGGACGAACAGGACAGAAAGGGAGTGGCACCTTAACAAACTGGTAACCTCGCAGGTCACTGTTCCTACGCCCAACCCCTCCAGAGGTCACACCATTAGCAGGAGGGTAGTTAATCCCTGGCATAACAGGTCCCAGAAAAGCCCGACACTCTAGACCTAGCTCAGAATAAGCCATCACACGCCTAGGCCTAGGGCGACCCTTGCTATCAACCATAGCCTGAGTGGCAGTCATATCCAGCCTACCGTACAGAGTGCGGTCCAAGGATTCCCCAGCATGTTGAGCTTGGCGGATAAGACGGCATTCCTGCAGGGATAGACGCAGAGGATGTCCGCCATCGAGCAGATGCTCCCAGGAGTCGCATGACAGCGAAGGAGGCACATATGGCGGAGGGCCAGGAGCAGGGGGCTGCTCCACAGGCGGAGGGGGGGGTGGAGGGGGCTCCTGCGAAGGGCCAGCAAAGGATGCGCGGCCAGCAGCAGCAGCAGAAGCCTCTCGAGCACGAGTATTGTAGCCAGACAGACCTCGGTCCGGAGGCAAGGTGAAAGACGCAGACTTCTGCATCAAAGACGGCCTGGCCACCTCCGGGTGGACAGGTGGAAGGGGCGCAAGCAGAGGCGCAGAGACTGGATCAGGCTTAAACTCCGGGGAAGGCGCAAGAGCAGGTGCCGACAGAGGCTCATACACAGGAGAGACGGTAGAATTGAACACTCGAGTAGCTGTGGAAGGAGTGACTCCACCGAAGTCACCACTCATAGCACTCTGCAGATCTTCATCACCATCATCAGAGTCATCAGCATAGCCATCTGCACGGCGATGACGAGCAAGTTCTTGATAGTCGTAGTCAAAACGGGCATCAGGAGGTGGAGGCGCCCCTGCGTACTGGATAATCTGAGTGGAAACACAGCAGAGTCGCATCAGAACGTCCTCAATCTCAGGAGAGAGACGTCGGACAGTAGCAGAAGGAGCCGTAAAGGTGGAGGATTGATTGGGGGGGGTCACTTCCACGATGGCGGAAGGACTCTCATGACCGCTAGCAGAGGCAGCTGGTGCACAGACGTCTAGCCAATCATCAAGAGGACCCGGGTCCTCCTTAGGAAGGACACGGTCGCAGCCATTGCTTATAATGACACTGCGCATCCCGCGCGTCCAAGATTCTCCATTCTTGTCGTGGAGTTTCTCAAAATTAGCGGGAGGCCCTCGCGGAAGTTGCATCGCAAAGCAGTGGTAGTAAATGAGGGACCGTATAACCTATCAGCTTGGATAACACTCCGGAGAGTGGACTTAGTGTGTGCAGCACGCCAATCTATAAATGCGGAGACGAGAATAATTATTACAAAAGATAGTGGAACCATAAAGGGACACCAGCGGAGGAAAGGGGGGCGGTAGCCTGGAACCTGATCAGGGTACAGGTTAGACAGCGCGTGTCAGAAGAACCGATGACGCAGTCAACAGTAAGCTGACATAGTACTGTCAGGACCGATAGTTCTAAGGAAGTACATAAGTAGTCACCAAGTCATAAAACGCGTGAGAGCACCGCAATTCATGCTGACAGCTGCCGCCCCCTTTCACCACTGGTGCCCCTTTATGGGTCACCTGTGCTTGTAATGCTATTCTCGTCTCCGTGTATAGATTGGCGCGTCTGTTCCGCTGCAACATCTCTGTCCACTCTTCGGAGTGCTTACTAGCTGATAGGTTACTGGGTTCGTCATTACTACCACTGCTTTTCAATGAAACTTCCGCGTGGGCCTCCTGCCGGCTTTGAGAAACTCAATGAACACAATGGGATTTCTTGGTCGCGCGGCATGAGCAGCGTCATTATTAGCAATGGCTGCGACCTCATTCTTCCTCCGAAGTTTCGGGTTCCTACTGATTGGCTTGATGATTGCGCGCCAGCGGCCTCTGCTGCCGGAGAGGAGTCACCTTCCGCCATCGTGGAAGCCACCCCCCCCCAGTCATACCTCCATCTTTCCGACTCCTTCTCCTTTTGTCCAACGCCTCTCTGTTGAGGTTGAGGACGTTCTGATGAATCTTTGCTGTGTCCAGACACAGATCATCAAGTATGCTTCGGGTCCTGTGCCGGCAACTGCCCAGTTTTGGGGTGGCTGCCAGTCTGACGATTACCTGACTGAAGATGAGCAGGAGTTCAAGGACTACTGTGCTGCCAACCGTTCCGACTCTGAGGACTTGCAGAGTGCTAAGAGTGGCGACTTCGGTGGAGCGACTCCGACTACTGCTACTCGAGTCTAAGAGACTTCTCCTGTTTCGCCAGTGTTTGAGCCTGCTATTCCGTCGGCGCCTCTGCCTACACCTGCACTTCCGCTAGAGCCCCTGCATGCACCTCTGCTTGTGCCACTTCCACCGGTCTACCCGGAGGTGGCCAAGCCGTCTTTGCTGCAACGCTCTGCGTCCTTCACCACCACCAACCCTCTGGAGCGAGGTCTTTCTGGCTACAACACTCGTGCTCGAGAAGCTGCTGCTACGGCTTCCCGCACTTCTGCTGCTGGCCCCTCCATGGAGCCTCCTCCTCCCCCGCCTGTGGATCTGCCCCCTCCAGGGCCCCCACCCCCTCCAGTCTTGACTTCGCGGTCTCACGATTCTTGGGAGCATCTGCTCTCTGGTGGACCTCCTCCTGTGCTCCTGCTGCGGGACTTCCGTCTTGTCCGCCGAGCTCAATCCGAGCTTGGATCTCTGGATTGCATCTTGTACGGTAGGATGGATTATCACGCCACTCAGGCTAATGTTGATCTCAAGGGTCGTGTTTGACGTGTGATGGCATTCACTGAGCTAGGTCTCAAGTGCCGGTCTTTTCTAGGGCCTGTTCCGGAGGGGATTAGATATCCGCCTGCTAATGGGGTTACGTTTGGTGGTGTGGGGCGTAGGAACAATGATCTGAAGGGTTACCAGTGGTTGAAGGTTCCCCGTCCTCTCTGTCCTGTAGAGCCTGATTTCGAGCTGGTAGAGAGTTTTGGTTTATCGTCTGGGTATCTCACGGGGGGACTTGGAATTGCCATACGGTAAGCAACCCAGAGTTGGCTGCAGAACCATGTACCGGTAAAAATTCAAATAAATAAAAAACTGCTGGCAGCTAGATGTGTTAGTCAGCATTTATATAAGGTGTGGATTCCTTCATCCTACACCCTAGGAGCATATAATATAACATGGGAATAGCTAAAGGCGGAAGGCTTGCAATATTGAATCTATCGCCTGAATGTACATGTTGGATCATTGGATGTTCTGATGTTGACTACAATGGCTCCAAGTCAGGATATGCAAACAGATTCACGCTGATAAGGCCATGTTTTATGGGTCTAGGGCTAGCGCACAAGACCCACCCTCTGAGGCAAAAATCCTTTGTGTGAAAAACAAAACTGAAGTTGAATAGAACCAGTCAGGCCCAGCGCTTGCAGATTGGAACATGCTGGTAAGGATGACGTATTCAAAGCAGCCAACAATCTCAAGTCATGCAAGTGTTGAAGATCATATTGAGGTGGGTAAGGTCGTTTTCACTTATCTGGCTAAGCACCGACTGGCATACTTGAACACATCCGGTTATTCCGATATGTATATGTTCCCCCATAAGGCTATCAGGCATAAGGAGCTTTTGCCACCTGCAACTCACGGACAAGGCTGTGCAGGGTTTTGAGCCCCTCACCGCGTTTCGCGCAGTTATTTCAATTCCCTGTGGGCGCAGAGCGCAGTTTTTGCGCTTTTTGCACTAAAAAGCGCTGGCCAATTTGACGTTTGTGTGCTTTAAGCGCTGTCCAATTTGGCAAGAAGTAGTACCCTAAGGCTGTGATGTCCTGAAGTTGTGGACATGTCGAAAGATTCACGGTTTGCTGATTGCTTCATGGCTGTCACTTCTGTCAGATCTTGAAGCTGTGGACTACCTGACAGATCCAGGTCATGCAGGTTGACACATGCTGACAAGGCTGTGATGTCCTGAAGTTGTGGACACCTAAGCTGATTAACAGTCTGCAGATTGCTACATGCTTTTTGCATATTTTAGGAGGGGCAATAATTCGAACTGAATCCTCCGGGTCGCTGGTTTGTGTCGAGAAACCCACCTCCTGTGGTGAAAGTCCTTTCACAGCTTTAAAAATAAATGCAGGTTGACGCACGCTTGCTGACACGCCTGTGATGTCCTGAATTTGTGACAACTCCAGAATGTGCAAATTAAGACAAGCTGACAAGGATGTAGGGAAAGGCTAAGTGAGTTAATATCAGTGAATGAATAATATTAGTGAATGCCCTGGTGAATGTTAGTTAATATTACACGGACGAGACGCCTCTACAGAAATTTTGATTGATTAGAAAAGCTAATATCATTGTGACACTTTAATAACATTTTCTTATATTAGTTTTTCAAGCACTTAAATTAGTTGCCGTTCCCCACGCCGTTCCCTATATATATGTATTCGAGGTCCTTGATGTTTTTGTGCCACGCTGCACGGTGTGGAAGTGAGACCCAGCCATGGCCTGTCCCACCAACTCTTGCATGCCTGGGTGCCCGACCGACATGCTCCAGAAGAGTGGCCAAGTCTCAGCGCCCGCGGCGGGGATTGGGAGCGCCTGACGCGGGGCCCCTTTCGGCATTATATAATAATGTAACAAAAGCGAGACCTTGGGGTGGCCCCTGGTGGGTGGCCCGGCCGGCCTGCTCCAGAAGAGTGGCCGAAGACCCGAAGCAGGGGACGGGTGAAGCCGCGCGCGTGCCCGCGTGTGTAATGTGATGGGCATGCTTACCCCTGGGCATGCTCCAGAAGAGTGGCAAAAAAACCCGCGGCAGGGTGGCAGGGTGCACCCGCACCCGCACCCGCGAGCCGCGCGCGGGCCCGCGGGTGTCACTAATGCTGTTGCTGGCATGTAGGGTAGTTATGGCGGTTGACGGCATCTGGAATGGGTATATATATTGATTAGCTGCGAATCTGGTATTCCAGTAATTCAGTCCGAACAACTCCTTGAATCTGCGGCAACAGAAGCGTCAGAAGCGGAAACAGAAGCAGAAGCAGCAAAACAACGACAACAACAGCAGCAGCATGGCCAACCAGCGTGTGCACTTTCTGTCCCTGCCCCTCTTGCTGATCTTCAGCTTGCTGGCAGCTTCCAATGCAACGAAGGTTCGCTCTCCACTTTCTCCACGCACGCCCCGCTCCCCCTTACCTCCTGACGCTGCACGATTGGCTCTAGCGGCCTGCAATGCCGTCAACCTGACCTCTTTCAATGATCGCCTAGCCCAAGTCCAGGAGGTGAGTGCTCTGGAGGCGTGTATCGTAGTTTATTTTACGTCGCCGTCACTTTTGCTCTGGCTTGCGCACGAATACATGCGGCAGTCGTATTACGTTTGCTTGCGTAAGTGATAGATTCGCGAGCCAGAGCAAACATCGGATAATAATAGCACCTCGATGTGCCTTCAAATGCCGCGCAACACTTCGAATACGTCTACCCCGCCTTTCTGTGTCAGTGGCATGGTGGATTACCCTTTGCATCCCCCCCCCCCCCCCCCCCCCCCCCCCCCCCCCCCCCCTTCATTGATGGTCACGAGGCTCGCGAGCATGAGGGTGATGACGAGACTCCCACTACCCCCTCGCTGCTCTTTGACATGTGTTATCTAACCTTGCCCCCGCCCCCATCCCTTTTCCCGCCCCCACTCGCAGAAAGTGAACGCGGCCATGGCTGCGAACACCACCCACTCTACGACAACGACCAAGAAGCGGACTCTGTGGGAGGGCACCATCCCAGGCAACCTTCTTGGCCTTGGCCTGTGGCCTGGATGCAGCTTCTCGGGAGACGAAATCACCACAACTACTCTGAAAGGGCTTAACTACTTTCAGCTCACCGAGCTAGCATCCGAGGCTTTGCCCGTCTGCACGTGGGACGACGACACCAAGGTGGCCTTCTTCGACAGTTCCGTGTCCTTAGCTCTGTCAGACACAGAGGCTTTACAGGCCGTGGTTGACCTCAAAGTGAGTGGATCCTTTTTTAGTTCCACTACTAATTAGTGGGGTCTATGGTACCCTTTTATTTGGCTTCGTAGGGTACATTGTGGGCGGAAAGTGTGCCATATGCTGCCATAAGGATACAGAAAGGGTGCCAAACCACCATCAAATGTGCAGTTGATCCTTTTTTAGTTTGCATAAGCAAACTGGTATTTTGCTCCCGTTTGCCATCGTTGTGCCAACAGGACACTCAGGAGTAGCAGCAGCAGTAGTAGTAGTAGTAGTAGTAGTAGTAGTAGTAGTAGTAGCATCGTCACCACCACCACCATTATCATAATAATATTAGCCTGTGCTGTTCCCATTGTTGGGATTTTTTTTTAAGTTGTGAAAGGACTTTCACCCCAGGAGGTGGCCGGGTGGGTCTCCCGACACAAACCAGCGACCTGGAGGATTCAATTCGAATGGCGTTGCCCCTACCACAATAAAGTAAGTAGGGATGTATTGCTTCGTTGGAAAGCAACTTGGCAGCTTGCACGACAGACACTTTGTGGTGTATGACGTGTATGACATACCCCCATGCATTCACCCCAGACATACCCCAATTCATTCACCAATCGGACACGTTTTCCTCATGTACCACACACTTACTCACTATACATGTAGAAGGGCAGTCTGCTACTAGTCTATATATGGGGGTAGGAGTACATAAGATTCAGTACCGGTACCGGTAACCGGATATCCCAAGTTGCCCTTTTGATATGCCCAACGGTCCAGCACTCCGTTGCATTTTATTATACCTTCCAGGTTGCCAGAATCCTCGCCTTATGCTTTCCACATCGACAGCATCCTCTGATTATTAGGCTAGAGGTGGGGTACCCACCCTTTTCGGTGGAAATCCTCTTATCCCATTAAAAATGCTCCTTTCTGACTCGTCTCTCCTTCCGCCCTCCCCCCCCGTGCACATACAGTACACGGGCCAGTTCTGCAGTATGCCTGGAGTGGATGTTGAGTACGCCAAGCTTGTTGCCAGCATCAGCGGTCTGAACGGCAGCGCCACCATGATTGTAGGAGGCTACGTAAATGCTACGCATGCATGCATCAATACCCTCACTGTTGTGGATGTTGACCTGACATACTCGACTGTCACGACTGTGGCCTCGGTGCCCCCTCTGGACTTGAGCTTGGACCTGAGCAGCAAAGTAGCTTCAAAGCTGAATGACGCATTACCTACAGCCGCAGCCAACATCGAGCAGAAGATCAATACTAATGCTGAGGGCATATTGCTCTGCAATCCTGTCTAGAAGGGCTTGTTCTAAGGGATTTTATTTATATAAGTTTGAGTGCTTTAGTTGGCCACATGTTGCAAGAGTAGAGATACTGGTGCTATCAGCAGTCCTGTTTCATGGCATTTCATTGCCATAGTGTTGTCCTAAGACAAGCTCAATCCACAACTTTCGGGGGATTCTACTAATTATCCTCACATAATCAACAGAATGTTGATAGATGTACCGTTATATTATTCATGCACATAATATGAATCATTATTGTTTCTCTATTAGCGTGGTCATTAATTGATAGTGATAGTGGTTATGGCGTTCTTCTTTGCTCGACCCAGGCCGATGATTGCTATATATATGCCCTTGTTGAAAAACAAAACAAAAATGCGTTTTGTCGTGACGGTCAATTACTGTCAAGCTGCCATCTGCACTGATGTTGTGCTAATGTGCTGTTTTGGTCTCTTCGACACCATGTCCGATTCATCCAAGGCAGTTGCACTGCAGAAGCCGTTGATTCGACAAGGCAGCTGCAGCTAGCGATGTATCCATCTCGGTTGGGTACGAGAGTACTCTCATGTAACAATGCTTTCCAAACAAGTTCCTCTCTACCACGCGCCAGCACCCCTTCAGGACCTGAAGTAACCTCTTGGAGGCACTCAATTCAAGCAAGTTCTTTCATGAGCGCACAACTACAACTGCCTGTACAGTTCCGTTCGGCAGACCACTAGGGGGGCCCAGACACCATGCTATTTTGAACATTAAAACTAACCATAGATTAAACCCGTCTTATACCATAAGTTATACGGTTTTACTGATGTGTATGAGCGAGCAAGGGTGTGGTGTAGTGGTGTTTATGCTACCCATGTTTACTCCCCCTGCAGACGGTGAGCAGCCTGGAGGCTAGTAGACTATGTTATCAAAAATTCAAAATATAACAATATGTACGAGCCTATGAGACTTTCTTTGCTATGGTACGCCTTATTGTTCGTACCATGATAGCCTCGGTTACATACGCGCATGCCCAGCCAGGCTATCTACCCTGGACCGCTGGCCAGCCGCTGATGGTGACCAACCCACCAGCTAGGTCCGTTATATAGTGGCGGGCCCCCATGCCGCCATCTCTAGTCGCTACTTAGGCAGGGAGATCTTCTTCTCTGCTATCTCATCATTGTAAATATACAATGTCATTATCTCCCGTGCCTCTGCTCATCGTCTCTACGAGAAGCTAAGAAACTAAATTCTTGGCCTGGCCATCTTTAAGGTCCACCCCACCCTCACCCCGGATGTTTTGGAGAGGGCTTGTCTTGTGCCAAATATGGCCTGTCTAAGAAAACACAATGCTATTTGCAGGACTGTAATAGTGTGTATACAACCCAGGTATAGGTTATGTAACCTCACTGGAGTCTTGTCAACAAAATGGGGTTATATATGTGAACTGAAGGGGGTATGAAAGCTCAGGATCACAAGGAAGGAAGAATGCTGTGTACCAGGCCTGGATGTAATCCTCATGGGATGAGAGTGGAAAACCTGAGATGCCCAATTATCTCATCCGAGACCTACCTCACAAGGTGGTGCGTAATTTGTATAGATATAGAACTTTCTCCTACTACCTAAAAGTGGAAACCGATAGATGGAAACGTCTAATTGATCCTTGGAAGGATCGAGTGTGTCACCTTCGTGATTTTGGAACAGTTCAAGATGAATACAACGTGGTTTTTGAATGTACTGACGAAGCCTTGCCGAATTCGAGAAGAAAGTATCAGAGCCTGATTTCCAAATAGGAGAGCAAAATGATTCCTCTACATTATCTGATGTGCAAGGGCGAGACAGTCCAGTCTCTTAATACATATGAATGTATAAAGAGACTAGATCATATCTTTTTTGATAGGTATGAATAGGTTATTTTTTGTACTGTTTTTTCGCTTTAGCCCCCTCCGGCCCTTCCAGTGTCTGAAGCCCTTAGTTCTCTCTCCGCCGTCTGTTTGTCCGCCGTCAGTCTGTCCGACAGATGTCCAGGCGTTTGAACGATTCCGACGACCTCCGCCCCCACAATTTTTGCTCATAGTTGGAGTGCGCATGACTATAGTTATCAGCATCGCAGCGGTCAAGATCCTTCGCAAAAGCTGTTCAATGTTTGTAGCTCTATTCGGCTACGAGTAGCTCCTTTCTCCACTACTTTTAAAACTCCCTGCTGGTGACTGCTAAAGCGATTTTCCATGTCGCTTGCAAAATCTTACAACTTGTCGTTCAGAAGAAGAGGAATAAAGAAAAGAATCGAAAAATGGAAAATAAATGAAAAAAGTGATTTGTTCGAGTTTACATTTTCCTGGTAGTAGTGTTTTTACTGCCGAAGACGGCGAGCAGCCAAATTGCTGGCTGAAGCTATGTAACCAAGTTCAAGTTCAAGAAGGGGGTAGCATCATGGGCGCATGTAACCTAACTGGGGTCTAGTAACCACAATGGGATAAGCTCATGGGGTCTTGTAACTTCAAGCTGAATGCGTTGTAAGATGTAGGAAGATGGTTGCTCAGCTAAAGGATTAGGACTTGTATCCTCACTGGGGTCTTGCTACCTCAATGGGGTCATGTGAACTCCCTACCCACCCACCCACCCACATAGACTCTACGACCACCCCTCTCCCCAAACCAATGGGGTAACCTCATGGGTTGCATGCAGCTTTAAGCTGAAGGCTGGGTGAAGGATATACAGAAAATAAGGGGGTGGTTGGCCCCAGTGCAAGCAAACAGGCTGCCCCCCACCCCAAGCCTTGTAATGAGGCGTTCTATGTATTAAATTAATAAAACAAGGGGACACTAAGGTGCTCAGACCTGTACAGACCAATATTTCAAGCACTATTTCTCCTTTGGGCTACTCATGTTATGATACGATATACAGCCGTATCATACCCGACTGCCTGGACCGACCGACCGACCAGGACGGCTTCCTGCCAGGTCCAGCGGCCGGGTTGCCGCCAGGCATTGCCGGGGCGTAGAACCTAACCTACGCCCTGCTATACTCGCAGGCGACTACACGGCTAGTCGGCTCACTTGTAAGACATCTTAATTCCAAATATCAACTCATGGCAGCTCTCAGTCAGCTCCGTTGGCCAGACACTGCGTCAATCCCATAGCTTTCAGCTGCATTATAATGCATGTCATGCCAGCTTCCAGCTGCACTGCCAAGCTTCGGATTAGGCCCAAGGACGCATAGGAGGAGCTGCCTTGAAGCTGCTACACACAGCCGAGAAAGGAAAAAGTGCAACTGAGGCTGAAAATTGTTACGCCTTGCCACAGGGCGTGAGGTTAAAGGAACCTCCATGTTAGCTTGCACTGGAGACGCCTTTCTGTAGGGTTTGCTTTCTCAGACCGCTACCGCGACTGGGCTGGGACAACCGCGCGACAGCACGGAAGATAGGTATTGGCCTCTTTCAAGGCAGCAGGTGGGATTTCGTGACCCTAGCAACAGGTTCGAACCGGCAAACCACTGGGAAAGGCTTTGTGTTGGTTTTGCTTTCGCAGCAGTGTGTGTGGGGTGTGTGTGTGTGGAGTTTGGGTGTTGTGTGGGTTTTGCTTTCGCAGCCCAAAATGAAAACAGTGATCCCAGGCATGTGGCCTGGATCGCAGAATTGCTACTAAGCACAAGGGTTGAAGCTTCCGTCCAGCAGTGCTTTCCAGCTTCTCTTGCTTTCCAGCTTCTCTTGCTTTCCAGCTTCTTTGGCGCATTGCGCTATTGCTTGTCCCCTGTGATTTTGAGGATAGTTGGAGGACCCCCCTATGATATTGTGGAGATTTTGAGGATGGTTGGAAGACCCCCCTATGATATTGTGGAGCTACAAGCTCAGATGTAAAAGCAGTGAATTGTGTTTGCACGTGTTGAAGTACAAACACAATGCACCGTGAGTGGACACAAAACATGACAAGTCCTATGCAGCGTCGCAAGCGACGCGGAAAATTGGCGGAGTGTGTTGGCAACGGAACGAAAGGTGGCAACGATGGAGCTGACCGAAGCGAGTTAGTTACGCGACCGTTGGATGACGTGTCAGGCTTCAAGTTTTTCTTTTTTCGGTTGGACAGACGGACAAATGGGTGAACATGGGGGCTCCCGCCCCCTTGAAGAGGGGGCTCCGCCAAAAATGGTTTTGCCTTGCCACAGGGTGTGAGATTGAAGGAACCTTCCCGTTCAAATTCAAATTCATACACCCTGCCACAGGGTGTGAGATTTGTGTATAAGCTTGGATGCAAAAAAAGCACAAGCACTGTGAGAGCGCACGTTATGTGTGCTACAGTTGGTGCGCACAGCTTGGTTGGCTTGGCTTGGTGCACTTGTCCAACCGTCCAGCTTGGTTGGTTGGTTGGTTGGCTGGCTTGCGCACAACTTGGTTGGCTTGGCTTGGTGCACTTGTCCAGCCGTCCAGCTTGGTTGGTTGATTGGCTTGGCTTGGTGTGCTTGCGCAATCGTTCAGCTTGGTTGGTTGGTTGGCTTGCGCACAGCTTAGTTGGCAGCGCAATTTGAAGCTACATATGGAGCAAATGTCAAACCGATGGCTGGCTGCGTTGCTTTGCCATCAGCCAAGCTGCATGACCAGCACTGTTTCTTTTGGGGGCAACAAGCAAGTAGCAGCTTCTAGGTAGTATAGCCCTCCTTGAGACAAACCCCTGGCTAGTGAGTAACTCCTATGACCCTCAACCGTTTCCTATTGTGAGCCACAGGTTTGTGCTGAAACTAGAGGCTTTACTAGATCGCTAGAGCCACAGGTTTGTGCTAAAACTAGAGCCACAGGTTTGTGCTAAAGCCACAGGTTTGTGCTAAAACTAGAGCCACAGGTTTGTGCTAAAGCCACTGGTTTGTGCTAAAACTAGAGCCACAGGTTTGTGCTAAAGCCACAGGTTAGTGCTAAAGCCACAGGTTTGTGCTAAAACTAGAGCCACAGGTTAGTGCTAAAGCCACAGGTTTGTGCTGAAGCCACAGGTTTGTGCTGAAGCCACAGGTTTGTGCTAAAGCCACAGGTTTGTGCTAAAGCCACAGGTTTGTGCTAAAACTAGAGCCACAGGTTTGTGCTGAAACTAGAGGCTTTACTAGATCGCTATCGGACCCTGGTCACCAAGCAGGCTTCCAAGGGGCCCAAATCTCCGGACTCCCCCATGTCATCCTACGACCCTCAACCATTCCCTATTGCTAGCAGATCTGAAAGCTGGCATGAAGGGCATTCTATTGAAACTGAACGCATCGGGCTTGACTCAGTGGCTGGCTAATGGAGCTGGCCGGAAGCTGCCATACGCAGCCCCAAAACAAAACAGTGATTACTTGGAGCATTGGTGGTTGGCCCTAGTGCAAGCAAACGGGCTGGCCCCCTCAACCTCACGCCTCATAATAAGGCGTACTATGTATTTATTTTTAACGAGATGAATTGATGGTTGGCCCCGGTGCAAGCAAGCGGGCTGGTCCCCTCAACCTCACGCCTCGTAAAAAGGCGTTATATTGATTGATTTATTATTTGAAGCTATATGAAGCAAATGACATGCCATTGGCTGGCTGCGTTGTCGCACCGCCGGCTGAGCTGAATGGTCGTAAGGAAAGACGTTGGAAGGGAGTTGAGTTGGGGTCGTAGTAGAAACCGTTGATTACCCCACTCTGCCTGTCCATCATGATGTAGTAGAATCCCTGAGGCAAGGCAGGCACAAACAAATTAGTTTATAGGAGAGCGTTTTAAAGTCAGTTTGATGTCTTCAAATCAGTTCATAGTAGTGCGTTTTAAAGTCAGTTTGATGTCTTAAAATCACTTTATAGGAGTGCGTTTTAAAGTCAGTTTGATGTCTTAAAATCAGTTTATAGAAGTGCGTTTTAAAGAAAGTAGGCCTGCATATCTGCCTGTCTGTGTGGGTCACACTGCCTGTCCGTCACTCCATCATTATGTAGTTGAATCCCCAAGGCAAGGCAGGGACACAAATTCCGCTCGATTCCGTTGCCAACACTCCCCGCCAATTTTCCAATTCGCTTTCGCACTGCATAGACTCGTTTGGGCCTAGGCCTGCAGCTTCCAGCCAGCTCCATCGGCCAGCCGCTGGGTCAAGCCCAAAGCTTTCACCTGGATTTGCATGCCTGTCATGACAGCTGTCTGACGCACTAGCTAGCTTCAGGTGCGGCCCTATGACAGATGAAGGGAGCTGCTTAGAAGGTGCTACATGTAGCCAAACAAATACGAAGTGTCAGAGAACTCTAGTGAAGTCAGAGTTTTAATGGAACACAATGTCTATCAGGCTGTCTACGCCTGTGTCAGGCTTAGGATTCAGGGATTTTCAGATGAGCACTCTCTTTCACACTTGCAAGTAGTACATCAGCATGCACATATCCCCGTCCGAGGAATGCCTCTGTGGCAGAGCTCTTAGAACGACTTAGAGGCCGGGTTCAAATCCCCACGGGTGCGCTTCAGTTTTCGGGGTCGCTGTCAACCGCCATGGTAGCTTTGTCCAGGTAAAGTCGCAGCCTGTTCCCTACCTACCCCCGTAAGACGAGGCTCCCTTAATACCACGCCCCACCAGGCGTTTTTATTACAGCATACACATGATTCAAAGGGGTCGAAAATGGAGGTCTCCGCCAGAACCATGCCCGAAACATTGGGCGGATTGATGCACACCAGGGATTATGTTTTCCGCTATACATAGCGATCGCCAGTTTTGACCCCGTTTTAGCAAAATTATTGCTACAAAAAAGTTTGTTTAAAACACTATTTTTCATTTTTATTACCATCTCCAAAGGTGCCTAATTATTGGCCCTTTGGGACAGACGGTTTTGACCCATTGACTAGAGTCCAGTGAAAACAAAAAAATGCTACAAAGTTGCTTAACCACATCACCTCGTCATATAAATACTTGGATTTGGGTATGCTCAGGGATTTTGAACCAGATGGAGTAAAACCTTTTATTTTTTTCACTATGGGGTTCCCTAATTCAGGACATATTTTAGACAAATGTGGGACGGAGCCAAACGCAGTCAAAATTTATTTTTTAGAAAATTGAATTAGGTAGGCCTGTTTTTCACATCTTCCTTTAAAATTATTGTCACAGTTGGTTGTGGAAAATACTGTGCAGGCAGTACAGGCTGTACAAAGCAAACAATCACTGAGTATTTGCACGTTTTGGGCCAATTTAGGAGTCCTTAATTATGTTTCAAGCTGCACAGCCGCAACATCATCGTTTTGTGTCATTGTCTTTTCAGCAAATGGTACGGAATCACTTTTCGAACATTTTTGAAATTTGAAATTTCAAATCCCACTTCAATTTGTTTTAAAAAAACAAACTGTTTTTTCTTTTAGCATCAACCATCCACATCTGAAGTTGGATTTTGATTTGGGATTTTCCAGGTGTAGGCCGAAATGGCAGGTGGAATGCTGGTGTAGGCAGAATTGCAGTTGGAATTGCTATTGCAGTTCACTCAGAAGCCGAGGCTGGAGCGCAGCCTCCAACCCTGCGGTAGGGGTTAGATAAGCCTTTCGTTCCGCGGAAACTTGATCCGTGATAGCTCGCGCGACCTCGGATTTGACGCGAATTGAATTTGTCCCAAAATATTTCGTACATCTTGTGTACTGCTAACTGCCTGCCGGCCTGGGCTGCTCGCGACTGAATGCCCATCGGAACAAAAAATAGCTGCGCGTCTAGCTGAAACACTTACGAGAAACGCTATCTACTCAGAATTCGATTCCGAGCATTTTGGGGTGTGTACGGCTTTGTCCCACACTCTTGTCCCGAATTAGGGCGTTTTGAGGATTAGGCACCATTGGAGATAAATAGACCTTTTATTACTAAATGGACCTAAAAAGCTACAAAGAGCTCTAAAAGCTATAAAAAACACTAAAACGCTGTCCCTAGAGGAAGCTTAAAACCATGCAGCTATAAAAAAACCACTTCCAGATTTGAAAACAATCACTGATGCCCACCCACCTGTATTGTCAGCATGCATGACCCAAAAGGGCCCAAAAAGGAGGTCTCCACCAGGAGGAAGCGCAACAAGTTCTATGCAGCGCCGCATGCGACGCTAACAATTGGCGGAGAGTGATCGCGACGGAGCAACAGGTGGCAACGGAAGCGAGTTAGCTACGAGACCGTTGGCTGACATGTCAGGCTTCAGCGCGGTCAGACGGTCGGACAAACAAATGGGAAACCCTGGGGGCTCCCACCCCCTTGAAGAGGGGGCTACGCCAAAAATAAAAGTGCCTGAACCAACCCCCGTAAGTTGGGCTCAGGGATGGGAGGGGGGGGGATCGATATATCATGCTCAGTTTTTTTTCCGACGAGGCGTTGCCACTGCGTCGCCATTCCGTTGCCGCATGGCGACGCATGGGTTTGGCAAAAATAGTCAGAATTGGCCTTCCGTCGCCTACTGAGCTACATAGAATAATTGAACGATTCGTGCTCACCTGTATTGTTAGCATGCAAGACTCTGAGGGGTCGACGAAGAAAGTCTCTTTCCAGCGCATGTAGATGCTTCCACACGACTCGAGGGCTGTAGAGCGCCCATCTCGCTGCACCGCCAGGTCATTGAAACCGGAGAACTTGCGCCAATGGAGGAGGTCAGTGTCATGTAGCGCACCAAACTTGTGCGTGAAGAATGTGTGGTTGATGTTGTCAACAATCTCTCCCTCCCTGCATGAGGAGCCCAGGCCTCAAACTTTCAGTCATGCCGATTAATTTTTTCTGAGAGCGGGGCTGTTATGGCATGTAACATGGCGATATTTTGAGTTACTTTTCAGATCATTCTGAGCACCTCATTAAGGGGGGGGGGGGGGGTAGGGGGGGGGTCAGCCCTCATTTGTTTTCTTACTAACTTTTACTCATACCTCCAAATGACATTCTGAGACCACCTATGAGTGGGCCTTATTAAGGGTAGTCTATTGCCACCACTTTGGACCTTGTGCAATAAGTATATAACCCCCCCCTCCCCCCAAACTCCAAACCCCAACCCAGAGTATAAGTGGGTGAATGGCTGGGTATGGGTTGATAATATGGGTGGGCGAATAGGTGAGAATGGGTGGGTGAATGGGTGGGTAATGCGGGGGTGTGCAGGGTATGGGTGAATGTGTGTGACAAAATGAGTGCGCGTGTGAGTTTGTGTGGGTGTGTGCAGGTTTGGGTGAGTCTGGGTGTGTGTGTGTCTAGGGGGTGGTGTGTGTAGGTGTGTGTGTGTGGGGTGTGTGTGTGTGTGTGGGTGTCCTCCCCCACCCCACCAAAGGAGGTGCAGAACTGATTTTTGACTATCACACAATCCCTACGTGGGAATTCCTAGGATGCCACAATGTGCGCCATATTGTACCCCCCAGAATCCATATCTAAGTTTTTCAAAAAAATGCATTTATATTTTAAGGGGGGGGGGGTAAGCCCTCCTCAGTTTTGAAGGTATGGGGGGAGTGATATTTTTTCTTCTCCTCCCCCTTCCTGCAAGAAAATAAAAGAAAACAATGTTTGATGTTTGTTCACGTTGCGTGAAGAAGGTGTGGTTGATGTTGTCAGCAATCGAGTTGTTTAGTTGCGAGTTGTTTAGTCGCGAGTTGTTGAGTTGTCGTGTTGCGAGTTATTGAGTTGTGTTAAGTTGAGTTGAATTGCGAGTTGTTGAGTTCAAGTTCATCCACCCTACCCATGTAGGTGGGAGGCTGAGTCAGGACTTCCTTTTCGCTGCCTTACTACCAGATCAACCCAGGGGGGGTGCAGGATTCAAACCCTGCACCCTCATCATTTCAACAAGCTCGTCCATTGAGCCATGCGTCATAACGGAGTACATGATATATGATGATACTACTGGCAGGGAGGGGACAGGAAGACAGGTTTTGAACCGCATGTTCTATACGGTGTCTAATTTAGATAAGAGTTGTAATTGTGAAAGATTCAAACAAAAATATGATAAAAATAAGTACCCCCCCCCCTAAAAAACCCTCCCCCCCCCCCCTTACCCATGAGGTCATTCGAAAGATCTTTTTTTTCCCTATCCATTTTGCACTCTTACATCTTTCATCGGGTTGCCCAAATGTGATTTATCTCAAGTTAAGATTGGTAAAAAAAAATGGAAACCTTCCTGTTCAACTTTATTTTGGGTAAAAAAGGTGAAAACGCATCCTGATGACAAGCTACATCTAAAGCGAAGATTAAGTACGGCAGCTAATTTCCTGCACCCCCATAGACTATCGGTATATAATATAATGCAATGACAAGTTTCTATGCAGCATCGCCCTGCGACGCTAAAAAATTGACGGAGAGTGATCGCGAGGGAGCGACAGGTGGCAACGAAGCAAAAAAGTTACGAGGCCGTGGCTGACGTGTCGGCTTCAGCACACGGTCAGATGGATGGATGGGATGGATGGTCGGACGGACAAATGGGTAACACTGGGGGCTCCCGCCCCCAAGAAGGGGGAGCTCCGTCAAAAACAAATTCTCTGGTCAGACATCAGCTGCACTCCTTGAACGCAACTTGCCTGTCTCCGTTTTCTTTGGAAGGTTGCAAGCAGCGCAGGAAAAAACAAAACCGATTAGCTTGATGAGATGGGAAAGTAGGCCGGCCAGGATCATGTGTCCTTCTTGTAAGTACAGTCACTGTGAGCTCGCCACTTTGGGCACAGCAACCTCCTCAAAGGGGATCGCGAACCCAACCCCTCCCCGAAGGCGCTCCCACGCTTGGGCACAGGTACCCTTCCAACCCCTCCCAAAGGGGATCGCTGACCCCCTCCCCTACCCGAAGGCGCTCCCCACCTTAGGGCACAAGCAACGCCCTTCCAACCCCTCCCGAAGGGATCGCTGACCCAACCCTCCGTAGGCGCTCCCAACGATTTGGGCACAGCAACCCCTCCCAAGGGGATTGCCCAACCCAGCCCCTCCTGAAGAAGGCGACTCTCCCCACTTCTGGCACAAGCAACCCCTCCCCAACCCCTCCCAAGGGCCCCCACTACTGAAACCCGCCATGTAACCCACCCCACCACCTCTCATTTACCGCATCGCCCCACCCCACTACGCTCACTATCACCCCCCACCACCTCTCACTACCAAACCACCCCCACCCCCAACAATTACTATCACCCCCCACTACTACCACGCCCACCATCACAACCCACCACCACCTACTACCACCCACCACCACACACTTTAACACCCACCACCTCCACTCTCTCACACAAACCAGCACTCACCACCGCTTACTATCACCCCACCACCAGTTACTATCACGACAACCCCCACTACTCACTAACACCTGCCACCAGCACCAACAACTCACAACACCACCACCACCAGTCACTAACCTCACCATCACCACTCACTACCACACCTACAACACCACCACTCACCTCACCACTCCCACCCGCACCACCACCATCACTACAATACCACCCACCACTCACAACCTCTCGCCACCACCACCACTTAACAAACATCCACCCCACTCACCTACCCAAACCTACCACCACTCACTCTACACCACACCCACCATCACCACCCACCACCAGCTACTACCCACACCACCACATCCACCACAACTACTCACCCGCCTACTGCACCAACCACTCACACCCCACCTACCCCACCACCACTCACTTTCACACCCACCACCACCACACAATATCACAACTACCACATCCCCACCACTCCCTCACTACCACGCCCACCACCTACTCACAACCACACCTCAACCACCACCAACTCACTCCTTACAACTTACCATTACCACTCACTACCACAACCCACACCAACCACCACCCACCACTCACACTCACAAATACACCCACCACCCACTCACTACCATACCCACCACTACTCACTACTGCACCACCACTTATACTATCACATTCCACCCCACAATCACTTACTACTATCCCACCACCCACCCATCCACCACTCACTACCACAACCCACCACCATCATGATCACTACCACGCAACCACACCCACTTACTACCACATCCACCACCACAAACGCCACAACAACTACTTTGTTAATCACCAGAGTGGTGATGGGTGTTGCAGTAAGTGTTGGTGGGTGGATTTAATAGTCAGTGGTGGTGGTTGGTGATGGTGTAAATTGCTGTAACTCACGCAGAAGGTTGTTAATAGGCGCTCTGCTGGTTTTGGGGTTTATTTACCCTAAACCTAAAACCACCATTATAATTCCTAAATCTTCCTCAAAACTCACCAGAAGGTTGTAATAGGCGCTCTCGCGTTTGGGGTTTAGGTTTTACCCTAAACCCTAAACCCACCATTATAATCACCTACCCCTAAATCTCCCAGAAAGGTTATATAGGCCGCTCTCATGTGTCGCGTCTAAGGCTTTTAGATTTTACCTAAACCCTAAACTCAAGCCCAATTTTATACCCTAAACCCTAACTCACCAGAAAGGTATGTAATAGGTCTCTCGCGTCTAAGTTTAGGTTTACCCCCCTATACCCTAAACCACCATTATCCCTGAAAAACTCACACCAGTATGTTCGTCAATAAGGTGCTCTGCGTTATGCAGGGTTTTAGGTTTTACATACCCGTAGACCCTAAAACCCCCACCATTCTATACTCTCCCTGAACCCCTAAACTCACCAGTAAATGTTTGTTAATAGGTTCGCTCTCGCGTTAGGGTTTTAGGTTTTACCCTAGACCCCTAACCACCATCCATACCCTTTACCCTAAACTCACCAGAATGTGTAATAGGCGCTCTCGCGTCTCACGCGCCATCTCCCTGGCTTTCCATGAGCCCCAACAAACATATCCGCTGGAGGACCGACACTCTGGTTTTGACAACCACTCCCAATCCTCAGCTGCCCGCCCAAGAGAGCTCGAACATTCCGTTGTGAGACCGTCAGAAGGACTGTGGTTGGTATTTGGTGCTGAATGTGGGTATTGATGGCATGGGCAACGGTAGGGTTGGGCGTAGGTTTGGTTGGGAATGGGACTCTGAATGTGTTGTGTGTTGTGTGTGTGCGGGGGGCGGGGGGGGGGGGGAATTGGCACTGGTATGGGTTTGGATATGGTTTGTGTGACTGGCGATGATGTGGGCTCTAATGGTTCGAGTAACGGATATGGGGTGGCTCACGGTGTGCGTATGAGTAGTAAAGCAATCAGGCTATAGAGGGTGCGGTGAAAACAAACAACTTGAAAGGCAGCTTTGGCAACTCATGCACCTCTCTTTACTTCCCCATTTTTTGCAACTCATTTCCCATTTGCACATATCCACCCTACCCCCTTACATACCCCCCCCGCTCATATCCATACTCCAGCCACCCGCCAGTACATATCCACCCTTCCCATTTTGCAACACATTTCCCATTTGCAACTCATCAACCTGCTCTTTACTTCCCATTTCCACACTATAAGCCCTGTGCGCGTCTCAAGCGACGCAAATTGGCGGAAGTTGTGTTGGCAACAGATTGGCAATGGCTAACGGACTGGAGCTGGCCGAAGCCAGTTTGTTATGAGACAGTTGGTTGACGTGTCAGGCTTCAATTTTCAGTCGGACGGACAAATGGGTACCCCTGGGGGCTACCGTCCCCCAGAGGGGGGCTCCCACCAAAACTCATTAATTCCCTCCAGCACAAAGCCGAAGGCAGGCTAATCTTTGTTTTTCATAATCATCAAATATTCAAAACAGGCTATTGGCGTGCCAAGCCACACCCCGCACTTCCGCGCACTGATACACCAACTCTAGTATCCCGTCCACCCTTGAAAACAATTATTTAACGTACTGTCCAACGCATGGGCTATTGTTGTGTCGAGCCCAGTCCCTCAATCCGCCACTAATAGAACTACCTCCTGTAGTTCTGTCGCACCGCTGAAAAAACAATTATTTATGTATGGTTATCCGCAGGCTATTGTCGTGCCGAGCCCACTCCTCACTCGCACCACTGCTTACAAACTCCTAAGTTCTGTCCGCACCCTAAAAAACAATTATATCCGTAATGGTTAACGCAGGCTATTTGCCCCGTGCCGAACCCACCCCCCACTCCACTACTGCTACACCTCCTAGTCCTGTCCACCCTAAAAAACAATGATTTCTGTATGGTTAACCGCAGGCTATAGCCGTGCTTGAGCCAAACTCCCTCAATCCAGACCTCAATACACCTCCTCTCCGGTTTTTTCTGTCCCACCCTAAAACAATTATTTCCTGTATGTTTAAAACAGCAGGCTATTACCGTGCCGAGCCAACTCCCCGCACTCCGCCCAACTGATCCAAGTCCTCATCTAGCTCTGATTCATCAACCTTCAAGCGGCCGCACTGATTTGTTAGGTCAGAGAAGGCAGCAACCGCCCCATCAGCACTGGCCACACAACGGTCTACATTGTCCAAGCAGGCTATATCTTGAAGCAAGAACAAGACCACGCCCAATGCTAAACAACCCCTCCTCCTCTAGGGCTGATGGCAATCACCTTCAGCCAGTGCCTTGAATGTTGTTTAGGCAGAGAAGGCAAGCATCGCCCCATCAACACGGCACACCCGGTCTACATCGTCACACAGCAGGCTAATACTCGAGCCAAGATACAAGCCCACTCCATCGTAACCACCCGCTCCTCCTCTAGGGCTGATGCATCACCTTCAGCCAGTGCCTTGATGTTGTTAGGCAGAGAAGGCAGCAATCGCCCGCATTCCAACGGCCACACCCGGTCCTCCCACCCTGCCGAGTACCACTTGCATCACCCTCCCATGAGACACTGACACCAACCTATCAGTTACAAACCTATCCTTGGTAATGCTTTGAATGTTGGTGTCACTGCATAAGACAGCTAGCCAGCCTTAATGGCTCTGGCCATGTAAAAAACATACCTGTCCAGGGGACAAGAAACTGCATGGCCAGGGATTTTGCAACTCCTAAGCAGACAGAGAGGCTCTCCTGGAGACTTTCTTCCTCCTCTGCTGACGTGCTTGTCGGTGGGCTGGTGCTGTCGTACAAGCGAGCTACGCCAGGCCAAAAAATATCGAAGTTGACATGGGCTAGGTGATCCTCTACTGGCGGAAGCCGCTGCCGCGCGCTTAATGCGAGCTGATGCTGCGTGGAAATGGGCAAAAAGTTTCTTAGAGAGAAGGGGAAATAAGAGCTTGGGAGGTGGGAGAGCTGAAGCATAGTCGAACACCCAAGAGTCGGAACTGTTGCAAAAAGTTGCTTCGGTTTGTATCCTCTAGAACGAATGAGGGGAGGATTTGGGCGTCGCTTTCATCTAGAGCTTCTTCTAGCGCGTCTGCTATTTCTGACACAGATGAAGTGACGGGCATCCTCAGCTACTATGCCAAGGTGGGGACAGCGAGGTCGGCTAAATAAGGGCAGCAGGCTACTGCAGGCACTCCAGAATTTTAGAAATGTGAGAGGAGTGGTAGAAAAATGTCTAGGAACGTAGGCTACTAACTCAGTTAGCGAGCGCCACGAGCGTTGTCATTTTCTTTCAGGAAGGAGTGTAGCGGGAATGAGGGTCGTAACCTGCTGTACACATGAATTTGAAATATCACATTCATTACGCATAGATATTGAAGTCCGAGGACTTTTCTTGTACATCTCACCTACACCCAATCTTTGCATTTATGAGCTGGAGCAAGATGATAACAGGCCGGTTGTTAGAGGGCAACTGATTAGGCGTGTGCGTGGGACCTTCTGGCCATTACTATCTTTACCTTCGAGTATCTACCGCCTCTGCGCGCCCTGCTTCTAGTTGCTTGAATGCATATGATATTGTGGGCTGCAACCGGTTCGAGAGCACGCCTGGCGATCAAGCGCGGACCTCTTACAGTGGTGGGCTATTTGTTGCTTTAATAATTGCCTGTCGCCGCCCTTTCTCATCATTCCCCGCATTGGGCCATGGTACCGCAGATGATATTGTGCGAAACCAACAGCCAATTCTTACAACACGTGTGAGCTATGACCCTGCTCCTCGTCCTGCCAGTTAAGACCAGCGCGCCAATGGCTCCAAGCGGACAGAATGCGCACCTTGATAACAGGCAAAGCCTGAGAGCTGGCCCAGATCCAGTTTCAAAGCAGCTAAGCCTGAGAGCAGGCGTGGATCCTGTAAGCAAGCAGCAAAGCTTGAGGGCATCAGCAGAAACAGTTTCTAAAATGTCAAGCCTCAGAGCAGGTCGTGAGCCAGTGGGCAAGCAGGAGAGCTTGAGAGCATCCGCAGAACCAGTTTCTAAACAGCAAAGATTAAAAGCAGCAGCAGAGCCATATGGTAAGCAGCAGAGCCTCAAGGGCAGGCGCCGGCCGCGCGTTTCAAAATCAGGAAAGCTTGGAGGGGCAGGAGATGCAGTAGAAACGCCTTTCGACAAGCAGCTAAGCCATGAAAGAAGAATCCAACCCTCGGAATATGGTCAGAGGCAGCGGAGGGTGAGTTGCCTACATCTTGCAGGATGAATATGTTTTAGCTTTGGTGGCATGCGGGATGGCAGTGGGTGTGTGTCTAATTGTGAGCATGTAGGAGGGAAGGGGGGGGTAGGGGATTTGTGTGGGTGTGGGTGGGTGGGAGTTGTGTGGGTGGGGGGAAGGGGGGGGAGGGTATGCGAAGTAAGCAGAAGAGGGAGGGTTGGTGGTGTGTGGTGGGTGGGGGGGGGGGTCAAGTGTGTGTTGTGTGTGTGGCATGTACTTTGGGGGGGAAGCTGTTAGAGGTGCGCAGCATGGGATATGTTTGGTTGCCTGGGGAGGACAAAGGCAATAGTGTGCAATTCATGCATGTGCACTCTAGTCCGGGGCGCTGAAAGGGGTTGGTGGTATGTCACATGTTGACGTCGTGATAGATGATTGTAGCCAACAGCGTGAAAACTATTGATTTGGTAGCATGGCCTATCCAGTGTTTTTTGATTTTTCAGGTTTTCTGTAGTCCAGGTTTGAGTAGCTACTTGGGCTACTCAAACCCTACATTTCAGGATAGTTGCGTAGCCATTGCAATGGCGGAGCGCAAAGCGGCGGAGCTGGGGAGGTCAGGGGCAGCACGCCCGATATCGGGGGGGTTCCAGGGGGGTTAAAGCCATTCTACAGAATGGCGACGCGTCATCGGAAAAAAAACTCTAGGCCTATCAGCTTTCAGGCTGCTCAACGTCTGCAGTCCAAGTAAAACATATGGAAAGCATGGGACACCGTAACTCCATAATCCTAAGCTCAGAACAACGTCTCAAGCAGGTAATAATATCTGCATAAATTCAGAGAGTAGCACATGTTTAGTCAACTGCATACAGGCCACGAGGACTTGTGTCACTGGTGCAAGTAGCATAAGACTCAAGATTTGGGCCCTTATTTGTAGTCAACATGTGTGTGATCGTACTGATCCCCAACATTATTGGGCGATATATCATAATACGATATACTTTAATCCAGATCGATATATCGTGCCATATATTTATTGAGTCCATATACAATATGAGAGTCGTCGCTGGTGCTGTGCTGTACATATTATACGATATTTGTACTCTTCATAACCCTATGTGTATGTACGGATGGCGGGGTACTATTGCTATTTGAAGGCATTTCTCTTCTGAATCCTACTTGCGTAGCTAGACCTCCAACAGCTCGAAGGTTGCTATGGATGCTTTTGTTTTTTCCGGTGCCACTTGACACCCATTCTGAACTGGGGCAAACCAATGGGTGCCCTAGCTATCTACAAAGAGGTCTTGCTCGGTTGAATCGTCGTCCGAGCAATCAGCATCAGCAGTAGCAGCAGCAGCAATTTCCCTACTCCTCCACAAACACTCAATAATTATCATCATCAGGTATCACCCACAGTTCCTTCCATCATCAGCAGCAGCAGCAGCGGAGTAGCAGCAGCGATTTCTTCTC
Organism: Microglena sp. YARC; assembly: GCA_022414725.1. Taxonomy (NCBI): domain Eukaryota; kingdom Viridiplantae; phylum Chlorophyta; class Chlorophyceae; order Chlamydomonadales; family Chlamydomonadaceae; genus Microglena; species Microglena sp. YARC. The sequence continues at coordinate 67,726,653 of CM039463.1, forward strand.
TCTCTCCATAGTTATCATCAATATCATCATCATCATCTCGTCATCACCCCAACCCAATGCCACCCAAATTACATCATCATCAGCATCATCAACCATCATCAGCAGCAGCTTTGTCACCACAGTCGTTCCGAGGAAGCAGAAAGTAGATGATGACGATTAGAATCAAACCAGCGGTACTTGCCACACAGAACAAACAGATCAAGGGGCTTTTCTGTTCTGTTAGCATATGATATATATATAGCTTTACACAACAAATTATTAAAGATTTACATCTTAAAGTGCAGGGAACAAGTTTATGTATAGAAAAATGTTTTATTGCATGACAAGTGTATTCAAACGAGATACATATTGTAAGATATTTTGGCCCTTTTCAGGAAATTAAGTCGGCTCATGAGTACTACTGTCAGTAATTTAGCTGTAGCTTTGGACCTTAACAGCCAGCCCTGTGAAGCTTCGACAGAAGCACCGTACCCCAAACTCAAGCCCAGACCAAACAAAACAAAAACAAAAACCAACCAAAACCAAACTCCGTGTAGCAAAATGAAAACATCTGGATTTCATATAGCATCATTTTAAACTGAATGCATCTGTTGTTTGAATCTTGCAAAAGGCCCCGTTGCCAGGATATGAGCAGCACCTATGCATCAATAAAACATGCCGCACCCCACAGCCCCACCCCTCGAGACCTCAGAGAAGGGTGATGAAATGGGCCCCCCCTCCTCCCAAGAGTATACCCCTCCACCCAACCCGACTTACCCCAGTTGTGCAAAAGGCCGTTTACAGACGTGGTCCAGAACCTGCCAAAGCGAGGTAGCCCCAGAAGCTGCGTAGAAGGCAACATGTTATGAACTCAGTGAACACCACCGAACTAAACCATGTGCCCCAACCAACCCAACGCCAACCCAACCCTTACCAACTCAACCCATTGTGCAGAAGTCCCCGTTGTCAGACATGGTCCAGAACCTGCAAAGGAAGTTAGCTCAGTAGCTGCATAGAGAAGCACCCCCAACCCCTCCAAACCCAACTTACCGCATTGGTGCAGTAGTCCCTGGTTGACAGACCGTTATCCAGAACCTGAAAAGCAGTTTATTATCCAAGGAGCTTGCGAGTAGACCCCCCCCCCCCCCCCCCCCCCTATCCCTTCCCCCCCGCCCCTACCCCTGTATTTTCCCCCCTCCACACACACCTCTAACCCAACCCATTGTGCAGAAGTCCCTGTTGCAGACGTTATCCAGAACTGCAAAAGCCAAATTATCCAAGGAGCTGCGTCCTGAGTGCCTCAACCCCCCCCCCCCTCTTCCCCCCCCCCTACCTCCCCTAACCCTCCTCCTCACACACACACCCTCTAACCCAAACCCATTGTGCAGTTAGTCCTGTTTGACAGACGTGGTCCAGAACCTGCAAAGCAAGTTATCCAAAGAGCTGCGTAGAGCTCCCCCCCCCACCCCCCCACCCCTCCTCCTCCACACACACCCTCTAACCCAACCCATTGTGCAGTAGTCCCTGTTGACAGACGTGGTCCAGAACCTGCAAAGCAAGTTATCCAAGGAGCTGCGTAGAGCCCCCCTCCCTACCCTCCCCTACCCTCCTCCTCCACACACACTCTAACCCAACCATTGTGCAAGAAGTCCCTGTTGACAGACGTGGTCCAGAACCTGCAAAGCAAGTTATCCAAAGAGCTGCGTAGAGCCCCCCCCCCCCCTCCAACCCCCCCTACCCTTCCCCTACCCTCCTCCTCCACACACACCCTCTAACCCCAACCCATTGGTGCCAGAAGTCCCTGTTGACAGACGTGGTCCAGAACCTGCAAAGCAAGTTATCCAAAGAGCTGCGTAGAGCCCCCCCCCCCCCCCCCCCCCCCCCTGCCCCCCCCTACCCTCCCCCTACCCCTCCCCCCTGCCCACACCACCTCTACCCAATCCAACCCAACCCAACCCAACCCATTGTGCAGAAGTCCCCGTTGACAGACGTGGTCCAGAACCTGCAAAGCGAATTAGCCCAGAAGCAAGAGGAGCTTCGTCTGTTGAAAGAAAAGAAGGATCTTCAGGCAAACCAGAAGGCATTCAACAATGGTGGCCGGCCGGCCATGCTGAAGGTGGACTCAGGGGGAGAGGCGTGAGGCATCCCGCTGCGTCATGATGTTGTGAGATTTTTCTCTGGGGAACGTGTCAAGCTTTGGCAAGCGGAAGGTGGATTCACCAAGAGCCCCTTCATCTAAAGTAGGTGGCATGCAGCTCTAATTTCAAACAAGGTTGCGTGCATCCCTTTTTTTAATTAGGTGGCATGCAGCTATAATTTAAAATAAGCTTGCTACATCCCTTTTCTTAAATTAGGTGGCATGAAAGATTTTCTGGGGATTTTTGGCGGAGCCCGCCCTTCTGGGGGGCGGGAGCCCCCAGTGTTACCCATTGTCGTCCGGTTAACCGACCGACCATCCACATCCATCTGACCGTGTCTCCCTCGCGGTCACTCTCCGCCATTTTTAGCGTCGCAGGCGACGCTGCATCGAACTTGCTCAAGCAGGGTACTACATTTTGTCAAGTTGGTCAGCGCTTAAAGCGCACAAACATCAAATTTGTCAGCGCTTTGTAGTGCAACAAGCGCAGAAACAGGGGGGTGAAAAAACTGTGCAAAACGCGCAGTGGAGCTCAGAAAGTAGTGTGTGCAAAATCGCGCTGCCGCGCGCGCACTTCTGTAGTACCTGATTTCAAGCTTCGGCAAGAGGAAGGTGGATTCAACAAGAGCCCCTTCATCTGAAGTAGGTAGGGGTCGGCTATGTTATATAATATTAGTGTATAAATCATATTATATAATATTAGTCGGACAAGCCGTCTCACCAGAAATTCGAATTCATCTAAAACTAATATTATTGTGACACTAAAGTAATATAGTTAATATTTTATTTTTCAAACACTTTATTAGTTGCCGTTCCCTAGCTATACGTAGCAGCTCCTAGGCAGCTCCTCCGGCTGTCTGTTTAGCCAGACCTACAACAAACTAGTTCACCTGCAAACTGAAAACTGCATTACTGCCACACAAACACTGCTTACAACACACACTCCTGCCGTGACAAACACTGCCAAACACACACACTCCACACCACACACGTCCCTCCCAACCCCTCCCCACTTACCCACCCCCACCCACCCCACCCCCCCACCCACACGCGCGTACACACCACACACACCTCACCCACCCCTTAGCTTCCCTCCAGACCTATGTCGATGCCAGAGATCAGTGCCAGGACTATGTCAACGTCACACACACACACACACACACGCACACGACCGCCCCCCCCCCCCCCCCCCCCACACACACAGCACACACACACACCACCACCACGACTCCTACTAGCGTCCCCCAAGGCACATCACACGTGCCCACATTTGCTTCCTCCAGTCCTCCGTTCGATGCCTGGGGCGTTTGTAGCCAGGACTATGTCAACGTCACACTCACACACACACACACACACACACACACACACACACACCATCACCCCCCTTTGCTCCCCTCCAGTCCCTCATCGATGGCCAGAGACATAGGTATAGGACTATGTCAACGGTCAGGCCTATCTGATCTATCCGAGCCCAGACGAGTTTGAAACCTACGGAGCCAACCCCCAAGACCAGGAAGCCAGACAAGCGTCCCTCTTGGGCTGGTAACCCCTCGTGCTGGCCTCAGCTCCGATGGCGAGGGGTCTGATGAGCGAAAGATACAGAGCATGGAGCTTACCGTGCTTCCGCTGCCCCTGTGCCTGCCTCCAACTATGGGGCTGTTAAAGCAGTGCATGATGAGGATGTAGGTTTTTGAAAAGTGTCTGAGGGTTTAATGGATGCCTCTGGTTTGTTTTTAGTTGGTGTGTGTGTGTGTGGGGGGGGGGGGGGGGGGCAGCTGTTGGTGAGCGTGTGTGGGGAGGGGTCGTGGGCAGCTGTGTGTTTGTAGGGGGGGGGGGTGGGGGAGGGGGGGGGGGGGGCAGGGGGGGGCAGACAAGTGCAGGTCTCAGCTCGATGGCGAGGGGGGTCTAATGACGACGATACAGAGCATGGGGCTTACCGTGCTTCTGCTGCCCCTGTGCCCGCCTCCAACTATGGGGCTGTTAAAGCAGTGCATGGTGACGATGTAAGTTTTGAGTGTGTCTGAGGGGGTTACAGCAATTCAGGGGATGAACTGGACAAACGTTTCGTACTCCGTCGAGAATTGTCGAGAATCCCAGGTCAAATTGTCGAGAATTTTCGGATTTCCAGGCCAAAATTCTCGTTAAAGTACGAAATACGAGTTCTCGCGGAAATGGTTTGTCCAGTTCATCCCCTGAATTGCCATACTGGATGCCTCTGGTTTGTTTTGAGCTGCCCATGGATCTAACGGTGCTGCCCCTGCGCCCACCTCAAATTATGGGGCTATTAAAGCAGCACACGTACCCACACAGACCCCCCCCCCCCACACACACACACACACACACACACATTCACACAAACACGCACAAACACATGCCCTCCCCTCCCCACCCACCACCCACTCACCATCACCCCACACAAACACAAGCGTCCCCCGCACCCACAACCCAACACACAAACACAAACACAAGCCCCCACCCACCCACACACACCCACCCACACCCACCCACACACACACAAGCACCCCCCCACACACACACGACCCAACACACACAGGTGTCGATGAAGAGCACAGCAGCGGCTGCAGCAGCGCTCCAGCAGCCCCCGCAGGTACCACCGGATTCCCCGATGGACGAGCTGGCCTCACACTCGGCTCCTAGTGGTGGCCCCCGTGGCGCATGGACTGCAAACGGTGTGTGGGGCGTGGGTGGGGAGGTGTATAGGTGGCATGGATGTGTTGGTATGGGTGGCATGGATGGGTGGGGGATAGTATAGGTGGCATGGATGGGTGGGTGTGGGTGGCATGGATGGGTGGGTATGGGTGGCATGGATGGGTGGGTATGGATGGGGTGGGGGGTGAATCGGTGGCATGGATGGTTGGCATGGAATGGGTGGGTATGGATGGGTGGGGGGGTGTATAGGTGGCATGGATGGGTGGGTGTATGGGTGGCATGGATGGGTGGGTATGGATGGGTGGGTATGGGTGGCATGGATGGGTGGGTGTATGGCTGGCATGGATGTGGTGGGGGGTGTATAGGGTGGCATGGATGGGTGGGTGTATGGGTGGCATGGATGGGTGGGTATGGGTGGCATGGATGGGTGGGTATGGATGGGTGGGGGGTGTCTAGGTGGCATGGATGGGTGGGTGTATGGGTGGCATGGATGGGTGGGTACGGGTGGCATGGATGGATGGGTGTATGGGTGGCATGGATGGGTGGGTATGGGTGGCATGGATGGGTGGGTGTATAGGTGGCATGGATGGGTGGGTGTATGGGTGGCATGGATGGGTGGGTATGGATGAGTGGGTATGGGGTGGCATGGATGGGTGTGATGGTGGGTATAGGTGGGCTATGGATGGGTGGGGGGGTGTATAGGTGGCATGGATGGGTGGGTGTAATGGGTGGCATGGGTGGGTAGGGTGTGCATGGATGGGTGGGTGTATGGCCTGGCATGGATGGGTTTGGGGGTGGGGGGGGCAAGCTTCTAGGTGAAGCAGGGTCAATGTGTGGAGGTCCAGGGAGCTGCCTAGAAGCTGCTCCTGGTTGCCAAAATTAAAAGCTATGGTGCAACTTACCTTGGCACCCCCCCTCCCTAACAACCTAGATGCTGCCCCTGCTGATGCCTCACCTCCCCCCCCCCCCCCCCCCCCCTCCCCCCCCCCCCCCCGACACACACACACACACACATACACACACAAACACCCCCCCCACCCCCTCCTACAACGCACACACAAACACACACACACACACACACAAACAAACACACACAAACACACCCCCCCCCCCCCCCCCCCACACACACACACACACACATCCACAAACACAAACACACACACGCATCCACACCCACCTCCACCACCACCACCACACACACACACACACACATACACGCATCCCACACACAAACACAAAACACACTCCCCCCCACCACCACACACACACACACACACACACAACACACTCACACGCATCACACACAAAACACACACAAAGACACTCCCCACCCTCCCACCCCCCACACACACCACCACACCACCACTGCAGCCGATGCAGACTCTGCATCCTCCTCCTCCTCCTCAGCTATTGACCACAACGCCCTCAGCTCCCTCAGCTCAATCTCCCAGGGGGCAGCTAGCGCCAACACATCCAGGTCCAACTCCCCGCACAGCATGCGTAGCGTCTCAGACGGCGGCAACAGCATGGACTCCGACTCCCCTCCATCAGGAGGTCAGACCTGGGCAGCTCCTACAGCCAAGGCCCCCCAGGACGCAGAGTCTCTCGCTGCTGTCGCCTCCAAACACTATGCCTTCGGCTCTTCGTCTGGGGTGCATATTGATGATTATCCTTCCAATCCGCCCTTGCGACCTTCGGACGGTCTCACACCTCACAGAGCTCCTTTAGACCCTAACCTCTCCGCAGCACTGAGCCAGGTGTCTGGTAACCGATCACCACGGCATTTATCAGGTAAATAAATTATGCCTTTGGTCAACATCCATCGTATGATATGCTGCTATGTGCTACTAGTAGGGAACGGCAATATATCATATGATGCCGGCAGTCTGTCTAGGCCAGAGTTACAATTGATGTACAATATCATATGATGCAGTTTGTATGCCATCATATGCTATCATACTTGCTTTGGTCACCTCATATGATATCATACTCGCCGTTGGTCAACATCATATGATATGCCGGTCCCTACCTACTAGAGAACACTTGATCCCCTGGTTCAGTTGAGACTCTAATAAATAAATGGAGGGGTGGGGATGGGGCAGTGGTGGACTGGGGGGGTGGGGGGTGGGGGGGATTTATTTCCTGACAACTGATTGTCTGGCCTGGGGATATTCTGAAATGTCCTACAAGTAGGGAACGGCAATAGGATATCAAATGATATCATGTCATCATATGATATCATATGATGACGGTAGTCTGACTAGGCCAGAGTTACCATATATATACAATATCATATGATGCAGTTTGTATGCCATCATATGCTATCATACTCGCCGTTGGTCACCTCATATGATATTCTTACTCGCCGTTGGTCGCATCATATGATATCATACTCGCCGTTGGTCAACATCATATAATGTGCCGGACTTTACATACTAGAGAACACTTGATCCCCTGTTTCAGTTCAGACTCCAGTAAATAAATGAATACAAATTATATAAAAATATAAATGAATATAATATTATACATAATATAATAATAATGATAATAAATAAGTAAAAAGTACGCCTGCGAGGCGTGATGTTGAGGAGGCTAGCCCGCCTCTTTCACTGGGGCCAACCACCAACATTTATCCGGTAACCATGTTGCAGCGTTTCTTTTCAGCTACGAGCAACAGCTTCTAGGCAGGTCCCCTGACTGGATAATGAGGCAAACCAAATGCAACCTAGTGCTCCTTGAAGCAGACACAATCAGCTGTCCAGAAATGCTGAAATATCTAGGTTCCGCTCAGCGCCTATATACATAAATATGCTGAAATATCTAGCTTCAGCTCAGTGCCTATATATATATATATAGAAATACCACCCTACCACCACACAACCACACCACTACCAACACCACCTTAGTATATATATACATAAAGCGCATTAAGTATGTCCATTATGCGTATTAAGTGATAAGTGTCTCTTAAGCGTATTAAGTATTTTCATTATGCAGAGTCCTAGCTAGCATGATGTGCTGCAGTGATACTTTACTTTAAATGTCAATCATCTGCTGCAGTGTTACTCTATTTTTAATTTTAATAATGTGCCGCAGTGATATTTTATTTTGATTTTTGCGATTCCTGTTGCAGGTACCCACAGAATGTATTTATGTGTTTATTTCTATATTTATTTTTATTTTTATTTTTGCGATTCCTGTTGCAGGTACCCACAGAATGTATCGGGTAGAGCCTGCCAGCCAAAGAGCGTACGAGGAAATGCGAGTTAGCTCCAGATGTGGGTCCAAGGCCTCACGAGCCTCCAGCAGCTCCAGGGCCTCCAACGACGGAGCGACTCAGGACAAGAACAACCCTAAAGGCTCCAGGTAATGGATTTTACTGAATTTGTTTTTGACTTCAAAATTGGGACAGTGTGGGATAAGTAGGGAACGGTAACTGATATAAGTGTTTGTGTAACTAATATTAACTAATATTATTACTGTGTGATAATAATATCAGTTTTTCAAATAAATTCGAAATTCTGTTGAGACGGCTCGTCCGACGAATATTATATTATATTATTTATTCACTACTATTATATAACATAGCCGGCCCCTGGGGATAAGCAGTTGGTAGCCAGATGCCCTTCTCTTCGTCGCCAGGGTTCAGAATTTAAAAGTAAGGAACAGCAATAGTTAGGTTAGCCCCCTCCGTCTGCCTACACATTTTGAGGTGCATTTTTTTTGTGAACAAAACTTTTGAAGACAGTTCTTTTCAAAAAACAATGAACTAAATTTTGACGAAATCCACTACCAGGAGCAGCCCTGAACCCTAAACCCTAAAACCCTAATCCACTACCAGGAACAGCTCCAGCAGCGCTGCCCTCCCAGCCTACATGGGCGAAACGGCAGCATCGGCGTCAAAAAGCGCATCTGAGAATCCTCAAGAAGAGTGTCGAGAAGGGGGGACGTCTAGGAAGGGGGCTGAGAAACTCAGCTCCAGCAGTGGGGCTGCAGCTCTGGCTTGTCGTCAGTCAGCTGGGTCTAGCACTAGTGAGCGCTCCTCTGGCCAGACACGCAGGACAGGACCGACCACGGGAGGACGACCGTCAGGTAAGCTACTTTGTATCAGCTGGGTCTAGCGCTAGTGAGTGCTCCTCTCCCCAGACAAACAAGCAGGACAGGGCCGACCACCGGTGGACGAACTTCATGCTCAGGTCATCCCTTCTGGACAAACAGGGTGTGTGTGTGGGTGGGTGGGGTGGGGTGGGGGGGGGGGGGCTGTCATCCCCCTGGACAAATAGGTACTCGGTTACATTGACCCAGTGGCTCTCATGGTCGAATGCTCCAATGTGTTTGGAGCTTGAACTTGGTTACATGGATCCAGCCCTTAAGGCTGCTCGCTGTCTTCAGCAGTCACATAATCAGTTGAAGGGCAAATCCATTGGACTTCACAACAACACGATAATGGTGCTGTGCAACCTGGCTCCCAAGAGAAGATGGCCCAGCCCAGTGCTTTTCTTTTCAGCTACCAGCATCAGCTTCTAGGCAGCTCCCTGGTGTGGCCCAGGGATTTTTATTTCCGCTATATATAGCGATCGCTAGTTTTGACTCGGTTTTAGCAGAATTATCGCTAAAAAAAGGTATGAAACAGTTTTTTGTGTTTGCCCTAAATGGCCCTAAAAAGCTAAAAAAAGCTATAAAAGCTACAGAAAGCACTAAAACGCTGTCCCTGGAGGAGACCTAGAACCTTACAGATAGGGAAACCCCACTTTCAGATTTGAACAATAATTCACTGATGTGGCCACTGGGCAAAGCCCCCAGACTTCACTCGTTCTGGCAACCTGATGATGTCAGCTTCCAGGTGCACTAGGTTGCTTATGGTTTGGCTGAATAGCCAGTCAGGGGAGCTGAATAGAAGCAGTTGCTCGTAGCTGAAAAGAAGAGCTATGTCTCAAAAGCCAAGCCAAGCCAAGCTATGACCCAAAAGCCAAGCCAAGCCAAGCTATGACCCAAAAGCCAAGCCAAGCCAAGCTATGACCCAAAAGCCAAGCCAAGCCAAGCTATGACCCAAAAGCCAAGCCAAGCCAAGCTATGATACCCCATTGCATCAACTTCAACTGCAAGTACTTAGCCCTCCACCTCACTGTGCAGGGAGGATGACCCAACTCCCCCCCCACTGCATTAACTTCAACTGAAACTACTTGGCCCTCCACCTCGCTCCACAGGGGTTCCCCCCACCGCCGCCGCTGGGGCCGGGGCCTCAGTACTGGCAGCAGCATCAAAGGAAGACCCTAACGCATCCAAGGGAGCCGCCAGCGCTTCCAAGGCTCAGGCCGCCTCCAGGGGAGATGGAAGCGCGTCCATGACTCAACGCACGTCAAACGGTAGGTAGCAGGGTACTAGTTCCTTGAATTTCATTCCTGGTCAACTATTTGTACTGCCCAAGACGGCGAGCAGCCAAATCAGTGATTTTGTTTTTTCAAATCTGAAAGTGGTTTTGTTCTAGCTCAGTGGGTTCAGGCCGCCTCCATGGGAGATGGAAGCCTGTCCATGACTAAAAGGACTGCAAACGGTGGGAAGCAGCAGTGTTTCTTTTTTCGACGACGCGTTGTCCACCGCGATGGTAGCTTGTCCAGTCGAGGTGGTAGACCGTTCTCTGCCCGCGTACAACGGGTTCCCTTAACACCACGCCAGGCGTTATCATTACCTTTTTATGTACCGTTCTAAGGCCCCCCCCTACCATCTCTTACATTGAGTGCCATTACGTTTTCAGGCTGTGTCGCTGAAAATGACCTCCAGATTTCTGAAAAAAAAGACACTGAGTATAGGCCCCCCTACCATCTTTTACATTGAGTGCCATTACTTTTTTAGGCTGTGTCGCTGTCCTGTCTCGGCACTGTTTTGCTGAATTTATGTAACGTAGCCCGTTTCAGTGATACAGATTGTTCTAGTGGTATACCAAATCGCTTTGGTGACGAATGGTCGGGGGTTCGATTCCCCCTACGGTCACCCTTAGCGTTGCAGGACGTTGTCAACCGCGATGGTAGCTTGTCCAGTCGAGGTGGTAGATCATTACCTTTTTCCAGTCAAGGTGGTTTGTCCAGTCGAGGTGGTAGATCATTACCTTTTTATGTACCGTTCTCTTTAATCCCGTTTCGACGAATGGTTCAATGGTAGAGCTCGTTGAAATGATGACGGTGCTGGGTTCAATTCCCTACGGGTGCACTTCAGTGTTCGCTGTCGCTGTCAACCGCCATGGTAGCTTTGTCCAGGTAAAGTAGCAGCTCGTTTCCTACCGTCTTAAGACGGGGCTCCCTTAATACCACGCCCCACCAGTTGTGATCATCACTAACGTCCTCTATCCTTGAACTTGAACTTTGTTACATTGATCCAGCCTTGAAGGCTGCTCGCCATCTTATGCAGCCACCTGATGAATTCAAATCAAACATGATTATCAAAAGATACTTGGTCACCTGATGAATTCAAATCAAACATGATTATCAAAAGATACTTGCTCTAACCTCCTCATACAATCAGTGTTTCTTTTTTCAATCAGTTTTTTTTCGATTTTTACAATCAATGTTTCTTTTTTCAATCAGTTTTTTTTTTGATTTTTACAATCAGTTTTTTTTTTTCGATTTTTACAATCAGTTTTTGTTTTCCGACGACGCGTCGCCATTCCGTCAAATGCTACACCCTCCCGGACCCCCCGATATCGGGACGTGCTGCCCCCCGTTCCCCCCAGGCTCCGCGGTTGGTGCTCCGCTATGCGATGGCTACCCAAATATCCTGAGATCAGGGTTGAGTAGCCCAAGTAGCTACTCAACCTGGACTACAGAAATCTGAAATAAAAAACACTGCATACAATGACTGATACACAATGTCAACTTGTCACGACCATGCACCTCTGGATTGCACATGGAGCAGGTACAGTCACAAAAAGAAGTGAAGCACCATCAGCAGCACCACCATCAGCTGCAGCTCCACCACCAGCACGAGCAGCAGCACGAGCAGCAGCACCACAGTCACCCGCTGCAGCAGCAGCTGTAGCTCCATCACCGCCACCACCACCAGCTGCACCTGCACCAGCACGAGCAGCAGCGGCAGCACCAGCAGGTGCAGCAGGCTCTGCCAGCAAAGTCTCTATACCATCAGCTGTCAGTGCTGGTGCTGGAGCTGGACTGCCCTTTGGAGTGTGGCGCTTTGTTCGCTTGAAAAAGCCGATGACGTGTGCTGCATGCGACGGCACAGAGAAGGTGGAGACCGTGGATGGAGGCATGGAGCTGTTCCAGTGTGACGTTGATCTACAGCCAGGTACTTTGGTTTACATTGCAATAAATAAATAGTACGCCTTGTTACGAGGCGTGAGGTTGAGGGGGCCAGCCCGTTTGCTTTCACTGGGGCCAACCACCATGTCAACATTGCATTACATTACATTACATAACGCTGTTCCAGTCTGATATGAATCTCTTGCCAGGTACTTGGGTTTGGTTTACATTACAATGTCATCAACAGACCATTGTAGGCCCAAGACAACATCCGGGAGGGGTCTTCCAAGTTTTTTTTTTTACATGGTTCGGTTTACTTAGGTTTGGTAACGTGGCACCGTTAGACAAATGGCTCAGTGAATCAATTGGTCTAGTGGTACACCAAATCGCTTTGAGGGTTCGATTCCCCCTACGGTCGCCCTGAGCGTTGCAGGTCGTTGTCAACCGCGATGGTAGCTTGTCCAGTTGAGGTAGAAGACCGCTCTCTAGCCGCGTACGACGGGTTCCCTTAATACCACGCCCCACCAGGCGTTATCATTACTGTTTGGCCCCGTTTGACAAATGGCTCAGTGGCAGAGTTCCTAGAACGACGAATGTGCCGTGTTCGAATCCCTACGGGTGCGCTTCAGTGTTTGCAGTCGCTGTCAGCCATCATAGTAGCTTTGTCCAGGTAAAGTAGCAGCCCATTCCCTACCGCCGGAAGACGGGGCTCCCTTAATACCATGCCCCACCTGGCGTTATCATTACTTATTGGTATATCTGCCTTCAGGCTGCTCACCGCCTGCAGTGCAGGCCAATGGCCTGTTGTAAATCACCCCCTTCTCCTCCTCCTCAACTGCCTCATGTCCAACAAAGTGTTTTTGTATCGCCCCTCATCAATATCTACATACATACATACATACATACATACATACAAACATACATACATGCATGCATGCATGCATTTCAGTCGCAAACAAGATCAGAAGAAGGTCATGCATACATGCATACATACATACATACATACATACATACATACATACATACATACATACATGCATGCATGCATTTCAGTCGCAAACAAGATCAGAAGAAGTTCATGCATACATACATGCGTGTTTTTTCCTGTTGCACCTCAGGTGTCCTGGCCAGTGTGATTTCCCACAACTTGTGCCGTAATGCAGGACCTCCGTCTCAGTGTGTTGTAACCATATCCAATGGCCTGTTGTGTCATCACCTCCTCCTCCACCTTCACTTCTTCTTCCTCCACATCCACATCCACCTCCTCCACCTCCTGCACTTCCTCCTCCTCTACCTCCTCCTCCTCCACCTCCTGCACTTCCTCCTCCTTTACCTCCTCCTCCTCCACCTCCTGCACTTCCCCCACCTCCTCCACCTCCACTTTCACCTCCTGCACTTCCTCCACCTCCTCCACCTCCACATTCGCCTCCTCCTCCTTTACCTCCTCCTCCTCCTCCGCCTCCTCACTTCTAACATTGTTTTTCCTGTTGCACCAAAGGTGTCTTGGCCAGTGTGATTTCGCACAACTTGTGGAGTGGAGCCGGGCCTCCGTCGCTGAAGACATGGGTGTTCTGCCCAGACCCGCTCTGCATGGGCAGTAAACCAGAGGGATCAGACTTACCTGGATGGTGGGTTCTCGATCTTGTGTGGCTCGTGAGGTTGTGTGGCTTGGCTTGTGAGGTTAGCTTGTGTGGCTTGGCTTGTGTGGCTCTTGAGGTTGTATGGCTTGGCTTGTGAGGTTAGATCGTGTGGCTTGGCTTGTGAGGTTAGCTTGTGTGGCTTACATGTATGGTGGGTTGTTGATCTTGTGTGGCTTGTGGGGTTGGCTTGGCTTGGCTTGTGGGGTTAGATCGTGTGGCTTGGCTTGTGAGGTTAGCTTGTGTGGCTTGGCTTGTGAGGTTGTGTGGCCTGGATGGTGGGTTGTTGATCTAGTGTGCCTTGTGAGGTTGTTTGGCTTGGCTTGTGTGCCTTTTGAGGTTGTGTGGCTTGGCTTGTGTGCCTTTTGAGGTTGTGTGGTTTGGCTTGTGTGGCTCATGAGGTTGTGTGGCTTGGCATATGAGGTTAGCTTGTGTGGCTTGGCTTGTGTGGCTTGGCATATGAGGTTAGCTTGTGTGGCTTGGCATATGAGGTTAGCTTGTGTGGCTTGGCTTGTGTGCCTTTTGAAGTTGTCTGGCTTGGCTTGTGAGGTTAGCTTGTGTGGCTTGGCATATGAGATTAGCTTGTGTGGCTTGGCTTGTGTGCCTTTTGAGGTTGTGTGGAGTGGAAGGATTGCCTTAGAAGGTGTGCACCCAGGAATCTTCTAAATATGGCCGGCAGCCCTTGCAAATGCACCAGGTTGCAGTATCAGCCCCACCAGCTCCAGAACCACCAGCACCACTGGCACCACAAGCACCAATTGCTACAGCACCACCAGGATGACCAACACCACCAACACCACCCACCAACACCACCAACACCACCAGCACCACCAGCACCAATTGCTACAGCACCACCAGGATGACCAACACCATGGGATTCAGCATAAGCTTTTCCCTGTAGGATCCTGTCTCCCTTCAGATGCAAAGCATTGGACCCTTGTGTGGCTTGGATTGTGAGGTTCAGGGTACTTCAAATGGTCAAATTGGCCAGCGCTTTAGCGCACTTGAAAACAAAACAAAACTGCGCTTTGTAGTGCAAACAGCGCAAAAAGTGCTTGCTGCGCCCACAGGGGGTTGCAAAAACTGCGCTTATAGCGCAGAGGGGGTCATTAAGTCAGCGCGCAAAAGCGCGCGCTTTGAATTACCCTGGTGAGGTTGTGTGGAGTGGAAGGATTGCGTTAGAAGGCGTGCACCCAGGAACGCATGCATTGGACCCGTGCATTTATCTGGTGGTAGAGTTCTCTAGGCTCTGCTGTTTAGAGCATCACTCTGCTGCGTGCTGGAGGTGCATACAACGTCATCCCCCGGGCTTTTTTTCAAATCTTAAAGTGGGTTTTTTCTAGCTTTGTGGTTTTAGGCCTCCTCCAGGGACATTGTTTTAGTACTTTCTATAGCTTGTATAGCCTTTTATAGCATCTAAGGGCCATTTAGGTAACAAAAACTCTTTTTTGTTTTACTTTTTATTAATTTAGGTTAAAAAACCTCTTTTTTGTTTTACTTTTTATTAATTTAGGTTAAAAAAACTCTTTTTTGTTTTACTTTTATTAATTTAGGTTTAAAAACTCTTTTTTGTTTTACTTTTTATTAATTTAGGTTACAAAACTCATTTTTGTTTTACTTTTTATTAATTTAGGTTAAAAAAACTATTTTTTGTTTTACTTTTTGTAACGATATTTTCGCACAAACGGGGTCAAAACTAGCGATCGCTAATTATAGCGGTACAAAAAGCCTTGGTCATCCCGTGAGACCTGACTACCACACACACACACACACACACACACAGGCACCCATACAATTGAATTGCCCACCGTCCTATCCTCACCCCCCTGCCCCTGTAGCAATACACAGGCCAAAGAAGATGCAGCTATGAAAGTGTGATATTTCCCCCGAGGTGGACCCATGCATTGGAATGCCCATCCTCCTATCCTCATCCCCCACCCACCCACCCACCCCAAGCCCCCAACCCCCCCACCAACCCCCTCATATTTTTCCTAGTTCCCCATCCACCAACCACCCACCCCCACCCACCAACCCACCCACCACCAACCCACCAACCACCAACCCACCACAGGCCAAAGAAGATGCAGCTTGCAGGGAGCACCAAAGTCACTTGCTCAGAGTTCAATGCATTGGAATGCACCCATGCAATTGTATTACCCATCCTCCTATCCTCACGCCCCTGCCCCTCTTTCAATACACAGGCCAAAGAATATGCATCTTGAAGGCACGCACAAACACACACATCCCCCCCCCCCCCCACACACACACACACACACACACCCCACCCCCTTGCCCCTTGTGCAATACAAAGGCCAAAGAAGATGCAGCTTGAAGGCACACACAAGCACACACATCCCCCCCCCCCCCCCACCACCACACATACACACACCAACCCCACACACACACCCCCTTGCCCCTTGCGCAATACACAGGCCAAAGAAGATGCAGCTTGAAGGGAGTGCCAAGGTCACCCGCTCAGAGTTCAATGCATTGCAAGAGGTTGGACTCAATATTATAGCTGCGAAGAAAACTCTGCCAGCCTGAGGAAGAATGTGTATGTATGCAAGCACAACGACGGAGGTCCTGTGCCCATTTGATCCAGAACACGTCATATGCAGCGTCGCAAGCGACACAGAAAAATTGTGGGGAGTGTTGGCAACGAAACGATAGGTGGCAACGATGGAGCTGACCGAAGCCAGTTAGTTATGACATATGAGACAGTTGGCTGACGTGTCAGGCTTCGTCTTGGTCGTTGGTCGGACGGTCGGACAGACGGGCAACGGGGTGAATCTGGGGGCTCTTGCCCCCTAGAAGGGGGGGGGCTCCAACAAAAACATGAGAAACAGGTATTAGAACTTCTTCAGGGTGGGATAATGAACTGCCTGTATCTTCTGAGTCAGAGTGTGTATGCAAGCACAGCGACAGAGGTCCTGTGCCCCTGCCCAATTGGTGCACGAAAACATGAGAAACAGCAGGAAACAGTTATAATAACTTCTTCAGAATGGGAAATAAACTGTCGTGTCTTCTGAGTCAGAGGGTGGTGTCCGTCAACTGCCTTGGGTATCGAAAAGCTGTGAGGACTTGCGCCCCCGACCATTTCATGCTGAACATATGAGAAACAACTCTCGTACTTCTTGAGGCAGCGTGTGTCATCTGCTGACAGCCCTTCCTGGCACAAAACTGCGAGGACTTGCGCCCCCGCCCAATTCATGCTGAAAATATGAGCAACAACTATTGTACTTTTTGAGGCAGCGTGTTAAGTCTGCTGGCAACCTTTCCTAGCACAAAAGTGCGAGGTCGTGCGTCCCCGCTCATTTCATGCTGAAAATATGACAAAAGCTGTCGTACCTTCTGAGCCAGCGTGTGTAGTCTGTTGATTGCCCTGGGTAGCACAACGATATAGGTACTGTGCTCATTTGATGTAGAAAAGCAGGAAAAATTGCCTCACAACTTCTGCAGAGTGGGGGGGGGGAACTATTGTATCTTCTGAAGCAGCGTGTGTAGTCAGCTGCCAGCCCTTCTTAGCACAAGGCTGTGAGGACTTGCGTCCCCGCCCATTTCATGCTGAAAATATGAGGAATTGCTGTCGTACCTTTCAGGGCAGCGAGTGTAGTCTGTTGACAGGCCCTGGTAAGCAAAACGATGAAGGTGCTGTGCAGCCGTCCATTTCATGCTGGAAATATGAGAAATTGCTGCTGTACCTTTCGGGGCAGCGAGTGTAGTCTGTTGACAGGCCTGGGTAGCACAACGATAGAGGTACTCCCGTCCATCAGATGCAGAAAAACGTGAGAAATAGGTACCAAACCTTCTACAGCAGTGGGTGATGTTTGTTGACAGCCCTGGGTAGCAAGAACGATAGAGGTACTCCCGTCCATCAGATGCAGAAAAACATGAAAAATAGGTATCATACCTTCTACGGCAGTGGGTGATGTCTGTTGACAGCCCTATCATTTGAACTTGAACTTGTTTACACAGCTTCAGCCAGCAATTTGACTGCTCGCCGTCTTTGGCGGTAAAAACAAAATATACCAGGAACTGAAAATAGGTCTCATACCTTCTAAACTTGAACTTGAACTTGGTTACATAGATACAACCAGCAATTTGACTGCTCGCCGTCTTTGGCAGTGAAACAAAGTACCAGGAAAAATGTAAACGCGAACAAAGCATCTTTTTGTTTTCATTTTATAATTTTGTTTTCTTCTTTTTATCATTTAATTGTTTTTTCAAAAATAATCTTCTTCTTCCTACAAAAATCCCTTCATACATACATGGATGAACAGAGAAAGCTTCGCTCGACTTCTGGATTGCACATCAGGTAATGTAGAGGAATCATTTCACTATCAGATTAGGAAATCAGGTTCTGATACTTTCTTCTCGAATTCAGTAAGGCTTCATCGGTACGTTCAAAGACCACATGGCGTTCATAATGAGCGGTTCCAGAGTCACTCATTAATTTGGGGGCCCCGAGTCGATAGGCATCCAGCCTGAATCTGATCCTCTGTCCTTGTACCACAGAGCTCGATCAGCCTCAATACGTTTACCCTCGTGCATTTGCGACACAAATGTCGTACATTTGTGTCGCATTTGCTGTTTATGTAATTGCATGCCTCTTTGTATATCAGTAACCCAAGAGCACGATGGATGCTTGCACTTTATATTGCAGAAGTAAATGATCACTGTTGCACGAACTCAGGGCCCCATTCGGTAAAACGATTGTTTGGGGATCAGTTCATCGTTGCATTTTTTTAAGCCCTTTTTTTAAGCAAGTCCCTTCAGCATATTTTGCCCCTGGACTGTAACACACATACATCATATATTTTGCCATCACTAGAACTTACGTTTGAACTTGAACTTGAACTTGGTTACATAGCTTACGTTCGAAGCACGTAAGAAGGCCATAGCCAACTGAAGATGAGCATTCTTTGCATACCGTATGCTGGTGAGTGGAACACAACACAGCTAAGGCTGGCTGTGTTGTGTTTGACTTCTCTAGGACTGGCCACATCACAGAGGTCCATACATCATAGGTGTGCTAGTTTGCATTTCATTTGTATCTTGCACTTTTTGTGACAGGCTAAACTTTCAGTCTGGTGCTGTAGGTAGGTAGCCGCTGAAAAACATAAGTAGCTAGATCCATCTGGGGGGGGGGGGGGGGGGGGGGGGGGGGGGGGGGGCAAGGAAAAATATTTGTACTGCATCTTCGATTTGGATAGAGAACCGCGAGCACATGTCTATATCGTCGAAATTGTGTCGGTACACCCAGCGGCGGCTGAGATAGGGGGGGGGGGGGGGGGGGGGGGGGTCCGACCGTTTTAACAACATTATTATTATTATTTATTATTTTTCGTCTTCGGCAGTATAAGCAAAAATATCCTTCTAGTATACCTGAGTATGCCGGTATTGACCTTGGCAAGCTTACATTGTGTTCTCTGGAGTGTGGTGCAGTAGTGTTTATGCTACCCATGTTTTACTCTGCCAGCAGACGGTGAGCAGCCTGAAGGCTGATTGCCATGTAAAACAAACGAACTGTATACCGCTATCAAAGAAATGAACTTGAACTTGGTCACATGGCTCCAGCCAGCAATTTGGCTGCTCGCTGCTTTCGGCATTATAATAAATGGGTAGGAAAAATGCAAACAAGTATTTACTTGCATCGCATTGCTGATAAATCACTCCTTCGTCGGGGCTTTTTTTAAACAAAGATTTCCGCTTCAAAGGGTGGGTCTCCGTGCTTGTCACCACCCTCAATGTGGAAGAGACTCGACAGTTACACCGGATGAGGGGGCATTTAAACCTAAGGCTTTCGTCTCAAGCCACCTGACGATGAGCATGAGCATTCGTACCGACCCACCCGTGTAAGAAGATAAGACTACGTGGAGAACGTGGGTAATAAACCAAGTCAACAAGGGTCCCGCTACCAGTACCCGACCCACATCAACTGCAATCACCAGCAAATTGCGAACATGCAAATTGCACATATGCTAACCTTTTAACTGCGCATTTGACAAGTTGTGTGCTTCCAACCTCTGAATCAGGGCGGTCAGTATATATATTTACAGCATTGTATCCCCGTTCGACGAATGGCTCAGTGGCAGAGCTCCTAGAACGATGTATGTGCCGGGTTCGAATCCCCACGCCGACGGGTGCGCCTAAGTGTTTGCGGTCGCTATCAACGCCATGGTAGCTTTGTCCAGGTAAAGTAGGAGCCCGTTCCCCACCGCCAAAAGACGGGGCTCCCTTAATACCACGCCCCACCAGGCGTTATCAGTACAGCATTGTGTTGTGGCTTGGTCACAGCATTGTGAAGTGGCTCCTTAGCTGCTTCACCAGCTCCAACGATTCCGTGTGCTCGGGGTATGCCTCCAGCGCCTTCTGGACAAGGTCATAGCTCTCCTGCAACACATTGATTGGTTATACTATCATTTAAAACTGGACAGCAAAATTTAGGGCGAGCGTGCGGGCCATACTCACATGCAAGGCACACACAACACCAAAAGGACACACACTTCCCCCCCCCCCCCCCCCCCCCCCCCACACACACACACCACCCATGTCCGCACAAACCCATGCACATGTTCACACAGACAAATGCACTGCCCACACATATCAGCACAAGCGCATGCACAAACCCATGCACATGCGCACACAAACACATATTTGTCCACACAAGCACATGCACACATGTCTGCACACACTCCCCCCCCCACCCCCCACCCCACCCACCCACACACTCCTGTATCCCGCCCCCCCCTGCCCTGGGTGCATCAACACGATTTCGACACTTGCTTGCAGTTCTCAATTCATATTGAGCATGCGTTACAATTAGTTTTTCTTGCCCCCCCCCCCCCCCCCCCCCCCCTCGCAACGCGCACCTGGAAGTCACCGAGCTTGTGGTGCAGCCCCCCCCCTCCCTCGCAACGCGCACCTGGAAATCACCGAGCTTGTGGTGCAGCCCCCCCCCCCTCCCTCGCAACGCGCACCTGGAAATCACAGAGCTTGCGGTGCAGCCCCCCCCCTCCTCGCAACGCGCACCTGGAAATCACCGAGCTTGTGGTGCAGCCCCCCCCCTCCCTCGCAACGCGCACCTGGAAATCACCGAGCTTGTGGTGCAGCCCCCCCCCCCCCCCCCCTGCAACGCGCACCTGGAAGTCTCCGAGCTTGCGGTGCAGCCCCCCCCCTCCCTCGCAACGCGCACCTGGAAATCACCGAGCTTGAAGGACGTCAAGGCGCCGTTGTAGAAGACCTCGAACGTGTGCGCCGTCTCTTGTTGCCCCATGCGGAAGTAAGAGCGCGCCTGTGCGTCATTGCCCTTGCGGGTCTCAAGCACACCCAGGTTGTTGTAGGCCTCGGAGTGGGCTGGGTTGATAGAGACAGCAATCTTCAGCGCTTGGTAGGCTAGGGACAAGTCGCCAATGCCTATAGCCACCTGCAAGGGTGGGGGAGGGGAACAGGGGTTGGGGTTGGGGTTGGGTGGGGAACCGGGGTTGGGAACAGGGTTGGATTGAGGGTAGTTGGGGAGGGTTGGGGGTACTTGGGGAGGCAAGCTAGATGTGGGCCACCAATGCCTATAGCCACCAGCAGGGGGGGGGAGGGGAACAAGGGTTGGGGTGGGGAACAGGGTTGGATTGGGGGTACTTGGGGAGGGTTGGAGGTACTTGGGGAGGTAAGCTAGATGTGGGCCACCAACGCCTATAGCCACCAGCAGGGGGGGGAGGGGAACAGGGGTCGGGTTGGGGGTACTAAGGGAGGTAAACTAGGGATAGGCCACCCA
The DNA here is from genome assembly GCA_022414725.1 of Microglena sp. YARC. Taxonomy (NCBI): domain Eukaryota; kingdom Viridiplantae; phylum Chlorophyta; class Chlorophyceae; order Chlamydomonadales; family Chlamydomonadaceae; genus Microglena; species Microglena sp. YARC. The sequence goes on from CM039463.1 coordinate 67,748,097, forward strand.
TGCCAATAGCCACCTGCAGGGGTGGTGAAGGGGCACAGGGTTGGATTGGGGGTAGTTGGGGAGGGGAACAGGGGTCGGGTTGGGGAGGGTTGGGGGTGCTTGGGGAGGTAAGCTAGGGATAGGCCACCAATGCCTACAGCCACCTGCAGGGGGTGGGGTGGTTGGGTTGGTTGGGGTGGAGGTAGATGGCGGGGGGGGGGGGGGGGGGGGGGGGGGGGGGGGCGGGGGTATCAAGCGCACTCGATAAGGGAAGTCTGCCCATTGGCCTCCTGTCCTATGTTGTGCCAGATGTCATGGAGGTGAGAGGTGTGGGAGGTGGGAGCTGAGAGGTGGGAATGAGGGATGAGGTTGGAGCTGAGAAGTGGGAATACGGGATGAGGTGGCATGAGGTTGGAGCTGAGAGTTGGGAGTGCGGGATGAGGTGGGGGGATGAAAGCTGCGGGGTGGGAATGCGGGATGAGGTGGGGTGAGGTTGGAGCTGAAAGGTGGGGAATGCGGGATGAGGAACAAGAGGTCTATTGAAGGGAAGTCTGCCCACCTGTCCAATGTTGTACCAGATGTCAGGGAGAGCCGTGTCGTCTGCAAGCTGCAGAGCTCGGTCGAAGCAGCCAAGACACATGTCGTATTGGGAAGCATAGAAGCAGCACAGCCCCATGTTGTTCCACAGCTCGGAGTTGGTGACCCCCATCTGAAGGAGGCGGCGGAAGTACCTGGGGAAGTGGGGAGGGTGGGTGTTACTGTGTCCGGGGGTAGGGGGGGGAAGTGGATGGGTGGGTGGGAGGATAGGGAGGATGGGTGGATGGATAGGAAGGGTGGGTGTTTGTGTGCCCAATGGTAGGGGGGGGGAAGTGGATGGGTGGGTGGGAGGATAGGGAGGGGGGTGTTCGTGTGTCCGGGGGTAGGGGGGAAGTGGATGGGTGGGTAGGAGGATATGGAGGGTAAATGGATGGATGGGGAGGGTGGGTGGGTGTTTGTGTGTCCGGGGGTAGGGAGGGAAGTGGATAGGTGGGTGGGAGGATAGAGAGGGTGTGTGGGTGGATGGGGAGGGTGGGTGTTTGTGTGTCCGGGGGAGGGGGGAAGTGGATGGGTGGGTGGGAGGATGGGGAGGGTGGGTGTTTGTGTGTCCGGGGGTCGGGAGGGGAAGTGGATGTGTGGGTGGGTGGGTGGGTGGGTAGGTGGATGGATAGGGAGAGTGGGTGTTTGTGTGTCTGGGGGTACATGGGGGAAGTGGATGGGTGGGTGGGTGGGTGAGTGGGTGGATGGGGAGGGTGGGTGTTTGTGTGTCCTGGGGTAGGGGGAGGAAGTGGATGGGTGGGCGGGAGGATGGGGAAGGTGGGTGTTTGTGTGTCCAGGGTAGGGGGGGGGAGTGGATGGGTGGGTGGGTGGGTGGGAGGGTAGGTGGATGGATAGGGAGGGTGGGTGTTTGTGCGTCCGGGGGTAGGGGGGGAAGTGGATGGGTTGGTGGGAGGATAGGGAGGGTGGGTGGATGGATGAGGAGGGTGGGTGTTTATGTGTCCGGGGGAAGGGGGGGGAAGTGGGTGGGTGGGTGGGAGGGTAGGTGGATGGATAGGGAGGGTGGGTGTTAGTTTCTGGGGGTAGGGGGGAGAAGTGGATGGGTGGGAGGATGGGTGGATAGATGGGGAGAGTGTGTAGATGGGGATGGGTATACAGGATGGTGATGGATGGTGATGGGCGGGTGGATGTTGATGGGAGTATGTTGACAGGTGTATTTGGAGGGTGTATTGGGGTGGGTGTATGGTGATGGGTGTGTAGATGTATGGTGATGGGTGCATGTAGAGGCTGTATGGGGGTGGGTGGGTGGTGCTGGGTGTATGGTGCTGGGTGGATGGGTCTCCCCACCTGTTAAGGCAAAACAAATCATTTTTGTAAAAAAATTGAAGAGTGGGGGACTTACCTGAGTGCTATTTCTGGTTGGTCTGTGTAGAAGTGATGAGATGCCAGACAAGCTATGGCCTCGATGTTGGTTGAGTCGTAGAACAAAACTTGTTTGTAGAACTGCAGGGTTATGGTGTGTGGGGTGAGAAGGGTGAGTGAGTGCGAGGTGGGAGAAGTGATATGGTGTGTGGGGTGAGAGGGTTGAGAGGTGATATGGTGTGTGGGGTGAGTGGGTGAGAGGGTTGAGAGGTGATATGGTGTGCGGGGTGAAGGGTTTAAATAAATAAATAATACTCCTTGCACTCACCGAAATCGCCTTGTCCATGTCATTTAGAGCATCGTAGACCCGTGCTACACCAAGAAGCAAGTGGCAGTCACCTGAATGTGCCTGAGGGAGGTCAGTTGTGAGAGGTGAGGGGTCAGGGTGCGTGTGGTGAAGGGTGAGGTTGGGTGAGTGGTGAAAGTTGAAGGGTACAAAGTGGGAGGTGAGTGGTGAGGGGTGAGAGGTGAAGGGTAAGAGGTGGGAGGTGAAGGGTGAGGGGGTGAGTGGTGAGAGGTGAAGGGTAAGAGGTGGGAGGTGAGTGGTGAGGGGTGAAAGGTGAAGGGTAAGAGGTGGGAGGTGAAGGGGTGAGGGGTGAGAAGTGAAGGGTACGAGGCGGGAGGTGAGTGGTGAGTGGTGAAGGGTGAGGGGGTGAGTAGTGAGAGGTGAAGGGTAAGAGGTTAGAGGTGAAGGGTGAGGGGGTGAGTGGTGAGAGGTGAAGGGTACGAGGTGAAGGGTGAGGGGGTGAGGTTGGGTGAGTGGTGAAAGTTGAAGGGTAAGAGGTGGGAGGTGAGTGGTGAGAGGTGAAGGGTAAGAGGTGAAGGGTGAGGGGGTGAGTGGTGAGAGGTGAAGGGTAAGAGGTTAGAGGTGAAGGGTAAGAGGTGGGAGGTGAGTGGTGAAGGGTAAGAGGTGGGAGGTGAGTGGTGAAGGGTAAGAGGTTAGAGGTGAGTGGTGAGTGGTGGGAGGTGAGGGGTGAAGGGTGAGGTTGGGTGATTGGTGAGAGGTGAAGGGTAAGAGGTGGGAGGTGAGGGGTGAGAGGTGAGGGGTGAGAGGTGAGGGGTGAGAGGTGAAGGGTAAGAGGTGGGAGGTGAGGGGTAAGGGGTGTGGGGTGAGAGGTGGGAGGTGAGGGGTAAGGGGTGAGGGGTGAGAGGTGAAGGGTAAGAGGTGGGAGGTGAGGGGTAAGGGGTGAGGGGTGAGAGGTGAAGGGTAAGAGGTGGGAGGTGAGTGGTAAGAGGTGAAGGGTGAGAGAGTAAGTGGTGAAGGGTGAGGTTGGGTGAGTAAGGGATGGAGTGAGGCGTGTTTGCCCCAGCATGTGGGGAAGGCTGATGACTGTCACATCACGTCCAAGCTAGGGGTGATGGGTAGGGATCAGGGTTTTTCTTTCCAGCTTTTGACTGCAGCTTCTAGGCAGCTTTCTGAGCCGGCCACTGGGCTGCACTGAACTGTTTCAGCGCAATATAGCATCAAGGTGCTCGAGGTTGTGCCAGGATTGGGCGAATAGCCAGTCAGGGGAGCTGCCTAGAAGCTGCTGCTCGAAGCTGAAAAGAAAAACACTGGTAGGGATGTAGTAAGGCGGGTGCGCCCCCAAAGGGGAGGGGCTGCACTACAGCCGGAACCCCGATACAGTTTCGGCTGTGGTGCAGTTGTCTTAAATAGTATTGTAGGTGGTTGTTATTTGAGTTGTATCTAATTCTATATGGTTATACAACTGTACGACTCATTCAAATAAGTGAATCACAATTAAACCGTGACAACCGTCCCTTGTCCCTGTTACCGGTATAGTCTTCGTGAGTCACAATTAAACCATAAGAATCATATAACTAAGCGGTCTAGTCAAGTCACGATCAAGTTAAGGCTATTATAGATACAGGGATGGCCGGGGGGAGGTTGAGTCCCATCCTCTCCACTCTAAATTTTATGTAGGGGTGCGCCCTAGCCTCGTTCACTTTAGATTGCCTTAACATCTTGTTCACCTGACTTCATAGAGCATGGGCAGAACATTTACGCGTTCATGTGTACAGTGCACCATGCACTGCCTAAACCCTACACTGTATACTGTCTTAACCCTACACCTCTCACCACTCACCAATAGACCTGTCTTAACCCTACACCTCTCACCAAGAGACCCTTCACACAAGACTCCAGCACTCACTCTTGTCCTATTCACACATTGCAGCTTAAAGGTGAGGCTGGGTGAGGTAGGGATTGAGTGGGGCGGGTGCGGGGTAATTCCTTGTTCACATCCTGCATGGTGCATGGGCAGAACATTGACGTGTTCATGTGCACAGTACACCATGTACTGCCCAAACCCTACACTGAGTACTGTCTAAAGCCTAAACCCTACACCTCTGACCCTATCCACCAGCCTTCAACGCTCACCCTACAAAGAAATGAAACAAGTTCTATGCAGGATCGCAAGCGACGCTAAAATTTGGCGGAGAGTGTTCGCGACGGAGCAACAAATGGCAACGGAAGCGAGATAGTTACGAGACCTTTGGCTGGCGTGCCAGGCTTCGTCTCGGTCAGACGGATGGTCAGTTGGACTAATGGGTAACCCTGGGGGCTCCCGCCCCCTTGACGAAGGGGCTCCGCCAAAAAGAACACCTGGTGAGGCGTGATGTTTAGGGAACCGTCCCGAACACCGAAGCTTGGGACTGCCACCATGGCATGACAGACTAAACAGTGCGGGCCACCCGCCTGCTGGCAGGGACTCTTTTTGACGACGGGTAGCAAGGATGGGGGGACAGTAGGCGGTGGAGATCTGGTGCATCTAAGAGCACGTCGGTCAGTCGGTCGGTCAGTCGTACAGACAGACAACAGGGTGAATATGGGGGCTCCCACCCCACAGAAGGGGGCGTTCCGTCAAAAAAGGTACACTTCAGAAAGAGGGAATTCCGCACCGTTGGGGAAGGAGGAGCAACACTCCCCATACTCCCCCTCAGACACTTTTGAATCAACCACAGGAAGGTAGGGATCGGCAAATCATACGATGTTGACCAAAGGCGAGTGTGATATCAAATGATATCATACACATTGCAACATATGATATTGTATATAAAGGGTAACTTTAGCCTAGCCAGACTGCTGGCACCTTATGATATCATATGATGTCATGATGTCATATGATATCATATTGCCGTTCCTAACGTGTAGGGCACATCAGCCACCCACCCACTAAAAAGCAACAGCAGCACAGAATATTTGTTTATTGTTTATTGTTTTTTGTGTGGTGGTGGTGATGACTGTTGTAGGTTGGCATTAATGGTTGTGTGTGTGTGTGTGTGTGTGTTGGGGGGGGGGGTTGATGGTTGTGGTTGGGTGGTGGTGATGGTTTGGTGATGGTTGCGGTGGGGTGGTGGTGATGGTTGGGGTGGGGTGGTGGTGATGGTTGGGGTGGGTGTGGGTGATGGGTGTGGTGTGGTGGGGTGATGGTTGGGGTGATGGCAGGGGTGGGGTGGAGGTGATGGTTGTGGTGGGGTGGTGGTGATGGTTGTGGTGGGATGGTGGTGATGACTGTAGTGGGTTGGTGGTGATGGCTGTGGTGGGTTGGTGGTGATGGCTGTGGTGGGTTGGTGGCGATGGCTGTGGTGGGGTGGTGACGATGGTTGTGGTGGGATGGTGGTGATGATTGTGGGGGTGGTGGTGATGGACGTGGTGGGGTGGGGTTGATGGTTGTGGTGAGGTGGGGGTGATGGTTGTGGTGGGGTGGTGGGGGGGCAGTTGTGGTGGGGAGGGGTTGATGGTTGTGGTGGGGTGGTGGGGGGGGGGGCAATCCACACAAATCCACAAGAACCATTTTATGTAATTTGGATTACCTGTAGTGCTGTGGTGTACTGCTCGAGTGCTGTGTTTGGTTGATCCAGTCGAATGTAGATCTTGCATAGCTCCTGCACTGTGGATATCATTTCCTGCAACAAGAACACAGGCAGCGTGGGTCAGTAAATAAATACCGGTACACAAATACTACACCTTATTTCGAGGTGAGGTTGAGGGGGGCAGCCTGCTTGGGGCCAACCATCATTGGTATGTGGGGCAGTTTCGGCTCCAGAGCGGCTTCTGGTCGAACAAGACAAACGCAAGAACGAATATGGCACAGCTCATGCATATAAAAAGCACTTTCTTCAGTAAGCACACAGGCAGCATGACTAGGCAAACTGTTTGAACAACATACACGCAAGAACAAACAGCGCACAGTTTCCACACAAGAAAAACACAAGAACAGGCAAAAGCACAAGCACATGCAAAAGAACAGCACAAGAATACGCAGAAGCAAAAGAACAAGCAAACGCACAAGAAGAAGCAAAAGAACAGCACAAGAATACACAGAAGCACTAGAAAAGGAAAAAGCACAAGCACAAGAACGAGCAAAAGCAAAACAACAGCACAAGAACAAGCAAAAGCAAAAGCAAAATAACAGCACAAGAACAAGCAAAAGCAAAAGCAAAATGACAGCACAAGAACAAGCAAAATCAAAAGCAAAAGCAAAATAACAGCACAAGAACAAGCATAAGCACAAGCACGAGCAAAAGCAAAATAACAGCACAAGAACAAGCAAAAGCACAAGCAGAAGAACAGCACAATAACAGATATTGCACAGCTTCCACACCATTGGTAACACCACACATGGCTAGGGAAAGGCTAAGTTAGTTAAATATTAGTGAATGTATTACAATAGTGAATGAAAGGTAATGATAACGCCTGGTGGGGCGTGGTACTAAGGAACCCGTCGTATGCGAGTAGAGAGCGGTCTTCTACCTCAACTGGACAAGCTACCATCGCGGTTGACAACGACCTGCAACGCTCAGGGCGACTGTAGGGGGAATTGAACCTCCGACCCTGCATCCTCAAAGCGATTTGGTGTACCACTAGACCAATTGATTCCCTGAAAGGGGCTGAATGTAAGATAATAGTAGACCAACAAACCAACTCACCAGAATTTTGAATTTATTTGAAAACTAATACTATTGTGACACTAAAATAATATCAGTTAATATTAGTTTTTCAAACACTAAAATAAGTTGCCGTTCCCTAGCCATGTGTCAAATTTCGTCTAATAATAACTAACATTCACTTATATGATTCATTCACTAATATTAACTAACTTAGCCTTTCCCTACATATGGCATGCGGGTAGCTCCAACCAGGATACTATAAAGCGCACGCGGCAGCGCGATTTCGTGCACACTTTTTGAGACCCACTGCGCGTTTCGCACAGTTTTTTCAACTCCTTGTGGGCGCAGCGCGCAGTTTTTGCTCTTTTTGCACTACAAAGCGCTGAGCAATTTGACGTTTGTGCGCTTTAAGCGCTGACCAATTTGACAAAATGTAGTACCCTGGCTCCAACTCTCACTCTTATTCCTTCCTTTTGCACTACACAGGTCCTACAAATAAGTAGGGAACGGCAGTACGATATCATGTCATTATATGATATCATATGTTGCCAGCAGTCTGACTAGGCTAAAGTTACCATTTATATACGATATCATATGATGCAATTTCTATGGCATCATATGATATCATACTCGCCTTTGGTCAACATCATATGACATGCCGGTCCCTACAAAAAAGCACTGTGTTTTTGTGCGACACAGCCAGCCAGACAGCTACAAAAACAATAAAACAAACATTTAAAAACAACCGTACTTCAGGCGTCAACTTCAGTCAAGCCGGGCAAAGTAAATGCACTGTTAATAAGGAACAAAGGCAGTTTATTGTTTGTACGACGCGTGGCAAATTGGGCGACTTGGCGCGACCCCAGTGCGACGCGCTGACCCCCATGCTTCCCGGGGCTCTGCGCTCCACCCTATACCGTGCTACCCCACAATCATGAAAGCAGGCTTGCATTTCAGATTCTGCTACACAACTAGACACACCTAAAGCTAAACAAGTTCTATGCAGCGTCGCCTGCGACGCTAAAAATTGGCGGGGAGTGATCGCGAGGGAGCGACAGGTGGCAACGGAAGCGATTTACTTGCGAGACCGTTGGCTGACGTTTTCAGGCTACAGCGCAGTCAGACGGATGGTCAGATGGTTGGACGGATAAATGGGTAAACATGGGGGCTCCCGCTCCCTTGAAGAGGGGCTCCGCCAAAAAAACTGAACAAAGGCAATCAAGGCTATCCTCGATTCCAGAAGTGGCACCTACTTGGTTACCGAGGGAGCTAGCCATCTGCTTCTCTGCATCACGCAGGAGTCCCAGTTGGTAGTAGCACTTGCCTAGCCTCCCTTTCCACCACCAATCCTACAGGGAGCACACGGCGAGAATGGGGCACGTCAATGAGAATAAGGATGGATGTGGCTAACGTGGATAAGGATGGGCGTGGACAGACCATAAATCAGAGAGAGAGAGAGAGAGAGAGAGAGAGAGAGAGAGACTCAGCAAGCTGCTCTCGTTACTGTACTTTCTAATTAGTAGGGTTGACTAGATTACTTTAACCTAATGTTATTTTAGGTGTTTTGATTACTGTGCGGCTGGACCGCAATTAAATTGTGTAGCAACGTTTACTTTAGATAGAGAAAGAAAGGGAGAGAGAGGTATAGAGAGAGACTCAGCAAACTGCCCATGTTACTTCAGAGGAAGAGGGGCATAAACAGATACATAGTGACACATAAACACAAACACGGACCTTGAAGTCGTTACCCTGGGTTGCCAACGCGCACAGCTCTAGTGCCCGCTTCATGTTTCGGTCGTGATAGATGATGTAGTCCACCAGTGCACGTGACAGGTTTGGCCGACCCGCATACTTTCGTAGGTCAAGCGTTTCAACATTAATGAAGGGACCCCCTGGCTCGGAGATCATAGAGGCTGTGCCAAGCCGGACAAACCTTTGTAGAGGTGTGTTGAGCGGTAGGTGTTGTGTTGTGTGGTGGTGGGTGTCATGGGGGCTTTGTTAAACCGAACAAACGTATGAAAAGGGGTGTTGTGTGGTAGGTGTTGTGTTGTGTGGTGGTGGGTGTCATGGAAGCTATGCCAAGCCGAATGAACCTATGTAGAGGGGTGTTGTGTGTTGTGTGTTGTGTTGTGTGGTGGTGGGTGTCATGGAAGCTATGCCAAGCCGAATGAACCTATGTAGAGGGGTGTTGTGTGGTGGGTGTTGTGTGTTGTGTTGTGTTGTGTGGTGGTGGGTGTCATGGAAGCTATGCCAAGCCGAATGAACCTATGTAGAGGGGTGTTGTGTGGTGGGTGTTGTGTGTTGTGTTGTGTGTTGTGTTGTGTGGTAGGTGTTGTGTTGTGTGGTGGTGGGTGTCATGGTGGCTATGCCAAGCCGAACGAACCTATGTAGAGGGGTGTTGTGTGTTGTGTGTTGTGGTGGGTGTTGTGTGGCGGTGGGTGTTGTGTGGTGGTGGGTGTTGTGTTGTATAGTGGTGGGTGTTGTGTGGTGGCGGATGTTGTATTGTGTGGTGGTGGGTGTCATGGAGGCTGTGCCAAGCCGAACAAACCTGTGTCGAGATTGGTTTGCTTTCAGTTTTCTCGTCTTTGGTTCTTATTTGGTTTCAGCTTTGATTTGATTTGTTTTTGGTCAGATTTGGTCTGACTAGCTATTGGTTTTCGGTGCATTTTGGACGTGCTTTGTATAGCCATGGTAAGTCTGAGTTAGGATGTCGGAGCGTTTAGTTTTTTTTATGAGCTTTGGCTGTGGCTTGGGACGCACTTGCTCTGATTCGTCTTGGATTTGGTTTGGTTTAGGACTGTGGCCAGTGATACACTAAGTGGAGTAGGGTCATCTCCACATCGCACTGGAATTAATGAGTAATACATGCAAATACATGTCAGACAAGCCCAAGAAAAGAAAAGTCCTGGCACAGGCGATACATACAGATGTATAGGTTAATAAATACATGTCATACAAGCCCTGGAATAGGTGATGCAAACAGGTGCATAGGTTCATAAATACATGTCAGACAAGCCCAAGAAAAGAAAAATCCTGGCATAGGTGATACAAACAGGTGTGTAGGTTCATAAATACATGTCAGACGAGCACAAGAAAAGAAAAGTCCTGGTCCAGGTGATACAAACACGTGTGTAGGTTCATAAATACATGTCATACAAGCACAAGAAAATAAAAGCCTTGGCACAGGTGATACATACAGGAGTATAGGTTCATAAATAAGTTCGGAGGTTTATAAATATATGCCAGATTCTTCTGCAATGAATCACACCTGCCCGATGAAGTCACGGGGCGTGTGGTTCCAGGTCGGTTTCCCCTCATAGCATCTTTCAAGCTGGCAGTTCCACCTCTGCTGGACAAGCCTGGAGAAGGAAAGCAAGTTCACAGTTATTGGGTCAACCCGCAGACATTGACATGACTCATGTAGTCACATGTACAGTACAACCATTAATTCAAATTTGAATCAATGTGCCATTTTTCTTAGACAGTTTGCTTTAGTTTTGGGGGAAATAGAAAAACTCTTATACAAATGATCAGCTACACCGTCAAAATATGTATGAGTAGTGGAAAAGCTTGGCTCAATGGTAGAGATGGTTGAAATCAGAAGGTGTGGGCTTTGAATGCCTACGGGTGCGCTGTAGTGTTCGCAGTCGCTGCCAACCGCTATGGTAGCTTTGCCCAGGTACAGTAGCAGCTCATTCCCTACTGTCGGAAGACGGAGCTCCCTTAATACCACGCCCTACCGGGGTTTGTCATTACTCGAAAAGCTATTGCACCACACCTGACGAGCTTCCTGAACGGCTGGTAGTGCCTGGGCGTGCAAACCCAGTAATTGGCCTGCCACTTCCTGTCATGGGGCGTACTGCCTGGCTTGGTCCCCCCTACGTCAGAAGCACAAAGAATGGAATGTACCTCTGTCCTGTTTTACTGGCTCAGTTATATATTCACAACCTTTAGACAAATCAAAGAAAAGCGGCGATCAAGCTTGACAGATTTGGAAGCAGTAAGGACATGCCTGATCCCCTCCAAGATCACCTTCACGTGCTGTTTCGGATGAAATATAATTAGATTACTCAGATACATCCCATGTATCATTGCATGGATACTCCCAACGTGGATACATAAACAATTACATGGATAATCTCAACATGGATACATAAACATTGCATGGATACAGAAACAATTGCATAGATACTCCCAAAGTGGATACATAAACAATTACATGGATACTCTCAACATGGATACATAAACATTGCATGGATACAGAAACAATTGCATGGATACTCCCAAAGTGGATACATAAACAATTACATGGATACTCTCAACATGGATGCATAAACATTGCAAGGATGCATAAACAACAGAAACATGCCCCCATGCAACAGCTACAACACCAATCATAGTTTTTCTTTTCAGCTACGAGCAGCAGCTACTAGGCAGCTCCCTGAGCCAGCCACTGGGCTTAGCCCCTAGATTTTGACAGTTATGGATAGCGGATACTGTCAGCTTCCAGAAACACTACGTTGCATTAGCTTTGGCTGACTAGCCAGACAGGGGAGCTGCCTAGAAGCTGCTGTTTATAGCTAAAAAGAAAAATACTAATACCAATATGCTTTCCAAAGTCCTAAATGTCCTAGCCGTTCACACTTGTCGGTGTTGATATAAGCTCCTATCATACCTAAATCGGCGATCGCAGACTCCTCAACGTGACTCCAACTTAGCTGAACAAGATTGCCATCTATTAGATCTAGCTGAGCAAAGTCATCACCCTCACTCACCCCTCCTTGCGCGCTTGTCATAGGTCGGGAGAGCGATGTACCAGGCCTGGCCACTTGCGCAGTTTGATGCTCATCTAACAAGATGTCAGCGATTCCCTGCAGTCCAGGATACAATACAAAACTTAATTATCAAAGAAATCAACTGCTTACTGAGCAAAGCTTAGTGGGCAGTAGCTTTCTTTACAATCTCAATGCTTGTCTACAGCATTTTTTTTAGTATGGCAGCTTGCAACTGATTTGTCAACGTCTTCTCACTAGAGGGTTAGACACCTTGCAGGATGTGGCAAATCACCTTCAATTACATATCATGCTGTATCCTACGCAATGTGGGATTTTTTCCCATTCCATGTAACAGAAAAGCTCTACCATTATCTATCGATCATCGGTATCAACCTCATGCTGGGAAATCCATCACTGCTGAGTGTCATTTACTTAGCCACACTTAATCTACCTCAATGTGATGAAACGTGTTCAATGATACTGATGAAACGTGGTGACTTAAACTGAAACCTAAATAACAGATTTCTATCAACTGAAGCTAGTAATTGATCACTGAAACTGATTAGGGTAAACAGTCACTGATTCTAAAAACTGAAATATGATGCTGACAGCACCTTGTTCATGTCAATAACGAATCACTGGAGCTAATAACTCTTCATTGGTGATGATGCAACCAGCTGATCACTAACGCTTACAACTGTCAAAATGCATCACTGGTGTTGATTACTGCATCAGCCTCTCATAGGGCAGGGTGAACTGGAGTCTGACAGGCTCCGCATCTACATGTGCTCCTAATGATCTGATCAACTTCCCATCTCAGGAAGTGGGTTGGCATGACCTCTTGACTGGTCAAGGTTGATATGCCGATTAAAGTACGCTCATTGCAGCTGAAGGTACAACTCAGCTTATTTCTTTGCTAGGTTAGGCTAGACCCCTGGTTTCCGCTGGAGATGCTGAGAGTTACCCAGGGAGCTGTTCCAATAGTTTGGAACTGTGGCTGGCAAGCAGCTGCTGCAAGTCATATATCATGCAACTTGTCAGTTGAGGGTTTGGGCCGCGCGTTGCTCACCCACAAAGGGTTACCTAGTAGGAACTTCCAAACAAGCTTACCCACTTGTCTCGATAACAATTAATGCATACGGCAGATTGCGTCGACATGGGGACGGGAGCTCACCTCTTCCTCGATTTCCGTGTCGTCGACCCAATTCTTCAGAGTCAGCGCGCGGCATTTCAAGTACCAGACTGCCTTCGAGCAGCGCAATGGAGGATGCGGGAAGTGTCAGTATCGTTTGATAAGGGCGAGAGCAATGACAGTAGAGACAGACCTGGTCGAAATTATGTCTTTCAAGAACCTCCGTGCAGATCGCAATGCACTCGTCAAATTTCCTTCGTCTAAACTTGCTCTGGGCCAACCAAACTGGGTTCATGCCCTGTAGAGCTGGTGCCGAGCTCATCGTTGGTGTTGGTCGACCTGCCTAGCAAGCGTTTTTAAATCCTTTCCGGCACCATCACGAATTCCTATACTTATGCATTGTCATCTAGTGAATGTAACGAGACAACTTAACCACTGCAAGTTGTAGAGGGCAGAAAGCTCAGCTCGAAGCAGCTCAGCTCAAAGCACACAAGGCCAGTTCCACAAAATATGAGCCCTAGCTGTACCAGTTGCCTAAGAATGTCCTGCTCTGAGGATTGCAGTGGGACACTTTGGGCTCGGCTGTGACAATCCAACTCTCAATCCTCCAGAGTGTTTCATTCTCTGCTCTTGAATAATATTTGACCCTGTTGTACTCTGAGAAGGAACTTCAAAATGACTTCCCCCGTCGTTCTCCTGCCCACAACTGGCAGCAACCTCACTGTCCGAATTCACCCCGTCGCATTGTTTTCTATCTGTGATGCTTACATTAGGAGGGGGGAGAAACAAGATCGTGTCATTGGCACTCTGCTCGGCGTCATAGCCGACAATATTATCGAAGTTAGGAACTGCTATGTTGTGCCCCACAATGAGAGCTCAGAGCAGGTATGCGTTATATTTGGCGGCTTCGGGTCGGGCAGAGAGATCTGAGTAGCGGAGCTCAGGATCATATATTTCCCGTTCGCAGGTTGCCGTCGACATTGCTCACCACAAGACCATGTTCGAATTGCACCAGCGTGTGTCTCCGTCCGAGATTATCGTTGGCTGGTAAGAACTCTGAATATGGAAGGACCAGCCTTGGGTACACCTCCTAGTATCTCCGACCCCTTACCCAACCACCCAACCACCCACACCAGGTTTGCCACTGGCCCTTCTCTGTACAACAGTGATGCCCTCATCCAAGAGTTTTACTCCAAAGAGGCCCCCAACTCTGTGAGTATGACGAATTACCCTATCAGGCTTTGTGGGGGCCTAGATCTGTTAAGTGCTACCTGTGGCCAGGCATGATCTGCCCTCTGCAGTGCCAGGGCAGCTAGTTACATGCATTGTCCCTAATTTTCCCTTTCTATTTATTAACACTTTTTCCTTGCTTTTCATCGTTGTTGGCAGGCAGCATAATTCTGGTGCTGGCATATTTTATTCTTCAGCCTAAATGCCTGTATGCCTACACTGCATGCTCACAGTGAGTGTGGCTTGTGTGGAGCCATGCTCATTTCATAATCATGCACCTATTTTTCCAAGCTCTCTCCCACTCAGCAGGTATTCATCGCAGTGGTAGTGCATGTGCTGAATTGCACACATCATGCTGTCTGGCTTATCTGAGCACTTGTGTGCTGATTCGTGTGTCAGGATGTGTGGGTGCTCATGCATCCACCACTGCACACAGAGTACTCGAATTTCAGGCATGGAAATAATGATGCACTGTGCCATCCCCTTTGCCTCCCCCAGATCCATATGCTGGTTGACACCACCTTGAGCGATGGGAAGTTCAACATCCAAGCTTTCTCCTCCCGACTCCTCACCTTGGGAGAGAAGACCTTGGCTACTGAGTTTGTGGAGATGCCCTGCGACGTTTTGTTTGGAGAGGTTGAGCGGGTTGGAGGTAGGTTGTTGCAATTGTGGTTGTATGCCCTTGTGTAACGGTAATTTGGAAATGTGTGATGTGCTACAACCACTTCATTGTGTGGAGGATGAAAACCCGATACACTGCACCTGTTCTGAGGTAAGCCGATGGTGACAACAATCATGCACAACTCTTACTCACATTGCTAGTATCTTGCCACTTCGCATACACACTACCACCTCATACATCACCTGTTACGGAGGTACACTAATGTACACTAAGGGTTGTGCACCACTCTGACTCACATTGCAAGTATCTTGCCGCTTTTCAAACACACCACCACACACACCTGTTATGAGGTACACCGATGGTGACAAAGATCATGCACCACTCTTACTCACAAAACAAGTATCTTGCCACTTCACAGACACACCACCACACACACCACCTCCTCTTACATCACCTGTACTGAGGTACGCTGATGGTGACAAAGATCATGCACCACTCTAACTCACGCTGTGCATATTGTCCTAGTTTGCATATGAACCTGTAGTGGCCTGCACACACGTACACATTCCAGCATCTCGACATGCCAAGGCCGTTGATGATACCATCCCAACAGGTTCTGATCCAAGTGAAGTACAAACCACGACATGCATCACCAACTGAGGCCTATAACTGATATTTTTTGGCGGAGCCCCCCCTTCTGGGGGCAGGAGCCCCCAGTGTTACCCATTTGTCCGGTTGACCGACCATCCATCCGTCTGACCGTGATGAAGCCCGACACGCAGCCAACGGTCTCGTAACTAACTCGCTTCCCTTGCCACCTATTGCTCCGTCGCGATCACTCTCCGCAATTTTTTAGCGTCGCAGGCAACGCTGCATCGAACTTGTCTACACTCTTCTGGCCTTGCTATTTTGATACCTGCCTGTGCCCACTCTAGTTTTGTGCCTGTTCCTAATCTTGCCACCCTGGCTGTTTTTGACTTCCTGCCTGCATGCATACCTGCTTGTGTCCACTACACCTTTGGTGCCTGTTCCTGCTGTTACCACCCTGGCTGTGAGGATAGATTTTACAGACTGCATCACACTGGATGACGAGATGTAACCTCCTACTCATTCTTAATTAGGGTCGTGTTGTATCAGTGCCTGTCATCCAACTTGGTACAGCCGTCAAGCCAAGGCTACAACTTCCAATCCGCCAACCGCAAACCTACTGCCAAGCCAACATCAACCAAATGTAGGACAAATCAACCATGAAACCAACCATCCGTAATACCAGCTGTAACACTAACCAGCAATGAAACCAACCATCCGTAATACCATCCGTAACACTAATCAGCAATGAAGCCATCCATCTGTAATACCATCAGTAACACTAATCGGCAATGAAACCAACCATCCGTAATACCATCCAAAATACCATCTGTAACACTTATGAACAATGAAACCAACCATCTGAAACACTAATCAACAATGAAACCAACCATCCGTAACACAAATCAATAATGAAATAAACTATCCGTAATACCATCCATAACACTAATCAACAACGAGACGAACCATTCGTGAAAGCGTGAAAAGCCGCTGCAGCTAGCAGTACTCATTCGAGTATTGTTGCAGATTGTGACTTTGTCAGTGGTCAGAACGAAATTAATAGGACCGGCTAACATTAAAAAAAATGAAATGAATACTAATCAACCATGATACCTACCAACCATGAAACCAACCAACTACGCCTGACTTTTAAAAGCAAAGGTCATGTGTGCGGTTTGCCGTGATGACTTTACCTCCCGTCTAGTCAAGGTGCATCACACGCTAGGGGCTGGCTCTGGGTAGGCTCTTCGATCATTGAAATGAATTGCAGCTCAATCCGCGGCCCCATACTGCCCCCCTACTCACCCATTCACAGACCTATGCACTAGGCCACACCCATGCACATGCACACAGTAGATGCACTCTCTCGCTGCATCACCCATTCACAAACCTATGCACTCGAACACACCAATGCACCAACACACACTAGATGCACTCTCTTACTGCTATGCTTGCCCCGTTGCCCCGTGGTACCCTGTTTCTCTTGATCGCACCATGTGTTTCTTTCTGAGCCTTCATCTTCACCAATACATGAAGCCACTAATCCCAGGTCCCACCAATGCATGAAGCCACCAATACATGGAACCACCAATCTCTGAACCCCAACGATCACAGAACCAACCAACCTCTGAACCCCAGCAATCACAGAACCAACCAACCTCTGAACCCCAGCAATCACAGAACCAACCAACCTCTGAACCCCAACAATCACAAAACCAACCAACCTCTGAACCCACCAACCTCTGAACCCCAGCAATCACAGAACCAACCAACCTCTGAACCCCAACAATTACAGAACCCACCAACCTCTGAACCCCAACAATCACAGAACCCACCAACCTCTGAACCCACCCCCGTTGTTGCACTACAGTCGAGCTCCTGGCGAGCGGGGCATCATCCAAGCCTCAGTCTGACAACGAGAGCCTTGAAACTTCGTTGGAGCGCTTGAGGAGCTTGATGGAGTCAGCACACAAATACGTTGATGATGTTGTGGTGAGTGGCTCCAGCATTGTTGCCAGAATGATTGTAATCGCATCTGTATCCAACTGTACATGTGTGTGTGTGTGTGTGTGTGGGGGGGGGGGGGGGGGGCTTGCACTGTTGCCAACCACCAATAGTTGTGACTCAATTGTATGATCTGACCTCTTCGCAGGAGGGCCGTGCTCCTGGAAACCCTGCCATCGGCCGATACTTGGCTGACACCCTGGCGCTGGTGCCTCACTTCAGCAAGGCTGACTTTGAGCGTCTGTTCAACGACAACGTCCAAGATGTATTGATGGTGACCTACCTGTCCAACTTGTTGAGAACCCAGATAGCCCTGGCTGAGAAGCTGGGAACCTCTCAGCTGCCAATTGTTTAAGAAACTATTTAGGGCCGGATGGGGATGGGCGGATGGACACTGTTGCTACTTTATCAGAACACTATGTTTCCATTGGTGTGCACGTGTTGCATCGCAAAGAAGAAGATAAACTAGCAGGTATCAGTTTTGTGGTGTAGTCATAGATATGACGAAATGATTAGATAATAACCAATTTATTACAGTACATGAATATGAGATAATATCATCTGAAGGACAGTTTTTTATGCTACTTCTTGCCTGCCTCCAATCTGCGAGCAGCCCAAAGGCTGACAGGCCGTGTAATGAAAACAAAGCATGTATCTAACAGTGGGTTGTCACCCAGACCCCAAGTGCGTCGCCAGACCCCAAGTGCGCCTACTCTTTAGTAGGTGTGGCAATGCCATTCAAACTGAATCCTTGGTGTCGCTGGTTTGTGTCGGGAAACCCACCTCCTGGCTGAAATGTTGGAAGACCTTTCACAACTTCAAAAACAAATCCCTTTGTCCTTGTTGGCCAACCCCTGGACTGTAACAACATTGATGTGGGTAGAGTCGCCTGGGGAGTGGGGAGCAGGAGATGTACCTCAAACAACAACCGCATTTGGGGTACACTCACGCAGCAGCAAGGCAAGGAGAACTTGAACTTGTTTACATAGCTTCAGCCAGCAATTTGGCTACTCGCCGTATTCTGCAGTAGAACAATATTACCAGGAAAATGTAAACTCGAACAAATCACTTTTTTCTTCTTTCATTTTTTCATTATTCGATTTTTTTCCTTTCCTCCTAAACAAAAAAAAGTTCATTAAAAACCAATTCATACCTATCAAAAAAAACTTGATCCAGTCTCTTCATACATTCATGGATGAACAAAGGAAGCTTCTTTCGCCCTTCAAATCTGGATTGCACATCAGATCATGTAGAGGAATCATTTTGCTCTCCGATTGGGAAATCAGGCTCTGATGCTTCCTTCTCGTATTCATCAAGGCTTCGTCAGTACATTCAATAACCACATGGTTTTCATCTTGAACTGTTCCATGAGTGACGTGGAGGACCATGGCTGATTTCCAAAGGAGAAATCTGCATCTGCAACGGACCCTCCCAAGCTCTTCCTAGCCTGGCAGCATTCAGAAGTGACAAGTACGGTAGCTTCGTGAATATAGCATCGAATGGGGAACAGGGAATGAGGAGATTTGGGGCTTGGGGCAAGTTGGCTTAAAAGTTAAAACCCAAGAACAACAATCCAGCCTCCCCACCTCCCACTCATTCTTCACTTTTTTCACTGCCTGGCCTGCAAACTCTTATCTGGCAGCATCCCATTCATGAGATACCCGTGCTGGGATGTCTGATATATTCTGGGTCGTTATGCCAGGTTTATTTCGAGAAGTTATGTCTAGTGTATTCCCCGAGAAGTTTGAAGTGGGTTTTTTCTAGCTTAATGGTTCTAGGCCTCCTCCAGGGACAGCGTTGTAGTGCTTTTAGTGCTTCTTATAGCTTTTCTAGCCTTTTATTGAATTCTAGGGCCTTTTTAGGGGGGGGGGGGGGGGGGGGGGGGGGGAGGGGGGGGGGGGGGGGGGGGGGGTAAACATTTGTATAGCAATAGTTTCGCCAAAGCGGGGTCAAAACTAGGGATCGCTAATATTTACCGGGTAGCGGGGAAAAGCCCTGTTTGGTGCACAACTCCTACACCCTAAGCAATATAGCCTGAGTGGGAGCTGCCTGGAAGCTGCCCTGGCCTGGAATACTGCAATTTGTTAAGGTGGGGACAAACATCCCCAGAGAGAGTGGAGAGACAGGGGCAGGGAAAGGAGAAAAGGATGGGTGGGTGGGTGGATGGGGGAGGGGGGGGAGGGGGGGAGGGGGTACATGGAAGTCCTAATTAATTTAATATATACCGTAACACTAAAATAAATACAATAAAACTAGTAGTCCATGGTGCACCCCACCCACCCACCCACCCTCAAGTGCAGGTAGTCCAGGGGTACAGTGGTACACCACCACCCAGCCACCCACACCACACCACACCACACCATCACCACCACCACGCACACACACACACACACACACACACACACACACACACACACAAGCACGCCCACGCACGCACACAAGCACCCAGACACACAAACACACACATACGCCCCCCCCGCCACCCCCCACCCACCCACCCACCCACCCATACCCCGTGATATCAGTCCATCACCCACCTGGGCATTGTTTTTTTAAAGGATTTTCATCCCAGGAGGTGTGAAGTTGGGAACCAGGGTTGTTATACACCCTGCGTGTTGCATCGTGCATGCAGATTTTGGAGTCCCCCAGAACAATCCCGGTGGGTGGGAAACTGTGAACCCTAACACAAACTAGCATCACGAGGGATCAGAAGAGAGAAGGCTTCTTTCAAGATCCTCCATGTTGAGAGCAGGGCTGTTCAAGTCTTCAGAATGTGCGTATCATGAGCCAACGTCTACATATCATGTCCACCATGTAGGTCTCATCAGCCCAAATATTATAATATATGTCTTCAAACGCCCCCGCCCCCTATCATATATGCGTTCTAGACGTGAAACGTTACGTTTTAAAACAACCCTGGTCGTGAAGGCTTCACCTTTGCTAAGGTTAAACTTCTTCGCAATCGGGAAAAGTAGCGTAATACCGGTATGGAGCATGGGCTGAGGAGGGAGGCACATCTGAGATAGATCAGATGGAACCTCACGAGTAAGAGATTGAGTATCGAAATGAGTGAGGAGAACAACAGGGGGGCGCCAGACAACTGTCCCCAACTTGTTCTCCTGCACCTGCACCTGGTGCCTAGATACTCACCCCGGGACCCGTGGTCCCACTTTGACTTACTCGATTTCCTCTCTCTCGCTGTTGCGCGCAGTGATTCTGAATGCGATGAACTGCGATTAATAGCCCATGCACTATGGATGACGATGATTTCGCCTCCATCTTTGGCGCTCCTCCCAGTAGCAAGCCAGCTGAAAACTTAGCCCAGCCTAACTACTGTCGCCTGCCCGCATCTTACTCAGGCGTTCGCTGGTAAGCAACGGAACGATGCAGATAAAAATGCTCGTGCGTCCCCCATGACGTAAATATTCATCCGGTATCGATTTTGGACTCGCTGCGCCGAAGGCCAAGGCCGATGACGATGATGACTTATTCAGCGAGGTGAGACAAACGTTTCTCTTACCTGTATTGTGCCTGCTGCTATAAATGACCATGTCACGAATCCTTATTCATTCTTGTTCTCAATTGATCTGACCCCCCCCCTCCCCCCCCCCCCCCCCCCTCCCCCCCCCCCCCCCCCCCCCACCTCCACCCCACTCCACCCCACGCACGCAACACCTTCAGCTCTGTAGTACTTCACAAGACTGTACATCTATATCTTACCGCCTGCGTTAGATGCATGCTTGCGGCCGCTTTAGGCTGTCACATGTCTTGCCCACTCCTGGCACTAAATCAGAGCCTACCACCCATCAATCCACACATTCCTTACCCCTCATGCCCCTACTGCCGTTCCACGTCTTGTGCATTCTTGGCAATTTATCTGACCCCATCTCCCACCCCCCTTGCGCGATGACAGCTGTTCATCATATCATGAATTCTCACTCACTTGTTTTGCTCGTGGCACCTCCACCCCCCACCCCACTGACCATTACCCTCCCCCACCCACTCCACCCCATCCCCACACCACCTTACCCCATCCCACACCACCTCACCACATGTGAGACCCCAAACACCCATTAACTCACCCCCCACACCACCAACTATTAACCCCACCACCCTCCCGCCTCCACCTTACCCCACCTTACCCCACCACACCACACCACACCACACCACACCACACCACAACACACCACACCACACCACACGTCAGACCCCACCCTCCATCAAACCAGCCCCCAAAGCCACCGACCACTAACCACCCCACCACCCACACCACACACTCCTTACCCCACCCCACCACTCCAAACGTCAGATCCCACCACCCATCAACCCATCCCCCACACTACCGACCATTAATCCCACCACCCACACCCCACCTCCTTGCCTCACCACACCACATCACACGTCAGACCCCACCCTCCATCAACCCAACCCCCCACACCACCGACCAGTTAATCCCACACCCACACACCACCGTCCTTGCCCCACGCCCACCACACCCCACCACACGTCTGACCCCACCCCTTCGTCAACCCACCCCCCACACCTACCGACCATCGACCCCACCACCCACACCACACCTCCTACCCATCCCATCACACCACACGTCAGACCCC
Source organism: Microglena sp. YARC (assembly GCA_022414725.1). Lineage (NCBI taxonomy): Eukaryota > Viridiplantae > Chlorophyta > Chlorophyceae > Chlamydomonadales > Chlamydomonadaceae > Microglena > Microglena sp. YARC. The sequence goes on from CM039463.1 coordinate 67,769,889, forward strand.
ACCCCTTGTCAAACCCACCCCCACCCCACCGACCATTAACCCCACTTCACCCCACCCCACCCCACCCCAACCCCACCCCACCCCACCCCACACCATACCACCCCACCTCACCACCCCACCCACACCACCACACGCCTGACCCCACCACCCATCCACCCACCCCCTCAACCACACCGACCATTAACCCCACCCCACCGCACCACACCCACCACACCACACGCCTGACCCCACCACCCATCCACCCACCCCCTCCCCACCGACCATTTAACCCCGCCCCCACCACACCACACCACACCACACCCACCACACCACACACCTGACCCCACCACCCATCCACCCACCCCCCCCACCGACCATTTAACCCCACCCCACCCACCCCACCCACCACACCACACGCCTGACCCCACCACCCATCCGCCCACCCCCTCCCCACCGACCATTAACCCCGCCCCACCACACCACACCACACCCACCACACCACACGCCTGACCCCACCACCCATCCGCCCACCCCCTCCCCACCAACCATTAACCCCACCCCACCCCACCCCACCCACCCCATCACGCACCTGACCCCACCACCCCTCCGCCCACCCCGTCCCCACGGACATATTAACCCCACCCCACCCCCACCTCACGCCTGACCCCACCCTTCCATCCGCCCACCCCACCCCCTACCCCCTTGTGCCTTGACAGCTGTTTGGGTCAGCCCCTCCTCCAAAGCCACAGCCAGCTCAGTCCCAGGCCCCCCCTTCAGCCCTCCCCGCTGTGCCTCTCCCCCTCCCAGGTTGGTAACCTCAGGGAGTCCCAATTGTACCCTCAAAATCTAGATTGTGGTACTGCAATTACTACCTCAAACCTTGTGGTACCCCAACTGCACTTCAAACTTTGTGTTACCCCAATGAACCCTTGCTAGCCTTGTGCCACCCCAGTTTTTTTTTTCAAATCTGAAAAGTGGGTTCTCCTAGATTTATGGTTCGAGGCCTCCTCGGACAGCGTTTTAGTGCTTTCTACAGCTTAGTATAGCTTTTGTAGTTTTAGGGCCATTTAGGGCAAACACAACAACTTTTTTGAACTTTTTGTATAGCGATAATTTCCCTGAAACGAGGTCAAAACTAGCGATTGTTATACATAGCAGGGAAAAAGATCCCTTGTGCCACCTCTCTGCCCTTCAGCTCCCCTATGCTCATAGCTTTTCTTTTAAGCTATGAGCAACAGCTTCTAGGCAGCTCCACTGATTTGCTAACCAGCCAGACCTAAAACAACAGCTACTAGGCAGCTCCCCTGGCTTGCTACCCAGCCAGACCTTTAGCAACAGCTTCTAGGCAGCTCCACTGACTTGCTACCCAGCTAGACTTGTAGCAACGTAGTGCATCTGGAAGCTGACAGGATCATCTCTGCAGTACACACACCACACACACACGCACCTCACACACACCGCACTCGCCACACACACCACACATACCACACCACACACCACCACACACACCAGCCACTCACACCACTCACACCACATACACCAGCCACACACACCACACAAACCTGATAAGATCATCTCTGCAGTACAGTTTACATGGTGTGCCTTACCCCAACGGTTGGCTCAGGGAGCTGCCTAGAAGCTGCTGCCTGTAGCCGAAAAGAACAGTTATGCCCGAGGGATTATTTTCCCACTACATGTAGCGATCGCTACTTTTGACCCCGTTGTGGCCCAAATTGCCACTATGAAAAAAGAAAGAAAACAAGTTGTGGCCCAGATGGCCCTATTAAGCTGTAAAGCTACAAAAAACTGTACAATGCTGTACAGACGCTTTCCCTGGAGGAGGCATAAAAACATGAAGCTAAAATAAATCACTTTCAGATATATACACAAACTTGTTTTGCCCATTCTGGGCTGCATTGTGATTGGGTAAGCATTATACTCGGCCAAGACAATAAGCGTTGTTATTATGCAAACCTGTATGCATTGTAATTGGGCAAGCAGTGTAATTATGCAAAACAATAAGCATTGTTATTGGGCAAGCTTGCAAATAATAAGCATTGTAATTGGGCAAGCATTGTATTTGGAAAAAATATTGTAATTGGGCAAAAGAATGCATTATTATCGATGGGCAAGCACTGCAAATAATAAGCATTGTAATTGGGCAAGAATTGTATTTGAAAACAATATTGTAATTGGGCAAAAGAATGGGCATTATCATTGGGCAATCACTGCAAATAATAAGCACTGTAATTGGGCAAAATAATGAGCATTGTCATTGGGCAATCACTGCAAATAATAAGCACTGTAATTAGGCAAAATAATGAGCATTGAAATTGGGCAATCACTGCAAATAATAAGCACTGTAATTGGGCAAAATAATGAGCATTTTCATTGGGCAAGCACTGCAATAATAAGCATTGTAATTTGGCAAAACATTGAGCATTAATATTGGGCAAGCATTGTAATCTCCACCTCACACACGCATTTCTCAGTCCCCCCCCCCCCCCCCCCCCACACACACAGTATCCACCCCATCAAAAGTGAATTGCTTTTTCAATCCCCGCTGCCCCCGCTGCCCCCGTGGCCCCGACTCCTCCCATGCTCATTCTCATGCTCATGCTTTTCCAATCCCCGCTGCCCCTGCGGCCCCGACTCCCCCCATGCTCATGCTCATTCTTTTGCAATCCCCTCTGCCCCTGCGGCCCCGACTCCCCTCATGCTCATGCTCATGCTTTTCCAATCCCGCTGCCCCTGCGGCCCCTCATGCTCATGCTTGTGCGATCCCCTCTGCCCCCGTGGCCCCGGCTCCCCCCATGGGCCCCGACTCCCCCGACTCCACCCCATGCAGCAAAACAGCTGGGCTCGTCCCAGCTTCAGCTATCTCCCCCCACCCTAACCCACCCTATTACACACACGTAGAGTCACCCCCTGTCACCTCTCTTACACACACACACACACACACACACACACAGTCACCCCCCCTGCTACCCCTCTTACACTCACACTCAGCCACGTCTTGTCACCCCCACCCCCCACCCCTACACAGTCTCCACCCAAGCTAAAGTGGATGCTTTTCCAATGCCCGCTGCCCCCACTCCCCACATGGGCTTGCGGCAGAACAGCTGGTCCAAACCCGCAGCCTCCGCTGTCTCCTCCTTCAGCAAACCAGACCCTATCGTCACCAGTGCAGAGGAGGATGAAGATGATGAGTTTGTACAATTAGCTGGTGCTTGTGGGGTCTGTGCTGTGTCTGAGGGGTTGGGGTGGGGGTGGGGTGGGTGGGGGTAGGGTATCTTCTCCTTCAGCAAACCAGACCTCATTGTCACCAATGCAGAGGAGGATGTAGATGTGAGTTTGTACAATTAGCTGTTGCTTGTGTGTCTGTGCTGTGTCTGAGGGGTTGGGGTGGGGGTAGGGTATCTTCTCCTTCAGCAAACCAGACCCTATCGTCACCAGTGCAGAGGAGGATGAAGATGTGAGTTTGTACAATTAGCTGTTGCTTGTGGGGTCTGTGCTGTGTCTGAGGGGTTGGTGTGGGGGTTGGTGTGGGGTGGGGGTAGGGTATCTTCTCCTTCAGCAAAACAGACCCTATCGTCACCAATGCAGAGGAGGATGAAGGTGTGAGTTCGGACAATTAGCTGTTGCTTGTGGGGTCTGTGCTGTGTCTGAGGGGTGTGTGTGGGGGTTGGGGTGGGGTGGGGGTAGGGTATCTCCTCCTTCAGCAAACCAGACCCCATCGTCACCAATGCAGAGGAGGATGAAGATGTGAGTTTGTACAATTAGCTGTTGCTTGTGTGTCTGTGCTGTGTCTGAGGGGGAGGAGTGGGGGTTAGGGTGGGTGGGTGTAGGGTATCTCCTCCTTCAGCAAACCAGACCCCATCGTCACCAAAGCAGAGGTTGATGGAGGATCGGGTCCGAGCGATCAGCTAGTTCTTGTGGGTCTGTGCTGTGTCTCAGATATGTGAAATAAACAATATACACATTTATTTGATTACCGGCATTTAACCTCTACATCTGTCTACATCAGGGATTCTCCCCCCCCCCCCCCCGGTATTTATAGCGATCCTACTTTGACCCTGTCTTAGTTTAAATTGTCACTACAAAAAAGGTTTTTATTGCCCCAAAATGGCCCTATGAAGCTACAAAAAGCTACAAAAGCTATACAAAGCATTAACATGCTGCCCCTGGAGGAGGCCTAAAACCATCAAGCTAAAATAAACCACTTTCAGATAAAAAAACCTTTGCTCTACACATAATACAACTAAAGAGGAGATGGCCAGAAACCTGTTCTAACACGGGAAATGATCGCTTTACATTTTTGCATTTTGGTTTGTGCCATTTCATATCATTTCATATCATTTTATTTCATTTCATGTCATTTAATATCATATCATTTAATATCATATCCTTTCATATAATTTTATTTCATTTCATGTCATTTAATATCATATCATTTCATGTCAAGTCATAAAATGTTATATTATATCACGCTGCCTGTTTGGCTTCTAGGGCTGAAGGTAAAGGGTTTCGGCTTCTTCCAATGCAGCGTGGTAGAGAAGCTGCTGCTAGTAGCCAAGAAGAACATGAGGTCAAACGGTCTCTATACCTTGCCAACGTTTTGGTGAAGCCCCCCATTCTGGGGGGCGGGAGCCCCCAGAGTCACCCCGTTGTCCGAATGTCTGTTTGTTCGTTTGTTCGTACGTCACGTTCCAACCCTGGGCCTTACTGCCCCCTGGCCCTGCCGTACACCCTGGTGTCCAATCCGCTGCATTCGATTCAGGCTCCACTTGGCGCTCCGATAGCCAACACTCTCTGCCAATTTTCTGCGTCGCTTGCAGTGCGCCTAGGACTTTTCATACCCCACTGATTCCCATCCCACACAGAATGAGCTCAATGTTACCCTCGACAACCCAGAGAAAAACACTTCTCACATCCACTACCACTTTTCATACCCCACTTATTATCCCATCCCACACAGGATGAGCTAAATGTCACCCCAGACGACCCAGATAAAAACACTTCTCACACCCACTACCACTTTTCATCCCCCCTTATTCTCCCATCCCACACAGGATGAGCTCAATCTCACCCCAGACTACCCAGATGAAAACACTTCTCACACCCACTACCACTTTGCATCCCCCCTTATTCTCCCATCCCACACAGGATGAGCTCAATCTCACCCCAGACGACCCAGATGAAAAAACTTATCACATCCACTTCCACTTTTCATCCCCCCTTATTCTCCCGTCCCACACAGGATGAGCTCAATCTCACCCCAGACAACCCAGATGAAAACACTTATCACATCCACTACCACTTTTCATCCCCCACTTATTCTCCCATCCCACAGGATGAGTTCATTGTTACCTTAGACGACCCTGATGGTACCATGGGCAGTACTCCTGGCAGCACAACTGCTGGCGGGGGCACCCCTGGTAGTGAAAGGGGCAGGACGTGGGTGCGCAGCAACTCGCTCCCTGTAGCAGGCACTCAGGGTGCAGCCACCCCCAGCAGTGCACCCTCTTTCCGCCCCCCTCCTCCTGGGCTAGGCCCCCCAGGTGTGTGCAGTCATGGTGGGGCTAGAGGTGTTTCAAAAGGGGGAAATAATACATTGTATTAGATACGTGGTTATGTATTGCTCCCTGTAGCAGGCACCCCCAGTAGTGCTCCCCCTTTCCGCCCCCCTCCTCCTGGGCTAGGCCCCCCAGCTGTGTGCAGTCTTCGTAGGGCTATATAATTAATATTCTTGACACGTTGCATGGGCAAGCACTGGACCTGTGGGTAGTTCAAGGAGGGGGGAAGCTAGTCCGGACTTTGCCAGTTAACCGGTTACCCCTAAACCCTAACCCCTCTAAACCCTGAACCCTGAACCCTAACCCCCTAAACGCTAAAACCCTAAACCCCCTAACCCCCGGACTGGCAAAGTCTGGACTAGCTTCCCCCTACCTTAGTTCAAGGGAGTCTCTCAGAATTTTGGTTTTACCGAAAGTTTATTTTAATCCTATCAGGGGTCCCATTCCATACTAATAAAGCAATGTCAAAGAATTTTATCCATGCCCCTCCCACCCTCGGGAATTCGCCCACATGCCTTCTCCCGCTCCCCCTCATGCCTTTCCCTTATGCCCTCCTCCCCCTCAGGAATTCGCCCGCCCATGCCTTCTACTACTCCCCTCATGCCCCTCCTCGCCCTCATGCCCTCCCCCCCCCCCTCCTCCCCCTTATGCCCGTCATCCCCCTCATGCCCCTCCTCCCCCCCATGCCTCCCCCTCATGCCTCCCCTTCATCCCCCTCCTCCCCCTCATGTCTTCCCCCCATGCCCCTTCTCCCCCTCATGCCCCTCTCCCCTTATACCTCCCCTCATGCCTTCCCTTCATGACCCCCTCCTCCCCTCCTCCTCCTCCTCCCCCTCATGCCCACATCCCCTTCATGCCCTTCCTCCCCCTCATCCCCCACCTCCCTTCATCCACCTCCTCCCCTTTCATCCCCCTACTCCCCCTCATGCTCCCCTCTATGCCTTTCCTCCCCCCCATGCCCCTCCTCCCCCTCATGGCCTCCCCCTCATGCCCTCCTCCCCCTCAAGCCCCTCCCTCCCCCCCATTCCCTCCTCCCCCTCATGCCTCCCCCTTATGCCTCCCCATCATGCCCCCCCTCCCCCTCATGCCTCCCCATCATGCCCCTCCTCCCCCTCATGCCTCCCCATCATGCCCCCCCTCCCCCTCATGCCTCCCACTCATGCCTCCCCCTTGTGCCCCTCCTCCCCATCAGGAATTCGCCCACCCATACCTGCTGCAATCCCCGGACCTAAGCCCCCTTCAGAACCCTACCCGGGCTCCAAAGCAAACTCAGCAGGGCCCCCAGGCCCCCCTGGTGGCCCCCCTGCCCCCCCGGGTCAACGACCACCTTTTGGCCCCGGCGGAGGGGGAGGCAGGCCACAGTTTGGTGCGTCGTGCTCAAATTTCACACTCTGATTTGAACTTGAAATTCAATTTGAATTTGAATTTGATGTTAACCGTTCCAGCTGTTATGTACTTTTATTTCCGAATTTGTATGTATCATACATGTATCATACATCTCTAAATTTGATATGATACATTAATGTATCTATTTTTCGTGTATCATATCAGATCATATATATAAAGCTATTTAGTAAACTGTATTAAGAGCCCCTGAATGGTCCAGGATCGTACTCACCCAACAAGTTCTATGCAGCGCTGCAAGCGACGCTACACATTGGCGGAGAGTGTTCGCAACGGAGCGACAGGTGCCAACAGAAGCGAGTTAGTTACCAGACCGTTGGCTGATGTGTCAGGCTTCGTCTCGGTCAGACGCACGGACAAATGGGTAACCCTGGGGGCTCCCGCCCCCTTGAAGAGAGGGCTCCGCCAAAACATTAACGGTCAAATTATCCGTTTGTCTTAGGATTCTACGCGATTCGCCGGTCAATTGAATCCGGGACAGCCAAAGTGGCTGGCTGCATTCCCCCCCCTGCCCCTGTCGCATGGATCGACCTGGGTTTGACCCGAATTCCGTTCCGATCTACCCGGGACCCGGGATCAACCCGGGTTCCGCGGAACCCCTTGCCACCCCCTTCGCCGTGAAAACATCAAGTTATCGAACCGTTAATTTTCTGTCCGTAAGGTACATAATGTTGGGTAGAGTGTTCTTGTCCACAGCTTTTCCCCCAGCTACCTCATGCTATCTCTACCTAGGACCCCGTTTTGGCCCAACCTTCCGCATACCGTTGGTGAGGCCTGAAACTTCCGCTTATCCCAACCCCCCTGGAACGGCCCTTCGGGCTGCGTACCCCAATCTCCAACTGGAGCCTACCCTTGAAAGACACCAACTTCCTTATTGCTACCAGAAGAACCCCTCCCTGAAACGAAAACAAGCTTTTGTCCAGACACGCTGATGGTATGCTGTAGTATTTACCAAAGCTACTAAAAAAGTATAAAACCTCCCCCCTCCCCTTCCCTCCTCCCTCCTCCCTCTCCCCCCCCTCCCTATCCCCCTCCCTCCCCCACCATCCCCTTAAACCTCCCCCCCCCCCCCCCCCCCCCCCCCCCTCACGCTCACGCTCACCCCTTAACCCTCCCTCCCTCCCCCCCCTCCCTCCCTCTCCCACCCCATCCCTTAAATCTCCCCCTGCCCCCCCCCCCCCCCCCCCCCCCCCCCCCTCACGCTCACCCCTTAACCCTCACTCACTCCCCCCACCCCCCTCACTCTCCCCCCCCTCTCCCCACCCATCCCTTAAACCTCCCACCCCACCCCACCCCCACCCTCACGCTCACGCTCACCCCTTAACCCTCCCCTCCCTCCCCCCTTTCCCCCTCATCCCTTACACCCTCACCCCCACCCCCTCACACTCACCCCTGCTGTGCACCCTGCAGCGGGCCCCCAATTCCCAAACGACCCCGATGCTGCATTCCCAATGGCGGCCCGGCCCGACCAGTCGATCAAGCTCCCCAGGCAGACCCGTGTGACTCCAGATGAGTACCGTGAGTTCCTTGCCCTCGGGCATGGCGAGATTTTTGATCTGGACCTAGACCGCCTGATTGAGGCTCCCTGGAGGGCGCCTACTGCCGACGCTGCTGACTACTTTAACTACGGCATGGACGAGCGAGGGTGGCGAGACTACCAGCGCAGGGTAGGTTGGTGGGGCATGAGGGGGGGTGGGGGGGGGAGGGCTACTGCCGACCCTGCTAACTACTTTAATTACGGCATGGACGAGCGAGGGTGGCGAGATTATCAGCGCAGGGTAGGTTGGTGGGGCATGAGGGGGGGAGGGGGGGGGGGGAGGGCTACTGCCGACCCTGCTGACTACTTTAACTGCGGCATGGATGAGTGAGGGTGGCGAGATTATCAGCGCAGCATTTAGTTGGTGGGGCATGAGGGGTTGGAGGGTGTGTGTGTGTGTGGGGGGGCTACTGCCGACCCTGCTGACTACTTTAACTACGGCATGGACAAGCGAGTGTGGCGAGATTACAAGCGCAGCGTAGGTTGGTGGGCATGAGGGGGTGGGGGTGTGTGGGGGGGGGAGGGCTACTGCGGACCCTGCTGACTACTTAAACTATGGCATGGGCGAGCGTGGGTGGCGAGATTACCAGCGCAAGGTGGGTCGGTGGGGCATAAGTGGGGATCACACTTGTCCCTCTTTTTCTCTGTCTGTCTGCCTGCCTGTACGTTGTTCCATCCACCCATCCACTCACGTCCTCACATCCACTTCCACGCATGATAAACATGTGCAAATGTTCCCGCCACTACCACTACCACCTCCATCACCAACACCAACACCACCTCCATCACCATCACCAACACCACCATCACCAACACCAACACTACCTCCATCACCAACACCAACACTACCTCCATCGCCAACACCAACACTACCTCCATCACCAACACCAACACTACCTCCATCACCAACACCAACACTACCTCCATCACCAACACCAACACTACCTCCATCACCATCACCAACACCACCTCCATCACCAACACCAACACTACCTCCATCACCAACACCAACACCACCTCCATCACCAACACCAACACTACCTCCATCACCATCACCAACACCACCTCCATCACCAACACCAACACTACCTCCATCACCAACACCAACACCACCTCCATCACCAACACCAACACTACCTCCATCACCAACACCAACACTACCTCCATCACCATCACCAACACCACCAACCTGAGTGCTATTCAACACTGCAGATTATAAAGTTCCGTGCGGAGTACACACTGCGAGACAGAATCCAATCCGTAGGCTCGGTAGACCAAGGTCTGGGCGCAGCCCCCATGCTTGATCCAGACCTACCACCTGAGGTGGCAGCCCTCATTGCTAGCACCCTGGCAAAGCAGGTAAGCCAAGACCTCTGGGGTAGTGTTTGTGTGTGTATGTTTGTGTGTGTTTTGTGTGTGTGGGTTTTTGTGTGTGTGGGTGTGTGGGGGAGGGGGAGGAGGGGGCATTAGCAGTGAGCCCGGTGGTGGTGGTGGTGGTGCTGTGAAAGATAAGTGTGCCAAGGTTCAGTCGCAGTCCCTCATGCTTGATCCAGACCTACCACCTGAGGTGGCAGCCCTTATTGCTAGCACGCTGGCAAAGTAGGTAAGCCAGGACCATTGGGGCTGTGTATGTGGGTGGGTGGGTGGGTGGGTGGGGGTGGGGTGGGGTGGGGTGGGGGGGCATTAGCAGTGAGCCCGGGTGGTGGTGGTGGTGGTGGTGTCAAAAGATAAGTGTGCCAAGCTTCAGGCGTAGTCTCCATGCTTGACTTGAGGTGGCAGCCCTTGTTGCTAGCACGCTGGCCAAGCAAGTAAGCCAGGGCCATTGGGGCTGTGTATGTGTATGTGTTTGTTGGTGTGTGTGTGTGTGGGGGGGGGGGGGGGGGGGGGGGATGAAGGGGGGGGCATTAGCAGTGAGCCCAGGTGGTGGTGGTTGTGGAGTCAAACATTAGTGTGCCAAGGTCTAGGCGCAGTCCCCATTCTTGACCTGAGGTGGCAGCCCTTATGCCTTATTACAAGGCGTAAGGTTGAGGGGGCCAGCCTGTTTGCTTGCACTGGGGTCGACCACCAATACATATGGTTACAAATAAAATAAATGAATAGCACGCCTTATTACGAGGCGTAAGGTGGAGGGAGCCAGCCCGTTTGCTTGCACTGGGGCCAGCCACCAATGCATCTCGTTACAAATAAAATAAATAAGTAGTACGCCTTATTACCTTGTGTGAGGTTGAGAGGGCCAGCCCGTTTGCTTGCACTGGGGGCCAACCACCCTTACATATTGTTTACAAATAAAAATAAATAAGTAGCACGCCTTATTATGAGGCGTGAGGTTGAGGGGACCAGCCCGTTTGCTTGCACTGGGGGCAGCCACCAATTCATCCCGTTATAAATAAAATAAATAAATAGCACGCCTGAGTACAAGGCGTGAGGTTGAGGGGGCCAGCCCGTTTGCTTGCACTGGAGCCAACCACCCATGCATCTCGTTACAAATAAAATAAATAAGTAGCACGCCTTATTACAAGGCGTGGGGTGGAGGGGGCCAGACTGTTTGCTTGCACTGGGGCCTACCACCAATTCATCTTGTTATAAATAAAATAAATAAAAAATAGTGTGTATTATTATGAGGCCTGAGGTGGAGGGGGCCAGCCCGTTTGCTTGCACTGGGGCCTACCACCAATACAGCTCGTTAAAAATAAAATAAATAAATAAATAAATAGCACGCCTTATTAGAAGGCGTGAGGTGGAGGGGGCCAGCTTGTCTGCTTGCACTGGGGCCTACCACCAATTCATCTTGTTATATATACAAAAAATAAAAAATAGTGCGCCTAATTACAAGGCGTGAGGTGGAGGGGGCCAGCTTGTCTGCTTGCACTGGGGCCTACCACCCATACATCCGATATAAATAAAATAAATACATACATATTACTTATTATTATTATTTGTTGGGTGGTTGGTCGGTTGGTCGATTGCTGGGTGGTTGGTCGGTTGGTCGATTGCTTCATGGATTACCTTATCCCAGTTTTGTTTTCAAATCTGGAAGTGTTATTTCTATCTATATGGGTTCTGGGCCTCCTCCAGGGACAACGTTTTAGTGCCTTTTGAAGCTTTTACAGCTTATTGTAGCTTCTTAGGGCCATTTAGGGCAATTCAACAACTTTTGTTTGACTTTTTTATAGTGATAATTTCGCTAAAACCGGGTCAAAACTAGCAATCTCCATACATAGCGGGGGAAATAATCACTGACTCATCATCTCCTAATCCCCTTTCTCCAACCTCTCCTCCCCACCCCAACTACAATTTCCTACTAATCCTCTCCTAATCCCTCTCTCCTCCTCCCCCCCTCTAGTCCAACCAGCCCCCCCCCCCCCCCCTCCCAATCCCTCCCAATTCCCTCCTACTCTCCACCAATCCCCCCCCCTCCCCCCCCCCCCGCTCAGTCCAACCAGTCCAACCAGCAGCAGCCCTTGGCCCTAGAAGGAGTGCCATCCAATGCTCTTCTGCCACTGCCCCTCCACAGACCCAACTGACAAGTCCCACGTGGCCATGCCCATCCCGTCTCCTCCTCTCTTGTCCCCTATCCCCTCATAATCCCTCCCCTCCATTTTTATCCTAATCCCTGCTGCCCCCCCCCCCCCCCCCCCCTCCCCCCCCCCCACACACACACAACTACAATCGTCCCCCTAATCCCCTCTCCTCCCCTCCTCTCCAGTCCTCACTCCCTCTAAATTCTCTCCAATCCCCTCCCAACCCCCCTCCTAATCCCTCCCAACCCCTCCCAATTCCCTCCTACTCTCCCCCCCCCCCCCCCCCCCCAGTCCAACCAAGCCAACCGTCAGCAGGCCTTAGCCCTTGAGGGAGGGCCATCCAATGCTCCTCTGCCACTGCCCTCAACAGACCCAACTGACAAGTCCCACATGGCCATGCCCATCCCGTCGATGGAAAGGGACGAGGACGGCTCAAGCCAGGCCCAGACAGATTGGGGGGGCGGTCGGGGTGGGGGATGCTTCATCACAGATCGCTCGCGTCAGTTGAAGTGAGTTGAGGGTAGTTTCTGAAAGAGGAAGGAGTTTCTGTAAAATGATCGAGTTGGGAGCCCAGACAGACTGAGGGGGGTGGTGGGGGTGGGGGATGCTTCATCACAGATCGCTCGCGTCAGTTGAAGTGAGTTGAGGGTAGTTTCTGTAAGAGGAAGGAGTTTCTGTAAAAAGATCGAGTTGGGAGCCCAGACAGACTGAGGGGGGTGGTGGGGGTGGGGGATGCTTCATCACAGATCGCTCGCGTCAGTTGAAGTGAGTTGAGGGTAGTTTCTGTAAGAGGAAGGAGTTCCTGTAAAAAGATCGAGTTGGGAGCCCAGACAGACTGAGGGGGGTGGTGGGGGTGGGGGATGCTTCATCACAGATAGCTCGCGTCAGTTGAAGTGAGTTGAGGGTAGTTTCTGTAAGAGGAAGGAGTTTCTGTAAAAGGAATTAGTTCCTGTGAAGTAGTTTGTTGACATGGGAATATTTGGGGGTAGTATCTGTAAAAGGATTGAGTTGGGAGTAGTTAGTTGACATGGGAATATTTGGGGGTAGTATCTGTAAATAGAAGGCGTTTTTGGCGGAGCCCCCTCTTCAAGGGGGTGGGAGCCCCCAGGGTTACCCATTTGTCCGTCGGACCGACCGACCGACCGTCTGACTGAGACCGAAGCTTGACACATCAGCCAACGGTCTCGTAACTAACTCGCTTCCGTTGCCACCTGTCGCTCTGTCCCGAACACTTTCCGCCATTTTTTATCGTCGCTTGCGACGCTGCATAGAACTTTTCTGTTAAAGGATTTAGTTGGGAGTAGTTTGTTGAAATGGTCTTATTTGGGAGGAGTGTTCTGTGAAAGGAAGGAGTGTTGTGTAACAGGAAGGACAGGGATTTTTATTTCCGCTATATATAGCGATCGCTAGTTTATACCCCGTTTCAGAGATATTATCGCTGTAAAAAAAAGTAAAAAAAAAGTTTTTTTGTGTGTGCCCTAAATGGCCCTAAAAGCTACGAAAACCTATAAAAAGCTATTTAAAGCACCAAAACGCTGTCCCTGGAAGAGGCCTAAAACCATGAAGCTAGTAAAAACCCACTTTCAGATTTGAAAAAATATCACTTAGGAAGGGAAAATCACAATTAAAAAAAAAAAAAAAAACTGAGGAAGGAGGGGTTTTCTGTGAAAGGAAGGAGGAGTTTCTGTGAAAGGAAGGAGTTGCTAGTAGTTCCTGTGAAAGGGATTCGTTTTTTGGAAAGGGAGTAGTTGGAAGTAGTTGGGACCTCAATCACCTTGCCAGCTTGACCACACCTCCCCTCAACCCCCTCTCCCCTCACTCCCCCCCCCCCCCCTCCCCTCACTCACCCACTCTCTCCCCTCTCCCACCCTCTCCCCTCATTTACCCTCCCTCTCCCCTCACCCACACTCTCCCCTCCCACACCCTCCCTCTCCCCTCACCAACACTCTCAACTCACTCACTCACCCACCCTCACCCACCCTCTCCCCTCACTCACCCACCCTCTCCCCTCACCCACACTCTCCCCCCACCCACCCTTTCCCCTCACTCAACCACCCTCTCCCCTCACCCACACTCTCCCCCCACCCACCCTTTCCCCTCACTCAACCACCCTCTCCCCTCACCCACACTATCCCCTCCCTCTCCCCTCACTCACTCACCCACCCTCACCGCCCTCTCCCCTCACTCACCCCCTTCTCTCCCCTCACCCCCCTCTCCTCCCACTCACCCTTTCCCCTCACTCAACCACCCTCTCCCCTCACCCACACTCTCCCCAGGCGTACTGTGCCTCGTTTAGACCCTGAGGTCGTCATCGTCTTGTCAGCATCGGTGGACATCGACTTTGAGAAGGAGACCGTCGTGAATATTGACTACGACCCTCCTAGTGCTGCCTCCTTGGCGCGACCTAAGCCCCCCTCTGGACCCCTTCCCCCCAGCACGATGGCAGCAGGTGGCAATGGCAGGCGTCCAGCTTCCTCGAAAGCTGATTCTGCAGCAGAAGCTGGTCCGGCAGGGAGGGGTGAAATAAAGATGGAGGACGGAGGGGGCGCTGGTGCTGAGGATAGGTGCGCACTGTGTGTGTGTGGAGGGGTGGCTGTGTGTGTGGGTAGTGTGTGGGGGGATAAAAAACAACAGCCTCGAAAGTTGATTCTGCAGCAGAAGCTGGTCCGGCAGGGATGGGTTAAATAAAGACAAAAGGACAGAGGGGGCGCTGCTGCTGAGGATAGTTGCACACTGTGTGTGTGTGGAGGGGTGTGTGTGTGTGGGCGTGGTGTGTGTGTGTGTGGGGGGGGGGGGGGGGGGGGGGGGGGGGGGGGGATAACAAATAACAGCCTTGGGAGCTGATTCTGCAGCAGAAGTGGGTCAGGCAGGGAGGGGTGATCTAAAGACGGAGGACGGAGGGGGCGCTGCTGCTTAGGATAGGTGCGCACAGTGTGCTGTGCTCGGAGGCTTGGGTGGGGGGTGGGGGAGAAAAACAGATTAAAGCTTGTGAAGGGGCATCTATGGATCTAAGTTGGATTCCTTGGGGATCTAGGGATCTAGGGAAGCAGTTCTGGCAGGGAGGAGCAATGAAAAGACTCAAGGCAAGGGTGCTGCTGCGGAGGAAGACAGGGGCGCATGGTGTGTGTTTGTGGAGGGGTGGGTGGAAGTGGGGGTGGGTGGGGGTACAACAAATAACAGCCTCAAAAGGGAAGTCTGCAGCTGTAGCAGGTCTGGCAGGGAGGAGTGATGCCTAACAAAAGACAGAGGTGCTGTTGCTGCTGAGGAGGATCAGTGCGCATGGTGTGTGTATTTGGAGGGGGGTGACAAATAACAGCTTTGAAAGCAAAGTCTACAGCTGTGGCAGGTCGGGCAGGGAGGAGTGATGCCTAACGAAAGACAGAGGTGCTGTTGCTGCTGAGGAGGATCAGTGCGCATTGAGTGTGTTTGGAGGGGGAGGGGGGGGGGGGGGAATAACAAATAACAGCCTGGAAGCAAAGTCTGCAGCTGTAGCAGGTCTAGCAGGGAGAAGTGATGCAGAGAGGCTGCTGCTGCTGAGGAGGATAACTGTGCTCAGTGTGTGTGGAGGAGTGGTTGGGGGTGTTGTATGTGTGGAGGGGTGGGAGGTGGGGGGGGGGGGGGGGGGGGGGGGGGGGGGGGTAACAAATAACAGCCTCAAAAATTGAGTCTCCTCTCTCCTCCTCCCTCTTCCTTTTTTTGTTTCTCCTCTTATCCTTTCTTTTCCTTTCTTTCCCATATTTCAAAAGCTCTTATATTTTCACGTCTGCTTGCTTGCAGGAAGGAAAGGAGGAAGGAGGGCTCACCACACCTCCACCACATCACCTCAGCACCACCACACCACCACCATCAAGGGGTCACCACACCACCACCAAACCACCACACCACAGTCCCTTCTGGACTCATTGAACTTGCCCACTATCACCACCACCCACTCCACCAACGGCACCACAAACCACTCCACCACCCACTCCACCAACGACACCACTAGCCACTCCACCACCCACTCCACCAACGACACCACAAACCACTCCACCACCCACATCTGCACGCAGGAAGGAAGGAAGGAGGGATAGGAGAGATGGAGGCAATGGTGACGGCAGCGGCGGTGGTGTTGGTGGTGGCGGTCGTAACCGAGGAGGAGGAGATTGGGGTGGTGGCCGCGGCGGTGGCCGAGGCCCATGGGGCGGCCGTGGTGGTGGTGGACGTGAGTTACCCTCTGGTGGTTTGTGTCTGTGTCTTAGGTGGTGGTGGTGGCCGAGAAGGCCAATGGGGCAGCCGTGGTGGTGGTGGACGTGAATTACCCTCTGGTGGTTCGTGTCCGTGTCTTAGGTGGTGGCGGTGGCCGAGGAGGCCAATGGGGCAGCCGTGGTGGTGGTGGATGTGAATTACCCTCTGGTGGTTTGTGTCCGTGTCTTAGGTGGTGGTGGTGGCCGAGGAGGCCAATGGGGCGGCCGTGGTGGTGGTGGATGTGAATTACCCTCTGGTGGTTTGTGTCCGTGTCTTAGGTGGTGGTGGTGGTGGCCGAGGAGGCCAATGGGGCGGCCGTGGAGGTGGTGGGCGTGAGTTACCCTCTGGTGGTTTGTGTCCGTGTCTTAGGTGGTGGTGGTAGGCAAATCCCTGCCTGCCCGCCTGTCTGTCTGTCAGCCTCCTTTACTGTCTGTTTACCTACCTGCTTACCTACTTGCCTGCTTGCCTACTTGCCTGCTTGCCTACTTACCTGCCTGTTTGCCTGCCTGCCTATCTACCTGCCTGCTAAACTAACTGTCTGCCTGCCTGCCTGTCTACTTTCCCGCCTACCTGCCTGCCTGCCTGCCCGTCTACTTACCTGCCTGCCTACCTGCTAACCTACCTGCCTGCCTGTTGCCTACTTGCCTGCCTGCCTGCCTATCTGCCTGGCTGCCTACCCGCTAAGCTACCCGCCTGTGTGCCTACTTACCTGCCTGCATGCCTGCTTACCTGCCTGCGTACCTGCCTACCTACATGCCTACCTACCTGCTAACCTGCCTGTCTGCCTGTTGCCTACTCACCTGCCTGTTGCCTACTTACCTGCCTGCCTGCCTGCCTGTTGCCTACTTACCTGCCTGCCTGTCTACTCACCTACCTGCTAACCTGCCTGTCTGCCTGCATGTTGCCTGCTTACCTTGCTGCCTGCCTGCCTGCCTACCTACCAGCTAAGCTACCTGCCTGTCTGCCTACGTACCTGCCGCTTGCTTACCTGCCTACCTGCCAACCTGCCTGCCTACCTACAAGCCTGCTTGCCTATCTGCCTGCCTGTCTGTCTGCCTCCAAATCCCATCCATGAATACTGAGCTTCCATCACCTCGCTACATTCCTCAGGTTTTGGACCAATGCACTTTGAGGGGGGTCCTGATTTCCACGGGATGCCGGACCTTATGGGGGGCCCAGGTCCTGGCATGGACATGCCCCCGCTCATGATGATGGGCGAGGGTGGGCACATGGGCATGATGGGCGATGGGGGGCATATGGGCATGCCCCCCATCATGGGTGATGGCATGGACGGCATGGGCATGCCCTCTCTCATGGGGGATGGCATGGACGGCATGGGCATGCCACCCATGATGCCAGGTGGGATGGGCGACATGCCACCTGGCATGATGGGACACGGGCCTGATAGGAGTGACATGGGTGACATGCCGCCCCTTTTGAGAGGAGGACGTCCAGGTGGGCCTCTGGGCAGGTAAGATCTGCGTGTTTGTGTTTTTGCGGATGTTGGTTTCTTCTTGGGTGGGTGGGTGGGTACGTGTGGGTTTGTGTTCTTGTGTGGGTCCTGGAGCTGTTATGGAGAACATGGGTGTCATGCCGCCGGGTTTGAGAGTAGGACATCCAGGTGGGCCTCCGGGCAGGTAAGATCTGCGTGTTTGTGTTTTTTTGTTCTTTTGTCCTTGTTCTTGTGTCTTCTTGTTCTTCCTTCCTTGTTCTTGTGTCTTCTTGTGCTTGTGCTTGTGTGTTCTTGTTCTTTCGTGTTTGTTCTTGTGTGTTTTTGTTCTTCCTTCCTTGTTCTTGTGTCTTCTTGTGCTTATGCTTGTGTGTTCATGTTTTTTCGTGTTTGTGTTTGTGAGTTCATGCGTGGATGTGGGTGTGCCCTTGTGTGGGTTTGGTAAGTCCCTGCTTTTCGAGTCATTGTTCGGATGTGGGTTTTTTCTTGTGTGGGTAGGAATGTGCAGGTGGGTGGGTACGTGTTGGTTTGTGTGCTTGTGTGGGTGGGTGGGTTAGTGTTTTTGTGTGGGTGGGTACGTGTGGGTGTTGGTGTTCGTTCTTGTGGGTGTGGGTAAGTGTGGGTGGGTGGGTACGAGTGGGTTTGTGTTCTTGTGTGGGTAGGTATGTGTGGGTGGGTGGGTACGTGTGGGTTTGTGTTCTTGTGTGGGTGGGTACGTGTGGGTGTGGGTTTGTGTTCTTGTGTGGGTTGGTATGTGTGGGTGGGTGGGTATGTGTGGGTTTGTGTTCTTGTGCGGGTCCTGGAGCTGTCATGGAGAACATGGGTGACACGACCCCAATGATGGGAGGGGGACATCCAGGGGAGCCACCGGGCAGGTAAGATCTGTGTGCTTTGTGTTGTTGTGTTGTTGTGTTGATGTGTGAGTGCCCTTGTGTGTGAGGGGGTGGGTTCTGTTAGCTCTTTCAGAAGGTTGTGTTGGGGTTGCATGGGGTGGGGGTGCATGCATGGGTGGGTTGTGTTGGAGGTATATGGGGTGGGGTACATATTTTGGTGAGTTGGGGAGGTTCATGTATCAGCTGGTAAGTTAGCATTAGCTTGATTCATTAGCATTAGCATTAGCTTGGTTCATTAGCATTAGCATTAGCATTAGCTTGGTTCATTAGCATTAGCATTAGCATTAGCTTGGTTCATTAGCATTAGCATTAGCTTGGTTCATTAGCATTAGCATTAGCATTAGCATTAGCTTGGTTCATTAGCATTAGCATTAGCATTAGCATTAGCTTGGTTCATTAGCATTAGCATTAGCATTAGCATTAGCTTGGTTCATTAGCATTAGCATTAGCATTAGCATTAGCATTAGCATTAGCATTAGCTTGGTTCATTAGCATTAGCTTGGTTCATCAGCATTAGCATTAGCATTAGCATTAGCTTGGTTCATTAGCATTAGCATTAGCATTAGCTTGGTTCATTAGCATTAGCATTAGCATTAGCTTGGTTCATAAGCATTAGCATTAGCATTAGCTTGGTTCATTAGCATTAGCATTAGCATTAGCTTGGTTCATTAGCATTAGCATTAGCATTAGCATTAGCTTGGTTCATTAGCATTAGCATTAGCTTGGTTCATTAGCATTAGCATTAGCATTAGCTTGGTTCATTAGCATTAGCATTAGCATTAGCATGGTTCATTAGCATTAGCATTAGCATTAGCATTAGCATTAGCATTAGCATTAGCTTGGTTCATTAGCATTAGCATTAGCATTAGCTTGGTTCATTAGCATTAGCATTAGCTTGGTTCATTAGCATTAGCATTAGCATTAGCTTGGTTCATTAGCATTAGCATTAGCATTAGCATTAGCATTAGCATTAGCATTAGCATTAGCATTAGCATTAGCTTGGTTCATTAGCATTAGCATTAGCATTAGCATTAGCATTAGCATTAGCTTGGTTCATTAGCATTAGCATTAGCATTAGCTTGGTTCATTAGCATTAGCATTAGCTTGGTTCATTAGCATTAGCATTAGCATTAGCGTTAGCTTGGTTCATTAGCATTAGCATTAGCTTGGTTCATTAGCATTAGCATTAGCATTAGCTTGGTTCATTAGCATTAGCATTAGCATTGTTCATTGGCATTAGAATTAGCATTGGCATTAGCTTGGTTCATTAGCATTAGCATGTGCTTGATTGAGCAGCATTCAACTGAACCCCTGCCCACCTACTGACACATTGACCCTTCTCTGTTTCCAGATTTCCTGGCCCCTTTCCTGGCCTCCCCGGCCCAGGCGGACCCCCTCCCCCTCCCCCTCCTAAACGCATTCAGGTGAAACAAGAGGAGTCTGCAAGAGAAGACAGGTGGGTGAATAAATTATATTATATAATAGTGATAATAGTGGTAATAGTGGTATTTAATAGTGATAATAGCATAATGATATAATTAGTGAAGAGAAGACTGGTGGGTACATATATTTAGGGGTCGGCTATTTTATATAATATTAGTGAATACATAATATTACATAGTATTAGTCAGACGAGCTGTCTCACCAGAATTTCAAATGTATTTGAAAAAGTGATATTATTGTGACACTATAGTAATATTAGTTAACATAAGTTATTGAAGCATGAATATAAGTTGCCGCTCCGTACATATCTTTAATATTGAAAACAAGTTATTATGGCCCAGGGGGCCTCAGGGAAGTTTCTCGTATACCGCACGCTCAATTAGGGGCCTATCTACTCCGAGACCGTCCTGGGCAGTGTTACAGTGGTGGTGTAGGTGGTGCTAGTGGGGTCAGTGTAAGTATGGTGTCACTAGTTGTGCTAGTGGGGTCAGTGTTAGTATGGTGTCACTAGTGGTGCTAGTGGGGTCAGTGTTAGTATGGTGTCACTAGTGGTGCTAGTGGGGTCAGTGGTAGTATGGTGAAAGATGTTGTGCTAGTGGGGTCAGTGGTAGTATGGTGTCACTAGTGGTGCTAGTTTCCAGTAGGCACACCTGGTGTTGGCTGTAAGCCATTTCCCGATTGATTTCCTCCTGCTTCAACTTTGAATCCCTCCTGCTTCATGTCCATCGTCGCTGCAGGTGGGGAGGTGATGGTGGGTTCATGGGCGGCGACGACGAGTTCATGCACGATGAGGAGGTTGGCTTTGGAGGAGAGCAACAGCGCGGCAGCGGTATTCGTCTGGGACCCAGGGGTAGCGCAGGCGGAAATGTGCTGGACCTACTGAATGAGTCAGACCCAGGTAGGTACCCCTCATCCACACACCCAACAACAACAACAACAACAACAACATCAGCAACAACCCCAACAACAACAAAAAACACTACCACCTACCCACCACCAACCTACTGAATGGGTCAGACCCAGGTGGGTACCCCACATCCACAACCCCAACAATAACAGCAACAACAACAACAACCTCCTACCCACCACCGACCAACTGAATGAGTCAGACCCAGGTGGGTACCCCACATTCACACACCACCAACAACAAAAACCACCACCACCTACCCACCACCAACCTACTGAATGCGTCAGACCCACGTGGGTACCCCACGTCCACACACCACCACCACCACCACCAACAACAACAACACCCCAACAACAGCAACAACAACAACAACCTACCCACCACCTACCTACTGAATGTGTCCGGTGGGTACCCCACATCCACACACCACCACCACCACCACCACCAACAACAACAACAACCTACCCTCCACCAACCTACTGAATGAGTCAGACCCAGGTGGGTACCCCGCATCCACACACCACCAACAACAACAACAACGACAACAATACCCCAACAACAACAACAACAACAACTTACCCACCACCAACCTACTGAATGAGTCGACCCCGGGTTAGTAGGAGGGGTGGAATGGGTGAAGGCAGGTGTGGGTGTGTGTTGGAGCGGGGGGAGGCGGGGGGGAGGGGTCATATAAACTAGGATAATTCCTGTCTCCAGACCACACCCAAACCCTATATCATAAACCCTAAACTCTATGCACAATTATCTGGTACTGTGTGTGCGCGTTTTATTTCTTTCTTTTTTGACGCACGTGTCCGGACCGAATGCTCTCTCATCCAAGTTGATCCACCATCCATCCGCCCACTATCCATCTACCTAACATCCATCCACTAACCATCCATCCACCCACTATCGACTCTCCACCCACCCACCATCCACCCACACACCCGCCAGCCATCCGCCCACCATCCATCCACCCACCCACCATCCACCCACACACCCACCATCCATCCACCCACTATCGACTCTCCATCCACCCACCATCCATCCACCCACCATCCACCCACACACCCACAGCGTCCACCAACCATCCACCCACCATCCACCACCCACACATCCACCCACCATCCACCCACCACCCACCATCCATCCACCCACCATCCACCCACCATCACACCATCCATCCACCCACCATCCACCCACCATCCACCCACCATCCATCCACCACCATCCATCACCCACCATCCACCACATCCATCCACCCACCATCCATCCACCCACCCACCATCCACCCCACACACCCACCATCCATCCACCACCATCCATCCACCCACCATCCACCCACCATCCACCACCCACCATCCACCCACACACCCACCATCCATCCACCCACCATCCACCATCCACCACCCACCATCCATCCACATCCATCCACCCACCATCCACCACCACCACACCCACCACATCCATCCACCACCATCCACCATCCATCCACATCCACCACCATCCACCCACCATCCACACCATCCATCCACCCACCATCCATCACATCCACCCACCATCCACCCACCATCCACCCACCATCCACCACCATCCACACCCACCATCCATCCACCCACACCATCCACCCACCATCCACCCCACCATCCATCCACCCACCATCCATCCACCCACCATCCACCCACCATCCATCCACCCCCACCCACCCATCCACCCACCATCCACCCACCATCACACCCACCATCCATCCACCCACCATCCACCATCCATCCACCCACCATCCACCCACCATCCATCCACCCACCATCCATCCACCATCCATCCCCACCATCCACCCACCATCCATCCACCCACCATCCACCCACCCACCATCCATCCACCCACCATCCATCCACCCACCACCACATCCACCATCCACCCACCACACCCACCATCCATCCACCCACCATCCATCCACCCACCATCCACCCACCCACCATCCATCCACCCACCATCCACCCACCCATCCACACCCACCATCCATCCACCCACCATCCATCCACCCACCATCCACCCACACACCCACCATCCATCCACCCACCATCCACCCACACACCCACCATCCATCCACCCACCATCCACCCACCATCCACCCACCATCCACCCACCATCCACCCACCATCCATCCACGCCACCATCCATCCACCCACCATCCACCCACACACCACCATCCATCCACCCACCATCCATCCATCCACCCACCATCCATCCACCCACCATCCACCCACACACCCACCATCCATCCACCCACCATCCATCCACCCCCACCATCCACACCCACCATCCACCACCATCCACCCACCATCCCCCACCATCCACCCACCATCCATCCACCCACCCATCCATCCACCCACCATCCACCCACACACCCACCATCCATCCACCCACCATCCATCCACCACCACCATCCACCATCCACACACCCACCATCCATCCACCCACCATCCACCCACACACCCACCATCCATCCACCCACCATCCACCCCACCATCCACCCCACCATCCATCCCACCCACCATCCACCCACCCCATCCACCCCACCACCATCCACCATCCACCATCCATCCACCCACCATCCATCCACCCACCATCCATCCACCCACCATCCATCCACCCCCACCATCCATCCACCACCCACCATCCACCCACACACCCACCATCCACCCACATCCACCCACCATCCATCCACCCACCATCCATCCACCCCCATCCACACACCCACCATCCATCCACCCACCATCCATCCACCCACCATCCATCCACCCACCATCCATCCACCCACCATCCATCCACCCACCATCCATCCACCCACCATCCACCCATCCACACCCCCACCATCCATCCACCCACCATCCATCACCCACCACCATCCATCCACCCACCATCCACCCACCATCCACCCACACACCACCATCCATCCACCCACCATCCATCCACCCACCATCCATCCACCCACCATCCACCCACACACCCACCATCCATCCACCCACCATCCACCACCCACCATCCATCCACCCACCCACCATCCATCCACCCACCATCCACCACACACCCACCATCCATCCACCATCCACCCACCATCCATCCACACACACCCACCATCCATCCACCCACCATCCATCCACCATCCACCCACCCACCATCCATCCACCCCCACCATCCATCCACCACCATCCACCCACACACCCACCATCCATCCACCCACCATCCATCCACCATCCACCCACCATCCATCCACCCACACACCCACCATCCATCCACCCACCATCCACCCACATCCACCCACCATCCATCCACCCACCATCCCACATCCATCCACACCCACCATCCATCCATCCACCACCATCCACCACCATCCACACCACCATCCACCCACCATCCATCCACCCACCACACCATCCAACCCCACCATCCATCCATCCACCACCATCCACCACCACCATCCACCCCCACCACCACCATCCACCCACCATCCATCCACCACCATCCATCCACCATCCACACCACCATCACCACACCCACCATCCATCCACCCACCATCCATCCACCCACCATCCACCCACCATCCACCCACACACCCACCATCCATCCACCCACCATCCATCCACCCACCATCCATCCACCCACCCACCATCCACCCACCATCCACCCACACACCCACCATCCATCCACCCACCATCCATCCACCCACACACCCACCATCCATCCACCCACCATCCACACCCACCATCCACCCACACACCCACCATCCATCCACCCACATCCATCCACCCACCATCCACCCACCATCCACCCACACACCCATCCATCCATCCACACCATCCATCCACCCACCATCCACCCCATCCACCCACCATCCACCCACCATCCACCCACCATCCATCCACCACCATCCATCCACCCACCATCCATCCACCCACCATCCACCACCATCCACCCACACACCCACCATCCATCCACCCACCATCCATCACACCACCACCATCCATCCACCCCACCATCCACCATCCACACCCACACCACCATCCACCCATCCACCACCCACCATCCATCCACCATCCACCCCCATCCATCCATCCACCCACCATCCATCCCACCCACCATCCATCCACCCACCATCCATCCACACCACCATCCATCCACCCACCATCACCATCCACCCACCATCCATCCACCCACCATCCATCCACACCACCATCCATCCACCCACCATCCATCCACCATCCATCCATCCATCCATCCACCCACCATCCATCCACCCACCATCCACCCACCATCCATCCATCCACCATCCATCCACCCACCATCCATCCACCCACCATCCATCCACCCACCATCCATCCACCACCATCCATCCACCCACCATCCATCCACCCACCATCCATCCATCCACCCATCCATCCACCCACCATCCACCCACCATCCATCCACCCACCATCCATCCATCCACACCATCCCTCCACCCACCATCCCTCCACCCACCATCCATCCACCGCTGCGATGACACTGCCCATCAGGACGCGGAGGACGGTTGTTGGTGTGTTGGTGTGTGTGTGTGTTGGGGGGGGGGGGGGGGGGGGGGGGGGGGGGGGCAATTTGCAATCAGTTCTATTCCTATCTCTCAACCACCACCCACTATCCACTATCCACCCACCACCACTGTTATGACACTGCCCATCAGGACGCGGCCAAAGCTTTGGTGAAGGCTACTTGGACGATGGCTTCATGGGGGGCAGCGGCACACCAACGGGCACGGGCACACCCAGGAGGTAATTGTGTTGCAAAAGCAACTATAATTGTAGTTGTATGCTTATAGTTGCGTCATAACCTCCTGGGTCGTGTCGATTTTTTCATGTCTTGTACTGTAGATAAAAGAAAATAATGGTGTGTGGGTGTGTGGGTGGGGGGGTCAGCTTTTGCGGTTCTGTCGTTACCTCCAGGGTCATGGGCACACCCACGGGCACAGTTGGATGTGGGTGTGTGGGTGGGGGGGTCAGCTTTTGCGGTTCTGTCGTTACCTCCAGGGTCATGGGTGTGCCCACGGGCACAGTTGGATGTGGGTGTGTGGGTGGGGGGGTCAGCTTTTGCGGTTCTGTCGTTACCTCCAGGGTCATGGGCACACCCACGGGCACAGTTGGATGTGGGTGTGTGGGTGGGGGGGTCAGCTTTTGCGGTTCTGTCGTTACCTCCAGGGTCATGGGCACACCCACGGGCACAGTTGGAGGCACCGGTGTCCAAAGTAGGAGGGCGGGGGGGCACAGGGTCGTTCCACATTGGTCGGTGCTCCACGGGCCCAAAGTAGCTGTGTAGTTGTAGTGGGTGGGATGGGTCAGAACGGGAGTGGTACTTAAGAGCCGGTAAGTGGTAGGTTGGGAAAATCCCTGAAGCCAAAGTAGCTACCCCTAGACTGGAACATATACGGGCATGGGCAGCGGCACACCAATGGGCACGGGCAACGACGTGGCACGGGGCAGGGAGTTAGGGGACTTAGGGGGCAGAGGATGTAACGGTATGGCTCGGTATATGCACTAGAGAATGAGTACTCTGACATCATATGAACTCCTTTGCCGGATGTCGCTATGGTGTAACGATTTAATCCGTTACAGAGGAAGGTGGGTTCTGTGGCAAAGTGCTACTTGTGTGGATGTGCTACGCATGTGTGTGTGTGTGTGTGTGTGCTACATGTGTATGTCTGTCTGTCTGTCCTACATGTGTGTATGTATGCATGTGTGAATCTGCTACAGCTGCACTGCCACTCCATGGATTTTCCAAGAAATCATGAAGCTAGGAAAAAACACTTTCAGATTTGAAAAAAACAAATTATGCCACTCTAGTGGTGGCCGCATCAAGTCAGCCGGGTCGCCATTGTGTGGGAGGAACAAGAAATCAGGGTCTACCTCTAGCGCTACACCCTCCACTTTGGCTGGCTTCGCGGTCCCTCTCGCGCAGAGGAATGAAGCGATCATGCACCTCTCTCGATACTTCTTCAGAAAATCTGCAACATGCTTTGTCTGAAACTTGAAGCTGACTCAGGGAGCTGCCTAGAAGCTGCAACATGCTTGGTCTGAAACCTGTAGCTGACTCAGGGAGCTGCCTAGAAGCTGCAACATGCTTGGTCTGAAACCTGCAGCTGACTTAGGGAGCTGCCTAGAAAGATGACTTCAGCCTAGTGCAACATGAACATGGTTACATAGACAATATGCCAATATTATTGTCGTTGAATGGCTCCTTTAGATTGGCACCACGCTTCTCGGTCGACGCGCTTTCTCGTTGTGATTTATGTTTCTGAGAGTTGGACAATCTTGACTTGCCCGTTTTTTTTGGGTGGGTGGGTGTGTGTGTGGGGGGGGGGGATATGTTTTGCCAATGAAACGCGAGAATACCTGTTCACCTGTGTAAAATTATTTTCTCGAGGAGTGCAAAACATCCTCGGACGTTTGCATACATACGCTCATACATTTATACGCTCATACGGCATACAAATCAAAATATTTGTTTGATTCCCAAACCTAGAAATTTGTTGTAATAATGTAGTACAAGTATTTGAAATGGTATT
Organism: Microglena sp. YARC; assembly: GCA_022414725.1. Classification (NCBI taxonomy): domain Eukaryota; kingdom Viridiplantae; phylum Chlorophyta; class Chlorophyceae; order Chlamydomonadales; family Chlamydomonadaceae; genus Microglena; species Microglena sp. YARC. The sequence goes on from CM039463.1 coordinate 67,797,421, forward strand.
GTAACTTGATGTAATGTAGTGTAGTACAGGTATTTAAAATGACAGTTGTTTGATGGGATGAAATGTAATGTAGTACAAGTATTTAAAATGACAACGTAATTTGATTCAATGTAATATAGTACAGGTATTTGAAAATGAAAATGCAATGTAAAACATGTATTTAAAATGAACTGGCAATGTAATTTAATGCAGTACATGCATTTAAAATGACCAAGAAGTGTAGTCAGGGTATTTGAAATGGCAATGTAATGCAATGCAGTTATTTACAAAATAAAACGGCTTATGGTCATAATGGATTATTTGTTCCACTTTATGTAGCGATCGCTAGTTTTTAACCCGTTGGTCGGCCCCGCATGCGAAACTCACGCGATTTCTTCAAATTCTCAAATTTCCCAAGAAAACCGGTCAAATTTGCCAAAAAAATCACTGATGGTCATCCTGTGCAGATCCTCCATGCTATCGTCCCGGCGCTGATGACGCTCCTCAGAAGCATGTTCACTCCTGCCCCTCCCTCCACCACCACCACACGCACACACAAACACATCTCACCCCCCTCCCCTCCCACCACACCCACCACCACCCTGGACATCCTGCGCAGGTCCTCCTTGCTATCTTCCCGGCGCTCTCGCTCACGTAGCAAGTCCAAGGACCGAGGCCGGGGCAAGTCTGATCGGGAGCGGGGAGGGCTGCGGCGAGACCGATCTCGCTCCCGAGACCGGCCAGAACGGGGGCCCAGTCACCGGGATAGCGTTGCTGACAAGGATCGAGACCGGGACAAAGACAAGGACCGAGATAGTAGTCGTCGGGGTCGGGACGATAAAGATCGGTTGCGGGAGAGCAGCCGGCGGTCGCGGTCCAGATCTAGGGATCGACGGGAGAAGGATAGGGAACGGGACAAGGAGAGGGACAAGGAGAAGGAGAAAGATAAAGAGAAGGAGAGGTCTAAGAAGGACAGCAGTAAGAGTAGCAAGGACAGGGAAAAAGACAAGGACAGGGACCGGAGCAGGCGCTAAAACAAACACACACACACCCGCTCCGGTTCCCCCCACTCCCCCCCCCCCCACACACACACACCCCACCCACACAGACACAAACACACGCACCCCTACAGGTACTTGTGCAGCTCAAACATGAACTGTGTGTGTGTGTGTGTGTGTGTGTGTGTGGGGGGGGGGGGGGGGGGGGGGGGGGGGGGGGGGGGGGGGGCAGGCGCTAAAATAAACACAGGCACAAACACAGGCACAAACACACACCCCTACAGGTACTTATGCAGCTCAAACATGAACTGTGTGTGTATGTGTGTATGCATGTGTGTGTATGTATGTATGTGTATGTATGTATGTGTATGCATGCATGTGTGTATGTGTGTGTGGGGGGGGGGAGTTGGGGGGGCCGGAGCTGGCGCTGAATATTACATTGCATTGTCATATACGGTACATGCCGAAGTTTACCCAAGACAAGCCCTCTCCACAAAATCCAGGGGGGACTTCCAACCATCCTCGAAATCACAGGGTGCAAACAATAAACGTGCTTAGGTTAATGCAGTGGGCATCAGGGTTGTTCATAGCCCTCTTAAGATAATGATAACGCCTGGTGGGGCTTGGTGTTGAGGGAGCCCGTTGTACGCGGGTGGGGAGCGGTCTCCTACCTCAACAGGGCAAGCTACCATCGCGGTTGACGACGGCCTGCAACGCCAAGAGCGACCAAAGGGGGAGTCGAACCCCCCGAATCTCCATTCTTAAAGTGATTTAGTCTACCACTAGACCAATGTATATCACTAAAAGAGGCTGCCCTCTAAGAGTTTACGGAGCACAACCTGAGCCCCACCACCCACCCACCCACCTACCCACCTGCCCAAAATGTGTGTGTAAACACGCACGTCCCTGTCAAAATGTGATTGGAAACACGCACATCTCAGTTAAAATGTGTGTGACAAGTCGATTCAAAATGTGTGTGAGACACACATTTACAAAATCCCCCAAATATGGATAGAATAACACACACATGGGGGTCTGGGATCTGCGTGCAACATGCACTAGGGTGTGAAGGATGTATGTATAAACAAGCACATCCCAGTGAAAGTTTGATTGAAAACACTCACGCACCCTCTGGTCTGGACAAGACTTGTTATGTCCGCTTCCAGGTGCACTTGCTTATGGGTCGACTGAACAGCCATTCCACATATTTGGCTAGGAGCTGCGAAGAATAGCCAAGAAGGAGAACAGTGATGATAGCAGTTAGGCCCTTGTTTTTACTCGTTGTTATTATGTTACACATGGTTATTGAATCTTGATGTAGCTTTATGTACCAGGATGTAGAGGAGTCGTACTATGGCAGTACCGAACCTGTTATTGTCCGACTTATATGTCGGCACTCGAGTGGGCAAAGTATGCACAAGACTCTGTTCCAATCAGGTCCCGTGTTGTCTGCCGACAGGCGTCCAGGCTAGCTATGGCCTGCATGCCATGCAGTACTATGCAGTACGCATTAGATCTTCTCTCTATACCGCTATATTGCGACTAATAGCTATCTTCACTATATTGAGTCTGCAGTGTAAACTACTACGACTAAAAGAACCCGATTCCTAGCCCAATGCTTTTACCTTCCCAAATGGTCCTTTTTTTATTGCTACATGTTTTTCAGCAAGCTATGGGTTGATTTTGGTCTTCCATGGTCTTCCATGGTCTTTCATGGATGTCTGCCATGGTGAATTTCCCCAGCTGCGGCGTCCGGGAGGGTCCCCTTAACACCACGCCCCTCCTGGCGTCATCTTTGTATTTATGCATCGTCTTCCAATTCCAAGTCCCCCAAGTGTGAGACCCACGGAATCCAGGGATTACCCAACTAATACATCTGAGCACATGGGAGCCCGATACTTAACACAATTGAAAATTAGTACAAGCTGCCACAGGATGGAAGATTCAAGGAACCCTCCCGTGCATGTGCCGTACATGCAGGTAGTACTGTAGAATGGCTGCTATATTGGGTTTATTGGTCGGTTGGTCGGGTCCCTAATTCCCTATGGGGACAGACCTATGCGAAACTTACGCGAAATCGTTAAATGTTCACATCTTCACATCTTCAAATCTTCAAATTACCCAAGATCGCCGGTCAAATTTGCCGGTTAATCTGACTGGCCTGAAATCTTAGGGTGTGTTTCTAGTGGGGGTTTCAGTCACCGTTGAAGTTCCGCTGAAGTCCACGCTGGCACGAAGTGTTTCCAGTGGGGTTCCACTGACATTTTGATATGTCCCGCTGAAGTCCACGCTGGCTTTTTTTTACCGCTGAAGGCCGACGAGGACTTCAGCGGATCCTACGTGGATTTCAGCGGAATGCAAAACTTCAGCGGGAGCCCTGACCCTCCCGCTGAAGTTTTTCCATTCCGCTGAAGTCCACGTAGGATCCGCTGAAGTCCAGCCCGGCGAGCACCGAGAGAGAGGGTTCGTTACATAAACACAGCAAATCACTGCCGAGACTGGACAGTTTAGCTTTCCGGAGTAATATGTCTTGAGCACTCTCACAGGGAAGGGAATAGAGCGTGGGCTTTACAATCGTGATAGCATGTCAGGCGACATGGCAGGTATAAGAAGGGAAAGGCGACAGTACCTCAGGGTACTGCCGCCGGTAGGTGCCGGCCCTAACAGGCAGAGGCACTACTATGGAAGCTTCCAGGCAGAAGGCCTGGCGCCCCAAGACACTCTAGCTGGACCGGGAGAACCGGTCTATAACACACACACCCCCCCAATTCCTGGTATTCTTCATTCATAAGAATTCCTGGAATTAGGAGGTTCTAGGGGAAGGGAAGGTAGAGTAAAAATAAAGAACTGGTGCATGAGAGGGCCCAGGGGTATAGGCTTCTGGTTTGGCCAGTGTTTATCAATGAACGATACTTGACCTTGTGGGGCATATGCAAGTACATTTAGGAGGGAACAAGGGGCAAAGGCAGTACAGTATAACTATTATCTATTATCTAGGAAGGACTGGATTCCAGCTGTGGAGCTGCCAGGAAGGTGCAGCCATAGGGCCTTGTTCAGCTAAAAGGACTGGATAGCAATCTGTTTGATTTCCATTAGTAAACAACTTTAAAGTAGACGTCCCCGCTAGCTCATGACTATCAATCCAGATGGAAGGATATGGTGAGGTACTTCCAGTATCATCTATAAAGTATCATAAGTCAGGATCTCCAGATTAATGCTATGGGGAACTGTGGGTCCATGTGGTGAATCAGGGATGGATGGTAAGGGAGCTGCAGGAAGCTGCATGGTGAAAACTTTGAAGGCAAGTAGCTCCCCATGATCAAGAATATGAATGATGCCAGATCAGAGGTTCTTGGTCAGAGCTTCTAGAGTTAGTACATGTTTAGCTTGCCAATGCAGCCAATCTTCTCTCCGAAGTCACAGAACTTGGCCCTGGGCAGAGCTTTGGTGAGCATGTCAGACATGTTAGCAGCAGTTGGGATCCAGTTCAGTTTGATTAGCGCAGTGGTTAGCGTGATGGGCCCATAACCTTTAGCTTTCCGGAGTAATATGTCTTGAGCACTCTCACAGGGAAGGGACTAGAGCGTGGGCTTTACAATCGTGATAGCATGTCAGGCGACATGGCAGGTATAAGAAGGGAAAGGCGACAGTACCTCAGGGTATATATATTGGTAGGATATTAGCATGATGGACCCATAACCTGTTGCAGAAGTCGGATGGAGACGGGAGTAGAGCATTCCGGAACTGATAGCTAAGTTGAATATTGTTACAGATAAGGAAACTGCTGCTGTTACTGTGCTGTATTATCAATTTGAATCCAAACGAGATTTTGAAAAATGGGCTTGATTGAGAACTCTCCAGGCCATCTGGGGCTACCTTGGTTGCACGAAACAACATGGAACTTTCCGGAGTTCTGGGAGACTGGAAGAGCAGTAGAGTTGATAGCTTCCACTTTGGACAAGACACCAGGCGGAAGGAAGCGACTGATGTGGGAGATGGCAGCAGTACTTCAGGGTACTGTGCCGGCTATATGCGTGCCCTATCTGCTGGCAGCGGCACTACATAAGACGCGACAGGGTGGGAACCTGCGCACTCTAAGTAACTCTAGAGAAGCCGGGAAAGCCGGACAATAACACAAGACGGTTTGACCTATGTAAATGCATCCCCAAACTATATTCATATTTGCCCCCCTCCTCATACAATAACTTGAACTTGGTTACATGAAGAAAGCTTCTCCGCCACTACCACTGACCTGAACTTGTTTTGCAGTTGAAGACTGCGAGGACCCAAATTGCTGGCTGAAGCTATGCAACCAAGTTCAAGTTCACTACCACTGAACTGCAAGAAAACACAGCCTTCACCAGAGTGTGTGTGTTACAGTCCAGGGGTAGGCCAAATAGGCTAAAAGGACTTGCCCAAGTGTGATAGGAAGGGGTTAAAAAGAAAAGGCACTGATGAGCTGAACCCCAAACAATCGTTGTACGTAGTCCGGAGTGAGGTCTAGTGGTGTTTACTAGGGTTGTTCAAAACGTCACGCCTCACGTCCCAAACATATATTTTGGAGGGTTGCAAACGTAGATTTGTTCTCATGAATCGTAGATTTGGGCGCATGAGCCGTAGATTGAGAGGACACTTATGCCTCAAAACGCAGATTTTAAGTACCGGTACACTAGAACGACCCTGCCAGGCTGGTGTTTATCCAAGGGTACCCAGGTTTAGTCTGCCGCAAACGATGATCAGCTTGGAGCCTGATAGTCTATGTACGTGTTAAGTGTGTGCTTTACAGTCCAGCCGGTTAAGGCAAAGCTAGATACTGTATGCGCCTTAAGTAATGGCAAGAAGCCAAGAAATAGGATTGGCAAATGGGTAAATTAAATTTTAAATGGGTATCAGAAAAGCATAGCAAAATTACTTGACAAAGGGGTCCATGGCTGGAACTGGGTGTAGGGTTTAGGGTTTAACTATCCCCGTTCGACGAATGGCTCAGTGGCAGAGCTCCTGGAACGAGGTAGGTGCCGGGTTATAATCCCCACGGGTGCGCTTAAGCGCCTGCGGTCGTTGTCAACCACCATGGTAGCTTTGTCCAGGTAAAGTAGCAGCCCGTTCCCCACCGTTGTAAGACTGGGCTCCCTTAATTCCACGCCCCACCAGACGTTATCATTAATTTATCCCCGTCTTCGCTCCATACCCAAGGACTGGACACGCAGGCTGCTCACATGCAGGTCAAGCTCTCTTACTTGTTGCAGCATTCCCATTACAGTGTCCAAGAGGGTTACCTGCACAGAGAGCACCATAAGGTATATTAAGTATAAGGTATGTATATATATATATTGCATACGGTGTATTAAGTATAAGGTATACATATTGTATAAGGTATATATATATATATATATATATATATATATATATATATATATATATATATTGCATAAGGTGTATTAAGTATAAGGTATATTAAGTATAAGGTATATATATATTGCATAAGGTGTATTAAGTATAAGGTATATATATATATATATATTGTAAAAGTAGGGCTGTCAATATCGTATGATACTTTCAATTACCGTACAATATATAGTGATATATCGTACGATATCGATATCGTACGATATTTTTAGACCCTTTTGGGGGGAAATCAGTATTAGATTAAGGGGATATGACAGGAAATACCGTTTACACGTCCATACATTTAAAATCAAGTCAAATAAACCAATAATGAGGGAGATAGAAAACACGATGATATCGTGCTCTATTATCGTACGATATATTGTGATTTATCGTACGATATAGGGCGATACACTGAATTCCCTGGCCCAGACCCAGTGCAAGGAAATCCCAGGCAAATCTGCTAATCATACCACTAGACCAAACTACACTTCCACTTGAAGCCCCGAACTACGCTTCCACCTATAGCACCCACCCTATAGCACCAGAAGTGCATGGAAAATCACGCTCACCACTCGCATTGCTGCTGATGCCATGGTGAGCGTGCTGCCTTCGAGAGCATCTGCGAGCGAGCAAAAATGTGCGCGCAGGAAGGTGTGTCTGCCTGCCGGGGTCGAACCCGCGACACCCCAAAAATATGGCGCAGTAGTCTAAGCCGATCGGAAATTACGTATTTTTCCGCTTAACACGATATATATCGTACGGTATAGGACTCGATAAAACTCTACACCAGCACGATATATCCCGGTAAACACGATATATCGTATGATAACCCCGAAATTATCGTACGATGCAAGTTTAATATCGTACGATATATCGTACGGTACACGATATAATAAATATCGTACGATACAAAGCTTGGCAGCCCTGTGTTTAAGGTATATGAATTATAAGGTATATTAAGTATAAGGTAAATTTATATTGTTGGAGGTACATTGATTATATATGAATTATAAGGTATATAATTGTATACAGTATATTAATTATAAGGTATATATTGTATAAGTCATATTAAGTGTAAGGCATATATATTGTTGAAGGTATATTAATTATATTTATATTGTATACATAACAACAACTACATGTTTAAGCAATGATGCGCATTGGCAAGTGTTCAACGCCCTGAAAACCTGTTTAGCAACGTGGACAGTGTGTAAGCTGCTGTAGCGATTTCTGACTGGTTTACTTGAGAGGTTGGAGGCTTCCATCCAGGATATGTCCGGTTCAAATCAGTTGAAATCCGATTCAAATCAGTTGGAATCCGGTTCTAAACAGATGAGTCAAAGTTAAACTTTCAGTTTTTTGTTTACTGCCAAAGACGGCGAGCACCCAAATTGATGGCTGAAGCTATGTAACCAAGTTCAAGTTCAATAAAAATCCATATCCCTCTTAAATGCTTCACTCACCTCCTTCCCAACAGTCGTCACAAGGTCTTCCAGCAGGGTTGTTGTCGCCAGCCTGGCAGATGATGATGCGTCCGTAGCCCCCACCCCTGGAAGCAACCCCCTAACTGTAGATGCCTGGCTGGCACTGCCAGCTGTCATGCTGGCGCTAGCTGCCTCATGGCTGTCCGACCCCCTGGAAGCCTGGGTGTGCAGCATACCGTCGGTTGCGGAGGTCGGCAGGCTGCTGGACGTGGCGGGGGAATAGGTGTCACCTACACCTGATCGTAGAGGTGTGCTTTGAGCTGGTGAAAGCAGTGCTGTCAGGGCGGGCTCCATCTCCTGAGGTACCAAGGGAATGTGACAAACAATACGCAAATAGTAAATAAGTGTGTGTGGGTGGTGGTGTAGATGCTGTCTGTGGGTGGTGGTATAGATGGTGTACGTGGGTGGTGGTGTAGATGCTGTATGTGGGTGGTGGTATAAATGGTGTACGTGGGTGGTGGTGTAGATGCTGTCTGTGGGTGGTGGTATAGATGATGTACGTGGGTGGTGGTGTAGATGCTGTATGTGGGTGGTGGTATAAATGGTGTACGTGGGTGGTGGTGTAGATGCTGTATGTGGGTGGTGGTATAGATGGTGTACGTGGGTGGTGGTGTAGATGCTGTATGTGGGTGGTGGTATAGATGGTGTACGTGGGTGGTGGTGTAGATGCTGTATGTGGGTGGTGGTATAGATGGTGTACGTGGGTGGTGGTGTAGATGCTGTATGTGGGTGGTGGTATAGATGGTGTACGTGGGTGGTGGTGTAGATGCTGTATGTGGGTGGTGGTATAGATGGTGTACGTGGGTGGTGGTGTAGATGCTGTATGTGGGTGGTGGTATAGATGGTGTACGTGGGTGGTGGTGTAGATGCTGTATGTGGGTGGTGGTATAGATGGTGTACGTGGGTGGTGGTGTAGATGCTGTATGTGGGTGGTGGTATAGATGGTGTACGTGGGTGGTGGTGTAGATGCTGTATGTGGGGTGGTGGTATAGATGGTGTACGTGGGTGGTGGTGTAGATGCTGTATGTGGGTGGTGGTATAGATGGTGTACGTGGGTGGTGGTGTAGATGCTGTATGTGGGTGGTATAGATGGTGTACGTGGGTGGTGGTGTCTCCTGATGTACCAAGGGAATGGGACAAACAATAAGCATTGAGTAATTCAGGGCCAAAACAGCCCGTTTCAGTGATACGATTGGTCTAGTGGTACACCGATTCGCTAAACGACGAAGGGTCGGGTGTTCGATTCCCCCTACGGTCCCCTTTAGCGTTGCAGGTTGTTGTCAACCGCAATGGTAGCTTGTCCAGTCGTGGTGGTAGACCGTTCTCTGCCCGCGTACGACGGGTTCCCTTAACACCACGCCCCACCAGGGGTTATCATTACCTAGGGCCAAAACGTTTTGTTCAGCGGCAATTTGGGCAAAACGGGGTCAAAAGTAGAGATCGCTATACATAGCGGGAAAACATCCCTGGAATGCTACAGTCCAGGGGGTAGACCGTTTGGCTAAAGGGAGTTGCCCAGTCTCAATGAGTGCACACATACATACACACACGCATACACACATATGTACATACATACATGCACACATACATAAACACACATACATACACACACGTACATACATGCACACATACATACACACACGTACATACATGCACACATACACACGCATACGCATACGCATACGTACATGCACACATACATACACACGCATACATACATACACGCACGCACACACATACACACACACATACGTACATACATGCACACATACATACACACACGCATACATACATATACGCACACATACATACACGCACACACATACGTACATACACACACGCATACACACATATACGCACATACATATACGCACGCACACACATACGTACATACACACACACACATACACACACGCATACACACATACGTACATACACACACACGCATACACACATTAAGTACCTGAAGCACTCGCATGCCTCTGTCTATAGCCCCAGACAGTGCCGCCATGTCCAGGCGTGTGTGTCGCTCGTCCATGCCTTGACCATTGTTGCAGGTTGCCCCGTTCACAAGTGGAAGGTGTGTCAAGGAGCATTCAAGCGCCCTCCCAATCTGTTGCTTGGCGGGGGCCAGGGACTCCTGTGGGGTAGGGAGGGGCAGTGAAGTCAGACGCACAGCTAGCAACAGTGCCACAGCGCACTGATCACAAGTGGATGGTGGGCCAGCTAGCAACAGTGCCACAGCGCACTGATCACAAGTGGATGGTGGGCCAGCTAGCAACAGTGCCACAGCGCACTGATCACAAGTGGATGGTGGGCCAGCTAGCAACAGTGCCACAGCGCACTGATCACAAGTGGATGGTGGGCCAGCTAGCAACAGTGCCACAGCGCACTGATCACAAGTGGATGGTGGGCCAGCTAGCAACAGTGCCACAGCGCACTGATCACAAGTGGATGGTGGGCCAGCTAGCAACAGTGCCACAGCGCACTGATCACAAGTGGATGGTGGGCCAGCTAGCAACAGTGCCACAGCACACTGATCACAAGTGGATGGTGGGCCAGCTAGCAACAGTGCCACAGCGCACTGATCACAAGTGGATGGTGGGCCAGCTAGCAACAGTGCCACAGCGCACTGATCACAAGTGGAGGGTGGGCCAGCTAGCAACAGTGCCACAGCGCACTGATCACAAGTGGATGGTGGGCCAGCTAGCAACAGTGCCACAGCGCACTGATCACAAGTGGATGGTGGGCCAGCTAGCAACAGTGCCACAGCGCACTGATCACAAGTGGATGGTGGGCCAGCTAGCAACAGTGCCACAGCGCACTGATCACAAGTGGATGGTGGGCCAGCTAGCAAAAGTGCCACAGCGCACTGATCACAAGTGGATGGTGGGCCAGCTAGCAACAGTGCCACAGCGCACTGATCACAAGTGGATGGTGGGCCAGCTAGCAACAGTGCCACAGCACACTGATCACAAGTGGATGGTGGGCCAGCTAGCAACAGTGCCACAGCGCACTGATCACAAGTGGATGGTGGGCCAAGGAGCATTCAAGCGCCCTCTCAATCTGGTGCTTGGTAGGGGCCAGGTACGCCTGTGTGATAGGGAGGGACAGTGATGATGATCACATTTTTCTTGGTGCCCAACTGAACTCCAAATGTGCCAGCGGCTTGATGGGGGGGAGGGGGGGGTGGAGTCAGGGGGGACTTATGAGCATCATGAACAGAAAAGGAAAAAAGGAAAATATTTATGTGAAGTCAGTCTTACAGCTTTCACAGCAAGTGCCAGTAATTTGTGTGTGTGATGCGTTGCTGATTGAGTGACTCGGTGCGACCCCAGTGCGATGCGTTGCCCCCCAAACCCCATGGAGCGCGTAGCCCGACACAATCAGCTGTCCTGTCCTGAACTGCCAAAATATTTGAGTGCTGCGCAGTGCCTGGCTCAGAAATGCGCTGCCCCCTCAACCCCACGGAGCGCGGAGCCCGACACAATCAGCTGTCCTGTCCTGAACTGCCCAAATATTTGGGTGCTGCGCAGTGCCTGGCTCAGAAATGCGCTGCCTCCTGAACCCTAAGGGGTGCGGAGCCCGACACAATCAGCTGTCCTGTCCTGAACTGCGGACATTTTTGGGGTTGCACAGTGCCTGGCTCAGAAAGCTGCAATGAAGTACTGTCCCGAGTGGTGTTCGGGTTAGAATTGTCACCACAACCGAAGGAGTCCCCGGTTCGAACCTGCACCCGGACACGTGCGCTAGAAATCCCTGGTTTCCGTAGATCTCGCACGGGGGGTAGTTGTTGGCTACAATGTGCAGACGGTTAGACGCCAAACCTGGCATATAGAACCTTGTAACAATTATTATTATTAATATTATAGAAGCTGCTGGTTATGGCCGCAAAGGGAAAGCTATAGATCAGGCACATCTGTAGGTAGGGAAAGGCAACTAATATTAGAGTTTAAAAAACTAATATTATTATAGCGTCACAATGGTATTAGATTTTCAAATAAATTCAAAATTCTGGTGAGACGGCTCGTCCGACTAATATTATGTAATCTTATTTATTCACTAATATTATATAACACAGCCATATTATATAACACAATGTAATATTATTGATTCACTAATATTATATAACACAGCCCACCCCTACCTGTAAATGCCTCCAACGTTGGAACAAGGGGATGTTGGCGTTAGCTGTCTCAGCCATGCGTTGCACCAGCTTGGACCTCTCCTGTAAGGCCTCCCCGGTGGCTATTTCAGCCTTCAGCTCAGCTGTGGCCAACACGGCTGCAGCTAGGGCTCTCTCACTCTGAGGGCAAAGTGTGATGATGGGGGTTGGAGTGCGAGTGTGAGTGGCGTGTGTGTGTGTGTTTGTTCGTGTGTTGTGTGTGTGTGCTTATGTGTGTACATTTGGGGTGGGGTAGGGTTGGGTGCGTTGGGTGGTGTGTGTGGTGTGTGTTGGTGTGGTGTGGTGGAGTGGGTGGGGGGCGGTGACTTTGAGCGGCAATATTTGTGTGCGCTTGAGTAATATTTCGTTCAATGTTCCGTGATGTTCATAAGTCCCCCTTGACTAGGGCTTTTCTTTTCGGCTTTTCTTAGCAGCTTCTAGGCAGCTCCCTAAGCCAGCCACTGGGACACATCAAAATAGTTCAGCAGTTATGGACGGATGATTGCGCCAGCTTCGATATGCACTGGTCAGCGACAGGTTAGGTAGAATAGGTAGTCAGGGAAGCTGCCAAGAAGCTGCTACTCATAGCTGAAAAGGACAACACCTGAGGGTTAGGTAGAATAGCCAGTCAGGGAAGCTGCCTAGAAGCTGCTACTCATAGCTGAAAAGGACAACACCGGAAGGTTAGGTAGAATAGCCAGTCAGGGAAGCTGCCTAGAAGCTGCTACTCATAGCTGAAAAGGACAACACCGGAAGGTTAGGTAGAATAGCCAGTCAGGGAAGCTGCCTAGAAGCTGCTACTCATAGCTGAAAAGGACAACACCGGAAGGTTAGGTAGAATAGCCAGTCAGGGAAGCTGCCTAGAAGCTGCTACTCATAGCTGAAAAGGACAACACCGGAAGGTTAGGTAGAATAGCCAGTCAGGGAAGCTGCCTAGAAGCTGCTACTCATAGCTGAAAAGGACAACACCGGAAGGTTAGGTAGAATAGCCAGTCAGGGAAGCTGCCTAGAAGCTGCTACTCATAGCTGAAAAGGACAACACTGCCCATGACTTGGTAAAGCCGCGCATTTGAAGTCCAAGAAGGCAGCAGGAAAATTGAAATCAGCATCAGCGTCATCAATGACATCACCTACCTCAGTGTTATTCTTTTCATCTAAAAGCAGCAGCTTCTAGGCAGCTCCCCTGACTGGCTATCCAGCAAAAGCTAATCCAACCTTGTGTGTCTAGAAGCTGACAGAATCTACTGGCCAGAAATGGCGAAATCTTGGGGCCTAGCCATGTGGCTGGCTCAGGGAGCTGCCTAGAAGCTGCTGCGCGTAGCTGAAAGATAAACTATGATCCCAAAACGTAGCTAGTACCTGAAGGGAAAACTATGACCCCAAAACGTAGCTAGTAGCTGAAGGGAAAACTATGATCCCAAAACGTAGCTAGTAGCTGAAGGGAAACTATGATCCCAAAACGTAGCTAGTAGCTGAAGGGAAAACTATGATCCCAAAACGTAGCTGGTAGCTGAAGGGAAAACTATGATCCCAAAACGTAGCTAGTAGCTGAAGGGAAAACTATGATCCCAAAACGTAGCTAGTAGCTGAAGGGAAAACTATGATCCCAAAACGTAGCTAGTAGCTGAAGGGAAAACTATGATCCCAAAACGTAGCTGGTAGCTGAAGGGAAAACTATGATCCCAAAACGTAGCTAGTAGCTGAAGGGAAAACTATGATCCCATAACCTAGCTGGTAGCTGAAGGGAAAACTATGATCCCAAAACGTAGCTAGTAGCTGAAGGGAAAACTATGATCCCATAACGTAGCTGGTAGCTGAAGGGAAAACTATGATCCCAGTACGTAGCTAGAAGCTGAAGGGAAAACTATGATCCCAAAACGTAGCTGGTAGCTGAAGGGAAAACTATGATCCCAAAACGTAGCTAGTAGCTGAAGGATAAACTATGACCTACCTTCCTTGCACGAACTTGAGCAGCGTGTGAAAGCCTGGCATTGAGAAAGCGCCACTGAAGCTCCTGATGCAGCAGGGTAAAGAACACAATGTGTGTGTGTAATGTGTGTATGGTGGTATGGTGGATGTATGTGTGCGTATGTGTGTATGGTGGTATGGTGGATGTATGTGTGCGTATGTGTGTATGGTGGTATGGTAGATGTATGTGTGCGTATGTGTGTATGGTGGTATGGTGGATGTATGTGTGCGTATGTGTGTATGGTGGTATGGTAGATGTATGTGTGCGTATGTGTGTATGGTGATATGGTGGATGTATGTGTGCGTATGTGTGTATGGTGGTATGGTGGATGTATGTGTGCGTATGTGTGTATGGTGGTATGGTGGATGTATGTGTGCGTATGTGTGTATGGTGGTATGGTGGATGTATGTGTGTGGTATGTGTGTATGGTGGTATGTTGGATGCATGTGTGTGGTATGGTGGTATGGTGGGTGTGTGTATTTATGTGTGTATGTGTGTATGGTGTATGTATGTGTGCGTATGTGTGTATGGTGGTATGGTGTATATATGTGTGTATATGTGTGTATGGTGGTATGGTGTTTGTATGTGTGTGTATGTGTGTATGGTGGTATGGTGGATGTATGTGTGTGTATGTGTGTGTGTATGGTGGATGTATGTGTGTGGTATGTGTGTATGGTGGTATGGTGGTATGGTGGGTGTGTGTATGTATGTGTGTATGTGTGTATGGTGGATGTATGTGTGTGGTATGTGTGTATGGTGGTATGGAGGATGTATGTGTTTGGTATGTGTGTATGGTGGTATGGAGGATGTATGTGTGAGTATGTGTGCATGGTGGTTTGGTGGATGTATGTGTGTGCATGTGTGTATGGTGGTATGGTGGATGTATGTGTGGTTTGTGTGAAAGCCTGGCATTGAGAAAGTGCCACCGAAGCTCCTAAATAACACGATGTATGTGTGTGGTAGGTGTGTGTATGTGTGTATGTTTTGTGGTGTGTATGTGTGGTGTGTGTATGTTTGTGTATACACGCATGTCTATGCTTGTCACCTCCAACATACCTGAACCCTCATTAACCACAAGGACACAAACACATACACGCATGTCTATGCCTGTCACCTCCAACCTACCTTAACCCTCATTAACCACAAGGATACAAATACATACACGCATGTCTATGCCTGTCACTTCCAAACCTACCTGAACCCTCATTTGTCTCAGCATGGACTTCAGGTCCTGCGGAGTGGCAGCCCCCCCTGCAGATGATGATGTGGCGTGCACATGGCGCGGTGTGGCACACACACCTCCCCCTCCCTCACTCTTCCTACTGCTCTGTAAGAAGGGGCTGCGGCTGCGGGGGGGGCTTTGCCCAGCCCCCCCCTGGCCGCCCTCCAGCCTCCCTGGCTCTGTGTCCGGAGGGAGGGCCACTTGGGCCGCCCTCCTGAGCCTATCTGCAGGCAGGGGTGTCATTTCGTCCATGGCCTGGCCCCCCCCTTTGCCCAAGGCCCCACCCCTTGAAACCGGGTGCAGGGGGGGCACAGCAAAGTTGGGGGGGCCGGTTGGGCGTGTGGGCTTAGCGCGGGGAGGGAAGTCAGTTGGAAGCAGCTTAGTGTGAGAGACCCCGGATGGTGGAAGGCGGTGCCCAGATAGGGGGGCCCCGCCCCCCATACGTGGGTGTAGACCCCCCAGGGACCCACCCCTTGATGAGAGGGCTCCGTCCACAGAATCTCTCCGGGAGCTGCGGAGGGCAGAGGGGGGGGGCAGACTGGGCATGCCTCCGCCGAGGGAGGAGCGACGCTGCTGCTGCTGCTTAGCTTCCTTGTACCTTCTCAACTGCTCCCGTCGATCCACTCCTGGGAAGATCCATACAACAACAATAAAATGAAATAGGAAATAAATCAATACATAATAGATAAAATAAATAAT
This sequence comes from Microglena sp. YARC, assembly GCA_022414725.1. Lineage (NCBI taxonomy): Eukaryota > Viridiplantae > Chlorophyta > Chlorophyceae > Chlamydomonadales > Chlamydomonadaceae > Microglena > Microglena sp. YARC. The sequence continues at coordinate 67,813,325 of CM039463.1, forward strand.
TTGTCAAATTGGCACAACAACAATAAAATGAAATAGGAAATACTTTTACATTACATGATTGTCAAAGACAGGCCATAGATGACCCATGACAAGCCCGCTACAAAACATCCGGGGGGGGGGGGGGGGCTTCCAACCATCCTCAAAATTGCAGACTGGTACATTTACAGATATAGCGGTATAAACTGCTGCGAACCACCCAGTACCTGCATCTGTTTCGAAGGTTGCTGTTCTCACCCTATCCCCCCCCCCCCCCCCCCCCTCCCCCCCTACACACACACCACCACCCCTTCCCTCTCACACATGGCTGTATAAACTGCGGCGCCCCACCCAGTACCTGCATCTGCTTCGGAGGTTGCTGTTCTCACCCTACCCCCCCCCCCCCCCCCCCCCTACACACACACCACCACCCCTTCCCTCTCACACATGGCTGTATAAACTGCTGCTGCGCTCCACCCAGTACCTGCATCTGCTTCGGAGGTTGCTGTTCTCACCCTATCCCCCCCCCCCCCCCCCCCCCCCCCTACACACACACCACCACCCCTTCCCTCTCACACATGGCTGTATAAACTGCTGCGCTCCACCCAATACCTGCATCTGCTTCGGAGGTTGCTGTTTCTCACCCTATCCCCCCTCCCCCCCTACACACACACCACCACCCCTTCCCTCTCACACATGGCTGTATAAACTGCGGCGCCCCACCCAGTACCTGCATCTGCTTCGGAGGTTGCTGTTCTCACCCTATCACCCTATCCCCCCCCCTACACACACACCACCATCCCTCCCCTCTCACACATAGCGGTATGAACTGCGGCGCCCCACCCAGTACCTGAATCCCTATTTCAACTTGGTTACATGGCTTCAGCCAGCAAGTTGGCTGCTCGCTGCCTTCGGCAGTAACATAATTACCATGCATTTCCATTGGACTCGACTTAACCACTCGACTTCAGTTGGGCGCCTTAACTTTAAGTAAAGTCTCGTGAATGCTAAGTCGAGTCAATTTAACTCAAGTCGAGTGACTCAAGTCGAGTGGTCCAATGGAAATGCACGTTTACTGTAGGAAAAACGACATCATCATCACTATAAACAAAAACCATTACCAGTAAAAACATGATAATGAGGAATACCGCTACCATCATCACCAAAACAAAAACCATTACCAGTAAAAACATGATAATGAGGAATAACGTCATCATCATCATCATAAAAACAAAAACCATTACCAGGAATAACGTCATCATCATCATCATCATCATCATCTAAACAAAAACCATTACCAGTAATAATGTCATCATCATCATCATCTAAACAAAAACCATTACCAGGAATAACGTCATCATCATCATCATCATCATCATCTAAACAAAAACCATTACCAGTAATAATGTCATCATCATCATCATCTAAACAAAAACCATTACCAGGAATAACGTCATCATCATCATCATCATCATCTAAACAAAAACCATTACCAGTAATAACGTCATCATCATCATCATCTAAACAAAAACCATTACCAGGAAAAGCAGAATTACCATCATCTTGAACAAAAATAGTCGGGTGCTCTAGTAGGGCCCCTGCGGTGATCGGCCCAAGGGTACGTAGGTTCAAATGGAGTTGTGCGAGCGGAAGGAAATGGTAATTGGGATATGGAAGGATGATGTGGGATCGATGAGAGAACAACAGTACACTGGTAAAATGCACACGCATGTTCACCAGTTGCCCTGCCTTCCCGACCCTAGTTGTAAGCGTTTGTCGGTTGGCCGACCCTTTATCATCATTAACCGAGGCATAGTGAAGGAAAAGAAGATCGCACGAGACGGCATCGCGGAACAGCGTTGACACAGAATGTTATCGTAGGACGGGAAGAGCAGGCAAGCGCAACCAGGTCACCAGCAAGGCCGCCAGAACCTCTTTCGGCAAACCGATTTTCATCCCCAAATTAACCGCATGTACAGAAATCCAAACCACTTTTGGACCATTTCCGGGCAGAATACCAACCGTTCTTACAGGCAATCTAACCAACAACCTCTTTCTCCAACCGATTTTTGATAATTTTTGACCATTCCAACCGACCAGCCAGTACCTGGAAAAAACATTATTATCAGGAATAACATCGTCATCATCATCATCACAAGCAATCAAAAGCCAAGCTGCGTCCTACCAAGTACCTGAATCTGCTTCAGGCTCATAGGCCACATCATCATCAACATCATCATCACCATCAAAACAAAAACCATTACCAGGAAAAACAGAATTACCATCAACATAAACAAAAAACATTACCAGGAAAAATAGAATTACCATCATCATTAACAAAAAACATTACCTGGAGAAAGATCATCATCATCATCATCATCATAAACAATCAAAAGCCAAGCTGCGCCCTACCAAGTACCTGAATCTGCTTCAGGCTCATAGGCCACATCATCTGCTTGCTTTGGCTTGGCTTCGGTGCTCTGCGAACACAATTGGGTTTGGGTGATCTTGATTTGGCTTCGGTGCTCTGCGAACACGATTGGGTTTGGGTGATATTGATTTGGCTTCGGTGCTCTGCGAACACGGTTGGGTTTGGGTGATATTGATTTGGCTTCGGTGCTCTGCGAACACGGTTGGGTTTGGGTGACATTCTGGAAATTGGAAATTGCTACGCCTTGCCACGGGGAATGAGTGTGAAGGAACCTTCCCGTTTGCTTACACTGGGGAAATTGGAAATTGTTACGCCTTGCCACAGGGCGTGAGTTTGAAGGAACCTTCCTGTTTGCTTGCACTGGGTAATGGTTACTGTGGGTTTAGCTTTCGTAGACCGCTACTGCGCCTCAGCTCGGACTACTGCCCGACAGCATGGAGGAAAGTTCTTGGCCTCTTTCAAGACGACATGTCGGCAATGGGACAACTAGTAGCCCCATTTTCTTTTTTAGTTGTGAAAGGAATTTCACCCCAGGAGGTGGCTCTCCCGACACAAACCAGTGACATCCAGGGTTCAGTTCGAATGGCGTTGCCACTCATACAAAAGAGTAGGCAAACTGATATGATAAGAATCTATCTCCCATTGGTGTATGGCCCCAGTGAAAGCAAACGGCTGGCCCCCTTAACCTCACACCTTGTAAAAAGATGTACTATTTATTTATTTATTGATAAGAATCTACCTTGGGCACAAATACTGTGATTGGGTTTATTGGGTGCATGGACTGTGGTTGGGTTTATCGGGTGCATGGACTGTGATTGGGTTTATCGGGAGCATGGACTGTGATTGGGTTTATCGGGAGCATGGACTGTGATTGGGTTTATCGGGAGCATGGACTGTGATTGGGTTTATCCGGTGCATGGACTGTGATTGGGTTTATCGGGTGCATGGACTATGATTGGGTTTATCGGGTGCATGGACTGTGATTGGGTTTATCGGGAGCATGGACTGTGATTGGGTTTATCGGGTGCATGGACTGTGATTGGGTTTATCGGGTGCATGGACTGTGATTGGGTTTATCCGGTGCATGGACTGTGATTGGGTTTATCCGGTGCATGGACTGTGATTGGGTTTATCCGGTGCATGGACTGTGATTGGGTTTATCCGGTGCATGGACTGTGATTGGGTTTATCGGGTGCATGGACTGTGATTGGGTTTATCCGGTGCATGGACTGTGATTGGGTTTATCCGGTGCATGGACTGTGATTGATAGTTGGTGCCAGCACTGTTTCTTTTTGGGCTATGAGCAGGAGCTTCTAGGCAGCTTCCCTGGCTTGCTAACCCAAAGCAAGGTATTGCATCTGGAAGCTGATGGAAGTCATGAGATCGCCTGGTGGGGCGTGGTATGAAGGAGTCTGTTGTATGGCGTTAGAGAGCGGGCTGCTACTTTACCTGGACATAGCTACCATCGCGGTTGACTGCGACTGCAAAGACTGAAGGGCATCCGGAGGGATTCGAACGCTGCACCTTTGTCGTTTCAACGACTGATCAAGCATTGAACCATGCATAGAAACGGGATGAAGCTAAGGCTAGGCTGGCTCAGAGAGCTGCCTAGAAGCTGCTGCTCGTAGCTGAAAAGAAAGGCGATGACCCACCTGACTTCCAATCAAGCCTAGCTTGAGTTCCGGCACGGCTTGCTGGCTTGACTGCTGATCTTTCTCACCACCCCAAGCATCAACATCCATGGAGTCCTGATAAGCGTGGAAAGACCAAGTTTGAGAGGCGAGGTGTATGTGTGAGAGTGTTTGTGTGATTTCATATGTATTTTTGTGTCTGTGCGCGTGTGTGTGTCTTCTCACCGTCCCAAGCATCAGCATCCATGGAGTCCTTGGAAGCGTGAAAAGACCAAGTTTGAGAGGCGAGGTGTATGTGTAAGTGCGAGTGGGTGTGGGTGCATGTGTATGTGTGTGCCTGTGCGCATGTGTGTGTCTTTCTCACCACCCCATGCATCAACATCCATGGAGTCCTGGTAATGGTGAAAATACCAAGTATGAGAGGCCAGGTGTATGTGTGTTAGTGTGAGTGGGTGTGTGGGTGTGAGTGCATGTGTGTGTCTGTGTGCAAGTGTGTGTCTTTCGAACTATCCCAAGCATCAAAACATCCATGGAGTCCTGGTAAGGGTGGAAAGACCAAGTTAAAGAGGCGAGGTGTATGTGTGTGAGTGCAAGTGTGTGTGTGTGTGAGTGCAAGTGTGTGTCTGTGTGCAAGTGTGTGGCTTACTCACCACCCCAAGCATCAAAACATCCATGGAGTCCTGGTAAGGGTGGAAAGACCAAGTTTGAGAGGCGAGGTGTATGTGTGAGTGCAAGTGTGTGTGTGTGTGTGAGAGTGCAAGTGTGTGTCTGTGTGCAAGTGTGTGGCATACTCACCACGCCCAGCATCAGCGTTCATGGAGTCCTGGTAAGGGTGGACAGACCAAGTTTGAGAGGGGAGGTGTATGTGTGTGAGTTCAAGTGTGTGTGTGTGTGTGTGTGTGTGAGTGCATGTAGGTGGCTTACTCACCACCCCCAGCATCAGCGCTCATGGAGTCCTTGGAAGGGGGGACAGCCAAGGTGTGCTTGTGAGTGAGTGTGAGCTTGTGTGGGCGTGTGTGAGTGCATGTGTCTACGTGTGTCTATGTGCATGTGTGTGTCTCTCTCACCACCCCAAGCATCAGCATCCATGGGGCCCTTGAGGGGGGGACAAACAATGTATGGTTGTGAGTGAGTGAGTGTGAGTACGTTTGAGTGCATGTGTGTACGTGTGTGTCGGTGTGCATGTGCGTGTCTTTCTCACCACCCCAAGCATCAGCACCCATGGATTTTTGGCAAGGGTGGAAAGACCAAATATGAGAGGCGAGATGTGTACGTGAGTGTGTTTGTGTGTGATGGGGTGGAGGGGGGGATAACTGGTGGGAGAAGGCCAGTTGGGCGATGTGTGTGTGAAAGTGTGGTGTGTGTGTGGTGTGGCGTATGTGTGGTATGGTGTGTGGTGGGTTTGAGGGGTGGTGTGAATGAGTGGCACCTCAATCCCCAGGTAACTTGATGGTACTCAAAGCCCAAGACTTGCACGTTCTGCGAAGCCCCCCTTAGCACAATTGTTGAAGCACAGACCAAATGCACCGTACGCATTCGTTACGGTCCGAATTTGACAGGGAATGCTTGCGCGTACGGTTTTTTGTGTGCTCACAGCCCGGATGACACAACCCCGGGCCTCACCTGCATTTTCCAGGGAGAAAACGGAGATGCGGAGGAATATCGACTTTCAGGCGCGCGCTAGGCGAGAAGCAATGCTGAAATATATGGCGCAAATAATGGCGAGGGAGATGGTGACAGCACTAGGGCAAGGCAGGCAAGGGAATGGCAGAAGTACGAGTTTCTAGAGAAGGACCGACAGGTGGGAAAAAGGAAGACGATATTTCGGAAGAGAAGGACAGGGTCTCAGTGAGCTCGATTCGTCGGCCAAGAAGACCCAACAATAGAAAGGGAATACGAACGAAAGGACGATAAAATAACTAGAGGAAGACAATGCCAGGAGGCGTGGCTCCGGAGTCGGCAGCTGTTGTCTGACATTGCCCACGCCCGGTACTAAGAGGTAATGAGATCAAAAATTCAAAATCCCGTGACGGTGCTAGCTATCCCTCGCCCCGAGTCTACTTACTCATCACTTCGAGCCATCCTATCCCTTCCTCTCATGGATCACGTCTCGCAGATAGTTATACTTATATTCATAACCTACATTTGATGCTACCCTAACCGATTTTGTGTCACCTCCCAAGCTGGGTGCTAGAAATGTCAAGCTTAACAACGCTCCCTTCACAGGATGGTCGTCCAAAACGAGGGGTTCCGCGTACCACGTTCTCCCTCTCCGATTTGAAGCAAGGCCGGGGCCAGCAGGACCGGCTATCCAAACACAACCTCGAAATTGCTATGGACGAGCTCGACGAGCTCGACCAGCATAATGATTTCATCCATTCTGCCACTTCCGCAAAATCCGAATCTGCCACAGTCTCCCTCTTCGGACGCATGCGCGAGAAGCAGAAGTCCAATCCAGTTGGTGCATCCTCCCTGAAATCCAAAGCCTCTCAGGGATCCCCTAGCAGGTGCTCAATTGCATCACACTTCTCCACGAGGTGCTCCGGAATGTCTGGCCCCTCCAGGATGTTGTCTCTGTCTGTCACATCCGTGAATGCGGGGGAGATGCTCTCCATGCACTCTCTCCGTTCACAGATGGGGGCGAGAAAGGACAGGCGTGTGAGTGAAGCACGCATGCATGCATATGTATATGTGTGTCTGTGTGCATGTATGTATGTGCGTACATGTGTGTGTACATGTATGTTTGTTCAGTTCAGTTGGGAGGTTGGGTGGATGGATGGATGGATGGGTGGATACATGGATGGATGGATGGGTGGATAGATGGATTGATGGCTGGGAGGAAAGATGAAAGGATGGATGGATGGGAGGATGGATGGATGGATGGGAGGATGGGTGGGTGAGTGGGTGGGGTTGTGGTTGGTTGGTTGGATGGTTATATGGATGGGTGGGTGGGTGGAAGGATGGATGGATGGATGTTTTGATGTTTTGATGGATGGATGGATGGATGGATGGATGGATGGATGGTTGGACGGAAGGATGGATGTATGTATGCGTGGATAGATAGGTGGATGGATGGATGGATGGATGGATGGATGGATGGATGGATGGATGGATGGATGGATGGATGGATGGATGGATGGACGGTTGGATGGATGGAGGATGAGTGGGTGGGGTTGTGGTTGGTTGGATGGGTGGGTGGGTGGAAGAATGGATGGTTTGATGGATGGATGGGTGAGTGGATGGATAGATGGATGGATGCATGCATACATGGATTGATCGGTGGGTGGGTGGGAGGGTGCGTGGGATTGATGAATGGATGGATGAATGGATGGGTGGGTGGATGGATAGGTGGATGGGTGGGGTTGTTGTGGGTTTATTAGATGGTTGGATGGATGGATGGATGGATGGATGGATTGGATTGGATTGGATGGATGGGTGGATGGGTGGGTGGTCAAGTGGGTAGGGTTGATGGTTGGATGGATGGATGGATGGATTGGATGGATGGATGGGTGGGTGGGTGGTCGGGTGGGTAGGGTTGATGGTTGGATGGATGGATGGGTGGGTGGGTGGTCGGGTGGGTAGGGTTGATGGTTGGATGGATGGATTGGAATGGATGGATGGATTGGATTGGATGGGTGGGCAGGCGGATGGATGGATGGATGGATAGGTTGGTGGTTGGGTGGGTAGGGTTGATAGTTGGATGGTTGGATGAATGGATGGATGGGTGGGTGGGCGGGTGGGAGGGCAGGTGGATGGATGGAGGGATGAATGGGTTGGTGGTTGGGTGGGTAGGGTTGATAGTTGGATGGTTGGATGAATGGATGGATGGGTGGGTGGGCGGGTGGGAGGGCAGGCGGATGGATGGATGGATGAATGGGTTGGTGGTTGGGTGGGTAGGGTTGATAGTTGGATGGTTGGATGGATGTATGGGTTGGTTGGTTGGATGAATGGATGGGTTGGTTGGATGAATTGATGGGTTGGTTGGATGGTGGGCGGGCGGGCGGGCGGATGGGTGGAAGGATGGATGGTTGGATGCGTAAGTTGTCGGGTTTGTTTGAGTAAATTGGGGTTGGATTGGGTTGGGTTGATTTGGGTTGGGTCAATTTGGGATGTATTGGGTTGATTTGGGTTGTGTTGGGTTGGGTTGATTTGGGTTGGGTAAATTTGGGATGTATTGGGTTGATTTGGGTTGGGTTGTGTTGGGTTGATTTGGGTTGGGTTGATTTGGGTTGGGTCAATTTGGGATGTATTGGGTTGATTTGGGTTGGGTTGTGTTGGGTTGATTTGGGTTGGGTTGTGCTGGGTTGTGCTGGGTTGTGTTGGGTTGATTTGGGTTGGGTCGATTTGGGTTGTGTTGGGTTATGTTGGGTTGATTTGTGCTAGGTTGGGTTGATTGCGGTTTAGTTGGGCTGGGTTGGGTTGCTTTGAGTCGGGTTGATTTGGGTTGGGTTGGGTTGATTTCGGTTGGGTTGCTTTGGGTTGGGTTGCTTTGGGGAGGGTTGACTTAGGTTAATTTGTCTTGGGTTGATTTGATTTGTGTTGGGTTGATTTGGGTTGGGTTGGGTTGCTTCGGGTTGAGTTGGGTTGAGTTGGGTTTGGTTGGGTTGCTTTGGGTTGGGTTGGGTTGATTTTTGTTTGGTTGGTCTGATTTCGGTTTGGTTGGTCTGATTTCGGTTGGGTTGGTCTGATTTCAGTTGGGTTTGGTTGCTTTGGTTGGTTTGGTTAGGTTTGGGTTGCTTTGGGTTGGGTTGGGTTGCTTTGGGTTGGTGCTGGGTTGATTTCGGTTGGGTTGGTCTGATTTCAGTTGGGTTTGGTTGCTTTGGGTTGGGTTGGTTAGGTTTGGGTTGCTTTGGGTTGCTTTGGTTTGGTTAGGTTTGGGTTGCTTTGGGTTGGGCTGGGTTGATTTCGGTTGGGTTGGTCTGATTTCAGTTGGGTTTGGTTGCTTTGGGTTGGTTTGATTAGGTTTGGGTTGCTTTGGTTTGGTTTGGTTAGGTTTGGATTGCTTTGGGTTGGGTTGGGTTGCTTTGGATTGGGCTGGGTTGATTTCGATTGGGTTGGTCTGATTTCGGCTGTGTTGGTTTGCTTTGGGTTGGGCTGCTTGTGGCTGATATATTTGTCTGATTAACAGCCCTGTGGTTCATATTGGCATATTGTGTTTGCCTTTTGGACACTCTGTGGTAGCCTGTATCCCTGTGTCTGATTTCTTTGTCTTATGAACAGTCTTGTGGTTCCTAGTGGCAGAATATATTTGCCTTTTGAGCACTCTGTGGTAGCGTAAAACCTGTGTCTGATTTCTGTGTCTTATGAACATTCTTGTGGTTGCTCGTGGCAGGGTCAATTTGCCTTCTTAGGAGTCTGTGGTAGCCTGTAACCCTGTGTCTGATTTCTTTGTCCTACGCATATGGTTAAAATTGTATCGGGCCCAATGGCGTACAATATATATATATATATATATATATATATATATATATATATATATATATATATATATATATATATATACATATACATATATATATATACATATATATATATATATATACACACACATATACTCGATATCATACTCGACAACCCTACATGCTTTTTATTTTAGCCCTTCCTTTCATGGTTGGGCAAGTCCCTTTAGCCTATTTGGCCTACCCCTGGACTGTAACATACATACATACATACATTCATACATACATACATACATACATACATACATACATACATACATACATACATACATACATACATACATACATACATACATACATTCATGCAACCCTACTTATGAACAGTCCTGATGCCTGCTTGTGACCTCCTCACAACCAAAACATATTAACAAGGTATCTGACCTTACCGATCACCACAATCATTTCAACTCAGAAATCCGGAGGGTACCTGGAGCGCTCACTCTCTACATCAGTATCCGGCAAATTCTCAGCCGATGACCCCTACAGCACAAACTCTTTGGCCGATCTCCAGAGGTCTTCTGTTGGGTTGTGTGCAGCGGTGAGGAAGCAAAGGTCTAAGTGATTTATTCGCACCACATTTACATATTTGCCGACCTTAATTTGTTTAAATCGTTTACATATTTGCCGACCTTAATTTGTGTAGATTTAAGGTTGTGTAGATTTACAAGGTCAATTTATTTTATTAGCAAAACAACTCTAAATATTGACCGTGTAAACTTATTTGTCCTTAATTTTTGTAGATTTGTAGTCAATTTATTTTATTAGCAAAGCAACTCTTTGGTTGATCGCCAGAAGTCTTATATTGCGTTGAGTGCAGCGGTGAGGAAGCAAAGGTCTAAGTGATTTATCATTACCACATTTAAACCTCTTTTTATCTAACTTGTGTATAGGGAGCGGCAAATAGGTCTATGTGGGCCCAGCCGATAGATCTATATAGGTCTATATAGGGCAATATAGACCTACATCTGCCCTATTGGTACACCAAGGAGGCCTCTGAAAAATCTGGTATTTATTTCTCCCTATTTGTGTACTTTTTTAGTCAATTTATTTTATTAGCAAATAAACTCTCTGGCCGATTGCCAGAGGTCTTATATTAGGTTGAATGTAGCAGAATGAAAGCAAAAGTCTAAGTGATTTATTTCTACCACATTTAAATATTTTAATCTTGCTTCATGTAAACTTTTAGTCAAATTATTTTAGTAGCAAACACAACATTTGGGCCGATGGCCAGAGGTCTTATATATTGCGTTGAGTGCAGCGGTTAGAAAGCAAAAGTCTAAGTGATTTATTTCTACCACATTTTGATATCTTTTTATCTGACTAGCGTTCCTTTTGAATCGATTTATTTCATTAGCAAATAAACTCTCTGGCCAATTTCCAGAGGTCTTATATTAGGTTGAGGACTGCAGTATGAAAGCGAAAGTCTAAGTGATTTATTTCTACAACATTTAAATCTCTTTTTATCTGACTTGTGTACCTTTTTAGTCGATTTATTTTATTAGCAAACAAACTCTCTGGCCGTTTCCAGGTGTCTTATATTAGGTTGAGTACGGGGGTAAGAAAGCAAAGCAAAAGTCTAAGTAATTTATTCCTACCACTTCTGAATATCACTTATCTGACTTGTGTACCTTTTTAATCAATTTATTTCATTAGCAAATAAAATCTCTGGCTGATTGCTAGAGGTCTTATGTTGGGTTGAGTACAGCGGTAAGAAAGCAAAAGTCTAAGTAATTTATTTCTACCACAGTTGAACTCTTTAATCTTACTTGTATACTTTTTTTAGTCGATTTATTTTATTAGCAAGCACAACTTTTTGGTTGATTGCCAGAGGTCTTATATAGCGTTAAGTGCAGCGGTTACAAAGCAAAAGTCTAAGTGATTTGTTTCTACCACATTTAGATATCTTTTATCTGACGTGTGTACCCAGGTTGCCAGAGGTTTTATATAGCGTTGAGTGCAGCGGTCAGGGCGCAAAGGTCTAAGTGCAGACATGCAAAAGCAGGGTAGGCTGGGTGGTGGTCTTTATGTAGTCTGTCCTCTGCCAAGCATATGTGTGTAGTAAACATATGTATGCGTGCTAGTAAGCAAACACATATTCGAGGCTTGGGTTGCACACTTTTCCACGTTTATGTCAACCCTACATCCTATCACCCCCAATTACCCACATGCCACTATATATATAGAGAGAGACAGAGACATCCATCCATCTATCCATCTAATCATCCATTCCTTCCTTCCTTCCTTCCTTCCTTCCTTCCTTCCTTCCTTCCTTCCTTCCTTCCTTCCTTCCTTCCTCCTTTCCTTCCTTCCTTCCTTCCTTCCTTCCTTCCTTCCTTCCTTCCTTCCTTCCTTCCTTCCTTCCTTCCTTCTTTCCTTCCTTCCTTCCTTCCTTCCTTCCTTCCTTCCTTCCTTCCTTCCTTCCTTCCTTCCTTCCTTCCTTCCTACCTTCCTTCCTTCCTTCCTTCCTCTTCCTTCCTTCCTTCCTTCCTTCCTTCCTTCCTTCCTTCCTTCCTTCCTTCCTTCCTTCCTTCCTTCCTTCTTTCCTTCTTTCCTTCCTTCCTTCATTCATTCATTCATTCATCCATTCATTCATTCATCGCATGCCTGCTTGCTTGCTTGCCTGCCTACTTTGCTCACCCATTTATACCGCACCCATTGTACCATACCCATTTGTACTGTACCCTTGCAAATCGTAACCAGTTGTACTGTACCCGTACTTTGCTCACCCACTTGTACCGCACCCATTTGTACTGTACCCATTTGTACTATACCCACTTGCACTGTGCCCAGTTGTACCATACCCGTACTTTGCTCACCCATTTGTACAGTACCCATTTGTACTATACCCACTTGCACTGTACCCAGTTGTACCATACCCGTACTTTGCTCACCCACTTGTACCGCACCCATTTGTACTGTACCCACTTGCACGTACCCAGTTTGTACATACCCATACTTTTGCTCACCCATTTGTACCCGTCCCCATTTCTACTATACCCACTTGCACTGTATTCCAGTTGTACCATACCCCGTACTTTGCTCACCCCACATTGTACCCACCCATTTTGTACTGTACCCACTTGCACCGTACCCAGTTGTACTACCCATACTTTGCTCTCACCACCCATTTGTACCGTCCCCATTTCTACTATACCCACTTGCACTGTAACGAATCCCAGTTTGTACCATACCCGTACTTTGCTCAAACATTTGTACTGCCACTTACTGCAATGTGTAGGCACAGGATCTGAACATTGGTAGCTGCGCTGACAGTGCTGTGTCGCTCCAATGGCTCACCGAGTTTCTCTCAAAAGTGAGTTTCAATAGAGACATGATACAATCTGTGGTTGAGTTTCAATAGAGACATGATTCACATTGTATGGTTGAGTTTCAATAGAGACATGATACACATTGTATGGTTGAGTTTCAATAGAGACATGATACACATTGTAAATGGTTTTGAGTTTCAATAGAGAACAAATGAAATACACATTGTATGGTTGAGTTTTTTCAATAGAGACATGATACAACAATTGTATGGTTGAGTTTCAATAGAGACATGATGCACATTGTATGGTTGAGTTTCAATAGAGACATGATATACATCGTATGGTATTCAATTGGTACATGATATTGGATATGGCAATGCTATTAGGTAGGTGCTGTGTCGTTCCAATGGCTCTCTCAAATCGGAATACTGTCTGGGTGTCTAGATATGAGGTCTCAAAGGGGGGGAGGGGGGGGGGGGGGGGGGGGGGGGGGGGGGCAGGGGTCAAAATTACAACTTCCGAACATGCGGTCAGCCAATCTTCATTTCCCTTTAGTCCGCCTCCCTCCTCGCTTGTTGTGGGAAGGTAGCTGTACCCCCGTGCCCCCCCCCCTTGGAAGTATTATACTACAATTTAAATTGATGTATCTTAGCTAAGATATTTATTTGTATGTGTGTATATTTCAAATGTATGTTGTAGTGTATATTATCTGAATGTGGTATTAGTGTATATAATTTAAATGTACGTTATTAGTGTCTAATATTAATTTAAATGTACGTATTAGTGATATAATTTAAATGCTAACGTATTACGGTGTATTATTTAAATGTAACGTATCTCAAGTGGTATTATAATTCAATGTGTAGTAGTCGTGTGCAATTCCAAATCTTATGTAGTAGTGTATATAATCAATGATAGGTGATATGTGGTGTGCATTTCATTATGTGTAGTGTATATAATTCAAATGTAGGGTAGTAGTGTGTGCAGATTCAATCTATGTAGTAGTGTATGTAATTTCAAATTTAATGTATCGTGAATACGTCAACTTCGTCGTTCCGCCTGTTCGCACTTCCAGGATGCGATGCAAATACTCCACAAAGCAAAGGCATATGCGACCAATGGCAGGTGAGTGGGGTATAGAAAATAACATAGAATAATGCATAGTGAAGCACACAGGATGATCAAACTCCACAGGCAAGGCAATGCCTTACATGCAGGTGAGTGGGGATCATAATTACTGTAAATAATAGATATCAATGATAATAGCGTAAATAGGCACACCAGGATGATCAAAACTCCACAAAGCAGGCAATGCCTACATGGCTAGGTGAGTGGGGGATAATAAATAAACTAATAAGCCTTCATCGACGAGGCGTCGGAGGTTAAAGGGGGCCAGCTCGGTTGACTATTGCACTTTGGGGCCGGACACGGAAAGCAAAGGGGCCAAAAAAAAAAAAATTGGGGCCCTGCATGGACAGATGTGTGGGTGATTAATAAGTAATAAGCTAATATAAACCTTTGTGAGAGGCGTGAGGTAAATCCAGGGGGCCCAGCCGGTTTACCATATGCACTGGGGCCAAAACAAGTAAAGACAATAGCCCTAAATAAATGGCAAGTGAGTGGGGGGTAAACAAATAATATGAATAACATAAATATATATGTATAAATACACAATATAACGCCTTATGACACACGTGAGAGTGAGATCAAATCAATCAATAACTCAAATCAAGTCAACCATCAAAACGGTTAAACACATCAATACGGTTACAGAATCCTCGTACCCCAAAACAAATGCCTGCTCGCAACTCGTAGAGCTCCCCATCAAGGTACACACTATTGTTTTGGGCCTGGGCCCCCCAGGCGGGTCACCTGTTGTCACCGTCCGCAACCACCGCCCTACGAACGAAGTCTGACATGTCAGCCAATAGTCCTCATACTAACTGGCTCGGTCCCGTTCGATTCCGCTGGCCAAGCTTCTCCGCCAATTTTCTGCGCGCTTGCACGCTTGGCTAGCTTTCTATTTCAGCTACGAGTCAGCAAGCTTCTAGGCAGCTCCCCTGGCTGGCTAATCTAGCCACACCGTAAAGCAACCTAGTGCTAAGTCTTGAAGCTACAAAAACAGCCTCTAGCCCTGCTGGAAATTGAGTAGCCCATGGCTGCTCAGCGGAGCTGATAGAAGTCTGTTGACAGGACTGAAATTGTCTGACTATATTACATAATATCATGTAAATCCTTTATTCCCTGATGATAATAATTAACATAGCCGACCCCTACACATGTGTGGAGGGTGCAACATTTGCCTACTAGCTTTGTGATGCAATCCCAGGGCAGTACAGGAGGCATAGGTAAGATAGACGCCTGGTGTGGCGTGGTGTTAAGGGAAGCCCGTCGTCGCGGGGGGAGCGTCTCCTACCTCAACTGACAAGCTAGCCATTCGCGGTTGCCATACCGACCTGCAAACGCCAAGAGAGCGACCGAGGGGGAGTCGAACCCGCCGCCCTTCTTCTCAACGACTGGTCTACATTAGACCTTGTGTATCACTGAAAGGGCTTAGATGCATTTGAATACAATAAGAGATAGTACGCTCATAGACGAGGCGTGAGATAGGGGGGCAGTCAGTTCACTTGCGCTGGGCCAACCACCAATTGTGATATTCTTTTGTGGTTTGCTACTCGCATTTAGGTCGTGGCATTTTTGTCCATTATACAGCTTAATCTCTTATATTTGTTGGCATGTTGCCCCCACACGATTTGTTGTGGCATGGTTGCCCCACACGATTTTGTTTCAAGTTTCTGATAGGCCAGTTAGGGTCGGCAGACTGTGTGTTGCGACGCAACCTGATTCCAGACAATTCCCCCAAGAAGCAGGTGAATACCTTTTGGAGGGAGTATCTTTTGGTGTGCATGCAATTGCAAATCAGGGTGGGTGGGATGGTTGTTGTGTGGTGTGTGGGGGGCGGGGGGGGGGGCAAACCGCTACAAGCTCCCCACATACACAACATATACACGTACACTAACATAAGACGAATACACCATACACAGACACTACATCACACAACATAACACTTACACGTACATAGACTGAACATACAGCGATACCACACACCATACACATACATATAACATGTAAACCACATAGACTGACAGTATCACTATACACATACCACATACACATACATAACACGTACACGTACACGTACTCCTAGACTGGCATACCAAAACACATCACATAACATACCATACATATACACGGTAAAGCGAGTAACATAGACGACATACACATATCACCAGTGCAACACATACAGCATACATAATACGACGCCACACATCGTACACGTACACGTACATGAGACTGGCATACACATACACACACATACACATACATATACATAACACTAAGCGACATAGACCTGACATACACACTACACATACACACCATACACATACAATCCGGTAATAACGACACATAGACTAATGAACTAAGCACGATACACATATTCCCACACATACACAATACATATACACGTAAACGTACACAGACTGACATACACACTAGCTAGAACCATATATAACACACACATAACACATAAGCCGTATACAATTAATAAGCAATGTAAAGCGAACAAACTGACATACACATCACGTACACACAACAACAACATACATAACACGTAAACGTACATACTCCTGACATAAACATACACATCACAGCACAGCCATACACACACATACCATACACACCATAAGACATAACAAACGACAAAGACTGACCATATACAAACCCCTTCTTGGCTGTTTTCCAGTGGTGGAGAGGTAGTCGGCAACTCACTGGCCCCGACACTGTAAGCTACTTGGAACTCATGACAATTGTTCCCCACCAGAGTGTATTTCCAGAGTTACCTATTTTAATGTGGGTGAGTTGTGGGATTGGGTCAAGTTGTGGGGAGTTGTGGTCACCGTTGTGGTTGTGGGTGAGTTAGTGGGTCAGATTGGGGGAGTTTGTTCAGTTGTGGGGAGTTGTGGTGAGTCGTGGGTCAGCCTTTGTGGTGTGGTTGATCATTGTGGAGATTTGGATCAAGTTGTGGGATTGTGGTCAGTTGTGGAGTTGTGGGAGTGTGTGGGTCACCTTGGTGGTGGGTGAGTATGGAGGTTTGGTGAGTTGGTGTTTGGTCATTTGTGGTGATTGTGGTGATGTGGGTCACCTTTGTGGTGGGGGTAAGTGTGGGCAGTTGCGGAGTGTTGGTCAGTTGTGGTGCAGTTGTGGTCACTTTGTGGTGTGGTGAGTTGTGGCTGAGTTGTGGGTCAGTGTGGAGAGTGGGGATTCGGGTCACCGTTGTGGTGTGGTGAGTGTGTGAAGTGGTGGGGAGTTGATGTGGAGTATTTGGGTGACGTTGGTGGGGAGATCGTGGGCAGTTGAGCGTTTGTGGAGTACAAATTTTGGTGGCGGATGAGAGTTTGTGATGTGGATTAGTAGCCAGTCTGGTGTCATTGCAGTCAGTGGGTAGTGTGTCATTGTGACTAATGTGTGAGTGGTGGAATAAATGCACGTGTGTGAGTTTGGAGAGTTGTGTCAGTGTGTGTCAGTTGTGTCCAGTTGTGGTGAGTGTGCCAGTTGTGGTGAGTTTGTGTCATGTTGCGGTGAGTTGTGTCCAGTTTGTGTCGTGGTAGTGAGATAGTGCCAGTGTGTATGAGGCCAGTTGTGCAGTTGTGTCAGTTACAATGGACTTGTGTCAGTTTGTTGAGTTGTGTCATTGTGGTGGAGTTTGGTCATTGTGGTCGAGTTGTGCTGTTGTGGTGAGTTGTGGCACGTTATGTCAGTTGTGGTGAGATTGTGGCAGTTGTCCACCACTCCCTCTTCTTCTACCCAACCCCATACCACAAGGTGCTAAGGTTTCAGGGCACCTTAGCTATGTAAAGTTGTGGCTTTGTTCTTTAGCATTGATCCCCTACCCCAACCCCAACCCCAACCCATTTCTCACCAGTCGCACTTCTAACCTTTAATGAATATCACCTTTGATGGTGTCAGTTGTGGCTGTGCATAGAGCATGTACCCCCCCCTAAACAACAATAGCAACAACAACAACAACAACAACAACAACAAACAACAACAAAAACAACAACAAACAACAACAACAACACAACAGAAACAACAACAACACAACAGCAACAACATCAGCAACAACAACAACAACAGCATCACAACAGCCAACAACAGCAACAAGAACCAACAACAGCACAACAACAACAATAACAACAACACCATCCACACACAACAACAACAACAACAACAACTATACAACAACAACACAACAACAGCATCAATCAACAACACAACACACAGCAACAACCAAGCAACAATAACAACAGCAGAACCAACAAGCAGACAATAACACACAAGCACCCCCACCCCCTCCACAACTCCCCAAAATCCCACAACCTCCCAACCCTGTGATGATATCGTGTCCGTGCTTACGGTCCTCTCCCAACCTCGCAACCTCCTAACATCCAAACAACCCAACTCCCAACCTCCAACTCCGCAAACCTCCCAACCCCAACCACCCCATAACCCCCATACTCCAACCTCTCCAACCTCCCATACCCTAACTTTCAACCTCCCTATCTCCTTAACTCCCAAACTCCTACATCCCCTACCTCCTAACCCCCAACCTACCAACCATACCACCTACCAACCTACCATCCTCCCACTTCCCATCTCTCCTAACTTTCCAACCTCCAACCTCCCTATCTCCTACCGTCATACCTCCCACCTCCAAACCTCCAACACTCCAGACCTCCCAACCTCCCAACCTCCCAACCTCCCACCTCCCACCAACTTCCCAACCACCAGTAAGATCCCTACCCATCTTTCCAGCCACCATCACCCTTTCCAACCAATCCAGCCACCATGGAGCAACCATTCTGCCAAACAGGGAGCTACTTGAGAATCAACAAAGGGGTGGCTCGCCACGGACAACATATATATGAAATGGAGTCCCTTTTGCTGTAAGTACCCTCACGAGATTGTCCTGTGTTTGCTTCACACTCAACTGTGTCTTCACCTTTTATTGCTTGGTCTGTAGTCGCCCACGGCAACAAATCTATGGATGAATGCATTTGCTGGTAGTACCTCACGAGGTTGTCTGTACTGCTTCACACTCAACTGTGTCTTCAACCTTTATGATGATGATTACAGTTTTGGCGGAGCCCCCACTTCAAGGAGGCGGGTTACCCCATTTGGTGCCGTCCGCCGACCATCCCGACCATCCGACCGAGACAAGCCTGACACGTCATCCAACTGGTCTCTCGTAACAAACTCCCCTCCGTTGCCACCTGTCGCTACATGGCAAACACTCTCCGCCATTTTTTAGCGTCGCATGCGACGCTGCATAGAACTTGTTCCTGGTGCCCTCCTGGACTCCAAATGTGCCCTGGCTGTCAAGC
Source organism: Microglena sp. YARC (assembly GCA_022414725.1). Classification (NCBI taxonomy): domain Eukaryota; kingdom Viridiplantae; phylum Chlorophyta; class Chlorophyceae; order Chlamydomonadales; family Chlamydomonadaceae; genus Microglena; species Microglena sp. YARC. Next base: position 67,832,534 of record CM039463.1, read on the forward strand.
TCAAGTGGACTTACTCTATGGGTTGGTATGTAGTCGCCCACTGTAAAGAGAGTGGGACTTACTCTATGGGTTGGTATGTAGTCGCCCACTGTAAAGAGAGTGGGACTTACTCTATGGTGGTAATGTAAGTCCGGCGCCACACCTGTAAAGAGATCGTGGACTTACTCTATGGGTTGTCTGTAGTCGCACCCCACTGTAAAGAGAGTGGGAACTTACTCTATGGGTTGTCTGTAGTCCCCACTGTAAAGAGAGTGGACTATACTCTATGGGTTGGTATGTAGTCGCCCACTGTAAAGAGAGTGGACTTACTCTATGGTTGTCTGTAGTCCGCCCACTGTAAAGAGAGTGGGACTTACTCTATGGGTTGGTATGTAGTCGCCCACTGTAAAGAGAGCCTGATCGGCAGGGATTGTTTTCCAGCCAGCTACACAGGAATAGGCACCCTCTGTGGGATGGAGGGACAAACGAGAAGGGCTGAGTTTATCTGTCTTTCTAACATGTCTACGCATATGCCTGTCTGCCTGCCTGCCCTGTCTGTATGCCTATCGTGTCAGTCAGTCTGTTTGTCTGTCTTGCTCGACACTCTGCGCGGATCGGTAGAGCGTCTGTGGGATACAGGGGAAAACGAAGAGGGCTGACTACAGACCATTGAATGACTGGTTTGTACAAGGGCGCAGTATCTGCTAATAAAAGGCAGAGTGCGCCGTGGGTTCAATTCTCACTGGTTTCCGGAGGTCTGTGGTCGCCCACTACAACTTATCTATGGATGGGCATCATTTAAGTAACTACCTCACAAAGTAACATGTAGTGCTTCACACTGTTGTGCTCCACACTGTAGTGCTCCACACTGTATTGCTTCACACTGTAGTGCTCCACACTATAGTGCTCCACACTGTAGTGCTCCACACTGTGGCATCACCCTTTTACGGCTTTTTTGCGGGGCGGAGCCCCCTTCTGTGTGGGTGGGCGGGGCGGATCCTAACTGCCCACCTCACCAGGTTACCTTGAAACTGACACACTCGCCCTTAGACTGGCCCACATACACTAAGAATGGCCCACTTACACTAATGATAGCCCACTTACACTAATACTTGGCATCATCTTAACTTATCAACTGTCACACGTACCGTAAGCAACTGCCACACTTACCTTGAAACTGACACACTCGCCCTTAGACTGGCCCACATACACTAAGAATGGCCCACTTACACTAATGATGGCCCACTTACACTAATACTGGCAAACTTAACTTATCACTGTCACACGTACCTTGCAACTGTCACACTTACCTTGAAACTGACACACTCGCCCTTAGACTGGACCCACATACACTAGAATGGCCCACTTACCAACTAATGATAGCCCACTTACACTAATACTCAGGCAAAAACTTAACTTATCACTGTCGCACGTACCTTTCAAACTCCACACTTACCTTAACTGACACAACTTACACAATTTAACGGTACTGGCTCGATATGTCCAGAAATGATACTCTAAAATCATTTGAACCCATTGCGAATGTCCTATGTGTGAACTTCCTAATCCGTTTACACTAATACTTGCACACACCCTAATACCCGGTACTCTGTGGTTGCAGTGATCAGAACTGGAAGTGACCAACTGACGGATATTTGTAGATCCTGGATTGAGTGTGTCAATGCTCTCGGCACGCTGTGGGTGATGACCCTGAGGTAGCATACTCCCCGTTGCTGTCGTTGGGGGGTGGGGGTGGGAGTTGTTGGTGGGGGGGAGGGGGGGGGGGTGTCTTGTTCTGCTGTCGATCTCCAGATTGTGATCGTTGTTTGAGATATGCATTTTGTGGTGTGAATGCGTCATGCTCACGTTGTTGTGTGGGACCAGATACATACTCTCCGGATCTTGCTGTATGTGTGTGTGGGGGGCGCGGTGGGTGTTGGGGGCTTACTCTGCTGTCGATCTCAATTGTGATCATGTTTTTGAGATTTATGCATTTCTGGTTGATTGCTTTCATGCTTGCACGTTGGTGTATACCAGATAGCATACTCTCCGGGATGTGTGCGTTGTGTATTATTGTGTGTGGGGGCGAGGGCGTGGTTGTGGGGGAGGTTGTGTGTGGGGGGTCTACTCAGCTGTCATCTCTCAGATGTGTATCTGTGTCTTGAGATTATGCATTGTGGGTGGATCTCATGCTGCACGCGGTGTGATGACCCAGAGGTTAGCATACTCTCGGATGCTGTGTGATGTATTTGAGAGAGTTCGTGTGTTGTGTTGCTGTTAAGGTGTTGGGGGAATTCTGCTGGGTGGGGGGAAGTGCGGGTGCCGTAATGAGCTACTTTTATAATATATATATTGCCAAACAGCCGAACAGAGAAATAAGCAAAATATTATTATTTGTCAAACAGGCATACAAAGAGACTAACAAAAAACAACCCAATCAACCTAACTATCAATAACTACTTCTACTACTTAGTCCTACCCTACCTACCTTACCTTAACTCATATATAGCATACAAATGCGTTTGATAACACAAATTTACTAAATACATTGATAGCCCTGTTGGGTGGGTGGTGTTTTGGTGAGTGTTGGGCGATCCACATGCAATACAAAGTGTGATAACGGGTGTAAGATGAGACATCTCTCCTTGGAATTGCAGCTTTCAGAATTGATTCAGATTGTGCCTGCCCAACCTCACCCGGCTGAACCCTACCCGCGCCTGCCCCCCCGACCTCACCTGGCTGACCTACCCGCGCCTGCCCAACCCGACCTCACCCGCTACCCTACCCATCCTGCCCCCCCGACCTCACCCTGCGACCCTACCCGCGCCTGCCCCCCGACCTCACCTGCCTGACCCTACCCGCGCCTCCCGCCGAACCTCACCTGGCGACCCCTAACCCGCGACTGCCCCCCGACCTCACCTGGGCGACCTACCCCGCCTCCCCCACCCACGGGCTGACCCTCCCATCCTGCCCCCCCAACCATCACCCGGCTGACTACCCACACCTGCCCCCCGACTTAACCCTGGCTGAACCCTACCCGCCCTGCCCCCCCCGAAACCTTCAAACCTGGCTGCCTACCCCCCTGCCCCCCCAACCTCACCTGGCCTGACCCCACCACACTGCCCCCACGACCTCACCCGGCTACCTTACCCACACCACCCCCCCCCCCCCCCCACCTCGACCTGACTGAACCCACACCTACCCCCCCCCCCGACCTCACCGGCTGACCTTACCCCACACCTACCCCCCCCCCCCCCCCCCCACCCCACCAGTGATCTGTATGAGATGGCTGACTCTTTGAAAAAAGGAGAGGCCCTCATCCTCTGGTTTCCGTAAGCCCTACTTAATGTTTATCACATTACACATTATCACATGTTTCACACACATACGCACCACATACCATCCAATGTTGATGTATGTGTGCGTTATTATGTATGGTGAGATTATGGTGGATCTAGTGATGCGTTTGGCTATGGTGATATGTGATGTATTGATGTGTGTTATGTGATAATGTGGAGTATGTGTGCGTATGTATGTATGTGATCATGTATGTATTGTGCGTATTATGTATGTATATGTGGATGTATGATGCTATTTATGTATGTGTATGGTGGTATGTTGCTATGTGTGTATGGTGATATGTGGATTATGTGTGCGTCATGATGTATGTATATGGTGGATGTATTTGCGTTATTGTATGTATGCTGATAATGGATGTATGTTGCGTTAGTATGTATGGTGTATGGTGATGTAGTGTGCGATTGTGTATGGTTGATATGTGGTGAATGTATTGATGTGCTTATTATGTATGGTGATATGGTGATTGATGTGCCTAATGTTGTGTATGTGATTATGTTATATGTGTCCGTACTTATTATCGTGATATGGTGGATGTAATGTTGCGTAATGCGGTTATGTGATATGGTGATGTATGTTCGTATGTATGTTATGTGATATGTGATGTAACGTGTCGAATATTAGTTATGTATATGTGTATGTAGTGTGCTTATGTGTGTATGGTTATATGTGATGTATGTGTCTTATGTTATGGTGATAATGGTGAAATGTATTGTGCGTAATGTAATGTATGGTATATGGTGGATTATGTGTGCGTTATGTGTATGGTGATAAGTGTATTGTTTGCGTTTATTTTGTTATGTGATATGGTGATTTACTTTTCTATATGTATGGGATATGTATGTATGTGGCGTATGTATTGTCATGGTGATATGTGATGTATTGTGTGCGTATATGTATGTATATGTGATTAGTGTCGTATGTATGTATTGATATTGATGTATGTCTGCGTATGTATGTATTATATGGTGATGTATGTGGCGTATATGGTTTATGGATATGTGATGTATGCTGTGCGTATTTTGTATGTATGGTTTGTGATATGGTGATGATGTGGTATTTGTATGGTGATATGTGGATTATGTGTGCGTATGTTGTAGGTGATTATGGTGTATGTATGTGTGCTAGTGTGTTATGTGATATGGTGATTATGGGCGATGGGTATTATATTCGTGGATGTATGTTGCGTATGTGTGATGGTGAATGGGTAGTATGTGTGGCGTATGTGTGATATGTTAAAATGGATTATTGTGCGATTATGTATGGTGATATGTGAATGATATTGTGGTATTTATGTATGTGAATTGTTATGTGTGCGTAATGTGTGTATGTTATATGCTGACTGTATGTGCATAGTATTGATATATGGTGGATGAATGTGCGTATTATGTATGTGATATGGTGTATGTATTCTGTATGTGATAGTATGTATGTGTCTATGTATTAATGTGATATTGAATATTGTGCTATTGTGTATTGCAATATTGATGTATGTGCGTATGTATGTATGATATGTGATTATGTGTGCTTAAATGTGTTATTATAATGTGCTAGATGTGTGCTAATTATGTATTAATATGTGATGTATGTGTCCTATGTGTTATGGTGAATTGATTATGATTCTATATATGTATTTGTGATATGTGCATGTGTGCAGTATGTATGGTCGATTATGTGGAATAATTGCGCGATGTATGTAAAGTATATAATGATGATGCTTCGTATGTATGTATTGATATGGTGATTATGGTGCGAGTGTGTATCTGTATGGTGCATGTATTGCTATTTATGTATGGTAATAATGATCTGTATGGTGCTAGTTGATTGTATATGTGGATGTATGTGTCTATGTATGATATGGTATAGCGTGATTGTATTGTGCGTATGTGTTGTTATGGTAATGTATTCATTGTGGTCGACATGTATTGTAAGTATATTTGATGTATGTGGTGCGCTATCGTGTGTATTTGATATGGAGATGTTGGCTATTGTATGTATTTATATTGAGATGTGTGCGTCATTTTATCTGTTATGATATTTGGATGTATGAGTGCTATTATTATTTTGATAGGGGATGTATGTGGCTATGTATGTCATGTGATATGTGGATGTATGGTGCTGTAAATGTATGTATTGATATGCTGATATTGTCGTATTATTAGTATATGTGATGATGTTGCTATGTGTGTATGGTGATAGTGGATGTATGTTTGCGTATTTAATTGATATGTGATATGGTGCGTATGATGTAATGATTTTAATGTATGTATGTTGCGTATGTGTATGGTGAATATTGTGGATTATGTTTGCGTTAATTATGGAAATAATATGGATAAAATTGCTGCTAATGTACTTAATGGTTGATATTGGGGATGTATGTGTGCGTTGGTGTTATTTATATGTGAGTTATGGGTGCGTATGTATGTATCTGATATGGGATGTATTCGTATTGTGTATGTATATGCTGATGTATGTGTGGTATGTATTGTATTGATATGTGGATGTATGTTGCGTACTGTTGTATGGTGATATGTGATTATGTGTTTGCGTTAGTGTTATGTTGATATGGATGGTTATGTGTGCGGATGTATTATGGTGAATATGTAGATGTTGCGTAATGTAATGTATGGTGAATATGGTGAAAATTATTGTGCAGTAGTATGTATTGGTGATTATGTATGTATGCTGTGCGTATTGTCATGTTGATATGGTGATGTATGCCTGTGCTATGTATGCATTGATATGGTGATGTATTGCTGCGTATGTATGTAAAGTATTATTGTGATGTATTTGCTATGTATTTTATATGGTGGATTATTGTGCTATGTGTGTATGTATATGTGAAAGTAATATAAACGCCTGTGGGGCGTGGTTGTTAAGGGACCCGTCTATTGCGCGTGGGACTGGTTCCCCTACTCCTCAACTGACAAGCTACCCATCGTGGTTGAGGACACCTGCAACCCAAGATCGACCAAAGGGGGAGTCAACCCCCCACTCTTCTTCCTCAGCAACCTGGTCTAATGACACATGTACATATGTAGCACCAAAACTCAGGCCCCCTCCCGTTTTAAAAACGATTGTTGGTCAGTTATCTGTGCTTTTTCTTTTTAAGCCCTTCCTACTACAGTTGGCAATCCCTTAGCCTATTGGCCTACCCCTGGACTGTAACTATACATACATACATACATACATACTACATACATACATACATACATACATACAACATATATACATACATTAATACATAATCACATACATACCATACATAATAAACATAATACATACAACATACATACCATACTACATACCATACATACATACACATATGAATGAGGCGGCATTCAATCTGAAGCAGTTGACTCCAATGAACCATTACCCTACGTCCTCAGAAACAACACGACAGACATTATTGTAACACAAGCACCTTGCGCATACCTCGGTGTCATTCTCCTTGTTAACACCTTGTACTGTTGTATACTACCTTTACTATACAAGCACCCTGGCACATACTGCTGTTGTTCATTCTGCTTCATTGCCCACCTGCCTTTTAATGATACAAGCCACCTTGGGCGCATACCTGCATGTGATTCAGCTGCTCATTGCACTGCCTTTTAATGATACAAGCACCTTGCCGCAACCTCTGTGTCAGTCTTGCTCAGTGCACTGCCTTTAATGATAACACGCACCCTGGGCGCATACCTCGTGTTTCCATTCTGCTCATTGCACTGCTTAATGATACAAGCACCTTGGGCTCTACCTGCGTGTTCAGTCTGCTCATTCACTGCCTTTTAATGATACAAGCACCTTGGCGCATACCTGCTTTCAGGTCTGCTCATTGCACTGCCTAATTAATGATACAAGCACCTGGATAACCTCTTGTTCAGTCTTCATTGCACTCCTTTTAATATACAACACTTGGCGCATACCTCTGGTGTTCCATCTGCTCAGCACTGCCTTTTAATGATACAACACCTTGGGCGATACTGCTTTGTTCAGTCTGCTCATTTGCACTGCTTTAATATACAAGCACCTGGGCGCATACCTGCCTGTTTCAGTCGCCATTGCACGCTTTTAATATACAAGCACCTTGGGCGATAAACCTGCTGGTTCAGATCCTGCTCTACTTGCATCTGCCTTTTTAATGATACAAGCACCTTGGGCGCATACCTGCCTGTGTTTCAGTCTGCTCATTGCATCGGGGGCCTTTTAATGATACAAGCACCTTGGGCGCATACCTGCTGTGTCCAGTCTGCTCATTGCCACTGCCGTTTTAAATGATAGCAAGCCACCTTGGGCGGCATAAACCTGCTGTTTTTCAGTCTGCATCATTGCACTGCCTTTTAATGATATCAGGGCAGCCTTGGGCGCATACCTGCTGTGTCCAGTCTGCTTCATTGCACTGGCCTTTTTAATGATAAACACTTGGGCCTGCATACCTGCTCGTGTTCGTCTGCTCAGTTGGCAACTTGCCTTTAATGGGATACACAGCACGCTTGGGCGCATACCTGCTGTGTTCAGTCCTGGCTCATTGCACTGCCTTTTAATGGATATGAGCACGCTTGGGCGCATACCTGGCTGTGTTAGCATCTGCCTCATTGCAACTGCCTTTTAATGATAACAAAGCACCTTGGGCGCAACTACCTGCTGTGTTCAGTCTGCCTCATTGCCAGAGCTGCCTTTTTAATGATACAAGCACCTTGGGCGGCAGTACCTGCTGTGTTCAGTCTGCTCATTGGCAACTTGCCTTTTTTAATGATACAAGCACCTTTTGGGCGCATAACGCTGCTGTGTTCAGTCTGCTCATTGGCACTGCCTTTTAATGAATACAAAGCACGCTGGGCGGGCATAACCTGCTGGTGTTCAGTATCTGCTGCATTGCAAAGCTGCTTTTAATGATACAAGCACCTTGGGCGCATACCTGCTGTGTTCAGTCTGCTTCATTGCACTGCCTCTGTTAAAATGATATCAAGCACCGTGTGGGCGCATTAACGCTGGCTGTGTTCAGTGCTGCTCAATTTGCACCTGCCTTTTAATGATACAAGCACCTTTGGGCGCATACCTGACTGTGTCCAGTCTGGCTCATTGCACTGCCTTTTAATGATACAAGCACCTTGGGGCATACCTTGCTGTGTTTGCAGTCTGCTCATTGCAAATGCCTTTTAATGATACTAGTGCAGCATTGGGCGCATACCTGCTGTGTCCCAGTCTCTTCATAGCACTGCCTTTTAATGATACAAGCACCTTGGGCGCGCCATACCTGCTGTGTTCAGTTCTTGGCTCATTTGCACTGCCTTTTAAATGATACATAGCACCTTGGGCTGCGAATACCCGTGCTAGTGTTCAGCTCTGCTCATTGGCTGCACCTGCGCTTGTATAATATGATACAAGCACCTTGGGCGCATACCTGCTGTGTTCAGAGTCTTGCTCATATGCGCTGCCTTTTAAT
>CM039463.1:67842315-67847315 GCA_022414725.1 Microglena sp. YARC
AAGAGAGAGATTCGACAGACCACCGACCCGATCTACCCCAGCCACCGACGGCGCAACCGACGCATCTACCCCAGCAAACCAACCCAACCAATCCCGACCCAACCCCGCCCCCATGGACCCAACCAACCCGAAACCCCACCGACCATCTACCCCAGGCCAACCCGACCCAAACCCAAACCCGACCCCATCTACGCCCAGCAACCCGCCGACCCAACCTGACCTGAACCGCGACGCCTCTTACTCAAGCCAACCCGACCAACCCAACCCGACCCCATCTACCCAAGCCAACACCGACGCCAACGAACCCCGCATCTACCCAAACCGACCCAACCCAACCCGACCCAATCCTACCCGTGAACGGAGGGCCACACTCTCAGATGCGTTCTGGCTAAGAGCCAACTCTAGTGTGGTGACTGGTGTGGCTTTCACCCACAAAAGCAATCAGGTGGCCCACCGTGCTCGCGCTGATGGAAGCATTAGGCTGTGGAAATGGGCACCTGGAAAACAGGTGGGTCATGGTTATAGATCATGGTTCCCGTGTAAACATAATGTTACCTGTAAAAAATGTGGTATGGAAAATAGATAGATAGATAGATACTTAGATATACCGGAAACACAGGTGGATCATGTTATAGATAATATGTGTGTAAATATATGTACAGTAATGCAGATTTGTATGTATGTATAATATTTATATATATACTAGTGGCGGGTAGCCCGTGTGGGCGGGTGGCCACAACGCAAGACTCTCCTCTCCCCCGCAAATCTGCAAACGCACACCATCTTTCCTCTCTACCTTTTCCCCTTCTTGCTTGCAGATGTGGGCGACTCCCCCTGTCCATACAAACGTAATTCCATCCGCCCCCCCACACACACACACACACAACACACACAAGCACACACACACATACAACATACAGACCGCACACAGATTCCTCTTACTTCCCCCGGCGCTCTCCTACCGGCAATCCACACAGCGCTCTCTTTCCTCTCACCTTTTGCCGCCCAAAGCCTCCCTTCCCCCAACCACCAACACGCACACGCACTCACTCTCGCTCCTCCTACCTCATACCTTCCACTTCGGCTGCGGATTTAAGAAAGAGGGGAAAAGTGCAGGCCAACAACTTGGGGAACGCTCAGCTCCCGATTCACCCGAGAACACCGACCAGTGGCAATTCAAAGGCTTACAAACTTGCAGTTTCATGCTTCTTGTGGCGTGCCCCCAGTTTGATACTCGGTCTATACTCTATGAACAGCACAAATCGTATTTCACGATATTCGATACAAACGAAAAGAGGCTCAGAGATGGGATGAGAGGGTGCCAAGCGCGAAGAAGTGGGCGAGGGGACGGAATGGCCTGGCGATCTGAACAAAGTCAAAATTATCGCAACAACCAGCGCAACATGACGAAGGCGATGCGATGGCATGGCGAAAGGTGCATGGGTGAGATGAAACGGTGGCAACGCTCGCAGGCGGAGAAAACAGCATGACGATGCTGAAAGGTCTGGCTCGATATGAGTCCTGCGTAACTCCTGAGGTTGGAAAGCAAAGGTCTTCACGCCTGCTTGGTTAAGAGCAGCGCTTTGCGTTCATCCTGAGTGGAATGGGGATCGCGTTGTTCAAGTCGACTTTGATTATGAGCGGCTGGGTGTAACCTGCCTTCGGTTCGGGCAGCGTGGGACAACACGTCGACTCTTGTTGGCTTGCCCGGCTCTGTCCAGTTTCTTCCTTGCTACATGCAAAGCTCGCTTTGAAGCGGTTGGCCTGGCGGTGTTGCGGGCCCTCCGCTGTCAAAGGACCGTTGGGCATGCATCATGGTCGCATGATCGCGTGAAGAAGGCAATGAACTGAAACGATTTTATTCTGAGCGGCCATGCATAAGCGAGGTCAGCGATGACCTCCGAGGAAGAAGGGAATGCTCTGGATCTAAATTGCTTGCAGTCATAAGTATGGAGGCAAAATGTGGGGATGAAATGAGCGCGCTGGCGCTTAGCTTTGGCGCATCTGCATTTCCGGCATTTGGAAAATTTCGCGGGCGGGGTGATTGCGAGTTTGAGTTTACAGAAAGTCGGTTGCAAGTGCGGTTTTACACATCGCACGCCATGGCAGCGTGGGTACGCGATAATGGACACACCAGACCGCGACCGCGACCACGACCATGAATTTTCTAGATAGAATAGATAAGAATAGATAGATTAGATAGATAGTAGATAGATAAGATAGATAGTAGATAGATATATTAAATATTATTCGATATAGTTAATATAATATATCTTAAACCCTAAACCCTAAACCCTATACCCTATATATATTATATATATATTAAATATTATTTCGATTATATATATATATATATCGAATAATATCTTAATAGTATAATATAATAATAATCCATTGTAAAGCGATTGTGTCACAGAGCACTCACTTGCATCTCATACCCTTTCTACATTCATACCCTGCCCTGCAATCCCTGCATGTAATGTGCCTGATGGGCCAGACTGACCTTAGTAGCCTGCCTCGTGTGACGGTGTGTGCAGAGCTACCCAGGACTTAATCCACCATTACATTGCACGTGCAAGAAGCACACTCCCTGAATATTTTACCCTGCATGCAATGCTCTGCAGGTCAACAGCCCTGGTGGGGCCACCCGACCATAGTAGCTGGCTTGGCCTACATGACGGATGGCAACCAAGTCACACGGCCTCCGTAAGTGCTCGCCCGTTTCTTTTGCCACCTGACGTTGTGTATGTAACGACAATGACAACATGACAAAAACAGCAGCAACAACCCGCCATACGGCTGATGACATAACAACAACAACAACAACAACAACAAACTATCAACAACAACAAACAACAACAACTAGTCGACGACGCAGCAACAAGACAACAAACAACAAACAACAACAACAACAACAACGACGACGACAGCTCAACGACAACAAACAACGTCAACAACCAACACAGCCCAGCAAACAAAAAACAACAACAAAAACAACAACAACAACAACAACAGGCTTAAGGACTTGCCTAACCGTGATAGGAAGGACCTTACAAATAAAAGCGTTGATGAACTGACCCCACAAGATTATAATTGTATATACCATTATTGTACTTTCGCCAACTGAAATACACTACAAACGAGGGCCTTTTTTTTCAAATCTGAAAGTGTTTTTTATAGCTGTAATGGTTTTCTCCAGGGACGTTGTGTCTCAGTGATTTTTATGGCTTTTGTAGCTTTTTCTAGGCCTTTTTGAGCTTGTTCGCCATTTAGGCAACACAAAAACTTTTTGTTTTTTCATTTTTATGCGACAATTTCGGCCCAAAATGGGGTCATTAATTCAAGGGTCGCTATAAATTCGGAAACAAAAGCCCTCGGTCCCAACATGACGACTATATACACCGCTGGGGGCGGCAAATAGATCTATATTTCCCAAAAAAATAGATCTCATATAGATAATATATATAGCAAATAAAATATATATTGGAAAATGTATATTTACAACATCAAGTTGCAGTTACATCAGATAGACACCGGAAAATCCAAAAACAAAAGTCGAAGCGCCTGCAAAACATTATTTATCCCACAAAAAAATGGTAAAAAATTGCCATAACATGCCAAAAATAAAAAGTTGTAAAAAATAAAACCAAAAAGATTTGAGAAATTTGAATTGTAAGAAAAAATAAATGGCCCTATAAATAGAAGACCAAAAAAGAAAATTTTTTAAAAATCCAGCTTCGCAAGCATAAAGATCTATATATGATCTATATAGATCAATGCCTTCCCTAATGACGACCAATGAAACCCTCGTAAACCCTAAACCCTGAAAATGGATGTCCGCCACCCAGGTACTATATTTTGTTCATTTTTGTGTTGCCCTTCAAAAGCGCAAACTGCCATTTAGTGTTTCTAAAGTGCAACTGCCTTGAAAAAAACTGCTCAACGCAAGTTGGGACAAGCCAAAAATGCATCGCTCTGGTTATGTTAGGCGGTTGTTTCTGTTGCACAAATTCACGGTCCAGCCTGTGAAGACATGTTGCAGTTGCTCAAGAGTCTGATGAAGCCTGCACCATTTTTAAACACTGTTTTCACTCCTTCAGTCACTCACTGTCTCACTTGACAATTCTCACTCTATTTGATCTGTGGCAAGCAACAGTCAAAAATACCCAGCACGCAGAAAACGCAGACCAGCAGGCAGAAAGTGCAGAGGGCGACGGTAGTCCAAAAATATGCGGGCTGCGCGCAGAGTGGGTTTTAGAATTTTGCTTAAATCACGCAGTTGGGCTTCAAAAGCTTGATTGAAGCAAAAGCTTGATTGAAGCAAAAGCTTGATTGAAGCAAAAGCTTGATTGAAGCAAAAGCCAGCTAGCGCGTGAGGGCGTGCGTCATTTAGTACCCTGGTCCTATATGATGAGCAGTCCCGCCGATGCGCCTGTTTCTTCCTTATTCATTGTATGCAGTCATTTATTAATTCATATTTAATATATTTAATGCAGACGTATTTTGAATACTCATAACGCCTCTTTTTAATCCTTCATTTATATATGCATTATGGAAGTCAGGTTGGGGGCGGGGGTGGTTGTGGTTGGTTGGCTTCAGATACTTTCATGTTAATGCTTTCATTTATTCAGTCATATTTTTTAAGTCGTTTGTTCATTCATATTTGTGCAGTCATTTATTCATTCATATTTGCACAGTTATTTTTTCATTCAAATGATTTGAACATTTATTTTATTTTCTATTCTTTGTGCAGTCACCGTCGAGGGCTGTTAATTCATATTTGCACAGTCATCTATTCATTCGTTATTTGAACAAGTTATGTATTCTTTTCTATTTGCACAGTCAATTTAGTAAATTAATATTTGCACAGTTCATTTTTTCATTCGTTATTTGAACAGTTAATTCATCCATTCACATGCGTACAGTCATTTATTAATTCGTCTTTATGCAGTCATTTATTCATTCATATTTGAACAGTTATTATTCTTTTCTAATTGTGC
>CM039463.1:67852315-67929815 GCA_022414725.1 Microglena sp. YARC
AATATTAGTAATTAAAACACTAATATAAGTTGCCGCTCCCTTACAGGTTTGCAGCCTTGGCTCACCCAGGGGGAGACATTGCCCTGTGGGAGCTCCAGGCTGGGATAAAAATGGGGCAGATCAAGGCCCTCTCAAGCGAAATCACATGCTTAGCCTACTCACCCGATCTGCATTTGCTGGCATGTGGCGGCAAAGACCACTCTATCGTGTTATGGGAGGCGCACACTGGCAAACGGCTGTCCACAGGCTACCAGGGTCACCTGGGAGAGGTCAGTGTCATCGCCTTTTCTAATGACAGCAAGTCTCTTATGACGGGATCCGCCGATTGCTCCGCTCGAGTTTGGAATGCGGAAGCCGCCAAGGAAGAAGCCGCTGCTCAGCACAGACTCCAACTAGAGAAAGCATTTGCTAAGGTGCACAAGAAAGTCGTCCCAGACATCCCCCCCACTTACATCCACAGGGCTTGCTTCGGTCCTAGTGGCATCGCAATCATTGTGGACGGGGACATGGTAGCCCAGGTGAGGGGGCGCTGTTTTTTTGTTGGCTACTTACACCGATCATTGTCAACAGGGACATGGTGGTCCAGGTGAGAATGCACTGTTATGTGTTTTGGCTACGTACAGCGACCATTGTCAACAGGGACATGGTGGTCCAGGTGAGAATGCACTGTTTTGTGTTTTGGCTACGTACTGCGATCATTGTCAACAGGGACATGGTGGTCCAGGTGAGATGGGACTGTTTTGTTTTTTTGCTACGTGCAGCTGACGTGCAGCGATCATTGTCACGTACACACTACCATACACGACTATACACACTACCATGCACAGTACCATACACACTACCATACACACTACCATGCACACTGCCATGCACACTACCATGCACACTACCATACACACTACCATGCACACTGCCATGCACACTGCCATGCACACTACCATGCACACTACCATGCACACTGCCATTCGCACTACCATACACACTACCATGTGCAGGTATGGGACACCGACACATGCAAGCCGATATGTGAGCTGGCGGCCTCCTACAAGTCAAATGGGGAATTTGTGTGTAGTCCTGACGGCACAATGGTCGCGGCTGCCAGTCGCCCACCGCTGCACCGCTGCCTAGTGGCCACTCCCCCTCCGATGGTGGGTTACTGTGTTGAGGGTTGACATATTTGTGTGTGCTGGTATGCTTACGCCACCACACAGCACACACACACATACGCACACAAGCATACCAACACACCCCCGGTGGTGGATTACTGTGTTGAGGGTCCATATATTCGTGTGTTAGACGGGGAAACTGTGAGTCGTCCTGATGGCACTATGGTTGTGGCCACCAGTTACCTCCCTCAACTCCTGCTGTACTGCCTGCTGTACTGCCTGCTGTACTGTCTGCTGCACCTAAAGTATTGCCTGATGTACTGCATCCATCATTAGTTGGCGTATGAAGCACGGAAGTTGTTAAGATGATTTGTAAAGTGGAGGGGGCAGGACTCATGTTCTCTCTATCAGTCAAGATGTTTACAGCTGATGTACTGCCTGATGTACTGCCTGATGTACTGCTTGATGAACTGCCTGCTCACAGGTTGGCGTATGGAGCACAAAAAGTGGGAAGATGTTTTGCGAAGTGGAGGGGGCAGGCCCCGTGTTCTCTCCGTCAGGCAAGATGTTTGCAGCGACAGTGGCATTGAGGGATGCAGTGGGCTTACAGACAGGCAGCATCATGAAGCTCTACCAGTCACGCACTGGCAGTGTCGAAGTAGAGTTCCAATGCAGGTGGGGTGAGGTGGGGGGAATGTGGGGTATATTCGTGGGGAGGGGGGGGGGGGGGGGGGGGGGGCTATGATCATCATCATCACCATCGTCATCCAATCATCATCAGCAGCAGCAGCAGCAGCATTATCATTGTCATTCTGATCATTGTCATTATCAGCATCAGCAGCAGCATCATGATGATGATCATCATCATCATCGTCATTATGATTATCATCATCATCACAGGAGTAAAAAAAAAAAAAGCTCCAGACGTATAGCCTAAAAACCCTGAGTGGGGCTGACCCCCCCCTCCCCCCCCCCCCCCCCCTTTAAATAGGAATACCTTTTTTTTTACAACTTAGATATGGATTCAGAGGGTTTTACTGTATGGCGCACACAATGGCGTCCTCGGATTTATAGTGCAGGGATCGCACAATAGTAAAAAAACAGTTCTGCACCCCTCTCAGGTTGTTCAAGTACTTAAGCTACCCTTTGCCGTCGCATGAGGCGGCCAGAAAAAGATGTAAACATCAAACCCAGCACAGACACTCTAAACGCAATTAAAAAAACAATACGGTGCACATGCTCTGTTTTTTTAATCATGATTCTGGTCTGGTCACTACCCCTTAAGGTCTATCTGTCTGGCTTCAACTGCTTGGCAATCTTCCCCATGAACTCTAACTCCTTGGTCTGTAGCTCCCACAGACCAGCTAGCGCCATCTTGCATACAGAAAGAAGAAAGAAAGAAAGAAAGATAAATAACTGGAAAGGAAGACAGATAGGAAGGGGATGCCGAGAGGCGCGGAAAAGGAAAGGAACAGAAGCACGGCGGCGTTTTGATTCAATTCGGTTGCTGTCAGTTTGTGTGTGGGTTGAGGGGGGGGGGGGGGGGGGGGGGGGGGGTATATCCTTATTGCACGAGGCCCAAAGTGGTTCCAATGGACTGCCCTTACCAAGGCCTACTCATGGGTAGTCTTATAATTGCATTTGGAATGGGCTGTGTGTGGGGTGGTGGGTTTGGGTATGGGGTGGGGGGGGGTGGGGGGGGGGGGTGAGGAGGTATATACTTCTTGCACGAGGTCCAAAGTTAGCCAGGGCCTACTCATAGGTGGTCTCAGAATTGCATTTGGAGGTCTGAGTAGAAAGTTAGCAAAAAACAAATGAGGGCTGACCCCCCCCTCCCCCCCCCCCCCCCTAAATTAAATGCCCAGAAAAATCTGGAAACATGTTCAATAAATAGCAAATAATTATGTCATATACAGTCTATATTCAGAATAAATCGATCGGCTACGCTCAACTTTTCGTGGAGGATGCTACCTCCTGATCATCATTATCATTATCATTATCATCTTCATCATCATCATCATCAACATCATCAACATCATCATCATCATCATCACCACCACCATCATTATCATCATTATCGTCATCACCATCATCATCACCATCATCATCACCACCACCACCACCACCACCACCACCATCATCACCACCATCATCATCACCACCACCACCATCATCACCACCACAATCACCACCACCATCACCATCATCATCACCACCACCACCACCACCACCACTATCATCACCACCACCATCACCACCACCACCATCATCACCACCACCACCATCACCAACACCAACACCATCACCAACACCACCACCATCACCACCACCACCACACCACCAACACCACCACCACCACACACCCACCACCACCACCATCACCACCACCACCATCACCACCACCACCACCACCACCACCACCACCACCCTCCAAATCAGGTCCATCTCCTTCTCCCCAGAAGGCAAAAGAATGCTTCTGCTCCTGGATCCCCCCGCTGGTGGGCCCAAGGGGGATGCACATGCTCAGGCTCAGTTGTGGTCCATTGACAGCAACAATAAGGTAGGTTCCTGGGACGGCATTGTTGTTGTTGCTGTCAGTGTTGCTGTCAGTGATGCTGTCAATGGACCACAGCTGTGCATGGTCCATTCCAGTCATTTTTGTTGTTGCTGTCAGTGTTGCTGTCATTGTTGCTGTCAATGGACCACAGCTGTGCATGGTCCATTCCAGTCATTGTTGTTGTTGCTGTCAGTGTTGCTGTCAGTGTTGCTGTCAGTGTTGCTGTCATTGTTGCTGTCAATGGACCACAGCTGTGCATGGTCCATTCCAGTCATTGTTGTTGTTGCTGTCAGTGTTGCTGTCAGTGTTGCTGTCAATGGACCACAGCTGTGCATGGTCCATTCCAGTCATTGTTGTTGTTGCTGTCAGTGTTGCTGTCAGTGTTTCTGTCATTGTTGCTGTCAATGGACCACAGCTGTGCATGGTCCATTCCAGTCATTGTTGTTGTTGCTGTCAGTGTTGCTGTCAGTGTTGCTGTCATTGTTGCTGTCAATGGACCACAGCTGTGCATGGTCTATTCCAGTCATTGTTGTTGTTGCTGTCAGTGTTGCTGTCATTGTTGCTGTCAATGGACCACAGCTGAGCCTGAGCATGGACGTCCTGACAACAGCTGTGGTCATTGACAGCATGTTTGTTGCTGTCAGCACATTCTCAGGCTCAGCTGTGGTCCATTGACAGCAACAACAGCGTGGATCCCTGGGGTCTTCGGCACCCTTAGCAGCTTCTAGGCAGCTCCATTGACAGCAGCAACACGGTGGGTCCCTGGGGTGTTCGGCACCCTTAGCAGCTTCTAGGCAGCTCCATTGACAGCAACAACAGCGTGGGTCCCTGGGGTCTTCTGCACCCTCAGCAGCTTCTAGGCAGCTCCATTGACAGCAAAAACATGGCAGGCCCCTGGGACCAGTGTGCTACCTTGTGTTATTTTGGGTTGCGCTTTTGACGCAACTGCCCCCTTTTAGGTTGCGCTTTTGACTCAACTGATAACGGAAATCCGCGCGCTGCATCCAGAGGGGGGTCAAAAAATTGCGTCAATCGCGCGGTTGGGCTCCAAAACCAGAGGAGAGCGCAATAGCGCATGTCATGTAGTACCTTGCTTGGGACGTGGCTGTGGTATATTCATAGTGGTAACAGTACTCGACATGAGGCCCTTCATGGATGATTTTACTTACATCTTCTTCATATATCTAGGGGTCGGCTATGTTATATAATATTAGTGAATAAATAATATTACATCATATGATATAATATTAGTCGGATGAGCCATCTCACCAGAATTTGAATTATTTGAAAAACTAATATTATTGTGACACTAAAATAATATTAGTTAATATTATTTTTTCAAACACTTATATTAGTTGCCGGGCCCTGCATATTTCACCCATTGAAGGCTTAGTTATTAAGTGACCTATCTGGTACTTCATAATTTGTGTATGATTAGGATAATATTTTTTAGGAAATTTAATGTCTAATATTACTTTCTTATGAGCTTATATTAGTTTTGCAAACACTAATATTAGTTGCCGTTGCCTTCAAATCTACAGTTGAGGGAGCAGTGCGACCCCTTCTTCTCCTCTCACTTTGCATGATGATTTGAATTTGCAAACACTAATATTAGTTGCTGTTTCCCACATATGTGCAGTTGAGGGAGCTGTGCGACCCCTTCTTCTCCTCTCACTTTGCATGGTCACCCGATAGCACCCGTCTTATCAGTTGCCAGGATGAAGACTCTCTTCTGTACAACGCTGTCAACGGGGACTTAGTAGGGGAGCTAGCTGGCACATTTGACAACGTGGAGGGGCGCTCGCCGTTTGCTCCTGACAGGTGGGTGGTGGGTTGGGTGGTGAGAGGCTGGTGGGGGGGGGGGGGGGGGGGGGAGGAGGAGGAGGTGTGTGTGGGGGGGGGAGGTGGTGAGGTGGATGGTGAGATGGGGGGGGGGGGGGGGGGGGGGGGGGGGGGGGGGGGATGCGTAGGTTGGGTGGTGAGGTGGGTTGGGTTGCTGATGTTGGGTGGTGAGTGGGTGGGGGGTGGTGGGCTGATGTTGGGTGGTGAGGTGGGTGGTGGGTTTGGTTGGTGAGGTGGGTGCTGATGTTGGGTGGTGAGGTGGGTGGTGGGTTGGTGTGGTGAGGTGGGTTGGGTTGCTGATGTTGGGTGGTGAGGTGGGTGGTGGGTTGGGTGGTGAGGTGGGTTGCTGAGGTTGGGTGGTGAGGTGGGTGGTGGGTTGGGTGGTGAGGTGGGTTGCTGATGTTGGGTGCTGATGTTGGGTGGTGGGTTTGGGTGGTGAGGTGGGTTGCTGATGTTGGGTGGTGAGGTGGGTGGTGGGTTGGGTGGTGAGGTGGGTTGCTGATGTTGGGTGGTGAGGTGGGTGGTGGGTTGGGTTGGTGAGGTGGGTTGCTGAGGTTGGGTGGTGAGGTGGGTGGTGGGTTGGGTGGTGAGGTGGGTTGCTGATGTTGGGTGGTGAGGTGGGTGGTGGTTGGGTGGTGAGGTGGGTTGCTGAGGTGTTGGGTGGTGAGGTGGGTGGTGGGTTGGGTGGTGAGGTGGGTTGCTGATGTTGGGTGGTGAGGTGGGTGGTGGGTTGGGTGGTGAGGTGGGTTGCTGAGGTTGGGTGGTGAGGTGGGTGGTGGGTTGGGTGGTGAGGTGGGTTGCTGATGTTGGGTGGTGAGGTGGGTGGTGGGTTGGGTGGTGATGTTGGGTGGTGAGGTGGGTGGTGGGTTGGGTGGGTGAGGTGGGTTGCTGATGTTGGGTGGTGAGGTGGGTGGTGGGTTGGGTGGTGAGGTGGGTTGCTGATGTTGGGTGGTGAGGTGGGTGGTGGGTTGGGTGGTGAGGTGGTGGGGTGGTGAGGTGAGTTGCGTAGGTTGGATGGTGTGTTGGGTGGTGAGGTGGGTTGCTGATGTTGGGTGGTGGGGTGGGTGGGTAGTGAGGTGGGTCGAGTAGTTTGGGCGGTGATGTGGTGTGGGTGGTGAGGTGGGTTGGGTAGGTTGGGTGGTGAGGTGGGTGGTGGGTTGGGTGGTGAGGTGGGTTGCGTAGGTTGGGTGGCGAGGTTGGGGTGGGTGGTGAGGTGGGTCGAGTAGTTTGGGTGGTGATGTGGTTTGGGTGGTGAGGTGGGTGGGTGAGGTGGGTGGTGAGGTGGGTGGTGGGTTGGGTTGGGTGGTGAGGTGGGTCCCGTAGGTTGGGTGGTGAGGTGAGTGGTGGGTTGGGTGGGTGAGGTGAGTGGTGGGTTGGTGGTGGGGTGGGTGGTGGGTTGGGTGGTGAGGTGGTGGTGGGTTGTGTGGTGAGGTGGGTGGTGGGTTGGGTGGTGAGGTGGTTCCCGTAGGTTGGGTGGTGAGGTGGGTTGTGGGTTATGTGGTGAGGTGGGTGGTGAGGTGGGTGGTGGGTTGGGTGGTGAGGTGTGGGTGGTGAGGTTGGTGGTGGGTTGGGTGGTGAGGTGGGTCGAGTAGTTTGGGTGGTGATGTGGTTTGGGTGGTGAGGTGGGTTGGGTAGGTTGGGTGGTGAGTCGAGTAGTTTGGGTGGTGAGGTAGGTTGGGTGGTGAGGTGGGTTGAGTAGGTTGGGTGGGGTAGGTTGGGTGGTGTGGTGGGTCCCGTAGGTTGGGTGGTGAGGTTGGTGGTGAGGTGGGTGGTGGGTTGGGTGGTGAGGTTGGTGGTGACGTGGGTGGTGAGGTGGGTTGGGTGGTGAGGTGGGTTGCGTAGGTTGGGTGGTGAGGTGGGTGGGTGATGAGTTGGGTGGTGAGGTGGGGCGCGTAGCTTGTGTGGTGAGCTGGGTGGTGAGCTGGGTTGGGTGGTTAGTTGATTGGTTGCCGCCACCACTACCACCAGTCCATCACCACTGCCTCCACCGCCACAACCACCATCACTGCCTCCACAATCACCATCATCATCACACCCATGTGCCCCCTTCTGCTACCTGCAGTCGCTTTGCCGTCACTACAGATGCCTCTTATAGGGCATACATCTGGAATGCAATAAATGGAGTCAAGGTAAGTAACCAAAAAAACATCCCCGTTCCAATGAATGGCTCAATGGTTGAGCTCCTAGAAAGAACGAAGAAGTTGCCTGGTTCGAATCCCCACGGATGCGATTTAGTGTTAGCAGTCGCTGTCAAGCGCCATGGTAGCTTTGTCCAGGAAAAGTAGCAGCCCGTTCCCTCCCGCCTAAGATGGGGCTCCCTTAGTACCACGTCCCACCAGGCGTTATCATTACTTTTTTCAACAACAAAAACGCCTGGTGGGGCGTGGTGTGAAGGAGACTGTTCCATACGCCGAAGCTGGGGACTGCCACCATGGCAATCTGCCACCATGACAAACTGCCACCATGGCACCATGGCAAACTGCCCCCATGGCAACCTGCCACCATGGCACCATGGCAAACTGCCCCCATGGCAATCTGCCACCATGACAAACTGCCACCATGGCACCATGGCAAACTGCCCCCATGGCAACCTGCCACCATGGCACCATGGCAAACTGCCCCCATAGCAATCTGCCACCATGACAAACTGCCACCATGGCACCATGGCAAACTGCCCCCATGGCAACCTGCCACCATGACAAACTGCCACCATGGCAAACTAATCAATGTGGGCCACCAGCCTGGCAGCAGGGACATGAAGGTAATCCCTAGCTGGAGCGCATCTTGCGAAAATAATGGTCCTGCTACTGAAGAAAAGTAGTGATAACACCTGGTGAGGCGTGGTATTAAGGGAACCCAGTCTTACGGCGGTAGGGAACGTGCTGCTACTTTACCTGGACAAAGCTACCATGGCTGTTGACAGCGACCGGTAACACTAAATCGCACCCGTGGGGATTTGAAGCGCTACTAAAGAAGCTCCTTGGCTAGATGACATGGAATTGTAGAAGGGAGCATCCCAATAAGTGTGTAATATATAAATTGTACACTTTATAGTACACTTTATGGGGTGTGAGGTTGTTGGGGCCAGCCTGTTTGCTTGCACTGGGGCCAACCACCAGAAGTGTGTAGACTTCATATCATAGCTTCTCTTTTTGGCGGAGCCCCCCCTTCTGGGGGGCAGGAGCCCCCAGGGTTACCCATTTGTCCGTCCATCCATCCAACCATCCATCCATCCGTCTGACCGTGATGAAGCCCGACACGTCAGCCAACGGCCTCGTAACTAACTCTCTTTTGTTGCCACCTGTCGCTCCCTCGCGATCACTCTCCGCCAATTTTTAGCGTCGCAGGCGACGCTGCATCGAACTTGTTCGCAGAGTCTATGCGGCAACAACTAAAACAAAACAGTAACAGCAGCAACAACTAAAATAATAAAAACAATACAAAAACAATTTGAACAACACCATTTGAACTGAATCCTCGGTGCCCCTGGTTTTTGTGTGGAGATCCACCTCCTGGGGTGAAATTCCTTTCATAACTTCTTACTTCGAATCAGGTTGTGGGGGGGGGGGGGGGGGGGGGGAGGGGGGGGGGGGGGGGGGGGGGGGGGGGGGGGGGGGGGGGGGGGGGGGGGGGGGGGCGGGGGGGGGGGGGGGGGGGAAGAAAAAGCTGCCATAATGCTTTAAAATAGAGCTTATCCTGAAACTAAAAAAAAGTGTTCCCCTCCTTTGGTATGAAACTTCCACAATTCCAACTCCCATCTGAATCGGACACCGTATTGAACGTCCTACATCTGTCTCTCGGCCCCCCCCCCCCCCCCCCCCCCCCCCCCCTGCTTCACCCCGTAGATTGTCAGCACTGCCCCGAGCAACGTCCCAATGGAGATCAGCTTCGCTTTCCACTCCGATAATAAGCACTTGGCCATCCTCAAAAAGCCGGCGTCCATGGACGCAAGCTCGCGCCCGCCCAACGTCCGAGGGATGCGCGCATTGCGAGCCGCGCTAGCCTCTGCTTCCGGCGCCGGGGTGGGCAGTACTTCCTTCCGTGCGCCTAGCAACAGTGTATTGGAGCTGGTCCCGGCGCAGTCCGAGGCCCCCCCTCCACGCAGCGACCAAAGCCTTGTTGAGATGTGGGACATTTTTGAGGGGGCGCAGTTGGGCGAGTTTCCATGCTCCGACGCAGTGTTCGCCCCGCAGGGCGAACTCCTCGCCACCGTCACGTACCGTTCGGTGGAGGGCACCCCTCCCACCCCGGCTCCTGAGAGGTCTGTGTTGGCGAGCGCCTTGTCGGAGGTGCTAGATGCATCTATGTCGACGTCCTTCCCCACCTCGGAAGTTGTCTCCCCCTCTCCAAGGGCCCCAGCGACCAAGCTGCGTCCCTTTTGTCCCTGCCCGACACGCAAGACGAGCAGACCCTAGATCCAGCCACAGCCAGCACTCAAGACCCACTCTCTCAAGATCCACCGCCACCCACCATGCAAGACCAAGCCCTGTCAGATTCAGCCTCACCCACCCCAACAGCCACAGACCCGCCGGCAACAAGCGGTGCCAGCACCAGTTCACCACTCAGGCCCCCCCGGTGAAGCCAATGGCTTCAGGACCCCCCACAGTGACAGATGGGACCCAGGCCCCCCTGGTGAAGCCGATACCAACCAGGCCCCCCCTGGCGAAGCCAATGCCACCCAGGACCCCTTGAAAGACCCCCCCGTGTCCCAGGCCGCCCCTTGGGAGGGCGAGGACGGAGAAGAAGAGGATAGGGTGTTTACACCGTTCGCAGGGCGGGCCTGTCAGACAGGACCCCAACTCAGACAGCCCAGAAAAGCCACCCTAACAAAGGCACCACCGCCACCGGCTATCACAGGGGAGATGTACACGCGCACCGTCCCTGCACCCGCTTCCCCGAAAGTGTACCCCCCCAAGACTGTGTCCTCCATCTTGGTGTGGAACCCCAAGGAGGGGGTGATGGTTTCGGAGCTGCCCACCCAAGGGGCTCGGGGCGTGTGGCGTCAGCTTAAGTTCTCCGAGGACGCTGCCTTCCTGTGTGGGTTGGATGCCCGGGGGAAGGTGCACTTGTGGAGCATGGACAATGGGGCTCAAATAAAGTGGTGAGATCAGAGGGGAGGTGTGTGCGTGGTGTGTGTGTGTGGAGGGTGGGGGGGGGGGCCTGCAAAATTTGCTTGGCCTTCTGTATGTGCTTTCTCCCACTGCCTACCTTCCTATTGTTTTTCCATGCCTACTCACTGTATGTTACAGCCCTGTACTAGTCCAGTCTCACCGAGCTCCTCAATCGTGTGTAGGGCCCATGCATACACACATACACACACATACACACACACACACACACACACATACAAACACACACAGACACTCACACACACAAACCACTGCCATGCACCCACCCACATACACACACACATACACACACACACACACAAACCACTACCATGCACCCACCCACATTCGCACCCACCCATTCACCTACACGCACACTATCTGTGCAGGCCTGACAGTGAGGATTCCTTCACTCATATACACTGGAGCCCTGACCACCTAATCCTCACTTCTGGGGATGGGGTCAAGCTGTCAGCAGCGGCCAGCCCAGGAGATGTAAATAAAACGTTCCAGGTGAGACCTAAGTCCAGACCTTTTCTTACCTTTGGGGTGGGCTGGTTGGGGTGGGGAGAGGGTGGGGTTTGTGTGTGTGTGTGTGTGGTGGTGGTGGTGTGTGTGTGGGGGGTGGGTGTGTGGGTGGGTGGGTGTGTGGGGGGGGGGGGGGGGCATAAACACACACAACACAGACACATACTGGCACGCACAGACATCCACAGACACACACACACACACATCTGCACATACACAACATTTATACACACGCAGGCACAAACACATACTCGCACACACAGACATCTACAGACACACACATATCTGCACTTAGGAGATGTAGATAAAACGTTCCAGGAGAGACCTAAGTCCAGACCTTCATGAAACAAGACGTAGTAAAAAACGAGACCTTCATAAAACGAGATTTAAATCCTTAAAAAAGACCCTCATAAAACGAGACCGAAGTACTAAAAACGATACCTAAATAAATCCAGACCGAAGATTTTTCGAGAATTCTCTCAAAAAATTTCAGATTTCCAGGCCAAATTCTCGATTTCATGTACGAAGTCCGGGTTCTTCAGAAACCTTGAACCCAAATCATCCGCTGAATTGCTATAAATACGAGACCTGAATAAAGCGAGACCTTAATCCTAAAAAAAAAAAAATCGAATAAAGCGAGACCTAAATGAAGCGAGACCTGAATAAAGCGAGACCTGAATAAAGCGAGACCTGAATAAAGCGAGATCTGAATGAAGCGAGACCTGAATAAAGCGAGACCTGAATGAAGCGAGACCTGAATGAAGCGAGACCTGAAGCGAGACCTGAAATGCGAGAGAATTGAATAAAGCGAGACCTGAATGAAGCGAGACCTGAATAAAGCGAAGCGAGACCTGAATGAAGCGAGACCTGAATGAAGCTGAGACCTGAATAAAGCGAGACCTGAATAAAGCGAGGAAGCGAACCTGACCTGAATAAAGCGAAAATAAAGCGAGACCCTAAAGCGAGACCTGAATAAGCGAGACCTGAATGAAGCGAGACCTGAATAAAGCGATGAAGCGAGACCTGAATGAAGCGAGACTGAATGAAGCGAGACCTGAATGAAAGCGAGACCTGAATGAAGCGAGAACCTGAATGAAGCGAGACTGAATGCGAGACCTGAATGAAGGAGACTGAAATGAAGCGAGACCTGAAATGAAGCGAGACTGAAGAAGCGAGACCTGAATGAAGCGAGACCTGAATGAAGCGAGACTGAATGAAGCGAGACCTGAATGAAAGCGAGACCTGAATGAACGAGACCTGAATGAAGCGAGACCTGAATGAAGAGAGACTGAATGAAAGACCTGAATGAAGCGAGACTGAATGCGAGACCTGAATGAAGCGACCTGAATGAAGCGAGACCTGAATGATGAATGAAGCGAGACCTGAATGAAGCGAGACCTGAATGAAGCGAGACCTGAATGAAGCCGAGACCTGAATGAAGCGAGACCTGAAGAAGCGAGACCTGAATGAAGCGAGACCTGAATGAAGCGAGACCTGAATGAGCGAGACCTGAGATGAATGAAGCGAGAGCGAGACCTGAAGAAGCGAGACCTGAATGAAGCGAGACCTGAATGAACGAGACCTGAATGATGAATGAAGCGAGACCTGAAGAAGCGAGACCTGAATGAAGCGAGAATGAAATGAAGCGAGACCTGATGAAGCGAGAATGAAGCCTGAATGAAGCGAGACCTGAATGAAGCGAGACCTGAATGAAGGCGAGACCTGAATGAAGCGAGACTGAATGAAGCGAGACCTGAATGAAGCGAGACCTGAATGAAGCGAGACCTGAATGAAGCGCGAATGAAGCGAGACCTGAATGAAGCGAGACCTGAATGAAGCGAGACCTTGAATGAAGCGAGACCTGAATGAAGCGAGACCTGAATGAAGCGAGACCTGAATGAAGCGAGACTGAATGAAGCGAGACCTGAATGAAGCGAGACCTGAATGAAGCGAGACCTGAATGAAGCGAGACCTGAATGAAGCGAGACCTGAATGAAGCGAGACCTGAATGAAGCGAGACCTGAATGAAGCGAGACCTGAATAAGCGAGACCTGAATGAAGCGAGACCTGAATGAAGCGAGACCTGAATGAAGCGAGACCTGAATGAAGCGAGACCTGAATGAAGCGAGACCTGAATGAAGCGAGACCTGAATGAAGCGAGACCTGAATGAAGCGAGACCTGAATGAAGCGAGACCTGAATGAAGCGAGACCTGAAATCGAGACCTGAAGAAGCGAGACCTGAATGAAGCGAGACCTGAATGAAGCGAGACCTGAATGAAGCGAGACCTGAATGAAGCGAGACCTGAATGAAGCGAGACCTGAATGAAGCGAGAATGAAGCGAGAACTGAATGAAGCGAGACCTGAGACTGAATGAAGCGAGACCTGAATGAAGCGAGACCTGAATGAAGCGAGACCTGAAGCGAGACCTGAAGCGAGACCTGAATGGAAGCGAGACCTGAAGCGAGACCTGAAAAGGAAGCGAGACCTGAAGCGAGACCTGAATGAAGCGAGACCTGAATGAGCGAGACCTGAATGAAGCGAGACCTGAAATGAAGCGAGACCTGAATGAAGCGAGACCTGAATGAAGCGAGACCTGAATGAAGCGAGACCTGAATGAAGCGAGACCTGAATGAAGCGAGACCTGAATGAAGCGAGACCTGAATGAAGCGAGACCTGAATGAAGCGAGACCTGAATGAAGCGAGACCTGAATGAAGCGAGACCTGAATGAAGCGAGACCTGAATGAAGCGAGACCTGAATGA
This sequence comes from Microglena sp. YARC, assembly GCA_022414725.1. NCBI lineage: Eukaryota > Viridiplantae > Chlorophyta > Chlorophyceae > Chlamydomonadales > Chlamydomonadaceae > Microglena > Microglena sp. YARC. The sequence continues at coordinate 67,866,220 of CM039463.1, forward strand.
AGCGAGACCTGAATGAAGCGAGACCTGAATGAAGCGAGACCTGAATGAAGCGAGACGAGACCTGAATGAAGCGAGACCTGAATGAAGCGAGACCTGAATGAAGCGAGACCTGAATGAAGCGAGACCTGAATGAAGCGAGACCTGAATGAAGCGAGACCTGAATGAAGCGAGACCTGAATGAAGCGAGACATGAATGAAGCGAGACCTGAATGAAGCGAGACCTGAATGAAGCGAGACCTGAATGAAGCGAGACCTGAATGAAAGCGAGACCTGAATGAAGCGAGACCTGAATGAAGCGAGACCTGAATGAAGCGAGACCTGAATGAAGCGAGACCTGAATGAAGCGAGACCTGAATGAAGCGAGACCTGAAATGAAGCGAGACCTGAATGAAGCGAGACCTGAATGAAGCGAGACCTGAATGAAGCGAGACTGAATGAAGCGAGACCTGAATGAAGCGAGACCTGAATGAAGCGAGACCTGAATGAAGCTGAATGAAGCGAGACCTGAATGAAGCGAGACCTGAATGAAGCGAGACCTGAATGAAGCGAGACCTGAATGAAGCGAGACCTGAATGAAGCGAGACCTGAATGAAGCGAGACTGAATGAAGCGAGACTGAATGAAGCGAGACTGAATGAAGCGAGACCTGAATGAAGCGAGACCTGAATGAAGCGAGACCTGAATTGAAGCGAGACCTGAATGAAGCGAGACCTGAATGAAGCGAGACCTGAATGAAGCGAACCTGATATGAAGCGAGACCTGAATGAAGCGAGACCTGAATTGAAGCGAGACCTGAATGAAGCGAGACCTGAATGAAGCGAGACGAGACTGAATGAAGCGAGACCTGAATGAAGCGAGACCTGAATGAAGCGAGACCTGAATGAAGCGAGACCTGAATGAAGCGAGACTGAATGAAGCGAGACCTGAATGAAGCGAGACCTGAATGAAGCGAGACCTGAATGAAGCGATGACCTGAATGAAGCGAGACCTGAATGAAAGCGAGACCCTGAATGAAGCGAGACCTGAATGAAGCGAGACGTGAATGAAGCGAGACCTGAATGAAGCGAGACCTGAATGAAGCGAGACCTGAATGAAGCGAGACCTGAATGAAGCGAGACCTGAATGAAGCGAGACCTGAATGAAGCGAGACCTGAATGAAGCGAGACCTGAATGAAGCGAGACCTGAATGAAGCGAGACCTGACTGACGAGACCTGAATGAAGCGAGACCTGAATGAAGCGAGACCTGAATGAAGCGAGACCTGAATGAAGCGAGACCTGAATGAAGCGAGACGTGAATGAAAGCGAGACCTGAATGAAGCGAGACCTGAATGAAGCGAGACCTGAATGAAGCGAGAACCTGAATGAAGCGAGACCCTGAATGAAGCGAGACCTGAATGAAGCGAGACCTTGAATGAAGCGAGACCTGAATGAAGCGAGACCTGAGACGAGACCTGAATGAAGCGAGACTGAATGAAGCGAGACCTGAATGAAGCGAGACTGAATGAAGCGAGACCTGAATGAAGCGGACTGAATGAAGCGAGACCTGATGAATGAAGCGAGACTGAATGAAGCGAGACCTGAATGAAGCGAGACCCTGAATGAAGCGAGACCTGACCTGAATGAAGCGAGACCTGAATGAAGCGAGACCTGAATGAAGCGAGACCTGAATGAAGCGAGACCTGAATGAAGCGAGACCTGAATGAAGCGAGACCTGAATGAAGCGAGACCTGAATGAAGCGAGACCTGAATGAAGCGAGACCTGAATGAAGCGAGACCCTGAATGAAGCGAGACCTGAATGAAGCGAGACCTGAATGAAGCGAGACCTGAATGAAGCGAGACCTGAATGAAGCGAGACCTGAATGAAGCGAGACCTGAATGAAGCGAGACCTGAATGAAGCGAGACCTGAATGAAGCGAGACCTGAATGAAGCGAGACCCTGAATGAAGCGAGCTGAATGAAGCGAGACCTGAATGAAGCGAGACCTGAATGAAGCGAGACCTGAATGAAGCGAGACCTGAATGAAGCGAGACCTGAATGAAGCGAGACACTGAATGAAGCGAATGACACCAGACATTGAAACGTTCCAGGTGAGACCTAAGTGATGCTTGGCCCAATTGCTTTTACCGACAAGGCGTCGGCATTCTGTCATTCTGTCGCCATTTCGTCGCCATTTCGTTGCTGCGTGGTTAGGAAGAAAGGATGAGATAGGATGAAGGGATTAGCCCAGCATGGAATCAGTATGGTGGTAAATATTGAATCAGATTCGGCTGGCAAATCAAAGTTAGTTGAAATCAGTTGGTGGTAAATATTGATTCAGAATCGGCTGGCAATAATGATTGCTAGATTAATTTGAGCCCAGTTGGTGGTTGACCCCAGTGAATCAGTTGGTGGTTGACCCCCCCAGTGAATCAGTTGGTGGTTGACCCCCCCGGTGAATCAGTTGGTGGTTGACCCCCCAGTGAAATCAGTTGGTGGTTGACCCCCCCAGTGAATCAGTTGGTGGTTGACCCCCCCAGTGAATCAGTTGGTGGTTGACCCCAGTGAATCAGTTGGTGGTTGACCCCCCCAGTGAATCAGTTGGTGGTTGACCCCCCCCAGTGAATCAGTTGGTGGTTGACCCCCCCAGTGAATCAGTTGGTGGTCGATGAAACATATATAAAAACCTGAAATAACATAGAAATTAGTCAATACATACATACATACATACATACATACATACATACATACAGACATACATACAGACATACATACAAACAGACATAAACCCATGCATCCATCCATCCACCCCTTCCCCCATCCATCCACTCACACATCCACCCACCCATCCATCCATCACCCTTCCCCATCCATCCACCCACCCACCCACCCACCCACCCATGCACCCACCCCATGCACCCCATTGTGTATTACAGATCTGGTCTCCAACCCCTATCCGAGGCTTCCTCGTCAACACCAACATGGCCTTCACCAGCAGCGCTGTGCACAAGGATGGATGCAGCGCAAACTTGCAGCAGGGACTGCATCTGTCAGACATGGTCAAGTTCTGGCGCTTGCTACCCATGATCTAACGAGGACAAGTACAGTAAATTACAGTAAATTGCAGTTAATTACAGTAACGAGGACAATTACAGTAAATTACAGTTAAGAGGGACAAATACAGTAAAGTGCAGTAAAGTACAGTAATGAGGACAATAAGAGTAAATTACAGTTAAGAGGGACAATTACAGTAAATCCAGGACTTGGGCGACTCCAACTAATCAAGACATGTATAGACTATCTGGACGGGCTAAAAAAGTAATGATAACGCCTGGTGGGACGTGGTATTAAGGGAGCCCGTCTTTCGGCGGTAGGGAGTGGGCTGCTACTTTACCTGGACAAAGCTACCATGGCGGTTGACAGCAACCAGGACAATTACATAAAGTGATATAGGAGACTACACAATATGTTTGTGTTTTTCTTTCTTTGTTATGAAAGGAATTTTACCCCAAGAGGTGGGTCCCCCGACACAAATCAGCGGCACCAAGGATTCAGTACGAATGGTGTTGCAACTCCTACAAAAGAGTTGGCACACTTGGTGAAGTAGTCCCATGCGTAGGTGCTGAAGATCCTCCTAATAATCAGTGGCATCCATAGCTTTTTGGGCGGAGCCCCCCCTTCGGGGGGGCGGGAGCCCCCAGTGTTACCCATTTGTCCGTTCGACCATCCATCCATCCATCTGACCATGATGAAGCCCGACGCGTCAGCCAACATTCTCGTAACTAACTCGCTTCCGTTGCCACCTGTCGCTCCGTCGCGATCACTCTCCGCCAATTTTTAGCGTCGCAGGCGACGCTGCATCGAACTTGTTTCAGCTGCGAGCAGCAGCTTCTGTGCAGCTCGCAGAGCTCTCTCTTCACCCAAACCTGGAGCAACTGTTAGCGCACTAGAGGGCTGTCTAGACGACAGGAGTAACTATGTAACTATGTAACGACGAAGTATTCTTGTCTAGACGACAGGAGACGAAGTATTCTACTCCATCGTTACATAGTTCGACATTCAGTACGGTAGCCACAGAGTGGCTGCCTAAGAAGGGTCTTCTACGTGGGCAGTACAGGGGTCCTGCCCCCTAGCAATACACACACACCTAGTCGTGCTCCAACAGCAACCTAGTGCTCCTGGAATTACAAACAAATCATGAAAGCACATAATGTGTACTGTATCATAGCTTCTAGGCAGCTCCCCAGGACCTCTCTTCATCTATGGTGAGGAGGTCCCGATTATACCTCAGGGTTCGACGAGGACCGAAGCCTTTGTCTCACGCCACGTGAGGATCAGGGTACTACTTCTTGCCAAATTGGTCAGCGCTTAAAGCGCACAAACGTCAAATTGGTCAGCGCTTTTCAGTGCAAAAACTGCGCGCTGCGCCCACAGGGGTTGAAAAAACTGTGCGAAACGCGCAGAGGGGCTCAAAAAGGCAGCGTGGCACCGCGCTGCCGCGCGTGCTTAGTAGTACCCTGGTGAGGATGCCAGAGGACCGTTTCCGCCACGCCATCCCTAACCTACATGCCATACAGCTAAAATGGTCTTTCAATCATTTATGTTAGACTTTTCTGGTTATGAGGCAACCCCAAACCCACATAATAGCCACCCAAATACAATTGGCGATAGATAAAACACATAATAGCCACCCCAAGCCAACTGGCGATAGATAAGGGCAGTCGGGTTGTTTCAGAAGCTTTGTGAGAGTTTACACTCATAAATGGATGACTCCTTATTGAATTGTAGTTGGTTAGATCGTTTGTTGGTTAGACATTCAGTTAGCCACGTAGCTAGATTGTTACTTAGATAGTAACCGCGGTATTTACTTTGATATATTTTTAGATGTTTACTTGGTCACTATTGTTGGTTGGCCCCTGTGCAAGCAAACAGGCTTGCCTTCTCACCTTCACGCCTCGTAATAAGGCGTACTATTTATTTTATTCTTAGATATTTCTTGGTCACTGCGCCTACTTTGCGCATTGTAGGAGGCGCAGCACCATTCGACCTTAATCCTACGGGTCGCTGGTTTGTGTCGGGAGACTCACCTCCTGGGGTGAAAGTCTTTTCACACACACAAAAAACTGACCTCCCCTATGATCCAATAACCACTGTTTATTTTCTCGACAACGCGTCGCCATCCTGCCGCTGCATGGCGACGCATGGGTCTGGTTAGACTAGTCAGAAATGGCCCCTTGACCCCCCACCCCCACCCCCCCCTCCCCGGGCTTCACGGGTTCGGGGGACGGTGCGTTTGAACGGGTCACACCGATTCGCTCAATTTACGACGTGTCGCACACAAAACAATAGTGCCAATAACCTCCCTTTGGTGAATGCAAACCCACAGTACATCGCCTCATAACCTTGTCCCAATATAACATTTCCTTGCCCCTGTATATATATATATATATATATAGAGAGAGAGAGAGAGAGAGAGAGAGAGAGAGAGAGAGAGAGAGAGAGAGACCTAGATACAGATACAGATGCAAGTGCAGATATATCCCAGAACCTTGTCCCTATGTTGTTCAACATTTCATTTGTTCGTTGCTTCTGCAGTTACTGCTCCTGCTCCACCGTGACTAGACATGTGCCAAGGCACCATACGGAATATATGACAGCTGAGTATGTGCCCCCCACTTGACACAGCAAGCTTGCTGTAGCTGATTCAAAACGAGAGCTTATTCACGTGACTCCAGCTATTATGGCTGCTTGGCGTCTTAGGATTGAATGGCTACATGGTTTAGCTACGTGGCCAACTCTGGGACCACTCACCATCTTAGGCAGGAACAGCAGCATCCAAACTTGAACTTGGGCACATAGCTTCAGCCGGCTTCAGCCACCAACTTGGCTGCTCGCCTCAACATTCGAAGCGTTGTTCTGACTATACTGTATTCACTGCGTGAGGGCCTCCCTTGTACTCTCTACATCTTAGACTATATTAATTTGTAAACGGACGTTACGAAATATGATGAGGCTATGTGTCAAGAGAGCCAGCCCTTTCGCTTGCGCTAGGGCCAACCACGAATGGCCTGATGATTTTATTTGATTACATGGTCTTTCAGCCTTCAGGCTGCTCACCGTCTGCGGGTGGAGTGAACTTGAACTTAAACTTGGTTACATGGCTCCAGCTTTTAAGGCTGTTCGCCGTCTTCGGTAGCAACCTAATCAATTAAAATCAAAGCATTATTATCAAAATATATGTGATCAATGTTTTCATACAATCGTTGGTAAACCAAGGCATCTTCTCAAGAGTCACGACCTTCCAAATCTGGGTTGCACATCAAATAGTGATCATCAATTATCATTGTAGCACCGATTCAGGGACCCCGCCGGTAAAACAATTGTTTGGGGTTCTGTTATGGTACGCCTTATTGGTCGAATGGTCGTACCATACTGACCTTGGATAAGATAATGCCCGGCCAGGTCCTTGACTCTGGACCGCTGGCCAGCTAGTGTCTGATACTGTCAATTATATTGTAGCACAGGCAGGCCCCAGTGCCGCCATCTCTGTTCGCTACTAATACTGGCAAGTTCATCTTACCATCATCTTATCACGACTGTTGTAACAAACCGTGTCTCCACCAACAGTGCCCCTGCCCCATCGTCTACGAGAAGCAAGGACTACTACAGGTTCAGTTCATCTGAACTTGAACCTGGTTTCATAGCTTCAGCCAGCGATTTTGCTGCTCGTCGTCTTCGGCACTTCGGCAGTGAAAATACCAGGGAAATATAAATGCGAACATGTATTCTTATTATTATATCAATGTCCCCTTGCTTTCTTCTTGTTTAAGGTAATGATAACGCCTAGTGGGGCGTGGTGTTAAGGGAGCCCGTCTTACGCGGGTGGGGAGCGGTCTCCTACCTCAACTGGACAAGCTACCATCGCGGTTGACGACGACCTGCATCGCCAAGAGCGACCGAAGGGGGAGTCGAACCCCCGACTCTTCATCCTTGTAGTAATTCAGTCTACCACTAGACCAATGTATATCACCGAAAGAGGCTGTCTTCTTGTTTCACGATCAAAAATAAAACAAATAACTAATCATTTTTATCGAAAACGACTTGATCCAATCTCTTCATACAATCATGGATAAACAGAAGTCTGACCGTCTGACCGTGATGAAGCCCGACACGTCAGCCAACATTTTCGTAACTAACTCGCTTCCGTTGCCACCTGTTGCTCCCTCGCGATCACTCTCCGCCATTTGTAGCGTCGCATGCGACGCTGCATAGAACTTGTCATCTATCAGTGTCCACCTTCAGGTAGTGGGAGGAGGTTCTACATATATACACGTTACTTGTTCCGGCTTACGCTGTGGTGTCCGTAACATCACGTCCTGTGAGTAACTGTATTACACGGATGTAACAATTTCAATTTCATGTTACTTGTGACTTTTGTGAGGTAGGTCTCTGATGAGATAAGTAGGCATCTCAGGTTTCCCACTCTCATCCCATTAAGATGACATACAAAGATAGGACACAGCATTCTTCCTTCCTTGTGATACAGATCTGCATCTTTGGGAGCTTAGTTTGTTTGTCCTCGACACCCCCCTGTTGTAATGGATTTGTTTGTTTTGTGGGTGCTTTTTCTTTTTGTTGAAAGCACCGAGTCTCATGCAACCTCGCGGTGTCAAGTAGACTTTGTAATGTGATGTGATGTAATGTAATGTGATGTGATGTGATGTAATGTAATGTAATGTAATGCAATGTAATGTAATGTAATGTAATGTAATGTAATGTAATGTAATGTAATGTAATGTAATCTTTAGGGCGTGTATCTGATGACTTGGTGCTATAGTTAAAGAAAATGTGGTTGGAGAATAGGACCTTCTCCATTTTTGTTCTAGTTAACTGGTGTACGTTTATAAGGTCCCGCACCTCCATGTAAATTGTTGGCCAGATATTCATACTGGGAATCTCTCAAGGAGTACCACGTCGCCAGGGCATCATACGCATCCTTTCTCCAAGCCACCAACAGTCATTGCGTGCCCTAGCCATATTGAGATCGTCAAGGGCGGCACCCCTCATCATACCAGGGTTACTATCACAGTATTTCAGAATGAATTTCCAAAATGTAATCACTGATTTCAACCAGAAATAGTGAATTGGGAATTGACCTGTTTCTTTGAAAGCAATGTGTTGAGGGACAGATCGCTTCACTCCTAGGACACGCTTCATTAATCCAGCATGCCGCATATGAGTATCTGTAGATGCTACTTGGTCTCTGCCGGTAGCCCCAATAAGATGCTGAGTGAGACCAGTGCTCCAGATTTGAGAGCCATACATTCCAGCAGATAAGGCCAAGGAACAGCCAAAGCATGGCGTGTGGTCATCCACTGAACTGATTTTTTTATGTCGCTGGTTTGTGTCGGGATTAATACATTTCACTCTTAGACCATGTTATAATCATACAACGGAAAAAAGGGTTTTTCGGGATGAGACCGCAGGGAACCCTTTATTTTTTTGCGCTGGTTTGTGTCGGGAGACCCACCTCCTGTAGTGATAGTCCTTTCACACCTAAACGAAAATCCTTAATTGCGAACTCTTTCGTCATCACCTATATGGCCTTATCTGATACACACTTGATACCGCCCCCAAACAATTCGAGCTGTTTATTCAGATGCCGAACCAGAAGAACGTGTTTACAAATCTTGGGCCAAAACACGTTTTGAACACAATTATGTAACCCCAATGAACACGTTTTCGGGCCAAAATGAAAATAAACACGATGTTTTGGTGAAACGGGTATAAAATCCTGGAAGGAAATCCCTTCAAAACACAAAATAAAAACACTTCGTTTTCATGCATCCCTTGTCGCTAAATACCACACCAAGGGATATGAACTCAAGGACCCTCTACAGACTTTGGTCGTTCAGACGACAGTTATAAAAATGTCAATCATAGAGGTTAAGGTTAAACATCACCTGAAATTTATTCACATTAACTTTGAGGTCCTTTTCCTTATCATACACGCCAAATTTTCCAGCATCCTCTGGAGATCCCTAATTGAAATTGAAATGGTTACATCCGAGTAATGTGCCACTCTCAGGACGTGAAGTTAATTTTCCAGCATCCTCTGGAGATCCTTAACACTATTGGCCAAAAGAGCTCATCTGCATTTATCATTTGTGAAATACTGATGTACGGTATTCATTTAATTCAACCCGCGCTCCTTGTTCGTTGAGGAAGCATTGGGGGACATCATTCACAAACAGTGAGTACAAAAGGAGCTCAAGGGTCATCCTTGTTTTATACCGGTTCTCCCGGTCCAGCTAGAGTGTCTTAGTGCGCCAGGCCCTCTGCCTGCTTCCATTGTAGTGCCTCTGCCCGACAGTGAGTACAAAGCGGGCTCAAGGGTCATCCTTGCTTGACTCCTCTGGCAGGGTTGATGGGTCCCGAACGTCTTCTCCCATCTACCAACTCATCAGAATCATCTTTGCAATTGCACAATGTCATTAGTGTCATTGCCATAATTTACACCCACAGCCGTATTGGGATGGCAAAAACAAGACGCTTGGGGTGCACTTGTTTTTCTTTCCGACGAGGCGTTGCCATCCCCTTACTGAATGGCTACGCATGGGGCTGGCTAAACTAGTCATGAATGCCCCCCCAACCCCCCCAAGCTCTGCGCTTTGTGCTCTGCAGGGTTTGGGGAGCAGCGCGTCGCACTGGGGTCGCACCGAGTCACTCAATTTGGGACGCGTCGCACACAAAAACAGGACATGGCTGTGGTCCCATGGGGCACAACCATAGCTTATTGTAAATGCTGAGCACGGCAGCTGCTAGGCAGCTTCCATTTGGCTGTGGTCCCCAGGGACACAACTTGGATACGGCAAGTAATATTAGTGTTTGAAAAACTAATATTAGTGTTTGAAAAACTAATATTAACTATCATTGACACTTATATTAATACTTTTCACATACGCTATCTAAATGTCAATTTTAACGAGAACCAAAAAAGTTGATATTGGGCCCAAGCAGCCCTATATTGGGCCCGATCCACCAAGAAAGAGTGTGTGGATATGGATGTTACGAATAGTGTTTATGCTACCTATGTTTTACCTTGCCAGCAGAGGGTGAGCAGCCTGAAGGATGATAGACCATGTCATACAAACAAGTTGATGTATTGTCGCTCCTCGTCCCAGGATGTATACATTGGATATGTATTTATCAGGCGGAGGCGCCTCTGGGTTATCAATCCGACAGGTCTACAATCGAGCAAATGCGCAGACTATCAGGCAGGCAGGGTCTTACCAAGAAGAGCATAGTCCCGGTCTGGTCAGTAAGTGATCTAGGACCGCCAGCCAGCTAGTGCACTGCAGTAGTAGCCCTTGTAGGTTCTACTACTATCGTCTGTCTTAATGTCCGCAAGCTATGCTTGTGACTATCTTATCTTGTAAAGAGAAGTACCACCGAGTCTGCAGTCTTAGGTTCACTCTATCTTTTTTCTAGGGAACCGCAATATGATATCACAACATGTTGTAGACCGGATTATATGCTGGCTCCTGAGTTGCTCAGAGAAGCCAATGTGCAGTCACTGACTGGCTCTGCACTGTGCACGTGTCCATGTGATCACGTGCACCGCCGTGCAGTACTACTGTACTGCCACCGGCTAGTGTATCATGCCCGCCCCTGCGGCATGTCGCTATCAATTCCTTACTGTAATCTATCAGTTGCTTCTATCTCTCCTGTGTCTCGCAGTCTCACACTCTTCAAGATACTAAAGAATATGCCGGGAGTCTGGCTAGGCTCAAGTTAACATTTAAATACAATATCATATGACGCAATTTGTATGATATCATATGATATCATACCTACTGTAGTCAACATCATATGATATGATCAGTCACGTAGACAAACTCATCTCTAAGCTGCACAGAGAATCTATCGCCTCCTGTACCAGCATTGTTGCCAAACGTCGCATGAAGATGAATGAGTCCCTACCGCCTGGAGGGTGACACTTACTATATCTGCCATGGTGACATTCCCCAGCTGCGGCGTACGGGAGGGTCTCCTTAACACCACGCCCCTCCAGGCGTTACCTTTCTATGATATGCCGGTCCCTAGTTGTTGCTAGGTTGCACTCGCACCGATTGCTCACTGTTCAGTCCTTGGGCAATTAACAGACACTTATTCTTATTCTTATCATTAATAATAATAATAATAAGAAGAAGAATGAGTGTTGTAGGGCGTCACACAAACTGGGACTAGTTTAGCCGGACCCATGTGTCGCCATACATGCAGCGACAGGATGGCGGCGTGTGCACATAAAAAGGCAGTGGCATCATTGCCTAGCTGCCAGACCAACGAGCTACTTGCTTTATTTAGGGCAGTGATGAATTCATTGCCATGCTGTTTTAACTAGATGCAGAGAGCCATAGGGCGTTCTTTACTAGATGCAGACAGCCATAGGGCGTTGCAAACAAAAAAGTGAATGAAGCTCACCAAAGTGACGACCCGAGTGACTCTTGTGTGACTCCGCTTCACTGCTAATTTGGGGGGTCCTCGGCCGGGGGTCTTCGGCACCCTTTTATTTGACTTAGAAGGGTGCATACATTACAGGTGAGACGCAGGAGGGCAGAAATTGGCTTTATTTCTGGCTTTTATTAGCAGCTTCTAGGCAGATCTCTGAGCCAGCCACTGTGTTCCACCCAAATATTTCAGCACTTCTGGACAGCTGATTACGCCAGCTTCAAGGTGCACTACCTTGCGTGCAGTTTAGCTGAATAGCCAGTCAGGGGAGCTGCCTAGAAGCTGCAGCTAGTAGCTGAAAAGAAAAGCTATGAGATTGAGCTCACGACCTCACAAGCCCTAGCACTACACTGCAAATTGTATTCAGCACTTCTGGACACCTAATTGTGTCAGCTTCAAGGTGCACTAGGTTGCGTACGCTTTGGCTGAATATTCAGTCAGTGGAGTTGCCTAGAAGCTGCAGCTAGTAGCTGAAAAGAAAAGCTTTGAGATTGATCTCACGACCTCACAAGCCCTAGCACTGCGCTGTAAATTTGAGGGATTTAGCACCCTTTTCTGCACCCTTGGACCACCCCTCTAACCCTAAATGGTGGTGGGTAGAGGCAGGTGCTGGTGGTGAGAACAGGTTGGGGGTGGGTGTATTGGTGGTAGGTAGAGGCTGCTGCTGCTGGTGCTGGTGGTGGTGGTGGTTAGAGCCCCCAGATTAGCAGTGTAGATATCGGGGACTGGACCCCCTCACTGGACCCCCTCACCCGGTAGAGATCAAGGACTGGACCCCCTCACTGGACCCCCTCACCCGGTAGAGATCGGGGACTGGACCCCCTTACTGGACCCCTCACCCGGTAGAGATCGGGACTGGACCCCCTCACTGGACCCCCTCACCGGTAGAGATCGGGGACTGGACCCCCTCACTGGACCCCCTCACCCGGTAGAGATCAGGGACTGGACCCCCTCACTGGACCCCCTCACCCGGTAGAGATCGGGGACTGGACCCCCTCACTGGACCCCCTCACCCGGTAGAGATCGGGGACTGGACCCCCTCACCCCTGACCACCCTCACTTTGGCGGGATTAACCTATCAGTAAAAGAACCTCATAATTAGTACTTGGCCCTGCCTTTTTGCGGAGCCCCCCCTTCTAGGATGTATAGCCCCCGGAGTCACCCCGTTGTCTGTTAGTCATATTGTCGGTATGTAACCTTGGCCCTTACTGGCTCCTGGCCCTGTCATAAACCCTGGCTTTGGTCCGCTGCACTCCATTCCGGTTCCACCTGATGCTCGGATAGCCAACACTCTCCGCCAATGTTCTGCGTCGACGCGCCTAGGAATTGTCGATACGCCTAGCATTATGATATGGCTAGCACTCTGCTACCCCCGAAGCTGCAAGGAGCAATGGCTCGGGGCGTGCTACCCCCGAAGCTGCAAGGAGCAATGGCTTGGGGCGTGCTACCCCCGAAGCTGCAAGGAGCAATGGCTTGGGGCGCGCTACCCCCGAAGCTGCAAGGACCAATGGCTTGGGGCGTGCTACCCCCGAAGCTGCACCTAGCACGTCTAGCAGCTAGCATGTCTAGCACTATGATATGCCTAGCACTCCTAGCAGCCTAGCACTATGATATGCCTAGCACTCCTAGCAGCCTAGCACTATGATATGCCTAGCACTCCTAGCAGCCTAGCACTATAATATGCCTAGCACTCCTAGCAGCCTAGCACTATGATATGCCTAGCACTCCTAGCAGCCTAGCAATATGATATGCCTAGCACTCCTAGCAGCCTAGCACTATGATATGCCTAGCACTCCTAGCAGCCTAGCACTATGATATGCCTAGCACTCCTAGCAGCCTAGCAATATGATAGGCCTAGCACTCCTAGCAGCCTAGCACTATGATATGCCTAGCACTCCTAGCAGCCTAGCACTATGATATGCCTAGCACTCCTAGCAGCCTAGCACTATGATAGGCCTAGCACTCCTAGCAGCCTAGCAATATGATAGGCCTAGCACTCCTAGCAGCCTAGCAATATGATATGCCTAGCACTCCTAGCAGCCTAGCACTATGATATGCCTAGCACTCCTAGCAGCCTAGCAATATGATAGGCCTAGCACTCCTAGCAGCCTAGCACTATGATATGCCTAGCACTCCTAGCAGCCTAGCACTATAATATGCCTAGCACTCCTAGCAGCCTAGCACTATGATATGCCTAGCACTCCTAGCAGCCTAGCACTATGATATGCCTAGCACTCCTAGCAGCCTAGCACTATGATATGATAGCCTAGCACTCCTAGCAGCCTAGCACTATGATATGCCTAGCACTCCTAGCAGCCTAGCAATATGATAGGCCTAGCACTCCTAGCAGCCTAGCACTATGATATGCCTAGCACTCCTAGCAGCCTAGAACTATGATATGCCTAGCACTCCTAGCAGCCTAGCAATATGATAGGCCTAGCACTCCTAGCAGCCTAGCACTATGATATGCCTAGCACTCCTAGCAGCCTAGCACTATGATATGCCTAGCACTCCTAGCAGCCTAGCACTATGATATGCCTAGCACTCCTAGCAGCCTAGCACTAGCTCGTCTAGCAGCTAGCATGTCTAGCACTGCCAGTACCACCTCTTGTTTTCTGGTTTGAGTCACCTGGTTTTTTAAGGTACCTAGGCGGCCCTCAACTCCACTGCTCTATTGGGCAGCTCGCCGATGTACTGCCAGTACCACCTTGTTTTCAGTTTCTATCACTTTATTGTTCCGTCCTGCTCATTGTAACAATTCTTCGACATGTGTCTAGCACTCAGCTAACTCCGAAGCCGCAAGGATCAATGGCTTGGGGCATAAATTTTAAAACATCATATTCGCCACCTCCTCACGATGGGATTGGAACAGGGAGCTGAAGACGTGAAAATATATTGAGGGGAGGGGGGTCAGTGCAGGGGGGGGGGAGGATACAGCACAGGTGGTACAAGGATGGGGGGGGGGGGGGGTCAGTGCAGGGGGGGGGGAAGGATACAGCACAGGTGGTACAAGGATGGGGGGGGGGGGGGGGGGGTCAGTGCAAGGGGGGGGGGGAGGATACAGCACAGGTGGTACAAGGATGGGGGGGGGGGGGGGGGGGGTCAGTGCAGGGGGGGGAAGGATACAGCACAGGTGGTACAAGGATGGGGGGGGGGGGGGGGGGGGTCAGTGCAAGGGGGGGGGGGGGGAGGATACAGCACAGGTGGTACAAGGATGGGGGGGGGGGGGGGGGGGGGGGGGGTCAGTGCAGGGGGGGGGAAGGATACAGCACAGGTGGTACAAGGATGGGGGGGGGGGGGGGGGGGGGGGAGGATACAGCACAGGTGGTACAAGGATGGGGGGGGGGGGGGGCAGTGCAGGAGGGGGGGAGGATACAGCACAGGTGGTACAAGGATGCGGGGGGGGGGGGGTCAGTGCAGGGGGGGGGAAGGATACAGCACAGGTGGTACAAGGATGGGGGGGGGGGGGGGGGTCAGTGCAGGGGGGGGAAGGATACAGCACAGGTGGTACAAGGATGGGGGGGGGGGAAGGATACAGCTCAGGTGGTACAAGGATGGGGGGGGGGAAGGATACAGCACAGGTGGTACAAGGATGGGGGTGGGGGGGGGGGGGGGGGTCAGTGCAGGGGGGGGGGAGGGATACAGCACAGGTGGTACAAGGATGGGGGGGGGGGGGGGGGGTCAGTGCAAGGGGGGGGGGGGGGGGGGGATACAGCAGAGGTGCAAGAATGGGGCGCGGGGTCAGTGCAGGGGTGGGGAGATACAGCACAGGTGCAAGGATGGGGGGAGGGTCAGTGCAGGGGGGGGAAGATTTACACAGATTCACACATATACAGACACACACAGACTCACACACAGACACAGGCGAACACACAGATTCACACACACACAGACACAGGTGAACACACAGATTCACACATATACAGACACACACAGACACAGGCGAACACATAGATTCACACATATACAAACACACAGACAAAACCGATAAACACAGACACATGCACGTATACAGTCAATGACATAGACACACACACACAGACTCACACACAGGCACACGCAGGCACACACACAGATTAACACACTGACAAAGACACACACACACACGCAGGCACACACACAGATTAACACACTACCAAAGACACACACACACAGACTCACACAAAACCGACCAGCCGACCAAGCGAGCTGCATACCTTGATAGATACCGCTCTCCAAAGGATGGCAGGATAACGGCGATAAGCTTTCCCTTATTTTCTGACCTTCTAGCCACTTTCACAGCTGCTACCACAGCAGCACCTGCAAAACATTGATACTTGATGGATAAGTATGGGATGAATGGGTAGGTGGGTGGATGAATGGGTGGATGGGTAGACGAGTAGATGGGTGGATGGGTAGATGGGTGGATGAATAGGTAGATGGGTAGATGGGTGGATGGGTGGATGAATGGGTAGATGGGTGGATGAATGGGTAGATGGCGGAATGAATGGGTAGATGGGGGGGAAAATGGGTTGATGGGTGGATGAATGGGTAGATGGGTGGGTAAATGGGTAGATGGGTGGATGAATGGGTAGATGGTGATGAATGGGTCGATGGTGGATGAGATGGGTCGATGGGTGGATGAATGGGTCAAGGGTGGATGAATGGGTCGATGGGTGGATGATGGGTAGATGGTGGAGAATGGTGATGGGTATGGTAGATGGATGGTAGATGGGGTGGATGAATGGCTAGGTGGGTGGATGGGGGATGGGTAGATGAATGGGTAGATTGATGAATGGGTGGTGGGTGGATGGGTAATGGGTAGACAGGCGGATGAATAGTTAGCATGGTGTGGATGAATGGAGAATGGGTGATGATGTGGATGGGTGATGATGAATGGGTGCGATGGGTGGGATGAATGGGTCGATGGGTGGATGGGGTCGATGGGTGGATGAAATGGGTAGGGGGTGGGGATTAATGGGTAGATGAGTGGATGAATGGGTAGATGGGTGGATGAATGGGTAGGTGGGTGGATGAATGAATTGATGGGTGGATGAATGGGTAGATGGGTGGATGAATGGGTAGATGGGTGGATGAATGAGTAGATGGGTGGATGGGTAGGTGGGTGGATGAATGGGTAGATGGGTGGATGAATGGGAAGAAAGGTGGATGGGTAGGTGGGTGGATGAATGGGTAGACAGGCGGATGAATGGGTAGATGGGTGGATGAATGGGTGGATTGGTGGATGGGTAGGTGGGTGGATGAATGGGTAGGTGGGTGGATGAATAGGTAGATGGGTGGATGAATGGGTAGACAGGCGCATGAATGGGTAGATGGGTGCATGGGCAGGTGGGTGGATGAATGGGTCGATGGGTGGATGAATGGGTCGATGGGTGGATGAATGGGTCGATGGGTGGATGAATGGGTCGATGGGTGGATGAATGGGTCGATGGGTGGATGAATGGGTAGGTGGGTGGATTAATGGGTAGATGAGTGGATGAATGGGTAGATGGGTGGATGAATGGGTAGGTGGGTGGATGAATGAATTGATGGGTGGATGAATGGGTAGATGGGTGGATGAATGGGTAGATGGGTGGATGAATGAGTAGATGGGTGGATGGGTAGGTGGGTGGATGAATGGGTAGGTGGGTGGATGAATGGGTAGATGGATGGATGAATGGGAAGAAAGGTGGATGGGTAGGTGGGTGGATGAATGGGTAGACAGGCGGATGAATGGGTAGATGGGTGGATGAATGGGTGGATTGGTGGATGGGTAGGTGGGTGGATGAATGGGTAGGTGGGTGGATGAATAGGTAGATGGGTGGATGAATGGGTAGACAGGCGGATGAATGGGTAGATGGGTGCATGGGCAGGTGGGTGGATGAATGGGTCGATGGGTGGATGAATGGGTCGATGGGTGGATGAATGGGTTGAGGGGTGGATGAATGGGTCGATGGGTGGATGAATGGGTCGATGGGTGGATGAATGGGTAGGTGGGTGGATTAATGGGTAGATGAGTGGATGAATGGGTAGATGGGTGGATGAATGGGTAGATGGGTGGATGAATGGGTAGACAGGCGGATGAATGGGTAGATGGGTGGGTAAATGGGTAGATGGGTAGATGAATGGGTCGATGGGTGGATGAATGGGTAGATGGGTGGATGAATTGGTCGATGGGTGGATGAATGGGTCGATGGGTGGATGAATGGGTCGATGGGCGGATGAATGGGTCGATGGGTGGATGAATGGGTCGATGGGTGGATGAATGGGTAGATGGGTGGATGAATGGGTAGGTGGGTGGATGAATGGGTAGATGGGTGGATGAATGGGTAGATGGGTGGATGAATGGGAAGAAAGGTGGATGGGTAGGTGGGTGGATGAATGGGTAGACAGGCGGATGAATGGGTAGATGGGTGGATGAATGGGTAGATTGGTGGATGGGTAGGTGGGTGGATGAATGGGTAGGTGGGTGGATGAATAGGTAGATGGGTGGATGAATGGGTAGACAGGTGGATGAATGGGTAGATGGGTGCATGGGTAGGTGGGTGGATGAATGGGTCGATGGGTGGATGAATGGGTCGATGGGTGGATGAATGGGTCGATGGGTGGATGAATGGGTCGATGGGTGGATGAATGGGTAGATGGGTGGATGAATGGGTAGGTGGGTGGATTAATGGGTCGATGGGTGGATGAATGGGTAGATGGGTGGATGAATGGGTAGGTGGGTGGATGAATGAATTGATGGGTGGATGAATGGGTAGATGGGTGGATGAATGGGTAGATGAGTGGATGAATGGGTAGATGGGTGGATGAATGGGTATATGGGTGGATGAATGGGTAGGTGGGTGGATGAATGGGTAGGTGGGTGGATGAATGGGTAGATGGGTGGATGAATGGGTAGATGGGTGGATGAATGGGTAGATGGGTGGATGAATGGGTAGGTGGGTGGATGAATGGGTAGATGGGTGGATGAATGGGTAGATGGGTGGGTGAATGGGTAGATGGGTGGATGAATGGGTAGATGGGTGGATGAATGGGTAGGTGGGTGGATGAATGGGTAGATGGGTGGATGAATGGGTAGATGGGTGGATGAATGGGTAGATGGGTGGATGAATGGGTAGATGGGTGGATGAATGGGTAGATGGGTGGATGAATGTGTACGTGGGTGGATGAATGGGTAGATGGGTGAATGAATGGGTAGATGGGTGGATGAATGGGTAGATGGGTGGATGAATGGGTAGATTTGGGTGGATGAATGGGATGGGTGGAATGAATGGTCGATGGTGGATGAATGGGTAGATGGGTGTGGATGAATGGGTAGATGGGTGGATGAATGGGTAGATGGGTGGATGAATGGGTAGATGGGTGGATGAATGGGTAGATGGGTGGATGAATGGGTAGATGGGTGGATGAATGGGTAGATGGGTGGATGAATGGGTACGTGGGTGGATGAATGGGTAGATGGGTGGATGAATGGGTCGATGGGTGGATGAATGGGTAGATGGGTGGATGAATGGGTCGATGGGTGGATGAATGGGTAGGTGGGTGGATGAATGGGTCGATGGGTGGATGAATGGGTCGATGGGTGGATGAATGGGTAGATGGATGGATGGGTAGGTGGGTGGATGAATGGGTAGATGGGTGGATGAATGGGTAGATGGGTGGATGAATGGGTAGACAGGCAGATGACTGGATAGATGGGTGGATGAATGGGTAGATGGGTGGATGGGTAGGTGGGTGGATGAATGGGTAGACAGGCGGATGACTGGATAGATGGGTGGATGAATGGGTAGGTGGGTGGATGGGTAGGTGGGTGGATGAATGGGTAGATGGGTGGATGAATGGGTAGATGGGTGGATGAATGGGTAGATGGGTGGATAGGTAGGTGGGTGTATGAATTGGTAGATGGGTGGATGGGTAGATGTCGGGATGAATGGTAGACAGGCGGATGTATGGGTAGATGGTGGATGAATGGGTAGATGGGTGGGATGGTAGGTGAGTGATGAATGGGTAGGTGGGTGGATGAATGGGTAGGTGGGTGGATGAATGGGTAGATGGGTGGATGGGTAGGTGGGTGGATGAATGGGTAGGTGGGTGGATGAATGGGTGGACAGGCGGATGATTTGGTAGATGGGTGGATGAATGGGTAGATGGATGGATGGGTAGGTGGGTGGATGAATGGGTAGGTGGGCGGATGAATGGGTAGATGGGTGGATGAATGGGTAGATGGGTGGATGAATGGGTAGATGGGTGGATGAATGGGTAGATGGGTGGATGTATGTGTAGATGGGTGGATGGGTAGATGGGTGGATGAATGGGTAGATGGGTGGATGAATGGGTAGACAGGCGGATGAATGGGTAGATGGGTGGATGGGTAGGTGGGTGGATGAATAGGTAGATGGGTGGATGAATGGGTAGATGGGTGGATGAATGGGTAGATGGGTGGATGAATGGGTAGATGGGTGGATGGGTAGGTGGGTGGATGATTGGGTAGATGGGTGGATGGGTAGATGGGTGGATGAATGGGTAGACAGGCGGATGAATGGGAAGAAAGGTGGATGGGTAGGTGGGTGGATGAATGGGTAGATGGGTGGATGGGTAGGTGGGTGGATGAATGGGCAGATGGGTGGATAAATGGGTAGACAGGCAGACGAATGGGTAGATGGGTGGATGAATGGGTAGATGGGTGGATGGGTAGGTGGGTGGATGAATGGGTAGACAGGCGGATGACTGGGTAGATGGGTGGATGAATGGGTAGATGGGTGGATGGGTAGGTGGGTGGATGAATGGGTAGATGGGTGGATGGGTAAGTGGGTGGATGAATGGGTAGACAGGCGTATGACTGGGTAGATGGGTGGATGAATGGGTAGATGGGTGGATGGGTAGGTGGGTGGATGAATGGGTAGACAGGCGGATGACTGGGTAGATGGGTGGATGAATGGGTAGATGGGTGGATGGGTAGGCGGGTGGATGAATGGGTAGACAGGCGGATGAATGGGTAGATGGGTGGATGGGTAGGTGGGTGGATGAATGGGTAGATGGGTGGATGGGTAGGTGGGTGGATGAATGGGTAGACAGGCGGATGACTGGGTAGATGGGTGGATGAATGGGTAGATGGGTGGATGGGTAGGTGGGTGCATGAATGGGTAGACAGGCGGATGACTGGGTAGACAGGCGGATGAATGGGTAGATGGGTGGATGAATGGATAGGTGGGTGGATGAATGGGTATATGAGTGGATGAATGGGTAGATGGGTGGATGAATGGGTAGATGGGTGGATGAATGGGTCGATGGGTGGATGGGTAGGTGGGTGGATGAATGGGTAGATGGGTGGATGAATGGGTAGACAGGCGGATGAATGGGTAGATGGGTGGATGGGTAGGTGGGTGGATGAATGGGTAGATGGGTGGATGAATGGGTAGATGGGTGGATGAATGGGTAGACAGGCGGATGAATGGGTAGATGGATGGATGAATGGGTGGATGAATGGGTAGACAGGCGGATGAATGGGTAGGTAGATGGGTGGATGAATGGGTAGATGGGTGGATGAATGGGTAGATGGGTGGATGGGTAGGTGGGTGGATGAATTGGTAGACAGGCGGATGAATGGGTAGATGGGTGGATGAATGGGTAGATGGGTGGATGGGTAGGTGGGTGGGAGGATGGGAGGATGGATGGGTGGGTAGATGGATGGATGGAAGGATGGGTTGACGGATGGAAAAATGGGTGGATGGATGGATGGATGGATGGATGGATGGATGGATGGATGGATGGTTGGATAGATGGATGGATGGTTGGGTGGATGAGTGGGCGGATGGATGGGTGGGTGGATGGATGGGTGGATGGATGGGTGGGCGGATGGATGGATGGATGGATGGATGGATGGATGGTTGGATGGTTGGGTGGATAGGTTGGTGGATGGATGGGTGGGCGGATGGATAGATGATTAGATGGGCGTCGAAAACAAAACATTGATGAAAACCAGGAGGCCCTGTACCTACCAGCAGGCTTTCTCTAACTGCCAGATGTTCCCTAAAGTAATGATAACGCCTTGTGGGGCGTGGGATTAAAGGAGCCCTGTCTTACGGCGGTAGAGAACGGGTTGCTACTTTACCTGGACAGTGCTACCATGGCGGTTGACAACGACCGCAAACACTAAGGCGCACCAGATTTTCTACACTAACCTGATGAAATACCCACCAACATGCCCTCCTCCAACGCCATAGTCCTTGCCATATCAATAGCTTTATCGCTTGTTACCTACATCGGTGGTGGGGTGAGGTTAAACATGGGTGGTGGCAATGATGCTTTGTACTTTTTAATTGCATGGGTAGTGACAAGGATGCTTTGTACTTTTTAACTGCATGGGTAGTGAAAATGATGCTTTGCACTTTTTAACTGCATGGGTAGTGACAATGATGCTTTGTACTTTTTGACTGCATGGGTAGTGACAATGATGCTTTGTACTTTTTAACTGCACGGGTAGTGACAATGATGCTTTGCACTTTTTAACTGCATGGGTAGTGACAATGATGCTTTGTACTTTTTAACTGCATGGGTAGTGACAATGATGCTTTGTACTTTTTAACTGCACGGGTAGTGACAATGATGCTTTGCACTTTTTAACTGCATGGGTAGTGACAATGATGCTTTGTGCACGCTGCTGGTGATGGTGGTGATGGTGATTGTGGTGGCGGTGGGGGTGATTAATGGTGATGGTGGTGATGGTGGCAATGGTGGCGGTGGTGGTTGTGGTGCTAATGGCAAAAACAAATAGTCGTTATCGGTTGTATAGACCACAGACTGGACATAGATTAAAAAGCAGTATTACAATATTGAGCTTGACCCAGTGGCTGGCTGATGAAGCTGGCTGGAAGCTGCATGCTATAAAACAAACAGTGCCCCCCCCACCCCCCCTGCCCCCCCTCCCCCCAATATATTAAACAAAACTGTGATTTCCTATATTCAAAACAAAACTGTGATTTCCTATATTCAAAACAAAACTGTGATTTCCTATATTCAAAACAAAACTGTGATTTCCTATATTCAAAACAAAACTGTCATTTCCTATATTCAAAACAAAACTGTCATTTCCTATATTCAAAACAAAACTGTCATTTCCTATATTCAAAACAAAACTGCCATTTCCTATATTCAAAACAAAACTGTCATTTCCTATATTCAAAACAAAACTGTCATTTCCTATATTCAAAACAAAACTGTCATTTCCTATATTCAAAACAAAACTGTCATTTCCTATGTTCAAAACAAAACTGTCATTTCCTATATCGGGTACTCTTAATTTCTCTGTTTTCTTGCGGGTGCCATCGATCTATGTGTGCATGTATGTGTGTGTATGAGAGTGTGTATATATATGTGTGTGTAAATGTGTATGCGAGTGTGTATATATCATATATGTGTGTGTATGTGTGTGTCTGAGTGTGTGCATATATGTGTGTATACGTGTGTGTTTGTGTGTGTGAGTGTGTGCATGTATTTGTGTACGTACGTGTGTATGTGAGTGTATCAGCGTGTGTATGTATGTGTGTTTATGTGTGTGTATGTGAGTGCATATATATATGTGTATATGTATATCGGTGTATGTATATGTGTGTATGAGTGTGTGCATATATGTATACGTGAGTGTATATGTGTGTGTATGTGTGTATGAGTGTGCATGTACGTGTGTATGTGTGTATCAGTGTGTGTGTATATGTGTGTGTATGTGTGTGCATATATTTTTGTGCACGTGCTCGTATGTGTGCGTATGGGTGTATGAGTGTGCACGTATGTGTGTATGTGTGTGCATCAGTGTGCGTATATATGTGTGTGCATGTGTGTATGTGTGTGTATGTGTGTGTATGTGTGTATGTGTGTGTATGTGTGTATATGTGTGTGCATCTGTGTGTATATGTGTGTGTGTGCGTATATGTGTGTGTATGAGTTTGTATCTGCGTGTATGTGTGTGTATCCGTGTGTATGTGTGCATATATGTGTGTGTGTATGTGTGTGTATCCGTGTGTGTATGTATGTGTATGTATGTGTGCGAATGTGTGTATGCATGTGTGCACGTATGTGTGTGTATCCGTGTGTGTATGTATGTGTGTGTATGTGTATGTATGTGTGCGAATGTGTGTATACATGTGTGCACGTATGTGTGAAACGCACCGTGATGACCTCATCAACAAGGGACATGTCCATAATGTCAGGTATGAAGCCGGCACCAATGCCTTGGATCTTGTGAGGGCCAGCCTTGCCCCCTGACATCACAGGCGACTCCGCGGGTTCAACAGCAATGACCTGCATTATGGCATAGATTTCCTTTAAGCTATGAGCAACAGCTTCTAGGCAGCTTCCAGACACATTAGGATGCTTTAGCTTTGGCTGAATAGCCAGGCAGGGGAGCTATCTAGAAGCTGCTGCTTGTAGCTGAAAAGGAAAACATTGCATTATGGTCCAAATAATAGAGTTTATTCATTATGTTGTGTCTTTGGCTGCATTACTTGCCCCCTGACATCACAGGCCACTCCGCGGGCTCAACAGCAATGACCTGGCAGGTGACTATGGCACACGTTCCTTTAAGCTATGAGCAACAGCTTCTAGGCAGCTCCCTGAGCCATCCATTGGGCCAAGCCAACAGCAATGACCTGCACTATGGCACACGTTCCTTTAAGCTATGAGCAACAGCTTCTAGGCAGCTCCCTGAGCCATCCATTGGGCCAAGCCAACAGCAATGACCTGCACTATGGTTAGGGACCAGCATATCATATGATTTTGGCCAAAGGTGAGTATGATATCATATGATATCGTACAAATTGCATCATATGATATTGTATAGAAAGTGTAACTTTGGCCTAGTGACATGATATCATATGATATTGTATAGAAAGTGTAACTTTGGCCTAGTGACATGATATCATATGATATGATATTGCTGATCCCTAATTATGGTCCAAATAATAGAGTTAATTCACTCTGTAGTGTTTTTGGCTGCATTGCGTGTGCGTGCGTGTGTGTGTATGTGTCTGCACAATATTGCTTACGCTCTGCCTGCGAAGTTTGTTACAGCCCTGGGGTAAAAGAATAAGCTAAATGGACATGCCCAACCTTCAACTCAAAAGGCCTTTTCATTCAAATCTGAAAGTGGTTTTCCCCTAGCTTTCCTGTTTTAGGCCTGCTCCAAGGATCCATATAGCTATTTCTGGGCGGCCCGAGCTGGGGGGGACCGGGGACCGGGGGGGTTAAGTTAAACTAGACCCCTGGGAATGGTGAAGACTAAACCCCCAAGGCGGAAAAGCAGCTCGAACTATGAAGGAGCTCATCAACATAGGATGGGCACTCCAGCTCCCACCACCACCTCTCACCCACAGGATGAGCACTCCAGCTCCTATCTTGTAAGCACTTGCACCAGCAGGCTACACCATATATATATATATATACAATTAAACTTTACAGAAAACCCTCCAAGCTATCTTAAACTACTTTAGTTGGTCTGTATTAATGATTGGCAAAGCTAGCATGCTCAAAACTGACACCCTCTCATATATAAAGGGAACGACAACTAATATTAGTGTTTGAAAAACTTTTTTTTTTTTAGTGTCACAATAATATTAGTTTTTCAAATCAATTCGAAATTCTGGTGAGATGGCTCATCCGACTTCGCCTAGGATTCGTGTCCTAGAAAAAAATGGAAAAGACAAACAAGTTCTCCAAACCTCATTTGTATTGAATTTTCGGATTCTCCTTGAAATTCTATGACCCCCTTTTTTTAATCCCTTCAAAACAGAAATGTACCATTTCATGTTTTTTCGGGTATATTACACACCGTACTGTTCTCCAAATTTAACTTTTAATTAACGGGAGTACCCGGGATCGTGGCGTACGGTATAATACGAAATGAAAAAGCCGTCAACCTCAAATCACGTGCGATATTACTTGGGTAGGGCTTCGACTCCACATAGGGCTTACTACCGGCAACGAACCTAGGCTCCTCCCGACCGGACAAATTGCAGCAGTGCTCGACAAGGTCGCCTTTCTCATTTCATGGCTCAGCCCCTCGACAGATCCCCAGAGGGACGTTTACGCCCTCTAATAGCTCCAACTCACAAGAAGCAAAGGACCCTGTGGGATTTTTTCGACCGGCTAGAGCCAGGGCAGATCAGGGTACTACATTTTGTTAAATTTGCCAGCGCGTAAAGCGCACAAACTTCAAATTGGTTAGCGCTTTGCAGTGCAAAAAGCGCAAAAACTGCGCGCTGCGTCCACAGGGGGTTGGAAAAACTGCGCGAAACGCGCAGTGGGGCTAAAAAAGCGTGCGCAAAATCGCTCTGCCGCGCGCGCTTTGTAGTACCCTGGGGCAGATCACCGTCACCAACAAAGAGGTGAATCAAGTTGCAGCCGAAGCTAGAGATACTGTCGTCCGCAACCCATCAACTACCTCTGCGAAGACGTGCAGCAAGTATTTCACTAAGAGGGCAGTGAATTTCATGCAAACGCTGGGTTACCTCCTAGACGGGTCTGAGCTCAAAACTAGACCCCAAAAGAAGAAGTATGTGACCTGGGAGCCCTTTCACAAGCTTCTGGCCATTGAAAGGCACACAACTCTCAGCTCCAACTGGTTGCTCAGACCTTCCAATGAAAGGTTCCATTTGGGAAGCATTGAGCCCAGTGTGAACAGCCTCAAACTCAACTTTCCCGTGGCTTTCAAGGACTTAACAGCCGAGACCTTGAGGAACTGGCTGAAGAAGAGGAAAGAGAATGAGCAGAATGGTGTAAGAGATGATGCATTCTTTGGCCGTAGCAGAGGGTCAGGGGCGTGGGCGTGGGCGTGGGCGCTCTCGTGGCCAAGGCAGAGTACAAGAGAAAGTGACTGGGGAAGATGATTGCTCATCTGGTCTGTCATCAACAGATGACCCATCTGAAGAGAGTGGGCTTGATGCGGATGCTAGCAATGAGGATGACTTGCTCTTGGCCCTTCTAGGTCGCTGAGCAATACATGAACATACGTTATGCTTATGCTTATGACATTAACTGGGCAAGAGATGATTTAAGGAGTTAATGAAAACGATCGAATGTCTCATTCTAGTTAGTTCAAGGAGTACTGGTAGTGTTATGCTGAACAAGATGTTGGGATCATTAGAAAATTAAATGTACACTCCTTGCAGGTCCTAGAAAATTGCACCCTAATATTGTACCATGAACCAGTGTAACATGATTAAGTAGAAACGTTCATTTGCATAAATGGATTTTATTAAAATGGAAACCGTCAAATGTGTAACGTCAATTTATATTCCTATAAAAAAAACGTCAAATGTAAACCGTCAATTTATAATACCCCCCCCCCCCCCCCCCCCCCCCTCCTCCAAAGAGCCGTCAAATTTTGCGACCGTTCAATTTTGAGAACAGTACGGTAATATTATATAATATTATTTATTCGCTTACATTATATAACATAGCCGCCCCCTACATATATATAGGCAATATCGTATTTGACAGACATACCCGTCACGAGCGACTCACCTTTATGTTTGGGTTCTGTTCCTTCAAGAACTTGCCAGTTCCGGTGATGGTGCCTCCAGTCCCAACACCTGCCACCAAGATGTCGACCTTACCCCTTGTGGAATTCCATATCTCTGGGCCCGTGCTGTTGTAGTGCACCTGGCAAGCGCGGTAATGTCACATGTGGAAGAGTTTACTGCTTGTGCGGAAGAAGACATGTATGATATATCTAAACTCATGGACCTTGACACATGCATGGACGTGCCACATGGGTATGACTGCACTGCTTGTGCGGAAGAAGGCACGTGTGGTATATCTAAACGCATGGACCTAAACACATGCACTACCCATTGCTATTGTAGTACACCTGTCAGGCGTGGACGTGCCACATGTGCCAGACAGTACTGCTTTTGTGGAAGAAGACATGTGTGACATATATAAACACATGGAACTAGACACATGCAGTGCCTACTGCTGTTGTAGTGAACCAGTCAGGCGTGGGACGTGGCACATGTGCCAGACAGTACTGCTTTTGCGGAAGAAGACATGTATGACATATATAAACACATGGAACTAGACACATGCAGTGCCCATTGCTGTTGTAGTGAACCAGTCAGGCGTAGGACGAGGCACATAAGCCAGACTGGACTGCTTTTGTGGAAGAAGACATGTATGACACATATAAACACATGGAACTAGACACATGCAGTGCCCACTGCTGTTGTAGTGAACCAGTCAGGCGTGGGACGTGGCACATGTGCCAGACTGGACTGCTTTTGCGGAAGAAGACATGTATGACATATATAAACACATGGACCTGGACACATGCAGTGCCCACTACTGTTGTAGTGCACCTGTCAGTCATGGGACATGCCACATGTGCCAGACTGCACTGCTTGTGCGGAAGATGGCACGTGTGGCATATATAACACATGGACCTGGAGACATTAAGGGTCAAATGCGGTTGTAGAGCACCTGTCAGGCAGAACAAGTGACAGACAGTACTACTTTTGTGGCAGAAGACATGAATCACAAATATAAACTCATGGACCTTGACAGAAAAAGGGTCAAATGCGGTTGTAGAGCACCTGTCAGGCAGAACAAGTGACAGACAGTACTACTTTTGTGGCAGAAGACATGAATCACAAATATAATCTCATGGACCTTGACAGAAAAAGGGTCAAATGCGGTTGTAGAGCACCTGTCAGGCAGAAAATGTGAAAGACAGTACTACTTTTGTGGCAGAAGACATGAATGACAAATATAACCTCATGGACCTTGACAGAAAAAGGGTCAAATGCGGTTGTAGAGCACCTGTCAGGCAGAACAAGTGACAGACAGTACTACTTTTGTGGTAGAAGACATGAATCACAAATATAAACTCATGGACCTTGACAGAAAAAGGGTCAAATGCGGTTGTAGTGCACCTGTCAGGCAGAACAAGTGCTAGACTGTACTGCTAAAAACACACATGGACATGTTTTTGCGCCTTCTGTGTGTGTGTGTGTGTATGTGTGTGTGTGTGTGTGTGTGTGTGTATGTGTGTGTGTGTGTGTGTGTGTGTTCCCAATCCCCCCCCCCCCCCCCCCCCCCCCCACACACACACACTACCATTGTAAACACACTTATTTTTATCCTCGCCAATGTTTTCCTTTCAGCTAAAAGTGTAGGCAGCTCCCCCAACTGGCTATTCAGCCAAAGCTAATGCGACCTAGTGTGTCTGGAACTTGACAGAGTCTGCTGTCGAGAACTGTTGAAATCTTGGCGCTTAGCCCAGTGGCTGGCTCAGGGAGCTGCCTAGAAGCTGCTGCTCGTAGCTGAAAAGACAAGTCCTAGGCAGCATCGCAAGGGACGCGTAAAATAGGCGGAGTGTGTCGGCAATGGAACAAAAGGTGGCAACAATGGAGCAGACCGAAGCCAGTTAGTTACGACAGTTGGCTGACGTGTCAGGCTTCAATTTTTCGGACGGTCGGTCGGTCGGACAGACAAATGGGTAACCCTGGCAAAAAATTATGGTCCAGTTACCATATTGAATGTTTTCATTGATTTCAGCGATTAGGCCCATGATGGGCTTAGAATGTATAAACATGGATTACACTAACTCGATGAGAGATTTAGCCCATGCTGTTGTACTGCTGTTGTAGTGCACCTGTCAGTCATGGGACATGTGTCAGACTTCACCCACTTTTTTGTTTACAATGCCTCTCCATTCCATCTCCATTCTGTCGCTGCATGGAGACGCATTTGTGTGTGGGGTG
This sequence comes from Microglena sp. YARC, assembly GCA_022414725.1. NCBI lineage: Eukaryota > Viridiplantae > Chlorophyta > Chlorophyceae > Chlamydomonadales > Chlamydomonadaceae > Microglena > Microglena sp. YARC. The sequence goes on from CM039463.1 coordinate 67,895,443, forward strand.
TGTGTGTATGTGTGTGTGTGTGTGTGTGTACAATTTGTTTCACTTACCCTCGGGTTGGCTGGGTTCTTAAACTGTTGCAGCATGTAAGAGTTGTGGGTGGTCGCATGCAGTTCTTCTGCTTTGGCTATAGCACCCTTCATCCCCAAGGCTGGGTCGGTCAGCACAAGCTCGGCGCCAAATGCCCTGTGGAGGGATGGGTGGGGTGGGTGGGATGGGGTGGGTGGGCAAGCAACCTTCATCCCCAAGGCCGGGTCGGTCAGCACAAGCTCGGCACCAAATGCCCTGTCGATTGATGGGTGGGTGGGTGGGGTGGGTGGGATGGGGTGGGGTGGGCAAGCAACTTTCATCCCCGAGGCTGGGTCGGCCAGCATAAGCTCGGCACCAAAAGCCCTGTCGATTGATGGGTGGGTGGGTGGGTGGGTGGGTGGGGTAGGGTGGGGTGGGTGGGATGGGGTGGGGTGGGCAAGCAACCTTCATCCCCGAGGCTGGGTCGGCCAGCATAAGCTCGGCACCAAAAGCCCTGTCGAATGATGGGTGGGTGGATGGGTGGGGTGGGGTGGGGTGGGTGGGATGGGGTGGGCAAGCAACTTTCATCCCCAAGGCCGGGTCGGGTCAGCACAAGCTCGGCGCAAAATGCACTGTGGAGGGATGGGTGGGTGGGTGGGGTGGGGTGGGTAGGTGAGTAAGAAACCTTCATACCCAAGGCTGGGTTGGTCAGCACAAGCTCGGCACCAAATACCCTTTGGAGGGATGGGTGGGTGGGGTGGGGTGGGCAGGTGCACGCAGAATTCCATTTTCAGTTGAGTCAAAAGTGCAATCCCAAAGGAGGCTGCTGCGTCAAAAGCGCAACGCTTTTTTTTTTAGTTTTGAAAGGACTTTCACCCCAGGATGTGGGTCTCCCGACACAAACTAACTCCCGAAAAAAATCCCGAAAGTACCTAATTTTATTTAAAAGACACCCTTCTCCAATTCAAGAATGGGGCTGGGGCCGTCGTATGTTTGACCATGCTGGTTGTTGTACAGGATGATGGATTCCCCCTACGGTCGCCTTGAGCGTTGCAGGTCATTGTCAACTGCGATGGTAGCTTGTCCAGTTGAGGTAGAAGACCGCTCTCTACCCGCGTACGACGGGTTCCCTTAATACCACGCCCCACCAGGCGTTATCGTTACAGGATGATCCCCATTATACAAATGGCTCAGTGGCAGAGCTCCTAGAACGACGTGGGTGCCGGGTTCAAATTCCCATGGGTGCGCTTAAGTGTTCGCGGTCGCTGTCAACCGCCATGGTAGCTTTGTCCAGGTAAAGTAGCAGCCCGTTCCCTACCGCCGTAAGATGGGGCTCCCTTAATACCACGCCCCACCAGGCGTTATAATTACTTTTTCAAAAGGGCAACCTTCATTCTACAAATGTGTAGAAAGTGAGTGCTTTATGGTGTTAATATAGGTGTTATGGCTCCCTTAATACCACACTTACATTTGTTTACAGGATGAAACAAACGTAGAAGCTCACAAGGTCACAGCTATGAGGCATACATGGATGGGGTTCACTTCATCAGTGCTTTTTATTTTGAAGCCCTTCCTATACGGTTGGGCAAGTCCCTTTAGCCTATTTGGCCTACCCCTGGACTGTAACATACATATATACATACATGCATGCATACATACATACATACATATATACATACATACATACATACATACATACATACATACATACATACAAACATACATACACAATTGTCCTGAGGAGAAAATCCTCCTTGAAAAGACATGATCTACTTGAAGTGCACCCTGTATGTGTATGTGCATGTGTATTGACATGTGTGTGTGCATGTGCATGTGTATGTGCATGTGCATGTGTATTGACATGTGTGTGTGCATGTGCATGTGTATGTGCATGTGTATTGACATGTGTGTGTGCATGTGCATGTGTATGTGCATGTGTAGGTGCATGTGTGTGTGCATGTGTATTATCTACTTGAAGTGCACCCTAAGAAAATCATTGTCTTTCTTTTCAGCTATGAGTAGTACCTTCTAGGCAGCTTGCCTGGCCGGCTGATCAATCAAACCTATAGCAAGGTAGTGCAACAGGAAGCTGACATGATTAAATGAAATCTTGGGGCTTAGCCACGTGGCTGGCTTGGGGAACTACCTGGAAGCTGCAGCTTGAAGCCGGAAAAAAAGCTCTGAAGAAAATCCTACGCTCTGTGGAAACAACTGTTTCATAAAAAGCAATAAATATACATCATATGCAATGAGTGCTGATCATAATTGGGGAAAGGCTAATTAAGTTAATATGAGTGAATGAATAATATCAGTTCATGTTAGTTAATATTAGACTGAAGAGCCGTCTCACCAGAATTTTGAATTTATTTTAAAAACAATATTATTGTGACCTTGGTTGTGACACTATAATAATATAAGTTAATATTAGTTTTTCAATCACTTATAGTAGTTGCCGTTTCCTAATCATAATGCTTGATTGCTGTTATCTTGCTGGCTGCAATATTGCCTTTCTTTTTCTAAGAATTTGTTGGAAGACCCTTCCAGGATGTTGGGGAGCGAGCTTGTCTTGGGCCAACAATGGCCTGTCGATGCAAATGTAATGTAATATAATATAATATAATATAGTATAATATAATATAATATAATATAATATAATATAATATAATATAATATAATATGTTGTAATCAGGGGGCCATCAAGAAGTTATTTTTGACACCTCACGCTATGAAGCTTTTATTTTGCCCTTACCCCCCCCCCCCCCCCCCCCCCATTAGCTTAAAGGCCAATATCTTCCTCACCGATAATAATCATGTCATGAAAGTTAGCTGTATACTGACCCCTACGTCGAGCTCTATCAGTTGGCCATCATAACAACGTGGTTCGGCTTATCTATAAGCGACCCTTGCCCCCCACCACCACCACCACCACCACCACACACACACACACAAAATTATCTCCGGTAATAAGAGGTAGGATGCAACTAGTGAATTTCATCTGCAGTTCCATTTTTTTCGAAGTGTAGTTCAAAAATAACATCAGTCAGAGGAGTCTCATGAGATACAACGGTGTGTGGTCTAAGGGGCCTCAGGCAGTGAAACACCCCTCCATCCACCCGACACCCACATAAAGTACAGTATTTGTCTAGCCTGATCCAGTTACAGTTCAGCTACATTGGCGCTTATGGCTAGGCTCCTGATATTTGGCCACAATACTGATTGGGGCTTTGGCCGGAAACCAGGCAGTGGCTTGAAGAACCTAGAGAGGGGGAAAAGGCCAGACTTGGACGCCTTGGCTACCATGTACTGCTTTCTGGCCTGGTGCGACTTAAGGTTGGCCTTGTTGCTGGGAGAGCACTGAACCACGGCATTGCAGGTGTTGCAAGTTGTTGTCAAGGGCTCGGGTGCGGAAGGCGCCTCGGCTGGAGTTGTGGGCGATTTGGCCTGGGCTGTTCTAGCCTCGACCTCAGCCCTGGCCCTGACCTTAAACTTTATTTTCATCCGTTGCTATAAACAAGCGCGGATTCCTGCTGCTTGAGCTTCCAACTGCTAAGTCAGGAACTCTTTGGTTCTAATCGTGAAGTTCTGGGTGGCGTCCAGACTGGATATACCTTCCAGTACATCCACCAATTACACCCTGGGTGTAATCGACCAACCACTGCAGATTCCTAAAGCTTTCGTCGAGGCGTTTTCGATGGTGTGCAGCACGTTCAATTCAGACCAAAGACGAAGAAGTTGTGAATACATTTTGAGATCGGCCTCGACCCCCCCCCCCCCCCCCCCCCCTTGTCCCTTTGGGACCCCCCATATCTTAGCCCCTAGGCACTTTTTGAAACTTTTTTCAATGGTTTCGGGGTCTACAACTAAATTGGAGACGATTAACAGCGTGTGCCTCCCCACATCCATTTTGATGGCCCCGGTTGTAATATAATATAAATATAATGTAATGCAATATAATATAATATATAATATAATATAATATAATATAATATAATATGATATAATGTAATGTTATAATGTTATATAATATAATATAATATAATATAATGTAATGTAGTGATATAATATAGTGTAATGAGCACTATAATGTAGTATAATGAGCAATATAATATAATGTAGTAGTATATAGTGTAATGAGCACTATAATATAGTATAATGAGCAATATAATATAATGTAATGTAATGTAATGTAGTAGTATAATATAATTTAATGAGCACCACTCCAGACCTCATGTTGGCATTGTATTATCCTGCTGCACCCATCCCAGGATTAATAGTAAAATAATCGCAGCCACGCGCTACCACCGAAGGGAGCATGTGTTTGTGTGTTACAGTCCAGGGGTAGGCCAAATAGGCTTAATGGACTTGCCCATGGAGGCAGGCAGGATCAGGATGGGCTACGCATGGTAACTTCTAGCCAGCTTGATAAGACATCCACTGGGTCAAGCTCAAAGCTTTCAGTCACCATTTGAACACGCCCCATGCCAGCTTCCAGACCAGGGCTTTATTTTTCAAATCTGAAAGTGGTTTTTATAAATTTATGGTTTTAGGCCTCCTCCAGGGACAGCGTTGTAGTGCTTTTTATAGCTTTTCATAGCTTTTTATAGCTATTTGCACCTTTAACAATGCATGAAGGGCAAAAACAAAACAACACACTATTTTGTTTTACTTTTTTACAGCTATATTTTTGCCAAATCGGGGTCAAAAGTAGCGATCGCTATAGGTACCGGTAAAAAAGCCCTGCTTACAGATGCACTAGCTAGCTTCAGGTTTGCCGAAGGAGGGGGGAAAGGAGCTGCCTAGAAGCTGCTACTCATAGCCAGTATCTGAAACTCACATTAGCAAGATCTTACGCTCTGTACTCATGGAGGCGGGCATAGTCAGGATGAGCCTGTACCCCTTGGATGCTGCTACAAAGGCCAAAGCGATTCCAGTGTTGCCAGACGTTGGCTCAATTAGAGTTGTCTGGGGTGGGGTGGGGTGGGGAGGGGGATGAGAGGGTTTATGTTTGTGCTTGCGTTTGGGTTTGGGTTTTTGTTTGGGGTGGGTTTGCATTTGTGTTTGTGTTTGGGGGTGAAAAGGTCTGGGGTTGGGAGTAAGAGGGTTTGTGTTTGGGGTGTGTTTGCGTTTGTGTTTGCGTTTGGGGGTGAGAGGGTTTGGTATTGGGGCTTTGCGGAAATTGGGTTGGGGCTGAGTCGGGTTGGGGATATGGTGTTGGGGTGGGGTATGGGGTTGGGTTGGGGTATGGGTAGTTGGTTGGGTTGGGTTGGGTTGGGTTGGGTTGGGTTGGGTTGGGTTGGGTTGGGTTGGGCTGGGCTGGGCTGGGTTGGGTTGGGTTGGGTTGGTTGGGTTGGGTTGGGTTGGGTTGGGTTGGGTTGGGTTGGGTTGGGTTGGGTTGGGTTGGGTTGGGTAGGGTCGTGATTTTTTTCTTTTCTTCTTTTGTTTGGGTTGGGTCGTGATGGGGTTGGGTTTGTTTTGTTTTGTTTTGTTTTGTTTTGTTCTGGGGCTTGGAGGAACTGGGATTGAGTTGGGTTGGGGACATGGGGTTGGGGTAGGTTTGGTTGCAGGTAGGTGAGGTGGGTGGGTAGGTAGGGTTCGGTGGATTTGGGTGATAAATTCCAATACGATATTACAGGCAAGCATCAACTATTGGCCTCTTGTAGTAAAAGGACTAAGGACCCACCTTTCCTGGTAAGATATTACCCGCAGCCTGCGCCTCAGTAATCATGGCCAGGCCAACCCTGAAGGCAAGGAACATAGCGTGGGGCATGGAGGTATAGAGGTATAGAGGTATAGAGGTATAGAGGTATAGAGGTATAGAGGTATAGAGGTATAGAAGTATAGAGGTATAGAGGTATAGAGGTATAGAGGTATAGAGGTATAGAGGTATAGAAGTATAGAGGTATAGAGGTATAGAGGTATAGAGGTATAGAAATATAGAGGTATAGAGGTATAGAGGTATAGAGGTATAGAGGTATAGAGGTATAGAGGTATAGAGGTATAGAAGTATTGAGGTATAGAGGTATAGAGGTATAGAGGTATAGAGGTATAGAGGTATAGAGGTATAGAGGTATAGAAGTATGGAGGTGTTGAGGTATAGAGGTATAGAGGTATAGAGGTATAGAGGTATAGAGGTATAGAGGTATAGAGGTATAGAAGTATGGAGGTGTTGAGGTATAGAGGTATAGAGGTATAGAGGTATAGAGGTATAGAGGTATAGAAGTATGGAGGTGTTGAGGTATAGAGGTATAGAGGTATAGAGGTATAGAGGTATAGAGGTATAGAGGTATAGAAGTATGGAGGTGTTGAGGTATAGAGGTATAGAGGTATACAGGTATAGAAGTATAGAAGTATAGAGGTATAGAAGTATAGAGGTATAGAGGTATAGAGGTATAGAGGTATAGAAGTATAGAGGTATAGAGGTATAGAGGTATAGAGGTATAGAGGTATAGAGGTATAGGGGTATAGAAGTATAGAGGTATAGAGGTATAGAGTAGGTAGAGAGGTAGAGAGGTAGAGAGGTACAGAGGTATAGAGGTATAGAAGTATAGAGGTACAGAGGTATAGAGGTATAGAGGTATAGAGGTATAGAGGTATAGAAGTATAGAGGTATAGAGGTATAGAGGTATAGAGGTATAGAGGTATAGAGGTATAGAGGTATAGAGGTATAGAGGTATAGAGGTGTAGAGGTATAGAGGTATAGAGGTATAGAGGTATAGAGGTATAGAGGTATAGAGGTATAGAGGTATAGAAGTATTGAGGTATAGAGGTATAGAGGTATAGAGGTATAGAGGTATAGAGGTATGGAGGTGTTGAGGTATAGAGGTATAGAGGTATAGAGGTATAGAAGTATTGAGGTATAGAGGTATAGAGGTATAGAGGTATAGAGGTATAGAGGTATAGAGGTATAGAAGTATGGAGGTGTTGAGGTATAGAGGTATAGAGGTATAGAGGTATAGAGGTATAGAGGTATAGAGGTATAGAAGTATGGAGGTGTTGAGGTATAGAGGTATAGAGGTATAGAGGTATAGAGGTATACAGGTTTAGAAATATAGAAGTATAGAGGTATAGAAGTATAGAGGTATAGAGGTATAGAGGTATAGAGGTATAGAGGTATAGAGGTATAGAGGTATAGAGGTATAGAGGTATAGAAGTATAGAGGTATACAGGTATAGAGGTATAGAGGTATGAGGCATGCAGGTGTGGAGGTGTTGAGGTATAGAGGTATAGAGGTATACAGGTATAGAAGTATTTAAGTATGGAGGTGTTGAGGTATAGAGGTATAGAGGTATAGAGGTATAGAAGTATAGAAGTATAGAAGTATAGAGGTATAGAGGTATAGAGGTATAGAGGTATAGAAGTATAGAGGTATAGAGGTATAGAGGTATAGAGGTATGAGGCATGGAGGTGTGGAGGTGTTGAGGTATAGAGGTATAGAGGTATAGAGGTATAGAGGTATAGAGGTATAGAGGTATACAGGTATAGAGGTATGAGGCATGGAGGTATGGAGGTGTTGAGGTATAGAGGTATAGAGGTATAGAGGTATAGAGGTATAGAGGTATGAGGCATGGAGGTATAGAGGTAAAGAGGTATAGAGGTATAGAGGTATGATGCATGGAGGTATAGAGGAATAGAGGTATTCTTCAAGGTATGGAGTTATGGAGGCAGGGAGTTGTGGAGTAATGGAAGTTGTGGAGGCATGGTAGCAGGGCCACAGTGGCAGGGCTACACCCAAACCCACACACCCTCACCAAAACCTCCCACGCCCATACCACACCCACCCTCCTATCTTTCACACTTCTTAGTGGTTTGCCCCAGTCAAGGAAACGTGCTGGCCCCCTCAACCTCGCAGCTCGTAATAATGCGTACTATTTATGTATTTATTTCACGCTTCCACAAGAAGATTGCATGACCTCCCTCTTACATGCTTTCTTGGCTCTGCACCCCTTGGACTGTAACATAAATAACATAACCAACACAACGTTAGCGGAGGTCGGCCCACCCACCTATCTTTCTCGGTCTAACACGGTTGGCAGAGGTCTGCCCGCCCAATGCAAATGAAGTGGGTCTCCGGCATCCTTTTCTGCACCCTAACGGCATAGCTTTTGTTTAAAGCTACGAGCAGCAGCTTCTATGCAGCTCCCCTGGCTAGTTAAATTGGCCCACCCACCTGTATTTCACGCTATTGCAAGGTTGCATACACCCACACATTCTCACACACACTTACCTGGATGGTGCCCGTGCCCCCCTCTACGATCATTCTGGGGTAACTGGGGTAATCCGACATCGAGCGCCATCGGATTTCTCAAGCATGCTTGTTGGCAGTTGCACTGAGGCCGAGAGCCAGCAGCTCATCAAGGCAGCTGACGATCTCCATCTTACATGCTATCTTGGCTCCACACCCCCTGGACTGTAGCATAACTAACATCACACACAAAAAGGTTGTGAGAGGTCGTCCCACCCCACCCACGCCCGCACCCACAAACCCACATCGAAACATCCAACGCAGGTACCACACACACACACCTGTCTTTCACACTACCACAAGGTTGCATGATCTCCATCTTGCAAGCTATCTTTGCGCCACACCCCCTGGACACCTCATTGAGGTAGACCATGGGCGTGTTACCTGTAGGCAAGAACATTGAGTTGATCAACTACCAAGTTGGGTGGGCGGGAGGGGTGGGTGGGTGTGGGTGAGGGTGTGGATGTGGGTGTGGGTGTAGGTGGGTGGGTGAGTTGCTGCAAGTGTGATTGTGTGTGTGTGAGTGAGTTTGTGAGCGTGAAATGAGTGAGTGAGAGTGAGAGTGAGTGTGAGTGTGAGTGTGAGTGTGAGTGTGAGTGTGAGTGTGAGTGTGAGTTTGAGCGTGAGTGTGATTCTGTGTGCGAGTGTGAGTGTGTGAGTGTGATGTATTTATGTAGGGCGTCTTCTCACTTCCCGATCCTTTTAGCCCGTTCCTTACCAACAACTTCCGTCAAGTTTTGGGCGATGTTCATGCTTCGCAAGGGTCCGATCAATCGACGAGGCTCCACAGTTGACTGGTTCGATGTGGACGGATGCGTGGGTCCGATGGGCGGCGTCCGCGGACGTCGGGTGCGTCGAGGGATTTCTGACAGTCAAGTTAATGGCAAGGGCCTAGGGGGAGGAGGCAGAGGTGAATATTCCCCAGGGCAAGTGCCCCTGTTTCGTGATATAGGAGTTGATGTGAATCCGCAACTTTTCTGGCCTCAACTCGTATATAATGCAAGGACGAACGCAATACGACAAATCGGCGTGACTTCAGGAAGCTCTCCTGAGAGGGTCCTCGGGATGGTCGGCTGGTGCAAGGTTGTGAGTTGCGGTGAATTTAGGGGCAAAGCCCGGCCTAAGAGGGCGTTTACACGAACCTGTTATCTCGGCCAGTTAAGTTGGCGAGATAACCAAATAGTTAGCGCCACGTATGCCCGAACCCTCAACGAACGCAAACTTAACCAGTTTCTGTTTACACGTGCATTTCCGCTCGCAGTTTGCGTTCGGTCAGGTTGGTCGTGTACTTCTGGATAGCCTCGTGATTTTTGAATTTTTGGTGACAGACGAGCTATTTTCGGGCCTTGCTCCCCAGCACGAACCGTGCTGTGAAGCAAGCGACTTCGAGGCTCCGCAGCGCTCCGCAGTGACCTGTCCATTGAGATTGCTGGGTGTGATCTGGCAGCTGATCATCAACATCTGCTCGGCCAATGCCTTCTTGCTTGCTGCTCTAGAAAATTCGAATCTGCAGGAATTGACGAACTGAACTGGAGCTAGCGTAGCCAATATATCTCACAGCTCGGAAGCTAAACGAACTTAACGAACCACTAACCTTAACCTTTAACCCGTAACTAGGGGGGGGGGGGGGGGGGGGGGGAGTTATGGTTATCGCGAAATGGTTAACTGGGCGAGATAACTGACGCGAAAAGTGTCGTGTAAACGCTTCGTAGTTAGTTAACTGTACATCTTAACCGTAACTGGCCGAGATAGCCGGCTCGTGTAAACGCCCTCTAACAGCTTGTTTCTATTGTAGGAACCGACTGGCATATTATAGGTATATATGGGATAACTGTTGGGGGTCCGGTTAAGGATTGTGTTTTGGAGGGTTCAGACCTCTAACCGGACCCTTAACTGGTTGGAAACATTCCACCAGTTAAGCAGCCTTTTGCATCTGGCCAGGTCAGTTCAAAATGGGTCAACGTGGCAAATGCGCTCTGCAGCACTTCCTCGCGATTCAAACGCTGATTTCAGCGTTTATTCCGCTTCTTGCTGCTGCTGGTTGCCCTCAGGATGATCAGTCGAAAAATTCGTGGCAGGGACGGTGCCCTGCTGCTGCGAATCCATCTTGGTGAAACCGTGCGATCAATGATGAGTGTCCGAAAAAGAAAGAAAGGATGCGGCACTCCAAAGCAGCATGATTTTTAAGAGGCGCGCGCCAATTTCGTGACGTCACCAGATCTAATGCAACAACCGAATTTAACCGCCCCTTAACTTTCTTCAACGGCGGGGGGGGTGCGCCGTTGCACTAACCGGGGCAGTTGGTCTTTAACCGGACCTCAACTTTTTGTGTTTCCGACCAAACACCGGTTAGCGCCGAAAATAACGAATTTAACCGCCGCTCAACCGGACATCCAACTGGTTGGAAACAAGCTGTAAGTACGTAATGCCCCCATGCCCCCCGTGACCTCCAGGTAGGAAGTTGAAGCAGGTACGCGACTGCTATACCTAGGTCTGCTACGAGGACTGCTACTAGGACTGCTATACCTGGTCTGCTATACCTAAGTCCCTACCTGGAGTTCACGGACAAAGGTATAGCAGACCTAGGTATAGCGGACCTGGGTATAGCAGTCGCTTACCTGCTTCAACTTGCACCCTTGGCGCGGGAGTTGTATTAGTTATTAGTTGTATCCATGGCAGTCATGGCGGGCCCCCATTAGGCCATTACGTAAGAAGCTCCCGGACAATGCTCCCGTGAACTCCAGGTAGGACAGGAGCCGGGTAACCTGGAGCCGGGCCGAATCAGATACGCACGAGCGCGTGGGGAGCAAGTGGGGGGGGCGGGGGGGGGGGCAAGTGGGCTGCGGGCTGGGACTTCGTTCGAAAAACAAGTTTGAATAGAAGCAGCCTCGGTGGGGATCCAGGAGAGGATGATGCCCCCCTTCTTAGCCTCTTCCTTGAGGAAGTATAATCTGGCTTCCACTTTCCAGGTGCCTGAGGCGTGTAGACAGCTTGTCCTGGTTCCAAGCATTGAGGGAGGCCTGGTTGTCTCCTTGGATGGTGATGGGGCACGGTGCAGCTCCAGCACACTTCAAGAGCTTGAGGAGCAAGAGAGCTTCCGGGGCAGCTTGAGAGGCAGCCACACGCTCAGCTTCAGTGCTAGAGAAAGCAGTGACAGATTGCTGTAGGTTGGACAGGATGAGCGTCTCAAGCCCCAAGCGCCTCTGTCCACACCTGATAAGCCCCCCCCCACCCCCCACCCCACCACCCACCCACCACCCACACACACACACACTACCCCCCACGCCCATCCACACCTGGGAAGCTCATCAAGGCACACACACACACACCGCCCACACACACCTGGGAAGCAACCAAGACCACGACCACGACCGCGACCGCGACTGCGACCACGACCATGATATCTTCAAATATATAGATTAGTCAGACGAGCCATCTCACCAGAATTCCGTTTTTTTTGAAAAACTCATATTATTGTGACACTATAATAATATGAGTTAATATTAGTTTTTTAAACACTAATATTAGTTGCCCTTCCCTACTCATAGCCTCACTCTTCTTTACTCGGGATGCAATATCTCTCTCCTTGACATGTTGCTTGTCTTCGTCACTCATAGCCTCAAATCCCCTTTATTCGGTTTGCATTATATCGTACAGTTGTTTCTTTTTACGGTATTGGGGAAGAATTATAAGAAGAAGAACCGCATGGTTTGAGTCTAGCGAGTCTAGCGAGTATATGAGTATATCAAGGTGTTTTGAGTTCGAAGCGTGTTGAACAGGTACCTGTTTCCACATTTTTCTAAATCTTAACTAACTTTCTGGTTAGCCGTTCTCAACTACGGTTACTTTCTGTCACACTTTCTGGCCCATTTTATCTTGAAACTGCAAGCATGCAATCGCATTGTGGTTCGACAAAACGGAGGGTAATAACGCCATATTATCCATTTGGGGGGACGATTCGAAGCCCTGAGGTACACCCCACTGTACCGGATGGGTGTTCATATAAATTCGATGGGGCAACTCCTTCGATGGGGCACTTCGCACCGCATCAGGCCTTGTCGTGATGCTCCCCACATCTATCGCCCAAGGTTGTTGCGATGCAGAAGCTCAAGCCGATAGCCGTCTGATGCAGGACTTTGGTATGGCTTTCGCCTGTAAGCTTAGACTAGCTTGTCGAACTCCGATCCATCGGGTTGTCGGGTTATACCACGCATCATGAAGATATATCTAGGTGAGTATGATGATTGATCTTGCTTGGGCAATCATGAGCGTTGTTGCGAATCCCAAAAGCAGCGGCTTGCAAAGTCGACTTCGCCTTTCTTGATCAGCGGCGGTTGTTTATCACTGGCCAAGGAACTAGATCCTGTGGGCTGCTGTGTGTCTCTGGTAGGGCGAGATCATACGGACAATGCAACATGCACAGCCACGTCCTCGATCAGAAGTTGCCTTGGTCGTCCGTGTCCGCTGCTTGATTCAAGTTGATGGTGACATCCGGTGCCTGCGCTGCCGTTACCCGAGCATCGCCCTTTGTGCACAGTGGCTGGCAGATTATCGTGTGCAGTGTCTTCTGAGCTGGGTTTTCAATTCCGTTTCAACATGCTCTGTCCAACCTGCGGCCAAGCATTGTGTTGCATTTTTTCTCAACCCCCTATTCTCTGTCCACAACCTATGGGCGCCCGAAAAAATTGCATTCTCAAGTCTCAACAGGATGTCAAGAAGCAGAGCAGGGGTAGAGGCTGACAAAGCCTGGCTCAGCACATCACCTGATCATGCCATCCATCCTATTCTATACTAAACGGATGCCCCATATGTGTAGCAGTGCCCTGCACCACTACCTGCTAGTGTTCTACTACACCTCCCACCCACCTACCTACACAATCAGCTGAGTTAGTCTGCCTGGAATGTTATACTTAGTGAGGTGAGGGTCATCTGGTGATTACCGTTCACCAGAGGAGTGAATATGCCCGCAAGATCACTCCCCCCGATCACTGCAACAAAGCTCTTTGTGGCTATATTGCCCAGCATTGTGGGAGTTGGGTCAGTACCTCCTGCTCTTGGTGCTGCCTCGTTGCCCCTCATCTACGATCAACTTGTCAACCAGATATGCTGTACTTTGCTGTGCTGTGATCTACAGCAATATGTGACCTCCTGCCCCCTTCTGATCGCAGTTGTTGATCCTGACTTATTCCCATTATATAAGTCTGATATCCGCGTGGGGAGACACTGCACTCTTCTTTCCTCAGTGTGTGGTTCCCTCCTGGCGCTACATCAACTAACCCTCTGTAACCACTATGCTTCCGCCATAAACCGTGCGGTCGTGTCACTAAGACGGTGGGACATATCCATTCCCCAGTCATAACTAGTAATTGGACTGCTGGCTCCTGATTAAGACCGCTGGCTGATTTCCCTCTGTTGTTCTCTGTGCCGTACTTAGCTGTTCTATTCTGTGTTCTCTTACAATATATGTCCTCCTGCCACCTTCTGACCGCTGTCGTTGATCCTGTCTTCTGCCCATTGTATAAGCTTGACATCCGCGTGGGGAGACACTGCACACTGCTCTCCTCAGCGTGTGGTTCCCTCCTGGCGCTACATCAACTAACCCTCTGTAACCACTATGCTTCCGCCTTAAACCGTGCGGTCGTGTCACTAAGACGTTGGGACAGTTCCACTCCCTAGTCAAAACTAATAATTGAACATCAGCCTCCTGGTTGGCTGACTACCCCCTGTTGTCCTCCCTGTGCTGTGTTCTGTAGTGATCTGTGACCTGCCGCCTTCTGTCCTCTGTTGTTGATCCTGGCTTCTTCCCGATGTACAAACCTGGCATCTGCGTGGGGAGACACTGCATACTGTTCGCGGTGTTTGGTTCCCTCCTGGCGCTACATCAACTAACCCTCTGTAACCACTATGCTTCCGCCATAACCTGTGCGGTCGTGTCACCAAGACGTTGGGACATTTCCATTCCCCAGTCATCACTTATAATTGAACATCTAGCTCTTGGTCAAGTCAGTTGGCTGACTACTCCCTGTTGTTCACCCTGTGCTGTGTTCTGCACCGATCTGTGACCTTCTGCTACCTTCTGACTGCTGTTGTTGATCCTGGCTTCTCCCCGGTGTATAAGCCTGACATCTGTGTGGGGAGACATTGCACACTGCTCTCATCAGTGTGTGGTTCCCTCCTGGCACTACATCAATTAATCCTTTGTTATCACTATGCTACCGCCATAAACTGTGCGGTCGTGTCACTAAGACATTGGGACATTTCCATTCCCCTGTCATAACTAGTAATTGGACTGCAGGCTCCTGATTAAGACCGGTGGCTGATTTCCCTCTGTTATTCTCTGTGCTGTACTTAGCTGTTCTATTCTGTGTACTGTTACGATATGTGTCCTCCTGCCACCTTCTGACCGCTGTTGTTGATCCTGTCTTCTGCCCATTGTATAAGCTTGACATCCGCGTGGGGAGACACTGCACACTGCTCTCCTCAGTGTGTGGTTCCCTCCTGGCGCTACATCAACTAACCCTCTGTAACCACTATGCTTCCGCCATAAACTGTGCGGTCGTGTCACTAAGACGTTGGGACATTTCCACTTCCCAGTCATCACTTATGAAAAGACTGCAAGCCTGATGAAGAGCGAGCAGGCCTCAACCTAGTATGCTCGTACCATCTTGGGCGTGATACTTTAAGTGCTGAGTCAGAGCTACGTAATGTATGAACTGCCGATAGTCTGCCTTAAAGTGCTTGCATGTAATCATGCAACTGAGCTGACAGTTTTAACGGATGTTACATCTTTCGCCCCTTGCTTGCCCCAATTGATTAAGAAGTGAAGAACGTGTACAAATTTACAAAGATAATTTGAATTGCTACATGTTTTCCAGCCAACTCAGCCAAATCTAAGTCCCCCCGCGCAAGACCCGCAGAAACCAGGGAGCATGCGAAGGGGACACATCTTTAAACTGTCTAATCCGCTTATGGTAGTATCGGTATGCTGCCTGGTCCCCGAGGTTATCGCATGCCATGATGGGGGGCAGGATTGTTTAAGGGTTCTCCAAAATCTTCTCCTTTAGTCGTAACTGTTGTCAGAATGCATGTTAAACGAGGTAAAATCTACGTTTCATGAGCCAAAATCAATGTCTACGAGTTTAAAATCTACGTTCGTTACACAACACAAACACATAATTTGCGTTCGAGACATCAAACTTAAAGTTTCAAACAACCCAAGTGGGAACTAGGTTTTGGGAGACGGTGATTAGCAGGGTTGTTCAGACAACTGTTCCGTCTCCAATGCAGCTTCAGTGGGGTGGTTGCATCGCAGACGGGTCATTTGCGGGTCAGGATGCAGGCTATGCTGTTCGGTTCCGTCTCAGGGTGCAGGCAATGGAATTGATTGCGCCTCAGGAAGGAGGCCATGCAATTGTTTCAGTCTCAAGAAGGGGTGCCGGGGGTCTTCCTTAAATACCATGGGGATCAGCCCATTGCTGGCTGAAAACCCTTGTAACAGTCTGATCCAATTCAATTAGGGGACAATGCATGCCCCAGTGCCTGGCAGAGCAGAAGGAAGGCACTTAACTTCGACATGCATGTCATCGTAAATAGATTTGAATCACTGGATCACTGAATCCTTAAGTCGGCAAGCAGCCAAGTTGCTCACTGGAGGCCTGTAGCCATGTTTATATGTACGTAGGTAGGTTGTGAAGTCCAGGGGGTAGCCAAATAGGTTAAAGGGCCTTGCCCAACCATACGATGTGAAGGAGCTTAACCGCTGAACAGAAAACGCACCGATCAACTGAACCCCGAACAATCTTTTTACCGACGGAAGCCCTAAGTTCGTGCCATGTTACCAGGCTTAAATCACTGGACCCCCCCAGTGTTGCAACTACCAAAATAAAGAGGGGAGCATCCCATCCTTCCTATTTGGGACTCCATGGATGCTCCAGGACGCTAAGGCCCCATCCTTCCTATTTTGGACTCGTTTTTTACACAAATATTTTCACCTCAAGGGGTGGGTCTCCGTGCACTAGCCCTGGATGCCCCAGGTGTGAAGCAATGCCCTGCACTACTAGATCAGGGTACTGCGTTTTGTCAAATTGGTCAACGCTTAAAGAGCACACACGACAATTGCCAAATTGGTCAGCGCTTTGTAGTGCAAAAAGCGCAAAAACCGCCGCCCACAGGGGGTTGAAAAAACTGCGAAATTGACCAGAAGGAAGGGTCTGTTGCGTCGCAGGACGCAGGCTATACAACTGGTTGCGTCTCAGGCAGCAGAGCTGGGGGTCCTTCTGAAGTACCCTGCTGGAGCCCCTCAGGGGTGCACCTACCAAGGTAGTGGGGCACCCTGCACAAACGAAGACATATGGGGAAGTGTAACGTTGGATAGTGGAACCACAAGGCTACTGATGATTTGATGAATAATGAATACCTATCACAGAAAGTGGTTGTAACATCGCAGAAAGTGGTTGCCACCCATGATTGAGGGAGCAAGGTACAAACTGTCCGGCGCCGAGCAAGGCTCTAACTGCCAGGCACGCGAAATGGAGGCGGAGGCGGAGCCGCGAAGAAGGGGGAGTCGCTTAAACCTAACGGGTTCAGGCTGAAGGAAGCCTCCACCCCGCGCCACTCGTTGTCCACCTGCACCACACCACATCACACCACAACAAACACCACCATAACACGCCACGCCACATCGCACCACAGCACACCACGCCACATCACACCAGTCTGCGCCACGCCACACAAAACATCACCACACCACGCCACACCACATCGCACCACACCACACCACGCCACATCACACCACACCAGTCTGCGCCACGCCACCCCATATATCACCACACCATGCCACGCCACATCGCACCACACCAGTCTGTGCCACACCACGCCACGCCAAACCAAAACATCACCACGCCACAACCTGCTGAGGGGGGACACCCACTAGTTTGTGTATGTGGGGGTGGGGGTGTGTGCGGGTGGGGGTGGGTGGGTGGGTGGGTAGGTGGGTGGCGGGCTCAACCCTAGGCTCGACTGCTTTAGGAACCTCGTTGGGGACCAGAATACAGAACATCCGACACATCGATAAATCCTTGAGCATAGGACTACCGCACGGTGCCCCGCCCTTAGTGGTGAGCATTCTATTCTATACAAATAAAAAATAGGTAAAAATTCTTTTTGTTAAAATAAATAAGAATACAAACAGAACTCACTGTGCACGAGCTTGCATGAGCAAAGTCAAGGTGTTGTCCTGCACCTTCCCGTATCGCCTGAGATGCGCCTGCAAGGGAGGTACAAGGGCAGTTGATTCTGTTACACGGTGTGGGTTTTCTAAGGTCAACTTCTGTACCGCCTGAGATGCGCCCGCAAGGGAGGTACAAGGGCAGTTGATTCTGTTACATGGTGTGGGTTTTCTAAGGTCAACTTCTGTACCGCCTGAGATGCGCCCGCAAGGGAGGTACAAGGGCAATTGATTCTGTTACATGGTGTGGTTTCACAACGGTCAACTTCTGTTGAAAACATGTAAATACATGAATGTATATATCTTCTTGTCTACCTATGTTCTAAAGTTTATAGGGTTCGAAGGTGTGGGCTAATTGCCGACAAAATTAGCCCTATTAGTTGTAAGAAAATTAAGTTGTAAGAAATTAGCCCTAGTAGGTTAGTAGTAGGTAAGTAGTAGTAGTAGTAGTAGTAGTAGTAGTAGTAGTAGTAGTAGTAGTAGTAGTAGTAGTAGTGGTGGTGGTGGTGGTAGTAGTAGTAGTAGTGGTGGTGGTGGTGGTGGTGGTGGTGGGTGGTGGTGGTGGTGGAAATACAAATCCCTGGCATGAGGGGCAAGGTACAAGGCATCAGGTTGAAAGGAACACGCAGCACAAGTCACAAGGAACACAAGGCACAAGGAAAAATATGCAAAATAAACAAAATACACAAGTCACAAGTCACATGGCAAAAGAAACAAGATAAAAACGGCACAGGGCACAAGGAATAAAAGATACAAGTAACAAACTACACAAGGCACAAGGAACAAAATACAAATAGCACAGGGCACAAGGAGCAAGGAACAAAATACAAAATAAATAAAATACACAAGTCACAAGTCACATGGCAAAAGGAACAAGATAAAAACGGCACAGGGCACAAGGAATAAAAGATACAAGGAACAAACTACACAAGGCACAAGGAACAAAATACAAATGGCACAGGGCACAAGGAGCAAGGAACAAAATAAATAAAATACACAAGTCACAAGTCACATGGCAAAAGGAACAAGATAAAAACGGCACAGGGCACAAGGAATAAAAGATACAGGGAACAAATTACAGAAGGCACAAGAAAGTAAGGATCAAACTACAGAAGGCACAAGGAACAAAATCCAAACGGTACAAGGCTCAAGGAGCAAGGAACAAAATCCAAACGGTACAAGGCTCAAGGAGCAAGGAACAAAATCCAAACGGTACAAGGCTCAAGGAGTAAGGAACAAAATACAAAATAAATAAAATACACACGTCAGACGGCAAACGGAACAAAATACAAATGGCACAGGGCACAATGAGAAAGAAAGAAAAAAAAGGAAACAAGGAACAAAAGACACAAGTCAAAAGTCAGAAGTCAAAATTTTGACTCACTTGAAGACAAGGTCTTGCAGCAGCCTCAACATCGGGATGGCTCCGGTCTCCTCGCTTGGTGCCAACTCGGAACAGCCATTCTAGAGTCAAGTAGAGGTGTTGGTCGGAGCCTGCACAGGAAGGTGGTGCAGAGGCATGCGTTCAAGCCATTCTAGAGTCAAGTAGAGGTGTTGGTCGGAGCCTGCACAGGAAGGAGGTGCAGAGGCATGCGTTCAAGCCATTCTAGAGTCAAGTAGAGGTGTTGGTCGGAGCCTGCACAGGAAGGTGGTGCAGAGGCATGCGCTCAAGCCATTCTAGAGTCAAGTAGAGGTGTTGGTCGGAGCCTGCACAGGAAGGTGGTGCAGAGGCATGCGTTCAAGCCATTCTAGAGTCAAGTAGAGGTGTTGGTCGGAGCCTGCACAGGAAGGTGGTACAGAGGCATGCGCTCAAGCCATTCTAGAGTCAAGTAGAGGTGTTGGTCGGAGCCTGCACAGGAAGGTGGTGCAGAGGCATGCGCTCAAGCCATTCTAGAGTCAAGTAGAGGTGTTGGTCGGAGCCTGCACAGGAAGGTGGTGCAGAGGCATGCGTTCAAGCCATTCTAGAGTCAAGTAGAAGTTATGCTGTCATTTCTGAGATGAGCTAGAAAGTTTTTGGTGTTTGATCATTTGATCAATTTGTAAAGGCTATGTTGCATGTCCAAGTACAATCTACACCCAAAAGACGTTTTGGGGGGGGAAATTGTGTTTCTGCTTTGGCCCAGCTTTCACACTTGGTGTATCTGCAGCCTGGGGAGGACACTTCTCGAGCTTGACCTCGACACCCTTACTCGATGTTAGCACCACCCAACCACACCACACCACACTAGCACAACCCAACCACACTTACTAGATGTCAGAAACAAGCCCAACCCAACCACACCAGCACCACCCAACCCAACCACACCACACTAGCTCAACCCAACCACACTTACTAGATGTCAGAAACAAGCCCAACCCAACCCAACCACACCACACTAGCACCACCCAACCACACCACACCACACTAGCTCAACCCAACCACACCACTTGGTGTATCTGGAACCTGTGGAGGACACTGCTCGAGCTCGAGTTTGACACATTAACTAGATGTCAGAAAGAAGCACAACCCAAGTACACCACACCACACCACACTAGCTCAACCCAACCACACTTACTAGATGTCAGAAACAAGCACACCACACCACACCACACTAGCTCAACCCAACCACACCACACTATCTCATCCCAACCACACCACACTATCACAACCCAACCACACTACACTATCACAACCCAACCACACCACACTATCTCATCCCAACCACACCACACTATCACAACCCAACCACGCTTATTAGATGCCAGAAACAAGCCCAACCCAACCAAAAACGACCTCATCCCAACCAAACAAGCCCAACCCAAACCTCATCCCAACCAAACAAGCCCAACCCAACCAGAAACAACCTCATCCCAACCACACCACACTATCTCATCCCAACCACACCACACCACACTATGTCAACCCAACCACACTATCTCATCCCAACCACACTACACTATCACAACCCAACCACGCCACACTAGATCAAACCAACCACACCACACTAGATCAACCCAACCACAGCACACTAGATCAACCCAACCCAACCCAACCCAACCACGCTTATTTGATGCCAGAAACAAGCCCAACCCAACCCAACCCAACCACACCACACTCAGACTTAAAACAACGGTGGATTCTGAATGCTCTTGTCCAGCCCGTGTGGGTGTTTTTCTTATCTCCGCAGATTCTGTCAGGTGAGGAAGTTACACAGATATTCCTGAAACCGGCTCAACCTCCCAACATGCACATCCTGACCTCTCACTTGATCCAAACACACCAGCTTGTGGCAACAGCTCTGGACTACAGAATTATGCCCGTGCATGCTGCCCCCCTACACACACCCACACCACACCACACCCATCCCGCAGCAGCACCAACAAGCACTGCCTGAACCCTCACTTGATCCAAACACACCAGTTAGTTGCACCAGCTCTGGACTACAGATGTATGCCCATGCAACGCCCCCCACCCCCACCCCACTCACCCTCCCCCCACACCACACCACACACACACCCATCCCGCAGCAGCACACCAACAAGCACTGCCTGATCTCTCACTTGATCCAAACACACCAGATAGTTACACCAGCTCTGGACTACAGAATTATGCCTATGCATACCCTCCCCCCCCCCCCCCCCCCCCCCTACACACCCACCCACCCACCCACACCACACCCATCCCGCAGCAGCACCAACAAGCACTGCCTGATCTCTCACTTGATCCAAACACATCAGTTAGAGGCACCAGCTCTTGAGGCAAAGTCTCATCGGAGTTGCTTTCATCGTCACTGCATGTGAACAGCAGCTCGTAGGTGGCGTAGGAGGAGGCACGCAACCACACCCACATCTGAAAGAGGGAGTAGATGGGGGTAGTTCGGGGATAGGTGGGTGGGTGGGTGGGTGGGTGGGTGGGGTGGGGTAGCTCATGGATGAGTGTGTGTGGATGAGTGTGTGTGTGTGTGTGTGGATGAGAGTTTGGGATGAGTGTGTGTGTGTGTGGATGAGTGTGTGTGTGTGCGTGAGTGTGTGTGTGTGTGTGGATGAGTGTGTGTGTGTGTGTGTGGATGAGTGTGTGTGTGCGTGTGTGTGTGGATGAGTGTGTGTGTGTGTCGATGAGTGTGTGTGGATGAGAGTTTGCGGACGAGTGTGTGTGGATGAGTGTGTGTGTGTGTGGATGAGTGTGTGTGTGTGTGGATGAGTGTGTGTGTGTGTGTCGATGAGTGTGTGTGGATGAGAGTGTGCGGATGAGTGTGTGTGGATGAGTGTGTGTGTGTGTGTCGATGAGTGTGTGTGAATGAGTGTGTGTGTGTGTGGATGAGTGTGTGTGTGTGTGTGTCGATGAGTGTGTGTGGATGAGAGTGTGCGGATGAGTGTGTGTGGATGAGTGTGTGTGTGTGTGGATGTGTGTGTGTGGATGAGTGTGTGTGGATGAGAGTGTGTGGATGAGTGTGTGTGTGTAAATGAGTGTGTGTGGATGAGTGTTTGTGTGTGGATGAGAGTGTGTGCATGAGAGTGTGTGCATGAGAGTGTGTGGATGAGTGTGTGTGGATGAGTGTGTGTGTGTGTGTGGATGAGTGTGTGTGGATGAGTGTGTGTGTGTGTGGATGAGTGTGTGTGGATGGGTGTGTGTGTGTGTGGATGAGTGTGTGTGTGTGTGGATGAGTGTTTGTGGGTGGGTGGGTGGGTGGGTGTGGGTGTGGGTGTGGGGGGATGAGTGTGTGAGTGGGTGTGTGGATGAGTGTGTGGATGAGTGTGTGTCATTGATCTCACCTGCTCTGGCACCTTGTGTTTCTGCATCAGCATGCTCAGCAAGTTAACCTGATCTTGGAGCAAGTACCTCAACTTGGATACCGTCGCCTTGTCTTCCTTGGCAATGGCCATCTTCGCACGGGCCATGATGCTCTCCTCGTAAGGGGTGACCTAGGGGCAGAGACAGGATATATTTGAATCTGACTTTGAATTGTTACATGGTCCTTCATGTCAAAGGCCTAGGGGCAGAGACAGGACATATTTGAATTTGAGTTTGAATTATTACATGGTCCTCCATGTCAAAGGCCTAGGGGCAGAGACAAGACATATTTGAATTTGAATTTGAATTATTACATGGTCCTCCATGTCAAAGGCCTAGGGGCAGAGACAGGACATATTTGAATTTGAATTTGAATTATTACATGGTCCTCCATGTCAAAGGCCTAGGGGCAGAGGCAGGACATATTTGAATTTGAATTTGAATTATTACATGGTCCTCCAAGTCAAAGGCCTAGGGGCAGAGACAGGACATATTTGAATTTAAATTTGAATTATTACATGGTCCTCCATGTCAAAGGACTAGGGGCAGAGACAGGACATATTTGAATTTGAATTTGAATTATTACATGGTCCTCCATGTCAAAGGCCTAGGGGCAGAGGCAGGACATATTTGAATTTGAATTTGAATTATGACATGGTCCTCCATGTCAAAGGCCTAGGGGCAGAGACAGGACATATTTGAATTTGAATTATTACATGGTCCTCCATGTCAAAGGCCTAGGGGCAGAGGCAGGACATATTTGAATTTGAATTTGAATTATGACATGGTCCTCCATGTCAAAGGCCTAAGGGCAGAGACAGGACATATTTGAATTTGAATTATTACATGGTCCTCCATGTCAAAGGCCTAGGGGCAGAGGCAGGACATATTTGCATTTGAATTTGAATTGTGACATGGTCCTCCATGTTAATGGCCATCTTCGCACAACCCATGATGCTCTCCTCGTAAGGGGTGACCTAGGGGCAGAGACAGGATATACTTTGAAATTGAAATTGAATTGTTACATGGTCCTCCATGTTAATGGCCATCTTTGCAAAACCCATGATGCTCTCCTCGTAAGGGGTGACCTAGGGGCAGTGACAGGATATATTCGAATTTGAATTTGAATTGTTACATGGTCCTCCATGTCAAAGGCCATCTTTGCACAACCCATGATGCTCTCCTTGGAAGTCCTAGGGGCAGAGACAGGATCGAATTGAATTTGAATTTGAATTGTGACATGGTCCTCCTTGTCAATGGCCATCTTCGCACAACCCATGATGCTCTCCTGGTAAAGGGTGACCTAGGGGCAGAGGCAGGATATATTTGAATTTGAATTGTTACATGGTCCTCCATGTAAATGGCCATCTTTGCACAACCCATGATGCTCTCCTTGGAAGGGGCAACCTAGGGGCAGAGGCAGGATATATTTGAATTTGAATTGTTACATGGTCCTCCATGTTAATGGCCATCTTTGCACAACCCATGATGCTCTCCTTGGAAGGGGCAACCAAGGGGCAGAGACAGGAAATCATTTGAATTTGAATTTGAATTTGAATTGCTACATGGTTTTTGGCGGAGCACCCTCTTCAAGGGAACAGGAGCCCCCAGGGTTACCCATTTGCCCGTCCGACCGACTGACCGACCATCTGACCGAGATGAAGCCTGGCACGTCAGTCAACGGTCTCGTAACTAACTCGCTTACGTTGCCACCTGTCGCTCTGTCGCGAACACCTCTCCGCCAATTTTTAACGTCGCTTGCGACGCTGCATTGCAACTTGTTCAGCCAACTATGGGCTTGTAAATGGCCATGTTCTGCAAGTTCCAGGCCAGGTCAGCTCCTAGGCGGCCTGGGCCAGGCCAGTTGGGCCTGATCTAGCTTCATCGCTGATTTTGCTTACATTGCTATGCCAATATTGAAAGCGATGGATTTTATTGTTAATAGCGATACGACACTCAAAAGAAGAACCTGACCAAAAAAACCTAACCCTGATCTTTGCATAACCCATGATGCTCTCCTTGCAAGGGGAGACCTACAGACAATTTTGAAATAGAACTTCTAGACTTCAAAATAGCTTGACGTGGACTTCATTCTGGGATTGTTAGTTTATAATATTCTGAACTGTTCTGGATAAAAATAAAAGATATAAAAATATAAGTAAAGACATTTTTCTTAATTATCAATAGGATATATTTTGAAAAATATGGGCAGAGACAGGATAGGCAGAGATAGAATTTGCGTTATGTAAAATGTAACAAGTTCAATGCAGCGTCGCATGCGACGCTAAAATTGGCGGAGAGTGATCGCGACGGAGGTATAGGTGGTAACGGAAGCGAGTTAGTTACGAGACCATTGGTTGACATGTCAGGCTTCATCTTGGTCAGACAGTCGGTCGTACGGACAATGGTAACCCTGGGGGATCCCATCCCCTTGAAAAGGGGGCTCCGCAATAAAAGCATACATGGAGTGCTACCTTGGTGCCGGTCTCGGAGCCGGTCTCAGTGCTGGTCTCGGTGCTGGTCGAGATTGCATCTGGGTCTTCAGGGTCGTTATCTAGTGCAGAGGCAGGCCCCACCAACCACTGGTAGTTTGTTTCTAGCTGCTTCTGGATCTCCTCTGGGAGGGAGCTCTCAAACTGCATGGCAACGTGGTGTGTGTGTGTGAGAGAGTGTGCGTGTTTGGGTGTGTGTGGGGGATGTCTGTGTGTGTGTGTGTGTGTGTGTGTGTGTGTGTGTGGGGGGGGGGGGGGGGGGGGGGGGGAGTGGGGCACACCCTGCAACTTGGACATGTCACATGTGGAAATTGATGTACACTAGAAAACTATTTATTTTATTTTCATTATTTACCGTACTGCTCTCAAAATTTAACGGTTGCAAAATTTGACGGCTTTTTTTTTTTTTTTTTATTATAAATTGACGGTTTACATTTGACGTTTTTTCTATAGGAATGTAAATTGACGTTACACATTTGACGGTTTCCATTTTAATAAAATCCATTTATGCAACTGAACGTTTGTACTTAATCATGTTTCACTGGTTCATGGTTCATGGTACAATATTAGGGTGCACTTTTCTAGGACCTGCAAGGAGTGTACATATAATACTGCAATGATCCCAACATCTTGTTCAGCATAACACTACCGGTACTCTTTGAAATAACTAGAATTAGACATTCAATTGTTTTCATTAACTCCTGAAATCATCTCTTGCTCAGTTTATGTCAGAAACATAAGCATAACGTACGTTCCTGTATTGCTCAGCGACCTAGAAGGAATAAGGTAAGGTTTTGCTACGTCTACAATATGCACATACCGTTTTTTGTATACTTCAATCCAATGCACATATATGTTGACTTCCTATCCCTATTGCCTCTGTTCTTTTTGAACCTGTCGGCCTTGTACCTCCTCTAACCTTTCGCATTCCCTGTGTGCCCTAATTCAAACAATTGGAGCAAGGAAGAGTGGTTAAAGATGGCCACAGGGTCTGTGCTCCTAAACGCATTATTTTTGTCAGATGAGGCATCTGAATATGCAGACAGATGCAGGCAGTCCCAGGGATCTCGTATCACTAAAAAATGTAGTGTTTGGCCCACTGAGCAGTGAGATATGTGCATTCTAGTGATGCACCTAATATCGGCTAAAAAACCGATTTGACGGTTTTTTCGTTGTGTAATATACCGTATGCCACGATTTGACGGTTGCTCCCGTCAATTTGAAACGTTAAATTTTGAGAGCAGTACGGTTTTCATATCATTATTTATTTATATAATTTCATCTATAAGGAGCCACACTTTGCAACGGTGACAAGTATTAATGAATGTACTTTAGCAGGTCCAGTGGACTCTGTACACATATTTCTTGCATCAACAATTTGTTTTTATTTTAACTATTTATGCATTTATTGTATTTATTGCATTTATTGTATTTACATGAAGCCGCACCTTGCAACGGTGAAACGTGTTGATGAATGTACTCTTGCAGGTATAGCAGACTCTAGACGCATATTGATTATATTCCCATTATTTATTTTATTTGAATTATTTATTTTAATTATTCATTTGTTCATACCTTGCACCGAGGACAAGAACAGCTTTACCTGTATTCTAGGCATACATTTATTTTTTATTTTACTTAGTTATCTCCAATGGTGCCTAATCCCCAAAACGCCCCATTTCGGGACAAAAGTGTGGGACAGAGCCGTACGCACCCCAAAATGCTCGGAATCGAATTCTGAGTAGATAGCGTTTCTCGTGAGTGTTTCAGCTAGACGCGCAGCTATTTATTGTTCCAATGGGCATTCGGTCGCGAGCAGCCCAGGCCGGCAGGCAGTTGGCAGTAGACGAGATGTACGAAATATTTTGGGACAAATTCAATCCGTGTCAAATACGAGGTCGCGCGAGCTATCGCGAATCAAGTTTCCGCGGGACGAAAGGAATATTAAGCCCCTACCGCAAGGTCAGAGGCTGCACTTTAGCCTCGGCTTCTGGGTGATCTGCAGTAGCAATTCCACCAGCCATTTCGGCCTACACCAGCATTCCACCTGCCATTTCGGCCTATACCTGGAAAAATCCCAAATCAAAATCTAACTTCAGATGTGGATGATTAATGCAAAAAGAAAAAAAGTTTCTTTGAAGTGGGATTTGAAATTTGAAATTTGAAACCTCAAAAATGTTCGAAAAGTGATTCTGCACCCTTTGCTGAAAAGACGAAGACACAGAACGATGCTGTTGCGGCTGTGCAGCTTGTAACATAATTAGGGACTCCTAAATTGGCCCCAAACGTGCAAATACTCAGTGTTTTTTGGCTTTGTACAGCCCGTACTGCCTGCACAGTATCTTGCACAACCTGCTGTGACAATGACTTGTAAGGAATGATGTGAAAAACAGGCCTACCTAATTCAATTTTCAAAAATAAAAAAATTGACTGCGTTTGGCTCCGTCCCACATTTGTGTAAAATCTGTCCTGAATTAGGGAACCCCATAGTGAAAAAAATAAAAGGTTTTACTTCATCATCTGGTTCACAAACCCCGAGCATACCCAATTCCAAGTATTTATATGTTGAGGTGATGTGGCTGCCTTGCAACATTGTAGCATTTTTTTTTGTTTTACTGGACTGGAGTCCATCGGTCAAAATTGTCTGTCCCAAAAGTCCAATAATTAGGCACCTATGGAGATATATACTTATTTATAATTATTTGTCTAATTAACGCAGAGCCGCACCTTGCACCGAGGACAAGAGCAGTTAAACCTGTACTCTACACACCTTTTTCTTCTTCTTCTTCTTCTTCTTCTTCTTGTTATTATTATTATTATTATCAGTATTAATGTATTTCTTTATTATTGATTATCAGTATGTATTTCTTTATTCTTTATTATCAGTATTAATGTATTTTTATTATCAGTATTAATGTATTTATTTGTCTGATTTACACACTGACAGAGCCGCACCTTGCACCGAGGACAAGAGCAGTTAAACCTGTATGCGCTTTTTAGGCGTTGCTGCCTCTGTCCCAGCGGGCTTGAGCCCATATCTTCTAGGTACGATGCCGTGATCTCCCCACCAGCTGGAATAGAGCCTACCGCCCTCACCAGCATTTGACCCCCAACGACCATGCTCACTGAGTTTGGCACACAGGAGTGGTTCAGGAGCGCTGCCTCAGGCCTGCGGGAAACGGATGGTGGTGACGGTGGGGGTGGGGTGGTGGGGGGTGATGGTAGATGTTGGCGACTTTGTTTTGGCCGAGGGCTTGCTTGCACCTGGGGAGAGATGATGGTGGTGGTGGTGGTGGTGGTGAGTAAATGTTGGCGACTTTGTTTTAGATGAGGGCGTGCTTGCACCTGGGGAGAGATGGTGGTGGTGGTGGTGGTGGTGGTGAGTAGATGTTGGCGACTTTGTTTTAGATGAGGGCGTGCTTGCACCTGGGGAGAGATGATGGTGGTGGTGGTGGTGGTGGTGAGTAGATGTTGGCGACTTTGTTTTAGATGAGGGCGTGCTTGCACCTGGGGAGAGATGGTGGTGGTGGTGGTGGTGGTGGTGGTGAGTAGATGTTGGCGACTTTGTTTTAGATGAGGGCGTGCTTGCACCTGGGGAGAGATGGTGGTGGTGGTGGTGGTGAGTAGATGTTGGCGACTTTGTTTTAGATGAGGGCGTGCTTGCACCTGGGGAGAGATGGTGGTGGTGGTGGTGGTGAGTAGATGTTGGCGACTTTCTTTTAGATGAGGGCGTGCTTGCACCTGGGGAGAGATGGTGGTGGTGGTGGTGGTGGTGGTGAGTAGATGTTGGCGACTTTGTTTTAGATGAGGGCGTGCTTGCACCTGGGGAGAGATTGTGGTGGTGGTGGTGGTGGTGGTGGTGAGTAGATGTTGGCGACTTTGTTTTAGATGAGGGCGTGCTTGCACCTGGGGAGAGATGGTGGTGGTGGTGGTGGTGGTGGTGAGTAGATGTTGGCGACTTTGTTTTAGATGAGGGCGTGCTTGCACATGGGAAGAAATGGTGGTGGTGGTGGTGGTGAGTACATGTTGGCGACTTTTTTTTTGATGAGGTGATCTTACCAAGTTCAATTTCAGGCCTGAAACACAGGAGTGGTCCAAGAGCGCTGCCTCAGGCCTGCGGGAAACCAAACAATTTGTTCTCGTTTATACTTTTCCTGGGAATTTTACTTTTCTTGACGAAGACGGCGAGCAGCCAAATTGCTGGCTGATGCTATCTTGCCGAGTTCAAGTTCAGGTGTAAAACACAGGAATGGTTCAAGAGCGCCGCCTCAGGCCTGCGGGGAAACAAACAATTTGTTCCCGTTTATAAAAGTAATGATAACGCCTGGTGGGGCGTGGTATTAAGGGAGCCCTGTCTTACGGCGGTAGGGAACGGGCTGCTACTTTACCTGGACAAAGCTACCATGGCGGTTGACAGCGACTGCGAACACTTAAGCGCACCCGTGGGGATTCGAACCCGGCACCTATGTCATTCTAGGAGCTCTGCCACTGAGCCATTTGTCGAACGGGGATGTTCCCATTTATAATTTTCCTGGGAATTTTACTTTTCTTGACGGAGACGGCGAGCAGCCAAATTGCTGGCTGAAGGTATCTTGCCGAGTTCAAGTTCAGGCGTGAAACACAGGAGTGGTTTAAGAGCGCTGCCTCAGGCTGCTGGAAACCAAACAATTTGTTCCCGTTTCTAATTTTCCTGGGAATTTTACTTTTCTTGACGAAGACGGCGAGCAGCCAAATTGCTGGCTGAAGGTATCTTGCCGAGTTCAAGTTCAGGTGTAAAACACAGGAGTGGTTCAAGAGCGCCGCCTCAGGCCTGCGGGGAAACAAACAATTTGTTCCCGTTTATAAAAGTAATGATAACGCCTGGTGGGGCGTGGTATTAAGGGAGCCCTGTCTTACGGCGGTAGGGAACGGGCTGCTACTTTACCTGGACAAAGCTACCATGGCGGTTGACAGCGACTGCGAACACTTAAGCGCACCCGTGGGGATTCGAACCCGGCACCTATGTCATTCTAGGAGCTCTGCCACTGAGCCATTTGTCGAACGGGGATGTTCCCGTTTATAATTTTCCTGGGAATTTTACTTTTCTTGACGGAGACGGCGAGCAGCCAAATTGCTGGCTGTAGGTATCTTGCCGAGTTCAAGTTCAGGCGTGAAACACAGGAGTGGTTTAAGAGCGCTGCCTCAGGCTGCGGGAAACCAAACAATTTGTTCCCGTTTCTAATTTCCTGGGGGTTTTCTTTTCTTGACGAAGACGGCGAGCAGCCAAATTGCTGGCTGAAGGTATCTTGCCAAGTTCAAGTTCAGGCGTGCAACACAGGAGTGGTTCAAGAGCGCTAACACACACAACCTCACACACACACCCTTACACACACACACACGCCCTCACTCAAACACACACACTAACACACTCACAAAACCTAACAAACACACACCCTCACACACACACTAACACACCCTCACACACACACACACACACACAAACACCTTCACTCACACACACACTAACACACTCACACACACAACCTAACACACACTCACACACTCACACACTCACAAAACCTAGCACACACACAAACTAACACACCCTCACACACGCACACCCTCACTCACACACACACTAACACACCCTCACACACACACACTATCACACCCTCACACACACAACCTAACACAATCTTACCAGATGCCGACAAAGGACTGAGGGTCATCCCCACGACATTTTTGTGCTCCAATCTCGCTGTAACGTGTTACCTGTGGCAGTTAATAGTGAGAGGGCATGAGTAGGTTGAGGGTGAGAGGGCATGAGTAGGTTGAGGGTGAGAGGGCATGACAATGTTTAGAGCATGTATGTATAGCATGAGTAGGTTAAGGGTGAGAAGGCATGAGTAGGTTGAGGGTGAGAGGGCATGAGTAGGTTGAGGGTGAGAGGGCATAACAATGTTTAGAGCATGTATGTAGAGCATGAGTAAGTTAAGGGTGAGAGGGCATGAGTAGGTTGAGAGTGAGAGGGCATGAGTAGGTTGAGGGTGAGAGGGCATGAGTAGGTTGAGGGTGAGAGGGCATGAGTAGGTTGAGGGTGAGGAGGCATGAGTAGGTTGAGGGTGAGAGGGCATGAGTAGGTTGAGGGTGAGAGGGCATGAGTAGGTTGAGGGTGAGAGGGCATGAGTAGGTTGAGGGTGAGAGGGCATGAGTAGGTTGAGGGTAAGAGGCATGAGTAGGTTGAGGGTGAGAGGCATGAGTAGGTTGAGGGTAAGAGGCATGAGTAGGTTGAGGGTGAGAGGCATGAGTAGGTTGAGAGTGAGAGGGCATGCGTAGGTTGAGGGCATGCATGTAGGGCAGGTGTAGGTTGAGGGTGAGAGGGCATGAATAGGTTGAGGGTGAGGGTTGGGGGAGGTGAGGAGTGGTGGGGGTGAGGGGTCAGGGAGGTGAGGGGGGGAGGGGGGGGGGGGGGGGCAGGTGTGATAATACAGTTGGTTCGTGGAGGGAGAGCAGATCGATGCTGACCTTTTTTTATAATTACTTTCCTCGGCAGTTTGTATGTATGGTCCAGTTCAGTTCAGGGGTAGCAAATTAGGCTCAAGTAACTTGCCCTACCCCAAAAATTAAACATAGACATCAAGATAAGTGTATGCTGTACTATGGGGAAGAGACTTACCCCGACTGTACAAATACAAATAAAACATCAAGATATCTGCATACGGTACTCAAGGGAGAGGACTTACCCCAACTGTACAAATTCAAATAAAACATCAAGATAACTGCATACGGTACTCAAGGGAGGGGACTTACCCCAGCTGTACAGATTGGACAGGGTCTTGAGGGCAGAAGCATCAAGAGGGGGGTTTGCTCCAGAGGCTGCGTTCAAAACAGAATTTAAAAGCTTTAAGCCTTGCGTTCAGCGTTTCAAAAGTGTTAAACGTTCAAAAGTGTTAACAAGCATTTAACGTTAAAAAGCGGTAAGTGTTCAAAAGTGTTACACGTTATAAAGCATTAAAAAGCGTCAAAAGCGTTAAATGCTAAAAAGTGTTAACGTTAAAAAACGTTAAAAGCGCACAACTTTCAAAAGCCATCAAACGCGTTAAATTTTCAGAAGCGTTAAAAATTAAAAAGCGTTAAGCGTTCAAAAGCGTTCAAAAGAGTGAAACGTTCAAAAGCGTTCAAAACAGCGTTCAATGTTAAAAAGCGTCAAGAGTTAAAAATTAAAAAGCGTCAAGCGTTCAAAAGCGTTCAAGAGAGTTACACGTTCAAAAGCGTTCAAAACAGCGTTCAATTTTTAAAAGCGTTAAGCGATAAAAAGTGTTAAGCATTAAAAAGCGTTAAGCGTTAAAAAGCGTTAAAAACAGGGTTAAACGATGGTTGAGCTGCAATGCAGGGTACCAGTGTTTTTATATCAGATTTGCTGATGAATCCATTTGTGTGATGAATTCATACATGGACATATAAAGAGATCTCAACAATGGAAGGCACCTTTATCCTACCCAGCTACCCCGCACCCTACATACCAGACCCCCTCACCTTACATAAAATTCTCCATTCACCCACAAACTAGAAGGGGTCGGCTATGTTAAATAATATTAGTGAATAAATAATATTACATAATATTATATAATATTAGTCGAACGAGCCGTCTCACCAGAATTTTGAATTTATTTGAAAAAATAATATTATTGTGACACTGTGTTAATATTAGTTAATATAAGTTTTTCAAATACTAATATGAGTCGCCGTTCCCTACATACTAGACCATCTAACTCAGCTTGCTGCCTTGCGCCCTCAGTAGTTTTCATTTTATATTTTTTGTTGGCCAGGTTGAGTAGCTACTTGGGCTGCTCAAGCCTGATTTTAGGATTGTTGCGTAGCCATTGCATTGCGGAGCACTAAACGCGGATCCTGGGGGGGTCGAGGGGGTCATGCGTCGCCATGCAACGACACAATGGCGACACAGTGGCAACGCGTTGTCGGCAGCAGAAATAAATGTGGTTGAGATTGAATGCAGGGTATTAGCTGTCAAGATTGGATCTTGATAGCCTGGACAATAGCCAGCTCTACAAACACAATTTGAATACAAACAAAAAAAATGAAATTTTACTTTGTTGAGAACCATCGATGCTATCTGAGACTGCTTTGGTTGGTCAAAAGTCCAAACAAAGGTTCGGCCAAAGTAAGTGCACCCCAAACCTACCCCAGTATAAAATAACTCCATTACTGGGGCCAACCACCAAACAGCAGTCAACAATCCTACAACAACGCCGGCATAAGCCAGACTCCGCCAACATACGCTCACAATACCACACCAGTCAACAATCCCACAACAACGCCGGCATAAGCCAGACTCCGCCAACATACGCTCACAATGCCACACCAGTTAACAATTCTACAACAACGCCGGCATAAGCCAGACTCCGCCAACATACACACACAAATACCACACCAGTCAACAATCCCACAACAACCCTGGCATAAGCCAGACTCTGCCAACATACCCCCACCCATGACACAGGGACTTCCAAGACTAAGTGTGACCCTGCAGATGCTCCTGATGTGGTGAAGGCAGGCTTTGATGAGGTTAGAGACCAGCTAGCACCTACATACCCCCACAATACCACACTAGTCAAATCCCGCAACAACCCTGGGCATAAGCCAGACTCCGCCAACATACGCCCACAATAACACATCAGTCAACAATCCCGCAACAACCCTGGGCATAAGCCAGACTCCGCCAACATACGCCCACAATACCACACCAGTCAACAATCCCACAACAACTCAAAGCATAAACTCCTTGATTGCAGAGCTAGTGCACGGAGACCCACTCTTTGAGGTGATCAACATTTTGGCAAAAACAAACTAATCTGCGGAAAAATTAGGTGTCCCAAAGCAACCCCAAGCATAATAGACTAGACTAGACTAGACTAGACTTGACTAGACTAGACTAGAATAGAGAATGGAATAGAATAGAATAGAATAGAATGGAATAATGTAGAATAGAAAAGAATAGACATAGACATATATATCCATCAGTGCCAAATCCCCCAAACGCCCTAATTCAGAACAAGAGTTTTAAACAGAGCCGCAAACATCCCAAAATCCTCGGAATCGAATATTGAATAGATCATATTTCACGCGAATGTGTCAGCTAGATGCACAGCTATTTTTCTCATACCCATCCACTCGCGAGCAGCGCTGTCCAGCAGGCAGTTGGCAGTACACGAGATGTACGAAATGTTTGGGAACAAATTCAGACCGCGTCAAAACGAGTTCGCGCGAGCTATAGCGAAGCAAGTGCCTGTGGGACAAAAGGCTTATCGAACCCCTACCACAAGGTCAGACGCTGCGCCTCAGTCTCGGCCTCTGAATCTTCTGGAATAGCAGTTAACTTGACTTCACGCCAAAGTCCCAATCCTACGTCCCAACCTGAGAATTACCCTTCCGATCTCAAATCAAAATCCAACTTTAGATGTGGATGTTTAAAGACAAATTAAAACAAAGTTCGATTTTCGAATTATTTTTGCAAGTAGGATTTGAAATTTCCAAAAATGATTGAAAAGTGATTCTGCTCCCTATGCTTTAAAAAGAGCAACCCAAATGATGCAATTGAGGCTATGCAGATGTGAACACCAGTAGGGACTCCTGAAA
>CM039463.1:67934815-67986488 GCA_022414725.1 Microglena sp. YARC
GGGAAGGGGGGGTAGAACAGGATGAAATGTACTGTGCGATGGAATCTTTTTTAACTGAGCAAAGGAAAGTAGGAAACCCTTTAAATTTAGGAATCGGGCAAGATTTAGTTAACAATGACTTTACCGCACTATTAGAATGACACCCTAACCCCAACCCTAACTCATTCAGAGGATGTAAATATGGAATGCATCTTGTTACATTCTGTAACATGTAATTAATAATTGTGACAAGAAACGGATTCCGAATATAAACTCTGATCGGGGGGGGGATACCACCAAGCCCTGAGGGTTCTCCCTGAGGATCCCCTCCGGTTTCGCCACAGAGGCCATCCCATGAAGAGGTTTAGATCGATTCGATCTGGCAATGAATTGCCGAATAGCCGCAACGGGAAAGTCTGGATAGGCGATACAAACCCACCCTACATGAAAGTCTACAGGATGAGACTTATCCCCCTCCCGGCCAAAAAAATCCCCAAATCTGGTTTTCGGCTATGCTGCAGGCCTGGCCATGGGCCCCTCCCCTCCCTCCTCAAGGCAGGGGGGATATTTTGTGTCTGATCTCAGGAGTCAGGGCATCAGTTTACCCCCAGATTTGAATAATCAAAGCATTTTCTTCCCAGGAAGTGGGCACAACATGAAGTTCCTTTCAGGATTCAGTGAGAAAGGCGTCAGGGTTACCAGTTTACCACACTACAGGGGGTTACCACTTAACATTATCTCGACCATTTCAATGACGAACTCTGATCAGGTGGGGTGGGGGGTGGGGGGTGGGGGCCTGGGGGGGGGTGGGGGGCGGGGACCTACATACCCATGCTGGGCACGAAGGGTTTCCAGAAGAGGCAGGCCCAAGCAGGTATTCCTGGTTACTCAGACTCTCGAAGCCTCAAAGCCATATAAACGTCCGAAGTGCAACCTTGGACCAGGTTTTGCAGCTTCATTTTTTTCTCGCGCTGTATTTTCGACTGGGCCAGCGGTTGACGCAGAATCCTTTGGTTATGGAGTCAGATGCGGGAGGTACTTCGGTTGCACCAGGTGAGAAATATGCCGGGATTGGACAGACTGCTCGTTTTTGTCTGAATCTCCGATCCGCGCACCCGCTTCTAATCGAGCTGAAGGGATCGGCATCACCGTACAGCTACATCGACTAGAAAAATCTTGGGGAAAGTCTGTGCGTCAGGTTTGCCCATCGGCTCGTCCTTCTCCACGGGAACCTGTACTGCAGAGCTCTGTCTGTTGGCCTGCATGGATTTCGAGCTGTTTTGGTCACTGTATGCTTCCTCTCCTTGTACCAGGGTTGGAGACAGGATGCATTGACAAAGTCATGGATTTATGCCAGACGAGTGTGGAATCCAAACTGCTTAGCAAAATCCCAACGGAGTTGCCAACTGTAGGGCGTGGTAAGTGGCTGGATAATGCATGTGTGCCTTATTTCACTCAGGGAGCAGGACAAGTATCCAGACAAATATCTAGATAAGCGTATACAAGCATCTGCAATTTTTAAAACTAGATATTCCGTACCTGGACGCTCATAACTGGTACAGGTACCCAGGTCTGTGTATTGTTCTTTGGATATTATCTGATTTGTAACTTGATATCACAGCTATTAGTACAGAGACAAGAATATCGGTATTATCTGACGATACAATAAAAAGCTAGATAAGGATATCTGTCTAGTCCAGGTATTGCTCAGAGATAATCTGGGCAGGCAATATCTGGGCAGGCAATATCTGTATCTCTACATGCACCAGTATCTGTGGCACCCAGATACTTAGTGGATGACCTCTTGACAATATCCAGATAAATATTACATTTGTCTGCATCTGTAGACTGTAATCTAGACATTATTCAGGTACAAACAAAGTGCTGTTACAAATAGTTCATCATTAATTCATGAGAATTAAGAATCATCGTGAGCACATTTGAGATTACACAAAAAAGGCTCGTAAATTCTGAGCATCATAATATGCTTATGCCTCCAATCTGTAGGTTACACCTCTGGTATTGCCTCCAATCTGCCACTATCCAATGTGCCTACGCAAACCTTGCGTACGGGGCGCACAACTAGGCCCACTCAGAAGGTGTGGCAGTATTTATGCTCTACCAGCTCTACTTCAGCTCTCGAATCGCAGCTTGCCCGGATGCTCTCTGGAATGCAGTCAAAGCCTCATAACGACTCCCGCACATAGCGTTTTATCATTGTTGTCTTTTTCACCGCTGCTTGCTTTGCTTACACATGTAGGTTAAAGAGACCTATGGTTTGGCTCAATCTCTGAGGAAGAGGAGCCGACGTCGAGCTGGCACACTGGCCAATCAGAATATATCCCCCTCTCAAGATCAGCCAGACCAGCTAGTACGCGTGCTGTTCCCTGTCCCTTTGCCAGGGCTGTCTTCTGGGCCCGTCCTTGTTCCAGAGCTGACAGGTGTGTCCCAAAACAGTGGACTGGATAATTGTATAACACCTTTGGTGGGAGCTGAATTTGCTTTTCTTGTTTATTTGTGTATCCGCAGGTTCATGAATTGCAAGTATATATATCCATTTTAGTTTGATTCGCTGACTCTCAGCAGTCCCCCCCCCCCACACACACACACACACACACAATCAACAGACAGCACACGTAAAATCATGATGTTTTCTTATCAACTGGGTATTGCTGGCCTGCACATAACCTACCGTATCTCAATTTGTATGAGCACCTCGTACCACTCTCGAGATTTGATTGTGTTATGATGTGTTTATATTACAGTCCAGGGGTAGACCAAATAGGCTAAAGGGACTTGCCCAAGCGCAACAAGAAGGGCTAAAAAGAAAAGGCATTGATGAAGTGAACCCCAAACAATTGTTTTACCGACAGGGGCCCTGAGTTTGGCTACAGTGATCATTTAATTCAACAATCATAATTCAATCATAATCCTGCATGGGCTGATAATTTAATTTTGCGATAATTTTTGCATTTCCGGCATTTTTCACAAAATTGTAATGTATTTCCATCCGTTGAAGGAATCAGAGTTCATGACCAGCTTCATGCTGGAGTCTTTATCAACCAATTCAGGTTCAATTTTCATATTAAAAACTATCTCCGAGTGTTAAGGACATTCTGTCATGAAATGCATTTCGTCTTCTACCACTCTTCTACCATCAACCACCATATCACAGCACCTACAAATTCGATCAGAACGAGGGGTACTCCGATCTGATTCAATATTCAAAATGTAAGTTCGAAGACGTAGTCTTGATATGCATTTAATACCATCCCTATTATTTAATAAGTTAGTGTATGTGGAACTATAGCTTCTATCCTCTGGCATCATCGAAGTTACATGAGTAATATATTTGATACCGACTCCTTGTTTATCACCAAGTTTCCTGGGGTTCACTGAACTTAGGGATTGCCCGTCAATATCTGCTATTTTAAAGATGCCTTTATCATTTTTCCTGAGTCAATTAGGGGGTGCCGAAATTATCTTACCCTGTTGTGTCAATTGTATACTGAGGACGAAGAATTCGAATTCCAAATTCCACACTGCCTAGTTTCGAAAGTTAGTGCGCCAAGGCTGATGAGTATCTAAAGGGAAATATTCTTGGTTGCGCAAGTGGTCGGCGGTGACGGAACTGTTGACATGTGGAGTGCTGCCAGGTGTATATTTCGGGGCAGCGGCGAGTTGTTGCATGCCATAGTCCTTGAATGCTGGAGCAATTCTAGGTGTTGCATGTTACATGAGTGTAGGGCTTGTGGCCTACCGCCTCATGACATGCCATACTAGAGCCTAGGGGGGTCTCCATGCGTATGGGGTGTTCATGGGTGTGTGGTTGTTTGGGTGTGGGTGGTAATTCATGCATACTAAATGACCACAACAGCATGGCTTGGCATCTGTCTTGAAATGTTTACATGCCCAGCTAGCACAAACCATGCTACCTGTCGATCATGTCAATCAAGACGAGTGTCCATGGGTTCCTTGGGGTAGGTTCCTATTTTGGTCCTGTTTTGATGTGTTCCGACTTTTGTTTTGTAATTGAGTCATCAGAAAGGGAGATGAGCCATCTTGATATAGATTGGGTGGGGTCGGGCATGTGCACATGGCACATGGACATGCATTGCATCCATGCATGGTGTTATGTTCCATATCAGATAAATTTTCTATGACACCAAATCTCTGGATGCATCTTTGTAATCCATGAGACCAGCATTGTTTGTTGCTATCTCTGGTTACCATTAGAACATTCTCTAGCAAGGGTATTTTCACAAAATCGTTGTCCTTACCGTCAGCGATTTTATTCCCAAAGCCAATATATAGTCTCAACCATTGAGCCCATGTAGGAGATCTATTGAGTCCATTAAGGTCAAGTCTGAAGAGGTGCTATCTCTAACGCCAAGAGCCCTGAGACGAATTTCTCCAGATGTGTTTAGGTTTAGCCTATCTACTCAACACGCATCAACAGCAAACGCATATTTGCCTGACTTTTGGCTTTGGATTTTGCAGGGTCGGATCATGAAGAAGTCTTGGGTACTTCGCTTATGCCAGACGCCAAAGTGTCTGGTGATTGGCAGGGGGATTGGATGCCAATTTGTCCATGTAAGGATGTAGCCTGCCAGTTGGTTGCAAGATTTGCATTGCGGATGCGTGGGCCACAATCCATCTCTGAGCACCTCGCAACTACGTGATGTGAACAAGTTGATAATGCCACCATCACGGATCTCTACTCTCACCTCATCAGAGTTTCTACAAACTTCCGCCATGACCAGCTTGAGAGGCTGCTACACGTCATTGCTCGTGCAAGACCCACAAGTGAAGGGATCTGCTGATCTGCAAATAAATGATGATGATGGTGAGGGCCTGCCCCTGCCACATCCAAAGGGGACCTTTTAACATATGTCCACAGTAATGAAAGGATACCCACTCTACGAGGTGGGCCCCCCCTATAAAAAAGAGCAATATGGAGGATTTGGTGAAGGAAGCGATGCCACTCCTACATGTATGCATGTTCCAGTCCAGGGGTAGGCCAAATATGCTTAAGGGACTTGCCCAACCGTGTTAGGAAGGGCTTTAAAAGAGAAGGCACTGGTGAACTGAACCCCATACAATCGTTTTACCGACGGGGGCCCTGAGTTTTTGCTACAGGAAACTTCGTCCTACTAAAAAGTAGGCACCATTTGCACAGTAAATATCTGATCTGATATAATTTGCACAGTGAACATCTGATCTGATATAATTTGCACAGTGTACATACACCACATATATTTAAAAAAATCACTCTGGCAACACTTTAACTTGAACTTGGGTACTTGGCTGAAAAGCTGCCCCACTATCATGAGCAGTATTATGAACATTTGAAGTATTTTCTGAATCAGCACAGATAGCAGTAGTATAGTTATATGATATGATGCAACCCTTTATTGACAAAGGCAATTGATGATGATTTCCCTTGCACATCAAATAATGGAGCTGAATTTCTTTGCAACATTTTGCTTTTTTGCTCGTACCCCGTGTTTGTTTGGATGGTTAAATCCCCCTCCCCCCCCCCCCCCCCCCCCCCCGGATGATATGAAGCGGGCTTGTCTTGGTTCAACTATTGCCTGTCTATGACAATGAAGTGAATGAATGAATTTTGGACAGAGGGAGACGTCTTCCTTGGCTTAGCCTAAAATTGTACTTATGTACTGTAAGCGGAAGGTGACAGAGTGACAGCCCCTTGTTTAAACAGTATTGCCTTTTCTCCACGGCTCTGAAAATGTTATATTACAACAGTATGGCCTTTTCGTGGTATTTGATCATTTGAGTCCTAGAAGACTAAAACACCCCGTGCAAAAACTGCGAAACTTCACCAATCTTCTTCTTGTGGTCTAATGCTGGATAAATAAGTACACACAGTTCAGATACGGTATGTTGTTTTGGAAGGATTTTCACTTAAGAGGATGGGTCTCCTACTCTCCTTGCTCTAGTCAGTAAGGAAATCTGGAAGTTCCTGATGCCAGTAGACAACTTGCTACCCTCCAACTGCGTACATCTCCTTATCCACTGTATGTAGGCATATGTTATGCAGTTGCACTTGTATCCTGTCTGTTTTGGTTACCTTTTCCTATCTTCCTGCTGTTTGATCATCTAAATGTATGTCTGTTACAGTCCAGGGGTAGGCAAAATAGGCTTAAGGGACTTACCCAAGCGTGACAGGAAGGGCTAAAAATAATTTTCTGGGTCAGCTTACCCTCGGCCCCTTACCCCTATTGTCCATTGGCTGTATACCTGGTTTGGGCTCGAACCAAGTTTGGCCTATACGCCAAGCTTCCAGGGTTTTGGCGGAATGGCGGTACCCCTACCACCAAGTAAACCACCATCAATGTATGCACAAACGGTAACTTGAGCCAATATAGGAAGCGACCCAAATCTGTAACAACCACCAACCTTAATGCACAGAAATTATAATTGGCTCTTTTGGGTGCCTTCCTCCATCTCCATTTTCTCCAACACTTCATATGCATACGAGATTGCCGGCCAGCGTTGTTCAGGAGGACCCCCCCAGCGCTGCATCCTGAGACGCAACAAATTTCATAGCCTGCGTCTTGTGATGCAACAGAACCAACATAGCCTGCGTCCTGCAACGCAACTGATCCGCAGCCAGCCCATAACCTACCTGCAGCGCAACCAACCCACCGAACCTGCATCTACGACAGCACATTTGGCCTTACCCTGGACTGTACCGCACATCCCGGCTACCAGTTTGGTACTTGGTAGCCATGGAAGTTTTCTTGAAGTACATATCTCGTGAATTAACGAAGTCATTATCTGTTGGTCAGCACTTCAAATGGAGAGGGGCATCTGCCAGCAAAAAAATGAAGCCTTGAGCCTGTGCAGGAGGAGGGTTAAGACAAATTCCAATTACAGAAACCAGAAGTTGGATGGTTATCAACGTATTCCGAATTTGTCATAGCACAAACCATGCCCAGCTCCGTGAAGC
Organism: Microglena sp. YARC; assembly: GCA_022414725.1. Classification (NCBI taxonomy): domain Eukaryota; kingdom Viridiplantae; phylum Chlorophyta; class Chlorophyceae; order Chlamydomonadales; family Chlamydomonadaceae; genus Microglena; species Microglena sp. YARC. The sequence goes on from CM039463.1 coordinate 67,941,768, forward strand.
AGCCACTATCAATAGAGTCCATGCCTTGCGTCAGCCAAGAAATAGTCCAATTACAGAGACCAGATGTTGGATGGTCAACATATTCCGAATTTACCACAGCACCAAACATGCCCAACTACCTTAAGTAGCCCCTATAATAGAGTCTATGCCCTGTCTATCTGCATAGCTTTTATTTTCAGCTACGTGCAACCACATTTAGGCAGCACCCCTGACTAGCTATTCAGCCGAACCATCAGCAACATAGTGCACCTGGAAGCTGATATGATCAGATTGCCAGAACGAATGAAGTCTGTGGGCTTAGCCCAGTGGCCAGATCAAGGAGCTGCCTAGAAGCTGCTGCTGCTGGTAGCTGAAAAGAAAAGCACTGTCCGTCCGTCCGTTCAAGAGGCTCTTAGTCCTCTTGGCATGCTTCCTGGTTTCCATGGGTATCGCACGGGGGGACTTGGAATTGGAAGCCGGTGAGCAGCCCAGAGTTGGCTGAAAAACCATGTAACAATCCAATCCAAGAGGCTCATAACAACGTGCTGGTACATACCATTTGAACGCCCTCCAGAAAATGAGGGATCCTTAACCCCTGCCCCTGCCCCTTCCACGTCCTCGTCCGCGTCCACGACCCCTGCCTGGGATTACACCTGCAGATGGGATGGGAGAACATGTTCAGTGACGGATGCTCTGGTGCTGAGCCCTTAATGCTTTCACGTGCCACTTTTTCAGCTGTCAGAATACGAATACAGTCCTCATACATTGTGTAGGATTGTTGCAGTTATTTTAATCATCATTCAGCTGGGGTTTGCTCACTAAGCAAGCTACACTGCATCTTCAAGCCAGAGAACAGATAAGAGAGGCCACAGAATGTCAAAGAACAGATAAGAGAGGCCACAGCCAGTATGACAGGATAATGCCGAAAGCAGACACAAGAAAGAGAGCCAATGCCCTCCACAAAGCAACGAGGATGATGCGGTGAGCAGCCAAATTGCTGGCTTGAGCCATGTAACCGAGTTAAAGTTCAGTGATGGATGAATAGTCTAAGAGCAAAAACACTTTCATTGTTTCACAGTGCCCAGGATTATATCTACAACTACCATTTCAATGGGCCTTGGCCACGGTAGTTGAAGGATGGATGGAGGGTAGGTACGATAAGCTCCAAGTCTCTTCGGCATATCAGATTACGAACGTCATCAATATCTTAGATCAAAAGTCTCTCCTGGATATCCTCCAGGAATTCAAGTGTCATCCAACATGGAAATCAATCAGAGTCCTTGGCGAACCCATCCAAACGGTGATTGGAAATGAACCAAGAATACAGTTGTTTTATTCAGCAGCCTACTAAGGGTAGCCTTTCCATCTGTATGCATTTTCTGTCCGATGGCCATGCAAGCCTGCTTGTTGAACCAGCCCGTCCACAACAAACACAACGCGGTGGGCATGTGAATGCATGGAAAACTAATCAAGGATCTGAAGATAGAGATGAACTGCCCCTTCTGTGATCACGGCATAGATAAAATGGGCAGTGACAGCCAGATTACAATTTAAGCTCTTACAGACACATCTGGATAATGCAAGAGTTGGGTTGTATTACAGTGAGTACCCATGCAGTGATACAATTGGAAATGAGAAGCAGCACAGCAGCTCAACGTATAGCACACATCTTCGTGTTCACGGATTTGCACCACCAGTCTATCTGGTGCTCTAATATCACTCTGATTCCTATTCTTGGGGCCAGGAGGCACTACAGATTAGGGGTGTGTTTGACACCATTTTAGACACCCCCTTCAGCACACCTATCACCCCAAATGCATCCTTTCAAGCCAAATACAAGGTAGCCACAAACAACCTAAGTGAGTATCAACTGTGGTGGCCTATTTGCTTTGAACTGAACATACTTTGAAACGTGAGGAGAGCTACCAGAACTAGATGGTAGCCACTTCATAACTGGAAAAAGCAAGAACAAGAAGGGCATCATCATCAATATACTGATGTTCGACACTACTTCTGAGCAACATGCGTCATAGCTTTAACTACGAGCAGTAGCTTCAAGGTAGATCCTCTGACTGGCTGGTATGCCAAAGCTGATGCAAGCTAGTGCACCTTGGAGCTCACACAAATATCTTTCCCGCGCTAGTAGCGTCTTGGGACATGGCCCAGAGGCTGGCTCAGATTGTTGCCTAGTAGCTGCTGTTCGTAACTGAAAATAAAAGCTGTGCCACAAAAACTAAATTGATTGGGACGCGTTAGGCATGGATCTGCAATACAATTATATGCAAAAAAAGCTTCATGAAAATTAATTCAGACAAGATTGTGGTAGGTCCTAACTACGATGGAATTTAACTGACAGAGCCAACCCTCCATGCAGTGCGAAAGAAGGATGCTGAGTATGCATGGGTACTCACCAGGACGAGCTGAGCGTGTTGGCCGTTGCTTGGGCTGATCAATATCCACAAGAAGAGTGTCAAGGTTAAGACTGTCCGGAAGCAGGTAGTACCTAATATTATTTCCACGCACGCTCAGATGATCCAAGTTCATTGGGTTCTTTCCTTTGGGAATCAGCTTGACAGATTTCAAGTGGGTGTTCATGGCAATATCAACACCTGTGGATGGGAGCAACAGATGGATGTGAGAAACAGATGAAGATGTACTTTCATCCAATTAGGTGTGGTGTGGCCTGATTCTGAATCTGCATCTTACCAGTGATCGTTCCCTGGATGACACTCCCATTCTTAAGCTCTATCTGCACCGTCTCATTGGACAGCTTCATCAGGAACCTGCGCGAATATGAGCTGTTGGAACGCGCAGGGCATCACCAAGGACGTCGAGCGCAACGGGAAACCTGCCTGACGAGCTTGACCATTTTGGGAGACTAAGTGTAAGATCCGAGGAGTGGCTTTCAAGCTTTCTCAAGCTGTTTGATTTCCTCAACGAACCACGAAGCTAGGGATTGAGGAACGGACGCTCGTCGAGTTAAGAGGGATGCTGCTAATCAAAGGACTCCACTGTGTAGCCGCATTGTATTTCAGCCAGGGTCCCCCCCCCCTTGAAGTACAGTACATCATATGTATTGCTCGCCAACTTGGTCGCGAGTCATTATTTTCCCACGCTGACCGGCGTTTTTATTCTATTCTATTCTATTCAACGTGGCTTAGCGTGCGAGCTCATCTCCTTGCGCTGCACGTGCGACTCACTAGGTAGAGAATGCCGCGTCCTCTTTTGCCTGGAAATTGACCTGCGTACGTTAGAAGTATACGTTAGAAGTATACGTTAGAAGTATACGTTAGAAGTATACGTTTCGACACTTCACTTTTCCCTTGCTGTTCAGATCCCATGAGCGCGCTCGGCTTTTGCTTGTTTTCTGCACCACATTGTGCGTCCACGTCAGCTTCCTCTTCCTTCGGAGCTAGCTTTTGTACAAGATCTCCATGTTCTTCACCTCCCACGCGGAGCTGTCCAGCTGGGCCTTCAACCCGTCTCCCGCCACCCAGAGCATACACCAACGTCGCTCCATCCAAACGTCGCGCCAGACGACGTTCTTCAAAGGGACTTGAGTCCCCTGAGGACGACGACTTCGATTTTGGAGGTCCCACAGGTCCTGGTGGAGGCAGTGGCAGCGGTGGCTGGGGCAGTGGAGGAGGGGGTGGAGGCTTTGGCCTTCCTGAAGAAGAGGGCAACAACCGGCATAGCCAATGGAACAACAGCCTAAATGTACAAGCTCTCTTCTACGAGATATCCTGGTTGTGGGCTGTTGTCACTGGCCTCTCCTTCGCCCAGGCTCTCTACTTCGTATTTGCTGGATTCAAAAAGGCATGCTCTGTGCGATAATCTGATTCATCCTAGCATGCGGTTGTGCTTTTGGACGCTTGTTCAGTTGTTTTCTTCTGTTGTGTGCGAGTTGTATGTTTAATTGTTTGTGTGCTCCCTGACTCAGTTTTCCAGCCAGTGGGAGGGACTCACCCTCTTTGTCTTCCGTAGGGGTACAGCAAATTACACATACTGTCATTTTGTGTGCAGTCTTGTACCTCAACAACACTTTATTCCCGCTGTTGTACTAAGTGGGCCTCCGTTAAGCTTTTTTCTTGTTTCCATGTTAGCAACCTATGGAAGAGAGCACACCGCACGGCATGCACTGCCCACGTAAGGGGACATACTGCTGTGTGGTGCACTCTCTTCCATATAACCAAATAAGTATGCCATGCATATGGCTGCTGTGCTACGCTTGTTATACTGCTGTTGTTTTGTTATTAGGGAACGGCAATCTGATGCTGGCAGTCTGACAAAGCTTAAGTTACCATTTATATACAGTATCATATGATGCAATATATATGATATCATGCTCGCCTTTGGTCAATATCATATGATATGCCGTTCCCTGGTTGTTATTAGGTGAAACAAGGAGGAGAGGGAAAAAAGAAAAAGAAATGATTTGTTCGCGTTTACATTTTCCTGGTTTTTATATTTTACTGATGAAGACGGCGAGCAGCCAAATTGCTGGCTGGAGCTATGTAACTAAGTTCAAGTTCAAGTTAGGTGATGCAAGAGTTTTCTCGATTGATCACGACCCCTAGAAGTGCTGGATTTGCTTATTGCTTGGTTTTTCAGCCAACTCTATCTGGGCTGCTCTCCGTCTTTCAATCCCAAATGCCCTTGTGCGATACCCTCGTAAATCAGGGAGCACACTTAACAGATTACGGTTAATGTTGATGCTCTGGTTGTGTTGTGTGTGCCGGCATGCCTTGGGGTTCACCAGGTGTAACATAGACTCCTTAATCCCTTGTACTTGAATTAAGTTAGTTGGTTACATGGCTCCAGCCAGCAATTTGGCTGCTCGCCGTCTACGGCAGCGACATAAATACATCATTACCAGGAAACTCCAATAATAATCACAAACAATCGAAATGTAAGCCTTCTGATCATAATATGCTTGATCTAATCCCTTCACACACTCACAAAGAAACATTCACCGCTTGTAACATCGACTCCGTTGTCCTGCTAAACCCTCTCAAACTTGAACTTTGTGATAAGGCTCCAGTAAAATAATGCTACTCGCTGTCTTCAGAAAGATTGGGGTTAAGAACTCGCCTTTGCCTGCGTCTTGAAATCGTCAAAAATACCAACTCTGTTTTGGCAGTGGTTAGCACCGGGGGGGAAAAGTGATCTGTTCGAGTTTACATTTTCCTAGTAATAATATTTTTACTGCCAAAGACGGCGAGCAGCCAAATTGCTGGCTGAAGCTATGTAACCAAGTTCAAGTTCAAGTTAGCAGTGGTTGACTGATTTGTAGGGGGTAGGAGTAAAGACACAGATATTTAGGCCACACAAAGTTAAGGGAACAAATTGTAAGGTCCGGGGAATGTTTACATAAGACGAAGACATCTAGAAGGTGACTATACAAGGACTATACGTGTAGGCAGTAAAAATCTCGTCACTACAAGCATTCTACACGTGTCTGACTCAGCTGGCCGCTGTCAGGTACTGCTCTCTAAGCTAACCCCCTCGATTCATTTCAAATTTCAAGCGAAATCAGCCAATTTCGCCGGAGCAATTCAAGTGCTAAGTCTCACTCCAATCTCGTTTCCAATTATGATAACATGGGCCCTCCTCAGCCACATTATCATGTGAGTTGGCTACAACTTTAAATGCCATGTTAACTTCTACTACTACCTGAGCTTTAATATCCTATACTATAATATAGTGGATTTCCGTTATACGACTGGCTCAATGGTAGAGCACGTCGAAACGAGGTGCGGGGTTTGAATCCCCGCGCTTTAGTGTTCGCGGTCGCTGTCAACTAGCATTGTCCAGGCAAAGTAGCAGCCCGTTCTGTACCGCTGTAAGACGGGGCTCCCTTAATACCACGCCCCACCAGGTGTTATCATTATCATTATGAGTAAAGTGGATTTATCACACGGATATCTACCCAGATTGGCAGACTCTCAATAAATGGCCACTGGATCCTTGACTGGATCCCTACAATTTTGTTACGCGACCAATACATGCATGTAAACAGTATTACCCTATGCGATTGCATTCTATACATTGAGGTGAGAAGTAGTAGTTGTACACTTGTATATACCCATATACATGTATATATTTTCTCAAGTTTACTATGCCCACAGACGTTGCGCAGCTTAATGATGAACCATGCACCATAGACGCATGAAAAGTTGGCAAGCATGTGGCAAAGTGTTTTTTGCCAAAGGGATGATTCTGTGCAATTGGGCCAAAACTGGGAGCGGGTTGTTTGGCGCGCGTCTTGCCAACTTACCAACTTTTGTACCGGCCGGCAATTCAGGCTGGAACCAATATGATAAAACCATATTTTGGTACCCTTTTTCGTCCTCTTGCCAACTTCAAATTCTGCCGACTTTTCGTGCGTCTATGGTAGTCATCCGCCATATCAAACCATGTACCATTATCTCGATAATGGTAAATAAAAATATGGCTAACCTAAACATGACTCTACACACAGGCCATGCTTAGGTGTTGGTCATTTCTTGGCCCGTTTCAGTGATACGATTGGTTTAGTGGTTGTGTGTCACACCAATCGCTTTGATACGACGAAGGGTCGCGGGGTTCTATTCCCCTACAGTCACCTTAGCGTTGCAGGTCTCTTGTCAACCGCAATGGTAGCGTTGTTCCGGTCAAGGTGGTAGCCCGTTCTCTGCCTGTGTACAACGGATTCCCTTAACACCACGCCCCACCAGGCGTTATCGTTGCCTTTTAGGTGGCATGGCTGCTCATTGGCATGAAGGTGCCATGGCATCGCTCAGGTTCTCATGGCTTCCGCCAGCACTTCGGGGGTGGAGCATCCAAAAGGTGAAAATCCTAGATGAAAAAAACTAAGCATGTAGCAATGCAGGGGGCCATGGATTGTAGCAGTTAAAAGCCATGCCACCGTGGCATGGCAGCAGACAGACAGCAGAATCGTGAAGTCATGAGACAGACAGCAGACTCGTGAAAGTCCATGAGACAGACAGCAGACATCAGGATTCGTGAAGTCATGTACGCCGAAGCTTAGCGATAGTACAGTGAACTCACTGGTTATGCCTTCTATCAGCGTTGAGACTGAACTTGACTGTGAGCAAGGACAATTAATGCTTTGGCTTCCAAGGATTGGATTGAAAGACTTAATCTCCTCCAGAGGGCAACTGTTTTTATAGCCGTGGACACACGTCTTTGACTGATTGCGTATGGCAAGGCTGAGAATAATTCAAGCTAACTCCCAAAGCTAAGTCTGACGTCTGAGTCTCAAGCTCAGTCTCAGCAGCTTGAGAACCTCAACAGGCCGGAGTGCTTGTTAGGTTTGAACACCTGCAGGTTCAGTCTCCATGGCTTCGAGTTTCTAATTGCTGTAATGAGTGTACAGCTTCCCCTCTGTAGAGGATTCTCGTTGGCTTTGGCTCGCAGCCCGAGTCTCAGAAGGCTGCACCGGTGTGGGCTGTGCTGGTGTGGGCAGTGTTGGTGAGGGCTGGGTTGGCACCTCCTTCTGCGGGGGAGCCAGCAGGACCTTCCTCAGACTGGCGCACGCCCTGACTGGGTCTGTCAACCAGAGCTGCTTCACCAGGCTCATGAGTGGCAGAGAGGGCGGAGAGCCACAGGCACAAGCCGCCGTCCACACGCCTTCAATACAGGCTGCCAGGTCAGAGGTGCATCTCTGGGCAGCGTCCTTAGACCCCATGTGCATCTGTGCTATGCTCAGCTTCGCAACGTCGCTGATGGGGGTACATAAGCTAAACCAATGACTCTCTTCGCTGCATCTTCTGCCGGTCTACCTGGCCTGACCTCACCAGCGACTCTACTACAAGTGGGTGTCTTGCCTGGGTATCCGCCTCCATCCTATGAGACCCCTCCACCCCAGCTGCTGTGGTTAAGGCTCCAGCCTCAGGGGCGGAGGCCTGACGGGTCTTGGGGGCTGTGGCAAAGGCCCGTGCAGAGCCACCAGCCTCATCAGCATAAGCTGTATCGGATGCTCCAGGGTCTTCTCCACAGCCGAGAAAAGAAGGCTGACTTGAACCGTCGACCTCCATGGGTGAGCTTCCACTGTCTGGGAAAGGGGCCTTCTTAAGCGAGCTGTCTATTCGAACCTTGTATCACAGAATCACTGGTAAATAAGAACGAAAATCTACTGGTTGCGGTCGCTTTTGAAGAGTAAGTTGGCATTTGATTTACCGCTTGTTGTTGCTGTTATTAGGCCAAAACAAGGGTCTGATTGTCCTGGTTATTTTACTAAGGAATAAGAGAGGTCAGGGCCAAGTTGCTCACAGAAGTTAATGCTGTGAGATGCATTCAGGTCCCAAGCCGTTTTAGAGGACGAAGAAAAAGATGATGAGAGTAGCCTGGGTGGTTGGGTTAAGTTTGGCGTAGTTGGTTTGAGGGTTTGTGTTGGATTGGGGTGTGTTGGTTTGGGTGTTGGTTTGGGTGTGGTTTGGTTTGGGGTGTTGGTTTGGGTGTGGGTGAGAGGTCAGGGCCTATTTGCTAAGAGGAGTTCATGCTTTTTCTTTCTGAATCGTCTCGTTGGGCGAATGATAATATTTATTATGACATTTATGATGGTGATGGTATTTATGATGGTGCTATTGATGATGGTGTTATTGATAATGATGATATTGATGGTGCTATTGATGATGGTTGATGATGATATTAGACGATGATGAATTGATGATGATGATGATATTGATGCTGACTATGTCCTGCTGCTTGCTTGGGATTGATGATACTGGAATGGCTGCTGGCTGCTGATGATGATGATAATCTGAATGATGATGATGACAACGATGGTGACATGATGGGTGCATTATCCCAGAGGCAATCGCTAAGCCTAAGGTCAGGAAGAAGCAAAGTTGAAGTCAAAGACACTGAACGAATATCCCTAGAGTATCAAAAACAGCGTCCAGTTACAATGGACCCCTTGCCAAGCTATCAGCCATTTGGTCATTGTCGCTACGTAGCACCCAGGTAGCAACACTCCACCCACCAAGCAGATTTGAGTGTCAAAAACAGCGGCCAGTGCAATGGACCCCTTGCCAAGGCTAACCAGCCATTAGTCATTGTCGTACGTACACCCAGTAGTAACATTCACCGAAAAGCGGATTTGAGTGTGAAAGGAACAGCGGCCAGTGCATTGTTCCCTTGCCAACAATAGTCCAATTCAGCCATGAGTCATCGTCGCTACGTAGCACTGAGTAGCAATATTCACCACCAAGCGGATTTGAGTCTCAAAAACAGCTGCCAGTGCGATAGACCCCTTGTCGAACTTCCAACCCATATATCAACATGCTGAACCCTTCAACAACCCTCAATACTGTACAGCACCATGCACCAGCCTTCACCAGCATGCAACACGCTTCATAACACATCATCACTGTGCAGTAGAGCAGCAGTGCAGCACCCTCCATACACCCATACACTGTGCAAGCACCATGCACCAGCCTTCACCAGCATGCAACACGCTTCATAACACATCATCACTGTGCAGTAGAGCAGCAGTGCAGCACCCTCCATACACCCTACACTGTGCAGCACCATGCACCAGCCTTCACCAGCATGCAACACGCTTCATAACACATCATCACTGTGCAGTAGAGCAGCAGTGCAGCACCCTCCATACACCCTACACTGTGCAGCACCTGCACCAGCCTTCACCAGCATGCAACACGCTTCATAACACATCATCACTGTGCAGCAGCAGTGCAGCACCCTCCATACACCCTACACTGTGCAGCACCATGCACCAGCCTTCACCAGCATGCAACACGCTTCATAACACATCATCACTGTGCAGTAGAGCAGCAGTGCAGCACCCTCCATACACCCTACACTGTGCAGCACCATGCACCAGCCTTCACCAGCATGCAACACGCTCATAACACATCATCACTGTGCAGTACAGCAGCAGTGCAGCACCCTCCATACACCCTACACTGTGCAGCACCATGCACCAGCCTTCACCAGCATGCAACACGCTTCATAACACATCATCACTGTGCAGTAGAGCAGCAGTGCAGCACCCTCCATACACCCTACACTGTGCAGCACCATGCACCAGCCTTCACCAGCATGCAACACGCTTCATAACACATCATCACTGTGCAGTAGAAGCAGCAGTGCAGCACCCTCCATACACCCTACACTGTGCAGCACCATGCACCAGCCTTCACCAGCATGCAACACGCTTCATAACACATCATCACTGTGCAGTAGAGCAGCAGTGCAGCACCCTCCATACACCCTACACTGTGCAGCACCATGCACCAGCCTTCACCAGCATGCAACACGCTTCATAACACATCATCACTGTGCAGTAGAGCAGCAGTGCAGCACCCTCCATACACCCTACACTGTGCAGCACCATGCACCAGCCTTCACCAGCATGCAACACGCTTCATAACACATCATCACTGTGCAGTAGAGCAGCAGTGCAGCACCCTCCATACACCACTACACTGTGCAGCACCATGCACCAGCCTTCACCAGCATGCAACACGCTTCATAACACATCATCACTGTGCAGTAGAGCAGCAGTGCAGCACCCTCCATACACCCTACACTGCGCAGCACCATGCACCAGCCTTCACCAGCATGCAACACGCTTCATAACACATCATCACTGTGCAGTAGAGCAGCAGTGCAGCACCCTCCATACACCCTACACTGTGCAGCACCATGCACCAGCCTTCACCAGCATGCAACACGCTTCATAACACATCATCACTGTGCAGTAGAGCAGCAGTGCAGCACCCTCCATACACCCTACACTGTGCAGCACCATGCACCAGCCTTCACCAGCATGCAACACGCTTCATAACACATCATCACTGTGCAGTAGAGCAGCAGTGCAGCACCCTCCATTACACCCTACACTGTGCAGCACCATGCACCAGCCTTCACCAGCATGCAACACGCTTCATAACACATCATCACTGTGCAGTAGAGCAGCAGTGCAGCACCCTCCATACACCCTACACTGTGCAGCACCATGCACCAGCCTTCACCAGCATGCAACACGCTTCATAACACATCATCACTGTGCAGTAGAGCAGCAGTGCAGCACCCTCCATACACCCTACACTGTGCAGCACCATGCACCAGCCTTCACCAGCATGCAACACGCTTCATAACACATCATCACTGTGCAGTAGAGCAGCAGTGCAGCACCCTCCATACACCCTACACTGTGCAGCACCATGCACCAGCCTTCACCAGCATGCAACACGCTTCATAACACATCATCACTGTGCAGTAGAGCAGCAGTGCAGCACCCTCCATACACCCTACACTGTGCAGCACCATGCACCAGCCTTCACCAGCATGCAACACGCTTCATAACACATCATCACTGTGCAGTAGAGCAGCAGTGCAGCACCCTCCATACACCCTACACTGTGCAGCACCATGCACCAGCCTTCACCAGCATGCAACACGCTTCATAACACATCATCACTGTGCAGTAGAGCAGCAGTGCAGCACCCTCCATACACCCTACACTGTGCAGCACCATGCACCAGCCTTCACCAGCATGCAACACGCTTCATAACACATCATCACTGTGCAGTAGAGCAGCAGTGCAGCACCCTCCATACACCCTACACTGTGCAGCACCATGCACCAGCCTTCACCAGCATGCAACACGCTTCATAACACATCATCACTGTGCAGTAGAGCAGCAGTGCAGCACCCTCCATACACCCTACACTGTGCAGCACCATGCACCAGCCTTCACCAGCATGCAACACGCTTCATAACACATCATCACTGTGCAGTAGAGCAGCAGTGCAGCACCCTCCATACACCCTACACTGTGCAGCACCATGCACCAGCCTTCACCAGCATGCAACACGCTTCATAACACATCATCACTGTGCAGTAGAGCAGCAGTGCAGCACCCTCCATACACCCTACACTGTGCAGCACCATGCACCAGCCTTCACCAGCATGCAACACGCTTCATAACACATCATCACTGTGCAGTAGAGCAGCAGTGCAGCACCCCTCCATACACCCTACACTGTGCAGCACCATGCACCAGCCTTCACCAGCATGCAACACGCTTTCATAACACATCATCACTGTGCAGTACAGCAGCAGTGCAGCACCACTCCATACACCCTACACTGTGCAGCACCATGCACCAGCCTTCACCAGCATGCAACACGCTTCATAACACATCATCACTGTGCAGTAGAGCAGCAGTGCAGCACCCTCCATACACCCTACACTGTGCAGCACCATGCACCAGCCTTCACCAGCATGCAACACGCTTCATAACACATCATCACTGTGCAGTAGAGCAGCAGTGCAGCACCCTCCATACACCCTACACTGTGCAGCACCATGCACCAGCCTTCACCAGCATGCAACACGCTTCATAACACATCATCACTGTGCAGTAGAGCAGCAGTGCAGCACCCTCCATACACCCTACACTGTGCAGCACCATGCACCAGCCTTCACCAGCATGCAACACGCTTCATAACACATCATCACTGTGCAGTAGAGCAGCAGTGCAGCACCCTCCATACACCCTACACTGTGCAGCACCATGCACCAGCCTTCACCAGCATGCAACACGCTTCATAACACATCATCACTGTGCAGTAGAGCAGCAGTGCAGCACCCTCCATACACCCTACACTGTGCAGCACCATGCACCAGCCTTCACCAGCATGCAACACGCTTCATAACACATCATCATGTGCAGTACAGCAGCAGTGCAGCACCCTCCATACACCCTACACTGTGCAGCACCATGCACCAGCCTTCACCAGCATGCAACACGCTTCATAACACATCATCACTGTGCAGTACAGCAGCAGTGCAGCACCCTCCATACACCCTACACTGTGCAGCACCATGCACCAGCCTTCACCAGCATGCAACACGCTTCATAACACATCATCACTGTGCAGTAGAGCAGCAGTGCAGCACCCTCCATACACCCTACACTGTGCAGCACCATGCACCAGCCTTCACCAGCATGCAACACGCTTCATAACACATCATCACTGTGCAGTAGAGCAGCAGTGCAGCACCCTCCATACACCCTACACTGTGCAGCACCATGCACCAGCCTTCACCAGCATGCAACACGCTTCATAACACATCATCACTGTGCAGTAGAGCAGCAGTGCAGCACCCTCCATACACCCTACACTGTGCAGCACCATGCACCAGCCTTCACCAGCATGCAACACGCTTCATAACACATCATCACTGTGCAGTAGAGCAGCAGTGCAGCACCCTCCATACACCCTACACTGTGCAGCACCATGCACCAGCCTTCACCAGCATGCAACACGCTTCATAACACATCATCACTGTGCAGTAGAGCAGCAGTGCAGCACCCTCCATACACCCTACACTGTGCAGCACCATGCACCAGCCTTCACCAGCATGCAACACGCTTCATAACACATCATCACTGTGCAGTAGAGCAGCAGTGCAGCACCCTCCATACACCCTACACTGTGCAGCACATGCACCAGCCTTCACCAGCATGCAACACGCTTCATAACACATCATCACTGTGCAGTAGAGCAGCAGTGCAGCACCTCCATACACCCTACACTGTGCAGCACCATGCACCAGCCTTCACCAGCATGCAACACGCTTCATAACACATCATCACTGTGCAGTAGAGCAGCAGTGCAGCACCCTCCATACACCCTACACTGTGCAGCACCATGCACCAGCCTTCACCAGCATGCAACACGCTTCATAACACATCATCACTGTGCAGTAGAGCAGCAGTGCAGCACCCTCCATACACCCTACACTGTGCAGCACCATGCACCAGCCTTCACCAGCATGCAACACGCTTCATAACACATCATCACTGTGCAGTAGAGCAGCAGTGCAGCACCCTCCATACACCCTACACTGTGCAGCACCATGCACCAGCCTTCACCAGCATGCAACACGCTTCATAACACATCATCACTGTGCAGTAGAGCAGCAGTGCAGCACCCTCCATACACCCTACACTGTGCAGCACCATGCACCAGCCTTCACCAGCATGCAACACGCTTCATAACACATCATCACTGTGCAGTAGAGCAGCAGTGCAGCACCCTCCATACACCCTACACTGTGCAGCACCATGCACCAGCCTTCACCAGCATGCAACACGCTTCATAACACATCATCACTGTGCAGTAGAGCAGCAGTGCAGCACCCTCCATACACCCTACACTGTGCAGCACCATGCACCAGCCTTCACCAGCATGCAACACGCTTCATAACACATCATCACTGTGCAGTAGAGCAGCAGTGCAGCACCCTCCATACACCCTACACTGTGCAGCACCATGCACCAGCCTTCACCAGCATGCAACACGCTTCATAACACATCATCACTGTGCAGTAGAGCAGCAGTGCAGCACCCTCCATACACCCTACACTGTGCAGCACCATGCACCAGCCTTCACCAGCATGCAACACGCTTCATAACACATCATCACTGTGCAGTAGAGCAGCAGTGCAGCACCCTCCATACACCCTACACTGTGCAGCACCATGCACCAGCCTTCACCAGCATGCAACACGCTTCATAACACATCATCACTGTGCAGTAGAGCAGCAGTGCAGCACCCTCCATACACCCTACACTGTGCAGCACCATGCACCAGCCTTCACCAGCATGCAACACGCTTCATAACACATCATCACTGTGCAGTAGAGCAGCAGTGCAGCACCCTCCATACACCCTACACTGTGCAGCACCATGCACCAGCCTTCACCAGCATGCAACACGCTTCATAACACATCATCACTGTGCAGTAGAGCAGCAGTGCAGCACCTCCATACACCCTACACTGTGCAGCACCATGCACCAGCCTTCACCAGCATGCAACACGCTTCATAACACATCATCACTGTGCAGTAGAGCAGCAGTGCAGCACCCTCCATACACCCTACACTGTGCAGCACCATGCACCAGCCTTCACCAGCATGCAACACGCTTCATAACACATCATCACTGTGCAGTAGAGCAGCAGTGCAGCACCCTCCATACACCCTACACTGTGCAGCACCATGCACCAGCCTTCACCAGCATGCAACACGCTTCATAACACATCATCACTGTGCAGTAGAGCAGCAGTGCAGCACCCTCCATACACCCTACACTGTGCAGCACCATGCACCAGCCTTCACCAGCATGCAACACGCTTCATAACACATCATCACTGTGCAGTAGAGCAGCAGTGCAGCACCCTCCATACACCCTACACTGTGCAGCACCATGCACCAGCCTTCACCAGCATGCAACACGCTTCATAACACATCATCACTGTGCAGTAGAGCAGCAGTGCAGCACCCTCCATACACCCTACACTGTGCAGCACCATGCACCAGCCTTCACCAGCATGCAACACGCTTCATAACACATCATCACTGTGCAGTAGAGCAGCAGTGCAGCACCCTCCATACACCCTACACTGTGCAGCACCATGCACCAGCCTTCACCAGCATGCAACACGCTTCATAACACATCATCACTGTGCAGTAGAGCAGCAGTGCAGCACCCTCCATACACCCTACACTGTGCAGCACCATGCACCAGCCTTCACCAGCATGCAACACGCTTCATAACACATCATCACTGTGCAGTAGAGCAGCAGTGCAGCACCCTCCATACACCCTACACTGTGCAGCACCATGCACCAGCCTTCACCAGCATGCAACACGCTTCATAACACATCATCACTGTGCAGTAGAGCAGCAGTGCAGCACCCTCCATACACCCTACACTGTGCAGCACCATGCACCAGCCTTCACCAGCATGCAACACGCTTCATAACACATCATCACTGTGCAGTAGAGCAGCAGTGCAGCACCCTCCATACACCCTACACTGTGCAGCACCATGCACCAGCCTTCACCAGCATGCAACACGCTTCATAACACATCATCACTGTGCAGTAGAGCAGCAGTGCAGCACCCTCCATACACCCTACACTGTGCAGCACCATGCACCAGCCTTCACCAGCATGCAACACGCTTCATAACACATCATCACTGTGCAGTAGAGCAGCAGTGCAGCACCCTCCATACACCCTACACTGTGCAGCACCATGCACCAGCCTTCACCAGCATGCAACACGCTTCATAACACATCATCACTGTGCAGTAGAGCAGCAGTGCAGCACCCTCCATACACCCTACACTGTGCAGCACCATGCACCAGCCTTCACCAGCATGCAACACGCTTCATAACACATCATCACTGTGCAGTAGAGCAGCAGTGCAGCACCCTCCATACACCCTACACTGTGCAGCACCATGCACCAGCCTTCACCAGCATGCAACACGCTTCATAACACATCATCACTGTGCAGTAGAGCAGCAGTGCAGCACCCTCCATACACCCTACACTGTGCAGCACCATGCACCAGCCTTCACCAGCATGCAACACGCTTCATAACACATCATCACTGTGCAGTAGAGCAGCAGTGCAGCACCCTCCATACACCCTACACTGTGCAGCACCATGCACCAGCCTTCACCAGCATGCAACACGCTTCATAACACATCATCACTGTGCAGTAGAGCAGCAGTGCAGCACCCTCCATACACCCTACACTGTGCAGCACCATGCACCAGCCTTCACCAGCATGCAACACGCTTCATAACACATCATCACTGTGCAGTAGAGCAGCAGTGCAGCACCCTCCATACACCCTACACTGTGCAGCACCATGCACCAGCCTTCACCAGCATGCAACACGCTTCATAACACATCATCACTGTGCAGTACAGCAGCAGTGCAGCACCCTCCATACACCCTACACTGTGCAGCACCATGCACCAGCCTTCACCAGCATGCAACACGCTTCATAACACATCATCACTGTGCAGTAGAGCAGCAGTGCAGCACCCTCCATACACCCTACACTGTGCAGCACCATGCACCAGCCTTCACCAGCATGCAACACGCTTCATAACACATCATCACTGTGCAGTAGAGCAGCAGTGCAGCACCCTCCATACACCCTACACTGTGCAGCACCATGCACCAGCCTTCACCAGCATGCAACACGCTTCATAACACATCATCACTGTGCAGTAGAGCAGCAGTGCAGCACCCTCCATACACCCTACACTGTGCAGCACCATGCACCAGCCTTCACCAGCATGCAACACGCTTCATAACACATCATCACTGTGCAGTAGAGCAGCAGTGCAGCACCCTCCATACACCCTACACTGTGCAGCACCATGCACCAGCCTTCACCAGCATGCAACACGCTTCATAACACATCATCACTGTGCAGTAGAGCAGCAGTGCAGCACCCTCCATACACCCTACACTGTGCAGCACCATGCACCAGCCTTCACCAGCATGCAACACGCTTCATAACACATCATCACTGTGCAGTAGAGCAGCAGTGCAGCACCCTCCATACACCCTACACTGTGCAGCACCATGCACCAGCCTTCACCAGCATGCAACACGCTTCATAACACATCATCACTGTGCAGTAGAGCAGCAGTGCAGCACCCTCCATACACCCTACACTGTGCAGCACCATGCACCAGCCTTCAAGCATGCAACACGCTTCATAACACATCATCACTGTGCAGTAGAGCAGCAGTGCAGCACCCTCCATACACCCTACACTGTGCAGCACCATGCACCAGCCTTCACCAGCATGCAACACGCTTCATAACACATCATCACTGTGCAGTAGAGCAGCAGTGCAGCACCCTCCATACACCCTACACTGTGCAGCACCATGCACCAGCCTTCACCAGCATGCAACACGCTTCATAACACATCATCACTGTGCAGTAGAGCAGCAGTGCAGCACCCTCCATACACCCTACACTGTGCAGCACCATGCACCAGCCTTCACCAGCATGCAACACGCTTCATAACACATCATCACTGTGCAGTAGAGCAGCAGTGCAGCACCCTCCATACACCCTACACTGTGCAGCACCATGCACCAGCCTTCACCAGCATGCAACACGCTTCATAACACATCATCACTGTGCAGTAGAGCAGCAGTGCAGCACCCTCCATACACCCTACACTGTGCAGCACCATGCACCAGCCTTCACCAGCATGCAACACGCTTCATAACACATCATCACTGTGCAGTAGAGCAGCAGTGCAGCACCCTCCATACACCCTACACTGTGCAGCACCATGCACCAGCCTTCACCAGCATGCAACACGCTTCATAACACATCATCACTGTGCAGTAGAGCAGCAGTGCAGCACCCTCCATACACCCTACACTGTGCAGCACCATGCACCAGCCTTCACCAGCATGCAACACGCTTCATAACACATCATCACTGTGCAGTAGAGCAGCAGTGCAGCACCCTCCATACACCCTACACTGCGCAGCACCATGCACCAGCCTTCACCAGCATGCAACACGCTTCATAACACATCATCACTGTGCAGTAGAGCAGCAGTGCAGCACCCTCCATACACCCTACACTGTGCAGCACCATGCACCAGCCTTCACCAGCATGCAACACGCTTCATAACACATCATCACTGTGCAGTAGAGCAGCAGTGCAGCACCCTCCATACACCCTACACTGTGCAGCACCATGCACCAGCCTTCACCAGCATGCAACACGCTTCATAACACATCATCACTGTGCAGTAGAGCAGCAGTGCAGCACCCTCCATACACCCTACACTGTGCAGCACCATGCACCAGCCTTCACCAGCATGCAACACGCTTCATAACACATCATCACTGTGCAGTAGAGCAGCAGTGCAGCACCCTCCATACACCCTACACTGTGCAGCACCATGCACCAGCCTTCACCAGCATGCAACACGCTTCATAACACATCATCACTGTGCAGTAGAGCAGCAGTGCAGCACCCTCCATACACCCTACACTGTGCAGCACCATGCACCAGCCTTCACCAGCATGCAACACGCTTCATAACACATCATCACTGTGCAGTAGAGCAGCAGTGCAGCACCCTCCATACACCCTACACTGTGCAGCACCATGCACCAGCCTTCACCAGCATGCAACACGCTTCATAACACATCATCACTGTGCAGTAGAGCAGCAGTGCAGCACCCTCCATACACCCTACACTGTGCAGCACCATGCACCAGCCTTCACCAGCATGCAACACGCTTCATAACACATCATCACTGTGCAGTACAGCAGCAGTGCAGCACCCTCCATACACCCTACACTGTGCAGCACCATGCACCAGCCTTCACCAGCATGCAACACGCTTCATAACACATCATCACTGTGCAGTAGAGCAGCAGTGCAGCACCCTCCATACACCCTACACTGTGCAGCACCATGCACCAGCCTTCACCAGCATGCAACACGCTTCATAACACATCATCACTGTGCAGTACAGCAGCAGTGCAGCACCCTCCATACACCCTACACTGCGCAGCACCATGCACCAGCCTTCACACAGCATGCAACACGCTTCATAACACATCATCACTGTGCAGTAGAGCAGCAGTGCAGCACCCTCCATACACCCTACACTGTGCAGCACCATGCACCAGCCTTCACTACCAATCAGATTTGTCTTACCGTGTATACCGACAGAGATATCATGAATTCATGATGCAGTTACAAAACGGTGGACAAGATATACATTTGGAATAAAGATACCATATAGCCATATAGGTCTGGAATACAAATTACACACAGACAGATGTGGAATACAGATCACATACAGATAGGTGTGGAATAAAGATCACTTCCATGTTTTACTAACCCGCAGAGATATCATGATGCAGTTGCAAATTGTGGACAAGATATACGTTTGGAATAAAGATACCATATAGATATGAAATAAAAATTACACACATATAGGTGTGGAATAAAGATCACATACATATTTCACTTACCCGCAGTGCGGTCATGATGCATTTACACATGGTGGTCCAGATATACGTTTGGAATAAAGATACCATATAGATATGAAGTAAAAATCACACACAGATAGGTGTGGGATAAAGATTACATACAGGTTTTACTCACCCGCAGTGCTGTCATGATGCAGTTACCAAGTGTGGACAAGGTATCCTTGACGAAGGGCGGACACAGCCGCAAGGTTGAACCCCAACGGTGTTTCTTTTTCACCCGGGTAGCTATCGCCAACAGGCGTTCTAGTTTACCCTCTGCGGCCACTCTCTGCATGAATAGACAGAAGGAGAGGTGAGGGCATGTTGGTGAGTTGTCAACTTTATTTGGTTGGTTGGTTGGTCATGGTTGGTTGGTTGGTCATGTTCATGTGACCGGGAATTCATGATCAGGGTTTTATTCAAGGAGCTACTCGTAGCACAAGGGCAGAAGTGCTACATTATGCACCTTGGTGTTTTGCCAGTGCTATGTTATAGCCTTTAGGGGTTGTTTTCTGGGGATGAACATCTGTTGTTAGCACCAGGGTACTACATTTTGTCAAATTGGTCAGCGCTTGAAGCGCACAAATGTCAAATTGGTCTGCGATATGTTGTGCAAAAAGCGCAAAAACTGCGCGCTGCGCCCACAGGGGGTTGAAAAACTGTGCGAAATGTGCAGTGGGGCTCAAAACATGTGCGAAAAATCGCGCTGGCGCGCGCGCTTTGTAGTACCCTGGTTAGCGCTCCCAAAGGCCACTAGGAGCACGACGGTGCTACGTCAAGACACTGTTTATTTTCCTTCATAATAACCATGTTCCTTATTGCAGTAGAGATGCCATGATATGCTTTACTTTCTAGCTTTATTGCTTCTTTGCCTCGATAAGTTGGGTTGGGTTGGGTTTGTTGGTCGATCGCTTTATTGCTTGTACCCTATGACTTTGATGATGAGTGAAAGACCCCCCCGGATGTTGTGGAGAGGGCTTTCTAGCTTTATTGCTTCTTTGCCTCATTGGGTTGAGTTGGGTTGGGTTTGTTGGTTTATTGCTTTATTGCTTGTGCGCCCATCCTGTTCCCCCACCCCAACTTCCCCCCCCCACACACCTCCACCCCAGAATAGGCAGGACCACCCACCTTGAGGTACAGTAGTGCCGGGATCTTGAGAGCCCCTTCTTGCACCAGCTGCCCGAGTCCTTTGCTTTTGCGCCCATCCTGTTCCACCCCCCTACTCCCCCCCCCCACACCACATTCCCCCCCACCTCCACCCCAGAATAGGCAGGACCACCCACCTTGAGGTACAGTAGTGCCGGGATCTTGAGGGCACCTTCTTGCACCAGCTGCCCGAGTCCTTTGCTTTTGCTCCCATCTTTTTCCACCAGCACCTCAAAGCCATAAGGAAAGGAGGGCTGGGGGTAGAGCTCCCTGGCGATAGCAAGCGCAAGCTCTACATCGTCCACTAAGGCCTGTGGTAAACAAATGTGTGTGTGTGTGTGTGTGTGTGTGTGTGGGGGGGGGGGGGGGGGGTAGGCAGATTACAAAAACTTCTGTGTGTGTGTCTGTGTGTGTGTATGTTACAGTCCAGGGGTAGGCCAAATAGGCTAAAGGGACTTGCCCAACTGTATAGGAAGGGCTGAAAAATAAAAAGCACTGATGAACTGAGCCCCAAACAAATGTGTGTGTGTGGGGGTGGGTGGGTGGGGGGTAAGGTAGATTACAAAAACTTCCAATCCTAGGTCCTAGGCGCGTCGCAAGCGACGCAGAAAGTTGGCGGAGAGTGGGTTCGAAATCGTCGGAGAGGATCGAGCTGCCAGAGGTTTGGAAGGGTAGAGAGTGGATGTACAAGGCCTAGGGTTGGAAGGGCGGAGAGTGGATGTACAAGGCCCAGGTTTGGAACATGACGGGCTAGTGGTAGACTGAATCACTATAAGAATGAAGAGTCTGGGGTTCGACTCCCCCTTCGGTCGCTCTTGGCGTTGCAAGTCGTCGTCAACCGCGATGGTAGCTTGTCCAGTTGAGGTAGGAGACCGCTCCGCACCCGCGTACGACGGGCTCCCTTAAAACCACGCCCCACCAGGCGTTATCATTACCTTTTTGGAACATGACGGGGGCAAAAAATCGGACAAAGCGGTGACCCTGGGGGCTCCCACTACCCAGAGGGGGAGGCTCCATAACAAAAAAATCCTAACTGCCCTCTGGGTTAGGTTGCACTTTGGGTTTTCCCTCATGCCTGCCTGCCTGCCTGCCTTTAAGTATCCCTTTTAGGGATGCTGCCTACCCTATAAGGGTCGTAAGACAAAGACAAAGACAAAGTATTTAGGCAGTGCCTTATACTTAGTATTTACTAAGACATTTAAGGCATTTAGTTAGTAGAGTATTAAAGTAGAGCATTAAAGTATTTACTAAGACATTTAAGGCATTTAAAGACATTTGAGGCATTCTACTTAGTATCTAGGCAGTGCCTGCCTGAAATACGAATGAGGTAGAAGTGCAAGGAGATGATGATGATGTACTTATATTGTAGAATTAAATGATCACTGTTGCAAGGCCTCAGGGCCCAGGGCCCCCGTTGTTACTCAGGGCCCCCGTCAGTAAAACGATTGTTTGGGGTTCAGTCCATCAGTGCTTTTTCTTTTTAAGCCCATTCTACACGGTTGGGCAAGTCCCTTTAGCCTATGTGGACTACCCCTGGACTGCAACATACATACATATTGAGGGCTATACCTCCCTCATAGCCCGTTTCAGTGATATACATTGGTTTAGTGGTACACCAAATTGCTTAAACGAAGAAGGGTCGGGGGTTCGATTCCCCCTACGGTCACCCTTGGCATTGCAGGTTGCTGTCAACTGCGATGGTAGCTTGTCCAGTTGAGGTGGTAGACCGTTCTCTGCCCGCGTACGACGGGTTCTCTTAACACCACGCCCCACCAGGCGTTCTCAGTACCCCCTCATCTTTGGGCCTATGACTATCACAAGGATGACCCGTGTGACATATATGGACGACCCCCAGCTTCCAACCAAGTCTTGGGACCATCCTTGTTTGGGAAGCTGGGGGTCGTCTATATCTGGATCTGGTGGTCGGGGGGGGGGGGGGGGGTCATGAGCCCCCCCCCCCCCCCAAAAACAGTTTCACAAATACGTGCAAATACACACACACCTTACACCTGGCGTTGGTTGGTGTGTGAGTTATGTGCCCCCCCCCCCCCCCCCCCCCCATACGTGCAAATACACAACACACACCTTACACATCGCGTTGGTTGGGGTGTGTGCTATGTGTGTCCCCCAAACAGTTTCACAACTACATGCACACACACACACCTTACAAATCACGTTGGTTGGGGGGGTATTATGTACCCCCCCCCCCCACACACACACACACACAAACAGTTTCACAAATACATGCAAACACACACACACCTTACACATCCCGTTGGTTGGTTGGTTGGTTGGGGGGGTTATGTGCCCCCCCCCCCCCCCCAAACACTTTCACAAATACGTCCTAACACACACACACCTTACACATCGCCTTGGTGTGGGGTTTTGTGCCCCCCCCCCCCCCCCCCCCCCCCCCCCCAAGAAGTTTCACAAATACATGCAAACACACACATACACACCTTACACATCGTGTTGGTTGGTTGGTTGGTTGGGGGGGTGTTATGTGCCCCCCCCTAAACAGTTTCACAAATACGTGCAAACATCCCCCCTTCCAAATCGTGTTGCTTTGGGGGTGTGTGCTATGTGCCCCCCCCCCCCCCCCCCCCCCAAACAGTTTCACAAATATGTGCACACACACACACACACACACACACACACACACACACACCTTACACATCGCATTGGTTAGGGGGTGTTAAGTGTCCCCCCCCCCAAACAGTTTCACAAATATATGCACACACACACACACACACCTTACACATCGCGTTGGTTAGGGGGTGTTAAGTGCCCCCCCCCCCCCCCCCCCCCCCCCCCCCCCAAACAGTTTCACAAATACGTGCTCACACACACACACCTCACACATCGCGTTGGTTGGTTGGTTGGTTGGTTGGTTGGGGGGGGGGGTTGTGCCCCCCCCCCCCCCCCCCCCCAAAAAAAGTTTCACAAATACGTAGGGAATGGCAACTAATATTAGTGTTTGAACAACTAATATTATTATAGTTTCACATAACATTAGTTTTTCCAGGTTTTTCAAATAAATTCGAAATTCTGGTTAGACGGCTCGTCCGACTAATATGATATAATATTGTTATATATTATAATATTAATATTATATAATATTATTTATTCACTAATATTATATAACATAGCCAACCCCTACAAATACGTACACACACACACACACACACACACCTTACACCTGGCATCAGAAGAGTCGATGGCATGAGCAACATACAGCTCCCAAGTATGTTCCAATGTGCGTGTGGCATTGTCAACGTTATTCCAGACGGCTTCCAGCCGCTCCCATTGCTGCTGCTGCTGCTCTTGTCGCTTTTGCGCAAGTAGCTGCTGCTGCTGCCTCAGTTGCTCCTGTTGCTGCTGTTGCTCGTGTCGCTTTTGCGCCAGCAGCTGCTGCTCTTGTTGCTCCTGTTGCCGCCGCTGCTGCTCTTGCTGCTTTTGTTGCTGCTCTTGCCCACTCTGCTGTTGCTGCTTGGCGATGGCGTCCGCCCCATGTTGCAAGTTCAAACCGGAGCCGAGATCAGTCCCAGACCGCCCAACCTGCGCGTCAACCTCCATGGCTTGGCTTGATGGCTGTGTTGCTATCGCTGGCAGCGCCTGTTGCTGCTGCTGCTGCTGCTGTAGCTGCTGGCTTTCAGGAACGACAATCTCTTGAGTTTTCTGCTGCTGCTTTTCCTGCTGCTGTTGCAGCTCCTTTGGTCCGACCAGCTCTTTCTCTGCTGCTTGAGAAGCACCCGCCTGCCTCCCACTAACATGAGCCGAGCCCACAGGAGGGGCCTCTTCTTGAAGGCACATATTGAGCAGCGTCTCACCACTCTCCTTGACCACACGGCTGACGACCAGAATAGCATACAAACCATTTGCCAGGTGGTAAAGATCTTCTAAGGGCCCCCTCCAAGTCTTGTCGGTGGAAATGAAGTGGCAGCATGACTCAAGGATATCCACCTCTCCTCTGTTGAAAAGCATCTGTAGCAGAGGACAGTATACACCATATCCGTGTGTGTGCATGTGTGCGTATGCATGTGTATGTATGTGTATGCGTGCATGTGTGTGCATGCGTGCCTGTGTGTGGATATGAAGGGGCAGCATGACTCAAGGATATCCACCTCTCCTCTGTTGAAAAGCATCTGTAGCAGAGGACAGTATACACCATATCCGTGTGTGTGCATGTGTGTGTATGCATGTGTATGTATGTGTATGCGTGCATGTGTGTGTATGCGTGCCTGTGTGTGGATATGAAGTGGCAGCATGACTCAAGGACGTCAGCCTCTCCTCTGTTGAAAAGCATCTGTGGCAGAGGACAGGATACACCATATTTGTAAGCGTGAAAGGTGTGTGGGCGTAAGTGCGCATGTGTGTGTATGCATGTGTATGTGTGCAGGCGTATGTATGTGTATGTATGTGTATGCGTGCATGTGTGTGTGGATATGAAGTGGCAGCGTAAGTCAATAATGCCCACCTCTCCTCTTTTTAAAAGCATCTGTGGCAGAGGACGGGATGCACCATATCCGTGAGTGTGTGAGGTGTGCGTGTGTGTGCATGTGTGCGTATGCATGTGTATGTATGCGTATGCGTGCATGTGTGTGTATGCGTGCCTGTGTGTGGAAATGAAGTGGCAGCATGACTCAAGGACGTCCGCCTCTCCTCTGTTGAGAATTATCTGTGGCAGAGGACAGGATACACCATATTTGTAAGCGTGAAAGGTGTGTGGGCGTAAGTGCGCATGTATGTGTATGCATGTGTATGTGTGCAGGCGTATGTATGTGTATGTATGTGTATGCGTGCATGTGTGTGTGGATATGAAGTGGCAGCGTGAGTCCAGGATTCCCACCTCTCCTCTGTTGAAAAGTATCTGAAGAAGAGGATAGGATGCAGCATATCCGTGAGTGGGTGAGGTGTGTGTATGTGTGTGTGTATGTGTGTATAGGTAAGTGCGTATGTGTGCGTGTGGAGAGGGCAGGTAGGAGATGCAGGGAGCATGTATGCACGTGCATGTGAGCAAGTGTGTATGTGCTATTGTGCGTGCGTGCTCGTGTGTGCATGTGTGTGTATGTGTATAGGTGAGTGTGTATGTGTGCGTGTGGAGATGGCAGGTAGGAGATGCAGGGAGCATGTATGCACGTGCATGTGAGCAAGTGTGTATGTGCTATTGTGCGTGCGTGCTCGTGTGTGTATGCGTGCTTGGAAGGTACACCAATGGACAATATGCAGGGAACGGCAACATGGCATCATATGATATCATGTCATCATGCCGGCAGTCTGACCAGGCCAAAGCTACAATGTATATACAATATCATATGATACAATTTGTATGCTATCATATGCTATCATACTCACCTTTGGCCAAAATCATATGATATGCCGATCCCAAATAATAAACTGCGACCCACGACAAGACCCTAGGTCAAAGGCCACACACACATCACACACACACACACCAGGACCCACGACAAGAACCTAGGCCAAAGGCCACACACACACACACACACACCACACACACACAGCGACCCATGACAAGACCCTAGGCCAAAGGCCACGCACACACCACACACACACAGCCACCCATGACAAGACCCTAGGCCAAAGGCCACACACACACACCACACACACACAGCGACCCATGACGAGACCCTAGGCCAAAGGCCACACACACACCACACACACACACAGCCACCCATGACAAGACCCTAGGCCAAAGGCCACACACACACACACACTGCGACCCATGACAAGACCCTAGGCCAAAGGCTACACACACACACCACACACACACACACTGTGACCCATGACAAGATCCTAGGCCAAAGGCCACAAACACACACCACACAAACACCGCACACACACACCGTGACCCACGACAAAACCCTAGTACCAAGGGCCAAAGGACACATAAGCACCACACACACACACACCGCGACCCACGACAAGACCCTAGGCCAAAGGCCACACACACACACACACCACACACACACACCGGGACCCACGACAAGACCCTAGGCCAAAGGCCACACACACACACACCACACAAGCACACCGCGACCCACAACAAGACCCTAGGCCAAAGGCAACACACACACACCACACAAGCACACCGCGACCCACAACAAGACCCTAGGCCAAAGGCAACACACACACACCACACACACACACCGGGACCCACGACAAGAACCTAGGCCAAAGGCCACACACACACACACCACACAAGCACACCGCGACCCACAACAAGACCCTAGGCCAAAGGCAACACACACACACACACCGGGACCCACAACAAGAACCTAGGCCAGAGGCCACCCACACACCACCCACCCACACCACACACACACACTGTGACCCACAACAAGAACCTAGGCCAAAGGCCACCACACACACCACCCACCACACACATACACTGCGACCCACAACAAGAACCTAGGCCAAATACATGACACAGTGTTTCCATCAAGCCGAATAAATGAATTATAGCCCACACAGGCAAGCTCCGAAACCAAATTGCAACCAAACAATATTTGAAACCAAATTCTTAAATAGTTTTGAGTAACAGCGGTAGACCTGTACAGCCCACGCAGGAAGGCTACGAAACCAAACTGCAACCAATCAATATTTGAAACCTAAGTCTTAAACATTTTTGAGTGGCAGGTGTGCTGCCTCTAGGTCCCTTGGGTGTAACAAATAACAGCCCACACAGAAAAGCTCCGAAACCAACCTGGAGGTACAGCCTCAAACATTTTTGTGTGGCGGCAGTGTTGTCTCTCGGACCCTTGGGTGTAATAAATAATAGCCCACGCAGGAAGGCTCCGAAACCAACCTGTTGGTACAGCCTCAAATATTTTCAGTCTCTGGGACCCTTGGGCGTAATAAATAATTGCCCACACAGAAAGGCTCTGAAACCAACCTGTAGGTACAGCCTCAAATATTTTCGAGTGGCGGCAGTGTTGTCTCTCGGACCCTCGTCAACGCCGTTGCCTATTGCAACATCTAGCTGCCTGCCCCATGCACTGCGGGGCAAGGACGCAAGGCTCCTTTGCCCATTGCTATCATCAATGCTCTCATCTTCAGCCTCCCCCCTCCGTTCCGCTCCACCTAGGGTGTCCTCCTCAGCCCTAGGGTCATCATGGCAACAGTGTGGGTTGGGTTGTTGGGTTGTGGGTTGGGTTGGGGCAGATGGAACAGTGTGGGTTGGGTTGGGTTGGGTTGGGGCAGATGGAACAGTGGTGGGTTGGGTTGGGTTGGGTTGGGGCAGATGGAACAGTGTGTGGGGTTGGGTTGGGTTGGGTTGGGGCAGATGGAACAGTGTGGGTTGGGTTGGGTTGGGTTGGGGCAGATGGAACAGTGTGGGTTGGGTTGGTTGGGTTGGGGGGTTGGGGCAGATGGAACAGTGTGGGTTGGGTTGGGTTGGGTTGGGGCAGATGGAACAGTGTGGGTTGGGTTGGTGTGGGTTGGGTTGGGTTGGTTGGGTTGGGTTGGGTTGGGGCAGATGGAACAGTGTGGGTTGGGTTGGGTTGGGTTGGGGCAGATGGAACAGTGTGGGTTGGGTTGGGTTGGGGCAGATGTTTGGGTTGGGTTGGGTTGGGGCAGATGGAACAGTGTGGGTTGGGTTGGGTTGGGTTGGGGCAGATGGAACAGTGTGGGTTGGGTTGGATTGGGTTGGGTTGGGTTGGGTTGGGGCAGATGGAACAGTGTGGGTTGGGTTGGGTTGGGTTGGGGCAGATGGAACAGTGTGGGTTGGGTTGGGTTGGGTTGGGGCAGATGGAACAGTGTGGGTTGGGTTGGGTTGGGTTGGGGCAGATGGAACAGTGTGGGTTGGGTTGGGTTGGGGCAGATGGAACAGTGTGGGTTGGGTTGGATTGGGTTTGGGTTGGGGGGTTGGGTTGGGTTGGGGGGCAGATGGAACAGTGTGGGTTGGGTTGGGTTGGGTTGGGGCAGATGGAACAGTGTGGGTTGGGTTGGGTTGGGTTGGGGCAGATGGAACAGTGTGGGTTGGGTTGGGTTGGGTTGGGGCAGATGGAACAGTGTGGGTTGGGTTGGGTTTGGGGCAGATGGAACAGTGTGGGTTGGGTTGGGTTGGGTTGGGTTGGGTTGGGGCAGATGGAACAGTGTGGGTTGGGTTGGGTTGGGTTGGGGCAGATGGAACAGTGTGGGTTGGGTTGGGTTGGGATGTGTGGGTTGGGTTGGGTTGGGTTGGGGCAGATGGAACAGTGTGGGTTGGGTTGGGTTGGGTTGGGGCAGATGGAACAGTGTGGGTTGGTTGGATTGGGTTGGGTTGGGTTGGGGCAGATGGAACAGTGTGGGTTGGGTTGGGTTGGGTTGGGGCAGATGGAACAGTGTGGGTTGGGTTGGGTTGGGTTGGGGCAGATGGAACAGTGTGGGTTGGGTTGGGTTGGGGCAGATGGAACAGTGTGGGTTGGGTTGGATTGGGTTGGGTTAGGTTGGGTTGGGTTGGGTTGGGGCAGATGGAACAGTGTGGGTTGGGTTGGGTTGGGTTGGGGCAGATGGAACAGTGTGGGTTGGGTTGGGTTGGGTTGGGTTGGGTTGCAGATGGAACAGTGTGGGTTGGGTTGGGTTGGGTTGGGGCAGATGGAACAGTGTGGGTTTGGGTTGGGTTGGGGGCAGATGGAACAGTGTGGGTTGGGTTGGATTGGGTTGGGTTAGGTTGTTGGGTTGGGTTGGGGCAGATGGAACAGTGTGGGTTGGGTTGGGTTGGGTTGGGCAGATGGAACAGTGTGGGTTGGGTTGGGTTGGGTTGGGGCAGATGGAACAGTGTGGGTTGGGTTGGGTTGGTTGGGGCAGATGGAACAGTGTGGGTTGGGTTGGGTTGGGTTGGGGCAGATGGAACAGTGTGGGTTGGGTTGGGTTGGGTTGGGCAGATGGAACAGTGTGGGTTGGGTTGGGTTGGGTTGGGGCAGATGGAAAGTGTGGGTTGGGTTGGGTTGGGTTGGGGCAGATGGAACAGTGTGGGTTGGGTTGGGTTGGGGCAGATGGAACAGTGTGGGTTGGGTTGGGTTGGGTTGGGGCAGATGGAACAGTGTGGGTTGGGTTGGGTTGGGTTGGGTTGGGTTGGGTTGGGTTGGGGGGGCAGATGGAACAGTGTGGGTTGGGTTGGGTTGGGTTGGGGCAGATGGAACAGTGTGGTTGGGTTGGGTTGGGTTGGGGCAGATGGAACAGTGTGGGTTGGGTTGGGTTGGGGCAGATGGATGTGGGTTGGGTTGGGTTGGGTTGGGTGGCAGATGGAACAGTGTGGGTTGGGTTGGGTTGGGTTGGCAGATGGAACAGTGTGGGTTGGGTTGGGTTGGGTTGGGTTGGGTTGGGTTGGGTTGGGGCAGATGGAACAGTGTGGGTTGGGTTGGGTTGGGTTGGGGCAGATGGAACAGTGTGGGTTGGGTTGGGTTGGGTTGGGGCAGATGGAACAGTGTGGGTTGGGTTGGGTTGGGTTGGGGCAGATGGAACAGTGTGGGTTGGGTTGGGTTGGGTTGGGGCAGATGGAACAGTGTGGGTTGGGTTGGGTTGGGGCAGATGGAACAGTGTGGGTTGGGTTGGGTTGGGTTGGGGCAGATGGAACAGTGTGGGTTGGGTTGGGTTGGGGCAGATGGAACAGTGTGGGTTGGGTTGGGTTGGGTTGGGTTGGGTTGGGTTGGGGCAGATGGAACAGTGTGGGTTGGGTTGGGTTGGGTTGGGTTGGGGCAGATGGAACAGTGTGGGTTGGGTTGGGTTGGGTTGGGGCAGATGGAACAGTGTGGGTTGGGTTGGGTTGGGTTGGGGCAGATGGAACAGTGTGGGTTGGGTTGGGTGGACAGTGGGTTTTGGGTTGGGTTTTGGGGCAGATGGAACAGTGTGGGTTGGGTTGGGTTGGGTTGGGGCAGATGGAACAGTGTGGGTTGGGTTGGGTTGGGTTGGGGCAGATGGAACAGTGTGGGTTGGGTTGGGTTGGGGCAGATGGAACAGTGTGGGTTGGGTTGGGTTGGTTGGTTGGGGGCAGATGGAACAGTGTGGGTTGGGTTGGGTTGGGTTGGGGGCAGATGGAACAGTGTGGGTTGGGTTGGGGTTGGGTTGGGGCAGATGGAACAGTGTGGGTTGGGTTGGGTTGGGTTGGGGCAGATGGAACAGTGTGGGTTGGGTTGGGTTGGGGCAGATGGAACAGTGTGGGTTGGGTTGGGTTGGGTTGGGGTTGGGTTGGGGCAGATGGAACAGTGTGGGTTGGGTTGGGTTGGGTTGGGGCAGATGGAACAGTGTGGGTTGGGTTGGGTTGGGTTGGGGCAGATGGAACAGTGTGGGTTGGGTTGGGTTGGGTTGGGGCAGATGGAACAGTGTGGGTTGGGTTGGGTTGGGTTGGGTTGGGTTGGGTTGGGGCAGATGGAACAGTGTGGGTTGGGTTGGGTTGGGTTGGGGCAGATGGAACAGTGTGGGTTGGGTTGGGTTGGGTTGGGGCAGATGGAACAGTGTGGGTTGGGTTGGGTTGGGTTGGGGCAGATGGAACAGTGTGGGTTGGGTTGGGTTGGGGCAGATGGAACAGTGTGGGTTGGGTTGGATTGGGTTGGGTTAGGTTGGGTTGGGTTGGGGCAGATGGAACAGTGTGGGTTGGGTTGGGTTGGGTTGGGGCAGATGGAACAGTGTGGGTTGGGTTGGGTTGGGTTGGGGCAGATGGAACAGTGTGGGTTGGGTTGGGTTGGGTTGGGGCAGATGGAACAGTGTGGGTTGGGTTGGGTTGGGTTGGGGCAGATGGAACAGTGTGGGTTGGGTTGGATTGGGTTGGGTTAGGTTGGGTTGGGTTGGGTTGGGGCAGATGGAACAGTGTGGGTTGGGTTGGGTTGGGTTGGGGCAGATGGAACAGTGTGGGTTGGGTTGGGTTGGGGGGGCAGATGGAACAGTGGTGGGTTGGGTTGGGTTGGGTTGGGGCAGATGGAACAGTGTGGGTTGGGTTGGGTTGGGTTGGGGGGTTGGGTTGGGTTGGGTTGGGGCAGATGGAACAGTGTGGGTTGGGTTGGGTTGGGGGTTGGGTCAGATGGAACAGTGTGGGTTGGGTTGGGTTGGGTTGGGGCAGATGGAACAGTGTGGGTTGGGTTGGGTTGGGTTGGGGCAGATGGAACAGTGTGGGTTGGGTTGGGTTGGCAGATGGAACAGTGTGGGTTGGGTTGGGTTGGGTTGGGGCAGATGGAACAGTGTGGGTTGGGTTGGGTTGGGGTTGGATTGGGTTGGGTTGGGTTGGGGCAGATGGAACAGTGTGGGTTGGGTTGGGTTGGGTTGGGGCAGATGGAACAGTGTGGGTTGGGTTGGTTTGGGTTGGGGCAGATGGAACAGTGTGGGTTGGGTTGGGTTGGGTTGGGGCAGATGGAACAGTGTGGGTTGGGTTGGGTTGGGGCAGATGGAACAGTGTGGGTTGGGTTGGATTGTTGGGGTTGGTTGGGTTGGCAGATGGAACAGTGTGGGTTGGGTTGGGTTGGGTTGGGGCAGATGGAACAGTGTGGGTTGGGTTGGGTTGGGTTGGGTTGGGGCAGATGGAACAGTGTGGGTTGGGTTGGGTTGGGGGGGCAGATGGAACAGTGTGGGTTGGGTTGGGTTGGGGCATGGAATGGGTTGGGTTGGGTTGGGGGGTTGGGGCAGATGGAACAGTGTGGGTTGGGTTGGGTTGGGGCAGATGGAACAGTGTGGGTTGGGTTGGGTTGGGTTGGGGGCAGATGGAACAGTGTGGGTTGGGTTGGGTTGGGTTGGGTTGGGGCAGATGGAACAGTGTGGGTTGGGTTGGGTTGGGTTGGGGCAGATGGAACAGTGTGGGTTGGGTTGGGGGTTGGGGCAGATGGACAGTGTGGGTTGGGTTGGGTTGGGTTGGGCAGATGGAACAGTGTGGGTTGGGTTGGGTTGGGTTGGGGCAGATGGAACAGTGTGGGTTGGGTTGGGTTGGGTTGGGGCAGATGGAACAGTGTGGGTTGGGTTGGGTTGGTTGTTGGGGCAGATGGAACAGTGTGGGTTGGGTTGGGTTGGGTTGGGTTAGTTGGGTTGGGTTGGGTTGCAGATGGAACAGTGTGGGTTGGGTTGGGTTGGGTTGGGGCAGATGGAAACAGTGTGGGTTGGGTTGGGTTGGGTTGGGGCAGATGGAACAGTGTGGGTTGGGTTGGGTTGGGTTGGGGCAGATGGAACAGTGTGGGTTGGGTTGGGTTGGGGGGCAGATGGAACAGTGTGGGTTGGGTTGGGTTGGGTTGGGTTGGGGTTGGCAGATGGAACAGTGTGGGTTGGGTTGGGTTGGGTTGGGGCAGATGGAACAGTGTGGGTTGGGTTGGGTTGGGCAGATGGAACAGTGTGGGTTGGGTTGGGTTGGGTTGGGGCAGATGGAACAGTGTGGGTTGGGTTGGGTTGGGTGGGGCAGATGGAACAGTGTGGGTTGGTTGGTTGGGTTGGGCAGATGGAACAGTGTTGGGTTGGGTTGGGTTGGGTTGGGGCAGATGGAACAGTGTGGGTTGGGTTGGGTTGGGTTGGGGCAGATGGAACAGTGTGGGTTGGGTTGGGTTGGGTTGGGGCAGATGGAACAGTGTGGGTTGGGTTGGGCTTTGGGGCAGATGGAACAGTGTGGGTTGGGTTGGGTTGGGTTGGGTTGGGTTGGGTTGGGTTGGGGCAGATGGAACAGTGTGGGTTGGGTTGGGTTGGGTTGGGGCAGATGGAACAGTGTGGGTTGGGTTGGGTTGGGTTGGGGCAGATGGAACAGTGTGGGTTGGGTTGGGTTGGGTTGGGGCAGATGGAACAGTGTTTGGTAGGGTTGGGTTGGGGCAAATGGAACAGTGTGGGTTGGGTTGGATTGGGGGTAGGTGGGTTAGGTTGGGTTGGGTTGGTTGGGGGGGCAGATGGAACAGTGTGGGTTGGGTTGGGTTGGGTTGCAGATGGAACAGTGTGGGTTGGGTTGGGTTGGGGCAGATGGAACAGTGTGGGTTGGTTGGGTTGGGTTGCAGATGGAACAGTGTGGGTTGGGTTGGGGTTGGGCAGATGGAACAGTGTGGGTTGGGTTTGGATTGTTGGGTTGTTGGGGCAGATGGAACAGTGTGGGTTGGGTTGGGTTGGGTTGGGGCAGATGGAACAGTGTGGGTTGGGTTGGATTGGGTTAGGTTGGGTTGGGTTGGGTTGGGGCAGATGGAACAGTGTGGGTTGGGTTGGGTTGGGTTGGGGCAGATGGAACAGTGTGGGTTGGGTTGGGTTGGGTTGGGGGTTGGGGCAGATGGAACAGTGTGGGTTGGGTTGGGTTGGGTTGGGGCAGATGGAAACAGTGTGGGTTGGGTTGGGTTGGGGCAGATGGAACAGTGTGGGTTGGGGGTTGGGTTGGAGATTGTGTTGGGTTGGGTGGGTTGGGGCAGGGGTTGGGTTGGGTTGGGTTGGGGCAGATGGAACAGTGTGGGTTGGGGTTGGGTTGGGTTGGGGCAGATGGAACAGTGTGGGTTGGTTGGGTTGGGTTGGGGCAGATGGAACAGTGTGGGTTGGGTTGGGTTGGGTTGGGGCAGATGGAACAGTGTGGGTTGGGTTGGGTTGGGGCAGATGGAACAGTGGTGGGTTGGGTTGGATTGGGTTGGGGCAGCATGGACAGTGTGGGTTGGGGTTGGGTTGGGTTGGGGCAGATGGAACAGTGTGGGTTGGGTTGGGTTGGGTTGGGGCAGATGGAACAGTGTGGGTTGGGTTGGGTTGGGTTGGGGCAGATGGAACAGTGTGGGTTGGGTTGGGGTTTGGGTTGGGGCAGATGGAACAGTGTGGGTTGGGTTGGGTTGGGTTGGGGCAGATGGAACAGTGTGGGTTGGGTTGGGTTGGGTTGGGGCAGATGGAACAGTGTGGGTTGGGTTGGGTTGGGTTGGGGCAGATGGAACAGTGTGGGTTGGGTTGGGTTGGGTTGGGGCAGATGGAACAGTGTGGGTTGGGTTGGATTGTTGGTTTATTGGGTTGGGGCAGATGGAACAGTGTGGGTTGGGTTGGGTGGGTTGGGGGGGCAGATGGAACAGTGTGGGTTTGGGTTGGGTTGGGTTGGGGCAGATGGAACAGTGTGGGTTGGGTTGGGTTGGGTTGGGGCAGATGGAACAGTGTGGGTTGGGTTGGGTTGGGCAGATGGACAGTGTGTTGGGTTGGGTATCGTGTGGGTTGGGTTGGGTTTGGGGGGGCAGATGGAACAGTGTGGGTTTGGGTTGGGTTGGGTTGGGGCAGATGGAACAGTGTGGGTTGGGTTTGGTTTGGGCAGATGGAACAGTGTGGGTTGGGTTGGGTTTGGGTTGGTTGGGTTGTGGGGCAGATGGAACAGTGTGGGTTGGGTTGGGTTGGGGCAGATGAACAGTGTGGGTTGGGGGTTGGAAGGTTGGTTGGTTGGGTTGGGCAGATGGAACAGTGTGGGTTGGGTTGGGTTGGGTTGGGGCAGAATGGAACAGTGTGGGTTGGGTTTGGGTTGGGGCAAATGGACAGTGTGGGTTGGGTTGGGTTGGGGCAGATGGAACAGTGTGGGTTGGGTTGGGTTGGGTTGGGGGGCAGATGGAACAGTGTGGGTTGGGTTGGGTGGGTTGGGGCAGATGGAACAGTGTGGGTTGGGTTGGATTGTGGTTGGGTTAGGTTGGGTTGGGTTGGGTTGGGTTGGGGCAGATGGAACAGTGTGGGTTGGGTTGGGTTGGGCAGATGGAACAGTGTGGGTTGGGTTGGAGATGGTGGGGTTGGGTTGGGCGAGGTTGTGGGTTGGGTTGGGTTGGGGCAGATGGAACAGTGTGGGTTGGTTGCAGATGGAAAGTGTGGCAGATGGAACAGTGTGGGTTGGGTTGGGTTGGGTTGGGGCAGATGGAACAGTGTGGGTTGGGTTGGGTTTGGGTTGGGTTGGGCAGATGGAACAGTGTGGGTTGGGTTGGGTTGGGGTTGGGGCAGATGGAACAGTGTGGGTTGGGTTGGGGTTGGGTTGGGGCAGATGGAAACAGTGTGGGTTGGGTTGGGTTGGGTTGGGGCAGATGGAACAGTGTGGGTTGGGTTGGGTTGGGTGGGTGTGGGTTGGGTTGGGTTGGGTTGGGGCAGATGGAACAGTGTGGGTTGGGTTGGGTTGGGTTGGGGCAGATGGAACAGTGTGGGTTGGGTTGGGGTTGGGTTGGGGCAGATGGAACAGTGTGGGTTGGGTTGGTTGGGTTGGGGCAGATGGAACAGTGTGGGTTGGGTTGGGTTGGGGTTTGGGGTTGGGGCAGATGGAACAGTGTGGGTTGGGTTGGTTTGGGTGGGTGGGTTGGGTTTGGGTTGGGTTGGGTTGGGTTGCAGATGGAACAGTGTGGGTTGGGTTGGTTGGGTTGGGGCAGATGGAACAGTGTGGGTTGGGTTGGTGGGTTGGGTTGGGGATTGGGTTGGGGCAGATGGAACAGTGTGGGTTGGGTTGGGTTGGCAGATGGAACAGTGTGGGTTGGGTTGGGTTGGGTTTGGGGCAGATGGAACAGTGTGGGTTGGGTTGGGTGGGTGGGTTGGGGGGTTTGGGTTGGGGCAGATGGAACAGTGTGGGTTGGGTTGGTTGGGTTGGGGGTTTGGGGCAGCATGGAAACAGTGTGGGTTGGGTTGGTTGGGTTGGGGGCAGATGGAACAGTGTGGGTTGGGTTGGGTTGGGTTGGGGCAGATGGAACAGTGTGGGTTGGGTTGGGTTGGGTTGGGTTTTGGGGGGGCAGATGGAACAGTGTGGGTTGGGTTGGGGGTTGGGTTAGGGTTGGGTTGGGTTGGGTTGGGGGATTGGCAGATGGAACAGTGTGGGTTGGTTGTTGGGTGGGTTGGGTTGGGGCAGATGGAACAGTGTGGGTTGGGGGTTGGGTTGGGGCAGATGGAACAGTGTGGGTTGGGTTGGGTTGGGGCAGATTGTGGGGGGCAGATGGAACAGTGTGGGTTGGGTTGGGTTGGGTTGGGGCAGATGGAAACAGTGTGGGTTGGGGGGTTGGGTTGGGGCAGATGGAACAGTGTGGGTTGGGTTGGGTTGGGTTGGGTTGGAGATGAACAGTGTGGGTTGGGTTTGGGTTGGGTTGGGGCAGATGGAACAGTGTGGGTTGGGTTGGGTTGGGTTGGGGTGGGTTGGGTTGGGGGCAGATGGAACAGTGTGGGTTGGGTTGGGTTGGGGTTTTGGGTTGGGGCAGATGGAACAGTGTGGGTTGGGTGGGTTGGGTTGGGTTGGGGCAGATGGAAACAGTGGGGTTGGGTTGGGGTTGGGTTGGGGCAGATGGAACAGTGTGAGATGGAACAGTGTGGGTTGGGTTGGTTGTTTGGGGTTGGGTTGCAGATGGAACAGTGTGGGTTGGGTTGGGTTGGGTGAGATGGAACAGTGTGGGTTGGGTTGGGTTGGTTAGATGAACAGTGTGGATACGGGTTTTGGGGCAGATGGAACAGTGTGGGTTGGGTTGGGTTGGGTTGGGGCAGATGGAACAGTGTGGGTTGGGTTGGTTGGGTTGGGGCAGATGGAACAGGTGGGTTGGGTTGGGTTGGGGGGCAGATGGAACAGTGTGGGTTGGCAGATGGAACAGTGTGGGTTGGGTTGGGTTGGTTGGGAGATGGAACAGTTGGGTTGGGTTGGGTTTGGGTTGGGGGCAGATGGAACAGTGTGGGTTGGGTTGGGTTGGGTTGGGGCAGATGGAACAGTGTGGGTTGGGTTGGGTTGGGTTGGGTTGGGGCAGATGGAACAGTGTGGGTTGGGTTGATGGGATTGGGTTTGGAACAGATGTGGGTTGGGTTGGGTTGGGTTGCAGATGGAACAGTGTGGGTTGGGTTTGGGTTCAGATGGGAACAGTGTGGGTTGGGTTGGATTGTTGGGGGGGGGGCAGATGGAACAGTGTGGGTTGGGTTTGGGGTTGGGGCAGAATGGGTTGGGCAGATGGAACAGTGTGGGTTGGGTTGGGTTGGGGCAGATATGGAACAGTGGGTTGGGTTGGGTTGGGTTAGGGTGTGGGTTGGGTTGGGTTGGGGCAGATGGAACAGTGTGGGTTGGGTTCTGGGTTGGGGGGGCAGATGGAACAGTGTGGGTTGGGTTGGGTTGGTTGGGGCAGATGGAACAGTGTGGGTTGGGTTGGGTGGGTTGGGGCAGATGGAACAGTGTGGGTTGGGTTGGGTTTTGTTGGGCAGATGAACAGTGGTGGGTTGGGTTGGGTTGGGTTGGGGAGATGGAAAGTGTGGGTTGGGTTGGGGTTGGGTTGGGTGGTTGGGTTGGGTTGGGTTGGGGCAGATGGAACAGTGTGGGTTGGGTTGGATTGGGTTGGTTAGGTTGGAAAGTGTGGGTTGGGTGGGTTGGGGTTGGGGCAGATGGAACAGTGTGGGTTGGGTTGGGTTGTGTGGGGTTGGGGGAACAGTGGGTGGGTTGGTTTGGGTTGGGGAGATGGAACCGTGTGGGTTGGGTTGGGGGGTTGGGGCAGATTGGAACAGTGGTGGGTTGGGTTGGGTTGGGTTGGGGTGGGGCAGATGGAAACAGTGTGGGTTGGGTTGGGTTGGGTTGGGCAGATGGAACAGTGTGGGTTGGGTTGGATTGGGTTGGGTGGGGCAGATGGAACAAGTGTGGGTGGGGTGGGTTGGATGGTTGGGTTGGGGTTGGGGCAGATGGAACAGTGTGGGTTGGGTTGGATTGGGTTGGGGCAGATGGAACAGTGTGGGTTGGGTTGGGTTGGGTTGGGGCAGATGGAACAGTGTGGGTTGGGTTAGGTTGGGTTGGGTGGAAACAATGGAACAAGTGGGGTTGGGTTGGGTTGGGCATTGGTTGGGTTAGGTTGGGGTTGGATTGGTTGGGGCATGGAACAGTGTGGGTTGGGTTGGGTTGGGGCGTTGGGGCAGATGGAACACAGTGTGGGTTGGGTTGGATTAGATGGGTTTGGGTGGGTTTGCAGATGGAACAGTGTGGGTTGGGTGTGGTTTTACGTTGTTTGGGTTGGTTGGGGCAGATGGAACAGTGTGGGTTGGGTTGGGTTGGTTTGGGGCAATGGAAAGTCAGTGTGGGTTGGGTTGGTTGGGTTGGGTTGGGGCATATGGAAAGTGAGACAGTTGGTGGGGTTGGGTTTGGGTTGGGTTGGGGCAGATGGAACAATGTGTGGGGTTGGGTTTGGGGACAAGATGGAACAGTTGGGTTGGGTTGGTAGGAATTTGGGTTGGGTTAGGTTGGGAGTGGCTGGGGGGTTGGGGGCATGATGGAAACAGTGTGTTGGGGTTGGGTTGGGTGGGGCAGATTGGAAACAGTGGTGTGGGTTGGGATTGGGTTTGGGGCAGATTGGGGTGGGTTGGGGTTGGATGGAATATGTGGGTTGGGTTGGGTTGGGTTGGCACTTGGACATTGTGGGTTTGGATGGCGGGGCAGATGGAACAACAGTGTGGGATTGGTGGTTTTGCGGGTTTTTTAAGGTTCTGGGTTGGGTTGGGTTGGGGCACCGATTGCGAACATGGAACATGGTGGGTTGCGTTGGGTTTGGGATGGGGCAGATGGAACATGTGGTTGGGGTAGGTTGGGTGAGGGCAGTGGAACAGTGGGGTTGGGTTGGTGGGTTTGGGGCAGATGGAACAGTGGGTTTGGGGCAGATTTGGGGTGGGGCAGATGGAAACAGTGAGGGTGGGTTGGGTTGGGTTGGGGCAACGCGTAATGGAACACCAGTCGTGGTTGGGGAATTCGGTTGGTGTTAGGTTTTGGTCCCGTTGGGGTCGGGTTTTTGGGCAGAAAGGAACCAGTGTGGGTTGGGTGTTGGGTTGGGTTTGGCAGATGGAACAGTGTGGGTGGGTTGGGTTGGGTTGTGGGCAGATGGACGAAAAGGTAGTGGAGTTGGGTTGGGGAGTTGGTTGGGGAGATGGAAACAGTGTGGGTTGGGATGTTGGGTGGGTGGGTGGGGCAGATGGAATAGTGTGGGTTTGGGTTTGGGTGTGGGGCCATGATGAACGTGTGGGTTGGGTTGGGTTGGGTTGGGGAGAATGGAACAGGTGGGTTGGGTTGGGTTGTGGTCTGGGAGCAGATGGAACAGTGTGGGTGGGGTTGGGTTGGGTTGGGGCAAAGATTATACAGTGTGGT
Source organism: Microglena sp. YARC (assembly GCA_022414725.1). Lineage (NCBI taxonomy): Eukaryota > Viridiplantae > Chlorophyta > Chlorophyceae > Chlamydomonadales > Chlamydomonadaceae > Microglena > Microglena sp. YARC. The sequence continues at coordinate 67,981,766 of CM039463.1, forward strand.
TGGGTTTGGTTGGGGTTGGGAATTACAAGTGTGGTTTTGTTCAGATGGATGTGCGGTACAGTGTTGGGTTGAGGGGTTTTGGGGCAGATGGAACAGTGTGGGTTGGGTTGGATTGGTATTGGTTGGGTTAGTGTGGGGTTGGGTTGGGTTATGGGGCAGATGGAACAGTGTGGGTTGGGTTGGGTTGGGGCAGAATGAAACATGTGTGGGCTTGGGTTGGGTTGGGGGTTGGGGCAGACTGGAACAGTGTGGGTTGGGGTTTGGGGGGTTGGGGCAGAATGGACAGTGGGGGTTGGGTTTGGAATTGGGGCTGTTGGGTTAGATTGGGTTGGGGTTCTTTGGGTTGGGGCAGATGGAACAGTGGGGGTTTGGGTTTGGGTTGGGTTGTCTGGGGCAGATGGAACAGATGGGTTGGTTTTGGGATTGTGGTTGGGGCAGATGGAACAGTGTGGGTTGGGTTGGCGCACCATGTAGGGTTTTGGGGGCAGAATGGAAAATCAGTGTGGTTGGGGGTTGTTGGTTGCAGATGAACGTGTGCGGTTGGCAGATGGAACAGATGTGGGGTTGCCGCTTAGGTTGGGTTGGTTGGGTTGAGGTTGGAGGCAGATGGAACAGTAACAATCTGACGAATGTGGTTGGGTTGGTTGGGCCTTGAGTGAAACTTGTGAGGGTTGGTCTGGGGCACAACATCAAGGACGGCTTACTGAACACGTGGTGCGGTTTTGGGTTGGATTGGGTTGGGTTAGGTTTGGGGCAGAGTTGGGTTGGAGTACAAGTGTATGGGGAGATGGGAAAAGGGTGTGGGCTTGGGTTGTGGTTGGGTTGGGATGATGGACCAGTGTTGGGCTTGCGCTTGGGTATGGGGTCCTGTCATTCCAGAGGCGTAGCATAATTGAACATGTGTTTGGGGGTTTGGGCATTTGATTTTGGAACAGTTGGTGGGTTTGGGTTTTTGGTTCTGGGGCATCTGGTGGTGTGTGGTTTTGGTCACGCAGATGGAGTGAGTTGGGTTCTTGTGGTGCGTTGCGTGTGGGGCTTGGCAGATGCTGCTGGGTTGGGGATTGGATTGTGGTTTTGGGTTCCAGTTGGTTGGGTTGGGTTGGGGGTTGGGGGGGAGGATGGGAACAAAATTGTGTGGGTTGGAGATTGGTTGTTTAGGTTGGGTTGGCGGCTAGTGTGGGTTTGGGGTTGGTTGGGGGTGGTTGCAGGGCAGATTGGAACTAGTGTGGGTTTGTGGGTTGGTTTGAGTCTGGGTCACAGTGTGGGTGGTGGGTTGGGGCATTGGGTTGGGCGCAGATGGAACAGTGTGGGTTGGGTTGTGTTGGGGTTTGGGGGCAGATGGAACAGTGTGGGTTGGGGTGGTTGGTTGGGTGCAGCAATTGTTGGGGTGGTTGGTTGGGGAACAGAATGTGAACAGGTGTGGGGTTGGGGTTGGGGAGCAGATGGATAACAGTGTGGTTGGGTTGGATTGGGTTACCGTTGGTTAGGTTGGGTTTGGGGTTGGGTTGGCAAGATGGAAAAAGTGTGTGGTTGGGTTGGGTTGGGTTGGGGCAGATGGCACAGCTGGTGCTGGTTTGGGTTGGGTTGGGTTGGGGCATTGGAAGCAGTCGGGAGTTGGTTTTGGGGCAGATGGAACGAGTGTGGTTTGGGTGGGTTTGCGTTGGGTTGGGGCAGATGGAACAGTGGTGGGTTATGGGTTGGATTGGGTTGGGATTAAGGTTGGGTTGGGGCAGGATGGAAAGTGTGGGTTGGGGGGTGGATTGGGTTGGGTTGGTTGGGTTGGGAGCAAATGGAACAGTAGTGGGGTTGGGGTTGGGTGGGTTGGGGCAGATGGGTAACGAGTTGTGGGTTGGGTTAAGTAATGGGTTGGGGCAGCAAGATGGAGGAACAGTGTGGGTTTGGCTTGGTTGGGGCCCAGGCAGATGTGACATTGTGGGTTGGGGGTTGGAGATTGGCCTCTGCGGGTTAGGCTGGGGTTGGGGTGGGGCAGCAGATGGAAACTATGTGTGGGTTGGTTGGGTTGGGTTGGGTTGGCAGATGGAACAGTGTGGGTTGGGTTGGATTTTGGGTTGGGTTAGGTTGGGTTGGGGCAGATGAACAAGTGTGGGTTGGGTTGGTTCGGTTGGGGTTGGGGGCAGATGGAACAGTGTGGGGTGGGTTGGGTTGGGTTGGGGCGGCAGATTGACAGTGGGGTGGGTTGGATTGGGTTGGGTTAAGGGTGGTTGGGTTGGGGTTGGGGCCAGATGAACAGCTGGGTTGGGTTGGGTTGGTTGGGTTTGGGGCAGATGGAACAGTGTGGGTTGGGTTGGGGTGGGGTTGGGTTTTGGGGCTAGATTGGAAACACGTGTGGGTTGGGCGTTGGGGTTGGTTGGGGAGATGGTAACATGTGCTGGCTAGGGTTGGTTGGGTTGGTGTTGGGTTGGCAGATGAACCGGTGGGTGGGGTTGATTGGTTGGTTTCAGGTTGGTTTGGCGTTTGGGTTGGGTTGGCTGGGGCAGACGAACAAGTTGCTCCGGCGGTTGCGGTTGGGTTGGGTTGGGGCGGATGGAACGAGGTGATCCGGGTTGGTGTTTGGTGTTGGGCATTGATGGTGAGATCAAGTTGTTGGTGTTTGCGGTTTGGATTCGAGCCGTTGGGTTTAGGAGTTGGGTTTGGGTTGGGTTTGGGGCGATGTGAACAGTCGGGTGGGTTTGGATTTGGGTTGGTTTTGCGGGCAAGATCGGAAAACATGTGTATATTTTTTGGGTGGGTATGGGTGTTTGGGTTTAGGGTTGGGGCAGGATGAACAGTCAGTGGGACCTTAGCGATTGTGGTTGGGTTGGGGGCAGATGGAACAGTGTGGGTTGGGTTGGGTTGGGTTAGGCGCGATGGAACAGTTGTGGGTTTGGGTGGGTTGGGTTGGGGCAGAGGAACCAGTGTGGGTGGGTTGGAGATGGTGAGGCTGCACTCGCCACTGGACCATGAGTTAGTGTGGGTTATTGGCGTTGGACTTGGGTTGGCGTTAGGCTTTGGCTCTCGGCGTTGGGTTGGGGCAAATTGGAAAGTGTGGAGTGTGGGTCTGGGTCGTTTTGCGGTTTGTGGGCTGGGTGGCAGATGAAACAGTGTGGGGTTCGCATTTGGGTTTTGGGTTAGGGGTGACAGATGGAAACAGTGTAGCCGGTTGGTTTTGGTGCTTGAGTTGGGGCTAGAATGGACAACCCAGACTTGTTTCTTGTCGTGGGTTGTGGTTTGGAGGCATATTTGTGTTGGGTTTCTGGTTCGGTGTTGGTGTTGGGTATTGGGGCAGATGGTAACATGTGTTGGGCTTCTCGCGGTGGGTTTGTGCCGTTATGTGCCTGGCATGCTAAGTGGAAGAGTGTGGGGCTTGGGTTGTTGGTGTATTGGTTAGTGGCAGGATTTGGAATCAATTGATAGCAGAGGTGTGCTGGGTTAAAGGTTGTGATTAGCGGTGCCAGGATGGAAAAGTGTGGGTTGGGTTGGGTTGGGGCAGATGGAAAGTGGTGTTGGGGAACTCTTGACTTGCCGCCAGTTGAGGACATTTCACGGTTGGGTTAGTTTGTCCTGTGTGCGCTTGGCTTTGTGTGGGTTTTCGAGGGGGGCAAAGTATTGGACAAGTGTGGTTGGGCTTGGTTGTTTGGTCTGGCGTCGCGATGTTTTTTTATTTTTTTTGTGTTATTATCTTTTTTTTAGTTTTTTTTTTTTTTTTTTGTTTCGGGCGTGCTTACTTTGCATTTTTTTTGGCCCCGGTTTTGGTTGCGCTGCGCCTAGGAATCGAGAATACTTTTAGGGTTGTTGGGCTTAGGGTTTGGTTTAAGTGGTGAAGGCAATGATGGAACCAGTGTGGGTTGGGTGGAATGTGTTGGGTTAGTTTGGGGGAGTTGGGTGGGTAATGGGTGCTAAAACAAGTAGTGAAAGTGATGTGGTTGGTTGGGGTTGGGAGCTGCTTGCGGCGGAATGGAACAGTGTGGGGTTGGGTATTGAGTTGGTTGGGGGGCAGACTGGAACAGTGTGGGGTTGGGTTGGGGCTTGGTTGGGGCACCGCTCAGGAACACGTCTGCCGGCGTTTGGTGGGTTAATGATGGTATCCCTGTGGATTGGGCTATAGTTGGTTGTGTTTGTCGGACAGCATTGTGATCAAGTTTTGATGGGCTTGGGTTGTGGCTTTTGGGGTCTCTAATTATTTTTTCCATGGGAGTAAAATCAAGTAGCTTTTTTTTATTTGCATTTAAAACGCCGGCGATTGGAGTTTCGGTATATCTGGGTTGGGTTTAAGGTTTGGTGTTGGGTTGGTTGGGGTAGATGGATACAGTGTGGGTTGGGTGGGTTTGGGTTTGTGGGTCCGGAATAGGATTTTGGGGTAGCTAGTACAGTTTTCGTGTGGCGATAGATTGGTTTGTGGGGTTTTGTGCGTGGGGCTCTGGGGCCAGGATGGTAACAGATAGGTGGTTGGGTTGGGTGTGGGTTTGGGGATCTGGGAGGCTACGATGGAGAACAGGTGTTGGGCATATTTGGGTTCGGAATTGACGGAGTTGGGTTCAGGTTTTGGCGTTGGGGCAGATGGAAAGAAGTGTGGTGTTGGGTTTGGATTGGGTTGGTTAAGTTGGGTTGGGAAATCGGAACAAGGATGTGTGGGTTGGGTTGAGATTGGGTTTGGGCGGGCAGAGGAAGTGTGGGTTGGGTTAGAATGGTGGGTTGGGTGCAGGATGGACAATAGTGTGTGGGG
>CM039463.1:67987488-68024988 GCA_022414725.1 Microglena sp. YARC
TTGGGTTGGGGCAGCATGGCAAATGTGGGTTGCGTTGGTGGGGCAGATGGAACAGTGTGGGTTGGGTTGGTGGGGCAGAATGGAACAGTGTGGGTTGGGTTGGGTTGGGTTGGGTGGGGCAGATGGGAAAGTGTGGGTTGGGTTGGTGGGGCAGATGGAACAGTGTGGGTTTGGTTGGATTGTGTTGGGTAGGGTGGGTTGGGTTGGTAGGGCAGATGGAACAGTGTGGTTGGGTTGTTGGTTGGGCAGATGGAACAGTGTGGGGGTTGGGTTTGGGTTGGTTGGGGGCGATGGAAACAGTGTTGGTTGGGTTGGGTTGGGTTGGGGCAGATGGGAACAGTGGTGGTTTGGGTGGGTTGGGGCAGATGGAACAGTGTGGTTGTTGGGTTGGATGTGGTTTGGGGTTTAGGTTGGGACTGGGTTGGTGGTTGGGTTGGGGCAGATGGAATAGTGTGGGTTGGGTTTAGGGGAAGATTTCACACAACATATCTAGACACGATCTTGCAACCTCACCCCCACTCATCACACCACCATCATGCTCATTATTATGCTCATCATCCCCCCCCCCCACCCCCCCGCCACCTCACCCCTAGCTTCTCCCTTAACACCCATCTCATTCTGCCGCCGCTGTGTGGCATCTGGATCTGCTCTGCGCCTTGTCTCTTCTTTTGTCATCACTCACTATGCTTCATCATCCCCCCCACCCACCTAGCTTCACCCCCTCAATCTGACCCTGCCGCCAGTGTGTCGCATCTGCTCTGCTGCCTCTGTCTCTTCTTCTGTCACCACTCACTATGCATAATCATCATCCCGCCCCACCCCCCTAGCTTCGCCACCCATCTGACCTGCCGCCTGTGTGGCATCTGCTGCTGCTCTGTTCTCTCTTCTGTCATCACTCACTATGCTCATCATCCCCACCCCTAGCTTCACCCCCATCTGACCTGCCGGCCAGTGTGGCATCTGCTGCTGCCCTCTGTTCTTCTTCTGTCACCACTCACTATGCTCAATCATCCCCCCCACCCCCCTAGCTTCGTCACCCATCTGACCTGGCAGCCTGTGTGGGCATCTGCTGCTGCCTCTGTCTCTTCTTCTGTCACCACCTCACTATGCTCATCATCCCCCCATCCCCCCTAGCTTCGCCACCCATCTGACCTGCAGCCTGTGTGGGGCATCTGCTGCTGCCTCTGTCTCTTCTTGCTGTCACACTCAGCTATGCTACATCATCCCCCCAGGCCCACCCTAGCTTCACCCCCATCTGAAACCTGCGCCAGTGATGGCATCTGCTGCTGGCCTCTGTTCTTCTTCTGCCCCTATGTCACCACTCACTTATGCTCATCATCCCCCCCGCCCCCCTAGGTTCGCCACCCATCTGACCTGCCGCCAGTGTGGCATCTGCTGCTGCCTCTGTCTCTTCTTCTGCAACCACTCAAATCCCTTCCGGCACAGTTGGACGACGCTGATGCCAAACAGACGGGACGTCCTCCCAGCTGGGGAGAACAGGACCGCCAGGTCAGCAAACGCATCTTGACTGTTGCCTAGGAGTAGTGACGCCCTTGCCAGTTGAAAGCGGGCAGGGTGGTACTGCCCCTGTGGGCGGTACTTGTCCAAACACCAGCGCATGGCATTCAAGCAATCGTGCAGAGATGCGGCTTGGAGAGCAGCGGCCTGCTCAGGGTAGGGGTACTGCAGCTTGTACTGCGCCGCCAGCTGTGCACTTTCCGGCAGGAAGCAGAAGCTGGCGAGAAAGCGAAGCAAGGGGAGTGGTGCTGGACGTGCAGCGTCACTCAACTGCCTGTCCTTAAGTATCTGCAACGGATGAGGAATTCATATATTCAATATAATATATTAAATAAGAATGAGATCTTATACTAATTTTTATAAAATACACAGCATACAACCCAAACCCAATTTGCAGGCACAATTTGAGTCGAATGACATAAAACCCAACCCAACCCAATTTGCAGCACAATTTTTGAGGTCGAATGACATAAAACCCAACCCAACCCAATTTGCAGGCACAATTTGAGGTCGAATGACATAAAACCCAACCCAACCCAATTTGCAGGCACAATTTCAGGTACGAATGCAGGGGAGTGGCAAAAAAAAGTGAAATACACCATCACAAAAAAGTGCTGAGGCACCCTCCTGCAGCCCTTTCCCCCCCCCCCCCCCCGGCTCCGGAACCCACTGTACAGCCCACTATCTCAGCCACCACTTAGTGTATGGTGTCTAATTAAGCTCATTTTGCAGAGTTTTTAAAGGCCTATCCATTTGAGGTTGGTCTAGAGACCATTGGGAATGTTTGGAACATAGAAAATCAGCATCATCAATGTTACATTGTTTGGGTGGGGCTTGGGGGTCAGTCAGTCAGTCAGTCAGTCAGTCAAAAACAGAGTCAGTCAAAAAAGAAGAAGTGAACTCGTATGGAGAGAGAGAGAGAGAAAGAGAGGAGAGAGAGAGGAGAGAGAGAGAGAGAGAGAGAAGAGAAAACAGAGAGAGAGAGAGAGAGAGAGACAATGGACCCCCCCCCCCCTCCTCTGCCCTGGCATAATATTAAGTGGATCTCTACCCCAATAGCATAAATGGACTGGTATTAAGTAGAGGAACACTTGGAGGAACACCCTAGTTCCACTCCCATGTCATTCCAAGGGGCTAGAAAAAATTGCGCCTGGAAAGTACCTAATTTTTTGAAAATTCCAGATTTTTCCCTCGACCCCCCCCCCCCCCCCCCCCAACACACACACACACCCCTCCGCGGCCCAAACTTGGATCCTCTTAATGATATCATACAAAGTTGGGTATGTTGTCATTTTTGGTTAGAAGTTTCCCCCCCCTTGTACGAATGACATAAAACCCAACCCAACCCAATTTGCAGGCACAACAACCATTTGCACGGCATGAGGTACGATGACATAAACCCCAACCACAACCCAATTTGCAGGCACAATTTGAGGTACAAATGATACATAAATCCCAACTCGAACAATTTGCAGACAATTTGAGGTACGAATGACATAAATCCCAACTCGAACCAATTTGCAGGCACAATTTGAGGTACGAATGACATGAAACCCAACCCAACCCAATTTGCAGGCACATTTTGAGGTACGAATGACATAAACCCTCAACCCAACCCAATTTGCAGTCATAATTTAGGGTACGAATGACATAAAACCCAACCCAACCCAATTTGCAGGCACAATTTGAGGTACGAATGACATAAATCCCAACTCGAACCAATTTGCAGGCACAATTTGAGGTACGAATGACATGAAACCCAACCCAACCCAATTTGCAGGCACATTTTGAGGTACGAATGACATAAACCCCCAACCCAACCCAATTTGCAGTCATAATTTAGGGTACGAATGACATAAAACCCAACCCAACCCAATTTGCAGGCACAATTTGAGGTACGAATGACATAAATCCCAACTCGAACCAATTTGCAGGCACAATTTGAGGTACGAATGACATGAAACCCAACCCAACCCAATTTGCAGGCACATTTTGAGGTATGAATGACATAAACCCCCAACCCAACCCAATTTGCAGTCATAATTTAGGGTACGAATGACATAAAACCCAACCCAACCCAATTTGCAGGCACAATTTGAGGTACGAATGACATAAAACCCAACCCAATTTGCAGGCATTATTTGAGGTACAAAGTATGACATACGACTTGTTTTGAAGCTATGAAATTCTAGTCATCCGCTGAATTGCGACGAGTAGGTGCAACAGATGAGGTATAAAGGAAGTGGGTGCACATACTTGGGATAGCTCCGTGACCAGTTAAATTTAAAATTTCCTCCGGCAAATTCATTAATGCATTCAGGTGTTTTCATTAATTTGTCCTCCAGCAATTCACCTTCCGGAATTCAATGTATTTATTAATGTGTCCTCGGGCAATTCACCCTCCGGAATTCAATGTATTCATTAATTTGTCCTCGGGCAATTCACTCTCCGGGATTCAATTTATTCATGAATTTGTCCTCCGGCAAGTCATCCTCCGGAATTCAATTTATCCATTAATTTGTCCTCCGGTAAATTTAATTTATCCTCTGGCGAGAAGCCGTACCGCAACATAACATTATACACAAATAAATAATAATAACACCCTTTAACAAGTCCTCACGATATCGCAAGCACTACATGGTGTGTCGTTTCGACAGGAAACTGGAGACCTTAGGACAGAGCTCTGTATCTGGCCTTTGGCAGAGCTGACAGCCAGAGGATAAGTCCTCGCGACATCGCAAGCGACGCGGAAAATTAGCGGAGAGTGCTGGCTATTGGGCGACAGGTGGCAACGGAATCGAGTGCAGTGGACCGAAGTCAGGGTTTACAAGACAGTTAGGGTCAGGGTCACTTGTTTTGGGTTACTGATGGACAATGCAGTGACCTGAAGGGGGGGGGGGGGGGGGGGGGGGGGGGCAGCCCCAAAACTGAGTTTCCTTGGGTATGAAGAGGTTGAAATGACCTTGACATGTTATTTAACTGTCTACAGCCCTGTGTTTACATTCTGTACTCTGGAGTGTGGTGTAGTAAGGTTTATGGTCCCCATGTTTTACTCTGCCAGCAGACGGTGAGCAGCCTGAAGGCTGATAGACCATGTAAAACAAACAAACAAGCTGAACTTGAACTTGGTTACAAGGCTCCAGCCAGAAATTTGGCTGCTCACCGCCTTCGGCATTAGAATAAATGACTACGAAAAACACAAACATGTAAAACAAACAAGCTGAAGAGGTTGACAGAACCCCCAAGGGTTATTCAGAGAGACCCCTACATAGGTAGCCTTCAGTAATTTGAAATTTGAAAGACACTTTTGTAATTTGAATATTTGAATATGCAATAGATTTGAAATGTAATGAATAAATTTGAGATGTAATGAATAACAATAAATGTGTAATGTGGAATTTGTAATTTGAAAGACACTTTGTAATTTGAATGTTTGAATATGCAAGATGAAACTCTAGTATCATCAGTAGTGTTGTCAATAGCGTCCGGGTTCCAAGATTATCGTTATTATTATCATGCAATGCATCATCCGCTATCTTCTGATCTATTTTGCCTTCTTATATCCTGTTTCGACGAATGTTTCAATGGTTGAGCTCGTTGAACCGATGAAGCAGGCTCTGGCGATAATGTGAGGAAGGCGGAAACTGCGTCTTTTCATACTGAGTATCACACTGCTGCTGCTGCTGCTGCTGCTGCTGCATCTCATGCTGGCATGGACCTGCAAAGGATCGGCCCATCCTGATCGGACCCCACCAAACGGCGCAGTGAATATTATAGATGGCACGAAAGGGAGGACGGTGGTGAGAACAAGTGCGGCAGAAGGAAATGCGGCGAAATTTATCGTAACAGAAACAACGAACAACACGTGTGCGACATAACCATAACCAAAACATGGGGGGGGGGGGGGGGCACGTTTTGGTTTTGGGTTTGGTTAGCATTTGGTTACCGAATTTGACCAAAACGCGCCACCATTATTCCGTGTGGACAGAAAACAGTTTGGGTGTACGACCCACTACGACAGGACCCAACTATCCCGTAACCCAGACCCAAACTTCTCTCGTGTGAACGACCTCTCGACGAAAGCAGAAGCGAGAAAGAGAGCCACTGCCCTCCACAAAACAACGAGGATGATGCGGGCAGCAGCCAAATTACTGGCTGGAGCCATGTAACCATGTGCAAGTTCAAGGAACTTAGGGATTGTAGAGTGAGTGAGAGGCCACAGCCAGTATGATAGGATGATGCTATGCAGATAGGGGAAAGAGAGCCAATGCCCTCGACATAGCAGCGAGGATGATGCGGCGAGCAGCCAAATTACTGCCTGGAGCCATGTAATCAAGTTCAAGTTCAAATTGGCTGGAGCTGGAGCCAAACTGGCTGGAGCCATATAATCAAGTTCAAGTTCAAGTTCAAGTTCAAATTGGCTGGAGCTGGAGCCAAACTGGCTGGAGCCATATAATCAAGTTCAAGTTCAAGTTTAAGTTCAAATTGGCTGGAGCTGGAGCCAAACTGGCTGGAGCCATATAATCAAGTTCAAGTTCAAGTTCAAGTTCAAATTGGCTGGAGCTGGAGCCAAACTGGCTGGAGCCATATAATCAAGTTCAAGTTCAAGTTCAAGTTCAAATTGGCTGGAGCTGGAGCCAAACTGGCTGGAGCCATATAATCAAGTTCAAGTTCAAGTTCAAATTGGCTGGAGCTGGAGCCAAACTGGCTGGAGCCATGTAATCAACTTCAAGTTTAGTGAAAGATGAACCGCCTAAGAGGGGTGAAGGTGTGTGTGTGGGGTGGGGTGGGGTGGGGTGGTGGGGGGGGTCAGTGTGTGTGGGTTGTCAGGGTGCTGGGTGGGTTGCTGGGTGGGTGCAGGTGGGGTGGGATGTGGGGGGAGTCAGGGTGTGTGGGTTGTCAGGGTGCTGGGTGGGTTGCTGGGTGGGTGCAGGTGGGGTGGGATGTGGGGGGAGTCAGGGTGTGTGGGTTGTCAGGGTGCTGGGTGGGTTGCTGGATGGGTGCAGGTGGGGTGGGGGGTGGGGGAGTCAGAGTGTGTGTGTGGGTAAAAGGGGGGTGCAGGTGGTGGTGGTGGTGGGGGGGGGGGGGGGGGGGGAGTCAGGGTGTGTGTGTGGGTAAAAGGGGGGTGCAGGTGGGGGGGGGGGGGAGTCAGGGTGTGTGTGTGGGTAAAAGGAGGGTGCTCTGTCTATCGGCTGCTGCCTAGGAGCAAAAACGCTTGCATTGTTTCACAGTGCCCAGGATCCTGATTAAATCTACAACTTGTAATATAACAAACCTGTTGCTCCTGCGCATCCTGCTGGTTTTCAGCTGCCACCTGGCCCGCCTGACCAAGCTTGTCTCCTGGGGCGGAGGAATCGACCTGCTGCCCATGCTGACACTCGTCTTGTCCACCAGAGGCTCTAGGAAGCTTGCTAGAAGCTTCTGGCGCGGCTGCTGCTTTGGATACATTTGGACCTGGAGGATTAGATTCGGTTGGATTACACGCAGGGAATGGATCCAGAGGTACTAGATCTGGTTGGATCAGTGTTTTTCCTAAGGTTTGTGGACTAAACATCAATAATCGTTCAGGTCCGATTCCTGGGTCTGCACTAAAAACATTAATAATCGTTCTACGATTTGGCACAATTACAAACGGGGACGAAACTAGCGATTGCTATATATATAGCGGGGGGAAAAATCCCTGTCCCCAGGTCTTTCATAATTACAAGACCATTTATCTCAGTCAATGGCCTAATGTGGCAGTGCCAAACTTGGTCGACCTGTCTTGTTTCGGCTAGAGAAGCTCATTAGGATCCATTTTGGTATGAGAAAGGGGCCAGTTAAAGCTTTTATCTTGAGGATTTGGCGTGGAACAGCCAGCTAGGGCCCCTGCGAGGGTTCAGAAAACCCTATCACGACGTTATTTCTTGATGTGGCCTCAATTTTGGCCTTCGGCCTCTCCCTGGAGACAGGATGAATGTACTAGTGTCCTGGTGAGAATCTGTCCACCGTGTCACCCTAGTGATCTGGCCAGGGCATGCTCCCGTGGGGAATTTGGGATGCGCGATGCCTGAGCCAACAGTCTGGCTGATACTAAACATGAACACTCGTGAATGACGATGCTGCAGCCAGCGCTTGGATCGACCAGAGACATTAATAATCGTTTGTGAACGATGCCCAGGCCAACGTTTCGCGAGATCGAAAATATTACCCAGACCCGAGAAAGAAATGGGCCATTTCGCGAATAAACATTTAATATCGTGTGTGCACGATTAATCGAAATCGAAAAGCACTGAGTTGGATTATGAGTCGGGACCGGCATATCATATTATGCTGACCAAAGGCTAGTATGATATCAAACTAGCCTGCATTATTTGATATTATACATAAATTGTAACTTTTGACTTGTCAGACTGTCGGCATCACATGATATCATTTGGTGACATGATATATATATATGTTTATATGATACATACATATATATATCATATTGACGTTCCCTAATTATGAGTACAGGGGTAACAGGCAGAGGGATTAGTAAAGTTGTTTTTGCGAGGCATCACCATTCTGTTGATGCACGGCAATGCTTAGGTCTGGCTAAACTAGTCAGAAATGCCCCCCCGAATCCCCGGGCTGGGTTCTGGGCGCAGCGCGTCGCACTGGGCTCGCATCAACTTGCTTAATTTGCGACGCGTTGCACGGAAAACAAGTCCTATGCAGCGTCGCAAGCGACGCGGAAAATTAGCGGAGTGTGTTGGCAACGGAACGACAGGTGGCGACGACAGAGCTGACTGAAGCCAGTTAGTTAAGAGACAGTTGGCTGACATGTCAGGCTTCAATTTTTTGTAGGTCGGTTGGACGGACAAATGGGTAACCCTGGGCGCTCCCACCCCCCAGAAGGGGGGGCTCTGCCAAAAACAGTGGGGATTAGGAGCAGAGGGTTTCTTACCAGAGGGAAAAGATACGCAGGTGATAAAAGTAGAGGAAGTAGAAACACAGGAAATACAACCAGAGGGATTGGATCCAGAGATATTACAGCCAATCAGATGCAGAGCAGAGGCATTAGAAGAAGACAGATAGGGAGCAGAGGGATCATAAGCAGAGAGAAAACAAAGCAAGGGATTAGAAGCAGAAGAAAAACTTAGAGGGATTAGAAGCAGAGGAAAAAAGTAGTGGGGTTAGAAGCAGAGGTTTTAGAAGCAGAGATAATACATACCAAGGGATTGTAAGAAGACAGGTAAGGGAGCAGGGGGATTAAGAGCAGAGGAAAAACGTAGAGGGATTATAAGCAGAGTAAAAACGTAGAGGGATTAAAAGCACAGATAATACATACCAAGGGATTATAAGAAAACGGTTAGGGAGCAGAGGGGCTAGAAGCAGAGGGAAAACGTAGAAGGATTAGAAGCAGAGGGATTATAAGTAGAGAGAATACATACCGAGGGATTATAAGAAAACGGTTAGGGAGCAGGGGGGCTAGAAGCAGAGGGAAAACGTAGAGGGATTAGAAGCAGAGGGATTATAAGTAGAGAGAATACATACCGAGGGATTATAAGAAAACGGTTAGGGAGCAGAGGGACTAGACGCAGAGTGAATGCATAGAGAGGGATTAGAAGCAGAGGGGACAGATCAACAGACCCACCTGATGTATCTAGCAGTGCCGATGCAGTGCGGCCAGAGTGTGTTGCTTCAACTCCACACTCCATGCCTTCCCTAAGAGCACCTACAGGGCTAGCACGATGAGGCGCACACGCCATGAGCAACCACTTCAAGCGGGTGGAGTGCAGGCGGTAGATGGGGTCGATCAAGCCCTCCCGTCGCCCCAAGTTGCTGCTGGTCGAGAGCCTCGACGCTAGGGCATAGAGCTCTAGGCAGCTCTCTCTCCAACTTAGGTCCTGGCTTTGTCCCAAATCTATGCAGCTCTCTCTCCAACCCTCCTGGCTTTGTCCTATTTCTAGGCGGGGAGGTGGGGGGGTGGGAAGGAGGGGGGGGGGGGATACAACGGTGGGACCCCTGGCTTTGTCCCCCACCATCACTGGTCTTGACATCCATAGCTCTAGCAGGGGGCCGCTCAGATCCAGAAGCATCGCCAGTGAGGGCCACCTCCGTACACATGTCTGCCCTGGCTGGCTGCTGGTCAGATCCAGAGGGATCATCTGTGAGGTCCACCTCTGTGCACACGTCTGCCCTAGCTGGCAGCTGTTCAGATGCAGTTGCAGGACCTGAGGTGGGGACCACCTCCGTACGCGCATCTGCCCTACCTGGCAGCTGGTCAGACGCAGTTACAGGACCTGTGGCGGGGTCCACCTCCATACGCCGGTCTGGCCTAGCAGTCTGCTGCCCACATCCAGCGGCATGACTTATCGAGACATCCACCTTCATACGCACAGCCTCACCACCTCCATCCACCCCTTGCCCAGTTTCCCTTGCCCCCGCATCAGCACCAGAAACACCGCCAGCTTCTGAACTGCCTCCATTGCTCCTTACCACAACATGATCCCGGAGCCCACCAGCCGCCTCTGCCTGCCCCTGCGCGTCCAACCCATAGCGCACTCGAGCAACCACACTTTGGAAATCCAAGTCCACCACGCCCTTAAGCTTGGCGGCGATCTTCCCCATGTAGAAGGGAATGGTCCACTCTGAGGAGAGGATGGAGGCTGCCTTGGTGTAGAGGTGGTATGAGGTTTGGAGAAGAAGTCGGCGCTGCCTTTTCTCCTCTACGTTGGAACAGCAGCACAAGCCCCACTCAGATGAGATGCCGCAGCCGCCAGGAAGGCGTTTGCAGCCGCCGTCCGTAAGTGGGATCGCGTTTAGAGAGGATTCATAAAGCATGCCAGCTAGGTCTGACAGGCGGTGGCCGACCTGCAAGGGGTGAGTGGGATGGCGTTCAGAGAGGATTCAAACAGCATGCCACCTAGGTCTGACAGGCGGTGGCCGACCTGCAAGGGGTGAGTGGGATGGCGTTCAGAGAGGATTCATACAGCATGCCACCTAGGTCTGCCAGGCGGTGGCCGACCAGCAAGGGGTGAGTGGGATGGCGTTCAGAGAGGATTTGTACAACATGCCAGCTAGGTCTGACAGGCGGTGGCCGACCTGCAAGGGGTGAGTGGGATGGCTTTCAGAGAGGATTCAAACAGCATGCCAGCTAGGTCTGACAGGCGGTGGTCAAACTGGAAGAGATGAGTGGGATGGAGTTCAGAGAGGATTTGTACAGCATGCCAGCTAGGTCTGACAGGCGGTGGTCAAACTGGAAGAGATGAGTGGGATGGAGTTCAGAGAGGATTTGTACAGCATGCCAGCTAGGTCTGACAGGCGGTGGCCGACCTGCAAGGGGTGAGTGGGATGGCGTTCAGAGAGGATTTGTACAGCATGCCAGCTAGGTCTGACAGGCGGTGGTCAAACTGGAAGAGATGAGTGGGATGGAGTTCAGAGAGGATTTGTACAGCATGCCAGCTAGGTCTGACAGGAGGTGGTCAAACTGGAAGAGATGAGTGAGATGGAGTTTAGAGAGGATTTGTACAACATGCCAGCTAGGTCTGACAGGCAGTGGCCAAACTGCGAGGGGTGAGTGGGATGGTGTTCCGAGTGGATTTGTACAGCATGCCAGCGAGGTCTGACAGGCGGCAGCCAAGCTGGAAGTCATTAGTCATTATAAACTTGCATTTGAACCTGAATTCATTAGTCAATCAAAAACTGTAGAGATGTTGGCGCATCGCAGTGGACGAGTCAGGGAGCTGCCTAGAAGCTACACATCCCAGTAGATGAGTTAGGGAGCTATCTAGAAGCTGCTGCACATCCCAGTGGATGATTCAGGGAGCTGCCTAGAAAATCTAGATGCTGCTCATAGCTGAAAAGAAAAGGACTGCAATGCGCATCACATCTTCGGTCTCCTCTTCTAGGGAGAATAATGTCATTGCGGCTCAATTCCCGTAGCTTCGATACTTTTTCACTCACTCACAATGTATCAACTCCCTCAATTCCCGTTCGGTCTCCTCTTCTAGGGAGAATAATGCTGCTCTAACAATGGCTGCCAGGTGTGACTGTCATGATACTGTGGAGGACTTGGAGGAAGCTCTAGGGGCTGAAGGCTGGGAGTACAACTGGGTCGAGTTTTATGCAGAGTACCCTCAGCTGAAGGAACTCTCCTCTTCCAGAGAGCAGCAGGCGATTGCGGCTCAATTCCCGTAGCTTCGATACTGTTTCACTCACTTCACAATGTATCAAATATGGTAAGCCACCTAGTTAGGGGCTTGCCCTGTCATCACATCTCATCAGCTACCCTCACCTCTTCTGTCTCATCTCCCAGGGAGCAGCAGGCGATTGCGGCTCGATTCCCGTAGCTTCGATACTTTTTTATTCACTTCACAATGTATTAAATATGGTAAGCCATCTAGTTAGGGGGCTTGTCATTGCATTGATGCATGTGATCACATAACATCAGCTATCCACACCTCTTCTGTCTCATCTTCCAGAGAGCAGCAGGCGATTGCGGCTCGATTCCCGTAGCTTCGATATTTTTCATTCACTTCACAATGTATTAAATATGGTAGGCCACCTAGTTAGGGTCTCGCCCTGTCATCACATCACATCACATCAGCTACCCTCACCTCTTCTGTCTCATCTTCCAGAGAGCAGCAGGCGATTGCGGCTCGATTCCCGTAGCTTCGATATTTTTCATTCACTTCACAATGTATTAAATATGGTAAGCCACCTAGTTAGGGTCTCGCCCTGTCATCACATCACATCACATCAGCTACACTCACCTCTTCTGTCTCATCTTCCAGAGAGCAGCAGGCGATTGCGGCTCGATTCAAATAGCTTCAGTACTGTTTCACTCACGCCACAATGTATTAAATATGGTAAGCCACCTAGTTAGGGGCTTGCCCTGTCATCATATCACATCAGCTACACTCACCTCTTCAGTCTCATCTTCCAGAGAGCAGCAAGCGATTGCGGCTCGAATCCCGTAGCTTCGGTACTGTTTCACACGCTGCTGGAGCCCGGGTCTGGCCACCCATTGGGATGGTGATAACTCTGTGGCTCCAGAGTCCAACAGAAACCTGCATATTCACATATGAACATGAATATGAATATGGATTTGAATATGAATATGAATTTGAATACGACTTTTAATATGCATTTTAATATGCATTTTCACATATTAATATGATAATATTAATATGTGTATTTGCATATTCACAGATGCATAAATATGGCTGTGAATATTTGTATTTGCATTTTCAAAGATGCATGCATAAGGATGTGAATATGTGTATTTGCATATTCACGGATCCATGGTGATGAGGAGGTGAGGTGAGGTGGCGTCAAAGGAGGTCATACAGCAGAATCAGACAGACACAGACACAGCCAGGATAATACACAGCCGTAGACACAGCTATAGACGCAGACACACCCAAGTGATTCGATATACAGCTCCGTCAGCTTACTCCACGTGGCAAAACGCCTCAGCTGGGACAGAAGGTCATACAGCAGAATCAGACAGACACAGACACAGACAAGATAATACACAGCCATAGACACAGCCGTAGACGCAGACACACCTGAGTGATTCAATGTATAGCTCCGCCAGCTTGCTCCACGGGGCAAAACGCCTCGGCTGGTACAGGAGGTCATACATCATAATCAGACAGACACAGACACGAAAATACACAGCCATAGACACAGCTATAGGCACAGCTATAGACACAGCTATAGACGCAGACACACCCAAGTGATTCAATGTACAGCACCGTCAGCTTACTCTACTAGGCAAAACGCCTTTGCTGGTACAGAAGGTCATACAGCAGAATCAGACAGACACAGACACAGACAGGATAATACACAGCCATAGACACAGCTATAGACGCAGAGACACCTGGGCGATTCAATGTATAGCTCCGTCAGCTTGCTCCACGGGGCAAAACGCCTCGGCTGGTTCAGGAAGTCATACAGCAGAATCAGACAGACACAGGCACAGACACAGACAGGATAATACACAGCCATAGACACAGCCGTAGACGCAGGCACACCTGAGTGATTCAATATACAGCTCTGTCAGCTTACTCCACGAGGCAAAACGCCTCGGCTGGTACAGAAGGTCGTACTGTATGATCAGAGCCTGGGCTTCCACTTCCTCTGCCACCTTCTCATCTGTTCCTGGCCACAGTGACGAGCGGATGGGATCCATTGGATGCACCGCCTCTGTCAACAGGTGGTACAGGTCAGCATGTACCGCCACGTACTGCTGCGGGGACTTCCAGCCAGCCGCCGCCAACACCTGAGCCACTTGGGTGCGACGCTGTTGCAAGGCGTCCACCAGCGCAGGCTCAATTTCATGACCACCGAAAGAGAGCTCAATGGCCTGGGGGGGCCTGGGGGGAGGGCTGGTGGCTGGGGCTCGTGTGCGCTGGGGGGCTGGTGGCTGGGCCTGCCGGCTGGGGCGTGTGGGCGTTGGGGGGGCTGGTGGCTTGGGCTAGTAGCTGGGGCTTGTCACCTTGGGGCCGGAGAAACGCAACCAAGGCCTTGCTACCAATGGTCCCCGCAGTGTTGGAGGCCAGCAGCAAACCCTCAGGCAAGGTTCCCCGTCCGTGCAGCAGATCAAACTCTTTGATCGAGGGGTCGGTGAGGAAGGAGCGGATACCCCCGAGGTCCACTGCCTCCGTAGGGGGCGGCAGTGTGTGCTTTACCATACGTTCCAGCATGCCTTTCAGCTTCACCATGGACTGCTCGTCAGAGTCGATCACCTACATTTAGGGAACGACAACTAATATAAGTGTTTGAAAAACTAATATGAACTAATGTTAGAAAAGTGTCACAATAATATTACTTTTTGGCGGAGCCCCTCTTCAAGGGGACGGGAGCCCCCATGTTTACCCATTTGTCCGTTCGACCGACCGACCATCCGTCTGACCGCGATGAAGCCTGACACGTCAGACAACAGTCTCATAACTGACTCGCTTCTGTTGCCACTTGTCGCTACGTCGCAATCACTCTCCGCCCTTTTTTAGCGTCGCAGGCGACGCTGCATAGAGCTTGTTCAAATAAATTCAAAATTATGGTGAGAATGCTCGACTGTCTAATATTAACGACCGGTAACACCAGGACACCAGACTAACTAACATCATTTAGATAAGATTTGGGTCGAAAAAACTTTGGAGACCCTTAGTTTCCTGTTCAACTTCATTTTGGAAAAATAGTTGTACTCGGATCCTGCTGATAAGCTGATCCTGAAAAGTTGTAATCAGATCCTGATGATGTTTAACTCGAAGATGATTTACGGCAGCTTATTTCCTGCCCCCCCCCCCCCCCCCCCCCCTCCCTTTTCTATATTTCACTAATACTATCTAACTTAGCCGTTCCCTACCTCCATAAGGGGAGCCAGCAGCCGCCACGTGTCCAGGGTACTCTCCCAGCTGTTGATCTCTTCCCTGTGGGGCTCGACCACCCAGGACATTCCGCTGTCGGGGGCGGGGGCTCCAAAGCTCTCGTCGCGCCAGTCGAGGCGCACCCCACTGATGTGGTACACCACCTGTAGTACCGGTATCAAAAGTGTGGAGTTGTAAATACTATGTGCACCCCACAGATGTCGTACACCACCAGTGGCAGGAGTATTGTGAAGCAATAAATACTATGTGCATGCCACATTGCCACTGATGTGGGAGGAGTAAAAATAGGTATCATAAACACTACTTCACAACACTCTTCAGTACATAATATCGCCTGTAAACAGTTTCAAAGCATTTCCAGGTCCACTAGCCTTTAGGACCCACAATAAAAGGGCACAACCTGCAACAAGTGCGGTAAACAATTGCTTTGCGGCAACCACGGAAACTTAGGGCAACATCAGAATTCTCTTGCGTGCTTGGCTGTGGCACACAACATGTGCTCTCCCAAATATGGTCTTAACAGCTTTGCTTGTACGGCCATATCTTTTTATACATTTGTACATTTAGAACTGGTATCTAAGGAGTCTTGCACCTTCAAGCCCAGCCACAGCCCCCGCTAAATGTGGTAAATAAATGTATCGGTACTGGATGCATGCAACCGATGTGGTACACGGTACATATGGTAGCACGGTACATGTGGTAGCACGGTACATGTGGTAGCACGGTACATGTGGTAGCCACGTTAGGGTGATCCCATAAGAGTAACCGGATAAGAGAGATCACATAAGAGTAACTACATAAGAGTGATCCTGTCTGAACAAATGATTCAATGGTTGAGCTCGTTGAACGATGAAGGTGCGGACTTCAAATCCCTTTGGGTGCGCTTTAGTTTACGGGTGGTGTCAATAGCCATGGTAGCTTTGTCCAGGTAAAGTAGCTGCCCGTTCTCTTATGTCGTAAGACGGGGCTCCCTTAATACCACGCCCCACGAGGCGTTCTCATCACAAACCACATTAGAGTACGATATGAATACAATAAGAAAGCAAAATAAAGCAACGCCTCAGATTCCATCCTTATCTTCCGCCCCATTCACACTTTCCAACCTGCTGCCTTAAAAGTGGCCGAGAACTTTTCTCCAGGCTGACGCGCGGTAGCCAGCGCTCAGACTCAGTAGCGTTCTGTTCTGTTAAATAAAAAGCACTGTAACTATTACCCAGTGAAAGCAAAACCCACTGTAACTAATACCCGGGAAGATTCCTTCAATCTCTCGCACTGTGGGAAGGCGGAACAATTTAGTGTAGTAGGTGTAGGTGTAGGTGTAGGTGTAGGTGTAGGTGTGGGTGTGACTCTACGGGTCCTTCCTGCAAGCTGCGAGCTATCGAACAAGACTCACCTATGCTAAGGCCCTGTGCAAGCGAAGCACAAGTGTGGTGAGTCCGGGGTGTAGGCGTAGGTGTGGGTGTAGGTGTGGGTGTAGATGTGGGTGTAGGTGTAAGTGTGGGTGTAGGTGTGGGTGTGACCCTACGGTTTCTTTCTGCAAGCTGCGAGCTATCGAACAAGACTCACCTGGGCCAGGGCCCTGTGCAAGCGACGCACAAGTGTGGTAAGACCGGAGGGTGGGGCAGAGGTGGCAGGTGCTGCCAAGGTCCCTGCAGGCACCGCCCTGCGGACCTGAGTGGGTGACTCCCCTCCCTCTCTCTCCTCTTCCTCATCATCGTCATCATCCGCCCCCTCCTCCTCCTCCTCCTCCTTGTCCTCATGTTCAACGTCCTCTCTGTCGCCCTCCTCCAGATCAACCTCCTCATCCTCGTCATCATCGTTCTCGTCATCAACCACCTCCTCGCTGTCCTCGTTGCTGCTACTGCCCCTGCCCTTGCCGCGCTTCCGTCCTTTGCGAGCACCCAGCCTGGGCAGACGACCGTCCGGAAGCTGCGCAGCAGCTGCATTGGCAGCTGTGAGCAGCCGGATATAGCAGACGTCAAGAAAGGGCTGTAGGTCGGCAGCGCTCTTGATGCGGCTGCCTAGAAGCTGGAGCATACAGGAGCACAGACGCAGCAGCCTCCAGCCCACGTCCGCCTGCATGAATGCATATATGTATGTATGTATGTATGCATGTATGTATGTATGTATGTATGTATGTATGTATGTATGTATGTATGTATGTATGTATGTATGTATGTATGTATGTATGAATGTTTTTACAGTCCAGGGGTAGCCAAATAGGCTTAATGGACTTGCCCAACCATGATATCTGGAGGGGCTAAACAGAAAAGGCACTGCTGAACTGAACCCCAAATAAAAAAAACCGACGGGTGCCCTGCGTTCATCCTACCGTGAAGGGGGAGAACAGCACAGCAGGGGGTGAGTGAGCACAGCAGGGGGTGAGTGCACAGGAGGGGGTGATTGAGCACAGCAGGGGGTTAGTGCACAGCAGGGGGTGAGTGAGCACAGCAGGGGGTGAGTGAGTCAGGTATCTCCATGTGTCCATAATTATGGGGATTTGGGGACAGATGGTAGACCCATGAACTCCAGTCCATTGAAAACTTGTTTATGCTCCAAAGTTGCCGAATAACACCGGTTGAACCTGGTTGAACATATAAATACTCAGATTTGGGTTTCCTCACTGTTTGGTAACCGGATCAAGTTTCATTTTTTCCTTAAGGATTACCTGCATGTTGCATGCCAGTCTCCACTTGCATGCACTTGTTGTTACACAGTGTTGACACATGGCTTACACTTGTTGTTGCACTCACCTGCATGCCAGTCTCCACTTACATGCACTTGTTGTTACACAGTGTTGACACATGGTTTACACTTGTTGTTGCACTTACCTCCACGCTCAGATGATGCAACGCCAACAGGGTAAGAGCTTTGAGTTTCTTCAAAGTTTGGTAATCAAGTCAAGTCAGATGAAGATAAACAAGTTAAATCCGATCAAGTTAAATCAAATCAAGTTAAACAAGTTTAATGTTTTCCTTAGGACTTACCAGCATGCCGGTCTCCACGCTCAGATGATGCAACGCCAACAGGGTAAGAGCTTAGGGTTTCCTCACAGTTTGGTACTCAAGTAAAGTCAGATGAAGATAAACAAGTTAAATCCGATCAAGTTAAATCAAATCAAGTTAAACAAGTTTAACTTTTTCCTTAGGGCTCACCCAGGAGGCTTACCTGCATGCCAGTCTCCACGCTCAGATGTTGCAACGCCAACAGGGTAAGAGCGACCTCGATCATGGCGGCAAGGGATTTGCGCTCTATTGAGGACTTGGTGCTCAGGCGGCTGTTGGCGTTGCTGCTGTCGTCTGTGAGGAAGCCACGTGTGGCCTCGTGCAGGCCCAAGAGGAAGTCGAGTAGTTGTTGGTGCAGCATGAGTAGGTGGAAGGTGTGCGGAGGGGATGGGATGGAGGGAGGAGACTCTGCAAATAATGAGGTGGGGATGGAAGTGAGGAGGAGGAGAAGGAGGAGGAGGAGGGTGGGGGTGAGGGTGAAGATGAGGATGGGGATGACGGTGAGGATATTGGTGAGGGGAAGGATGAGGGTGAGGATGAAGATAAGGATAAGGATAAGGATTGGGATGACGGTGAGGATATTGGTGAGGGGAAGGATGAGGGTGAGGGCGAGGATGAGGGTGACGGTGAGGATAAGGATAAGGATAAGGATGGGGATGACGGTGAGGATATTGGTGAGGGAAAAGATGAGGGTGGGGTGAAGATGAGGGTGGGGGTGTGGGTGAGGATGAGGGTGAGGGTGAGGATGAGGGTGGGGATGAGGGTGAGGATGGGGATGAGGATAGGGATGGGAATGACGGTGAGGATACTGGTGAGGGAAAGGAAGAGGGTGAGGATGAGGGTGAGGATGAGGGTGGGGGTGGCAACGGATAAGGATGGGGATGACGGTGAGGATATTGGTGAGGATGAGGGTGAGGGTGAGGATGAGGGTGGGGGTGAGGGTGAGGATGTAGATGAGGATAAAGATGGGGATGACGGTGAGGATATTGGTGAGGGAAAGGATGAGGGTGAGGGTGAAGATGAGGATAAGGAAAAGGATAAGGATGAGGGTGACGGTGAGGACATTGATGAGGGTGAGGATGAGGATAAGGATGGGGATAGGGATGCCGGTGAGGACATTGATGAGGGTCAGGATGAGGATAAGGATGGGGATGACGGTGAGGACATTGATGAGGGTGAAGATGAGGGTGGGGTGAGGATGAGGATGAGGATCAGGGTACTTCCATTGACCAAATTGGCCAGCGCTTTAGCGCACTTAAAAAAAACCAAATCTGCGCTTTGCAGTGCAAAAAGCGCAAAAATTGCTTGCTGCGCCCACAGGGGGTTGCAGTAAACTGCGCAAAAGTACTTGGAAGTACCCTGATGAGGATATCAACTCATATCAAATCAATCAGCACATACCATGATCGCTAGCCCCTTGAGCGCCCCCTGAGCCTGTGGACCCAGGATGAGCTGTAGCTTGAGGATGATCTAGAAGCTTCCGAACCGCCTTCAAGAAAGCAGTCAGGGGGTTTATGGCCTCCAGGTACCGTGCAGCTGCAGAGGCCCCCACAAAGGAGAGATCCCCTGCGGAGGGTTAGGGGGAGGGTGGTCAGGGCAGGGGTGCGTGTGGGGAAGGGGGGTGGGGAGGTGAGGTGGGGTGGGTGGGGGGGGAGGGGGGCATGATGCATGGAGTGTGGCGGATGTGTGCTCAGTAGCTTGGACTTTGATTGTGCAAGCATCCTTGGGGGGAAGGGTGTGTTGGTGGGGGCAGAAGTGGTGTGTGGGGTGGTGTGTGGGGAGGGAAGGAATGGCTATGATGCATTGGGTGTGGCGGATGTGTGCTCATTAGTGCAGACTTTGGTTGTGCAAGCATCCTTGGGAGGAAGGGTGGGTGGGTTGGGTGTAGGGTGGTGGGGGGGTGGATATGATGCATGGAGTGCGGCGGATGTGTGCTCAGTAGTGCGGACTTTGGTTGTGCAAGCATCTGTGTGTGTGTGTGTGTGTGGTGGGGGGGGGATGTGTGTGTGTGGAGGGGGGGGGGGGGGGGGGGGGGGGGGCATGTCTAGCCAAGTCACTGCACATTTTAAGGCTCCAGGTGTAGCAAGCAGTGAGGGAGTGCATGGCCTTTAGTTACCGTGCAGCCTCCAAGGCCCCTGCAAAGGGGAGGTTACTTGTGGAGGGTTGGGTTGATTTGGCTTGGCTTGGCTTGGTCTTGCTATGTTTAGGTTCAGTTTGGATGACAGCTCCGCAACTGTGGAGGGTGACGCTGGACAGTCCCAGTGCAGCAGGCGGTAAATTTGATTTCATATGGTTTGGTTTGGTTTGGTTTTATTGGGTCAATTTGGTTTGGCATGGTTAGGGTTGAGTTGCTTTGGTTTTGGTTTTGGCTTGGCTTGGCTTGGCTTGGCTTGGCATGGCATGGCATGGCATGGCATGGTTAGGTTTGGGTGACAGCTCAGCACCTGTGGAGGGTGACGGTGGGCAGTCCCAGTGCAGCAGGCGGTCGATCTCATGGCTCAGCAGGACGGCATGACAGCTGACTAGCAGACCGTACTGCTTGGTAGCTTCTGCCGCAGTGGAGAGGTACTGCAGGGCCTTCTTGCGAACCGGCCTTGGGACGTTGAGCGCGGCAGACGAGGGTTCAGTAGGGCGGGCTGTGGTTGTGCCAGCCTCCCCTGTGTGTGTGGACCGGTCAGGAGGAGTGCCTGCATCTCCTGCAGAAGCTGGCGGGTCACCTGTGAGGCAGGGTGGTGTGGGTGTGGGTGTGGTGTGGGGGTGTGGGTGGGTGTGGTGTGTGGGTGTGGTGTGGGTGTGGGTGTGGGTGTGGGTGTGGGTGTGGGTGTGGTGTGGTGTGGTGTGGGGGTGGTGTGAGGCAGGGTGGTGTGGGCGTGGTGTGGGTGTGGTGTAGGTGTGGTGTAGGTGTGATGTGTGGGTGGTGTGGTGTGGTGTGGGGGTGGTGTGGGGGTGGGGGTGGCGTGGTGCGGGGATGGGGATGGGGGTGTGGTGGGATGGTGTGGTGTGGTGTGGTGTGGTGTGGGTGGTGTGGGGTGGCGTGGGTGCGGTGTGGGTGCGGCTGTGGTGTGGGTGTGGGGTGGGGTGGAATGGCCATGATGCATGGAGTATGGCGGATATGTGTTCAGTAGTGCGGATTATGGTCGTGCCAGCATCCGCAGTGCACACCAATGGACTGCCCCCCTCAACCTCACGCATCCGCACAAGACGCAACATGTGCTTGCTTATTTATTTATGTATTCATTTATTTATTTATTCATTTATTTATTTATTTATCAACCAGCTTTTCAGGGCAAAGCACTCGTATGTAAGCAACTGCAAGCAATGCATAGAAAACAGCATGTTAAGGTGATCATGTGTGTGTGTGTGCATGTGTATGTGTGTGCATGTGTGTGTGTGTGTGGAAAGGGGGTAGGTTTAGGGCGAAGCACTCTTATGTAAGCAACTGTAAGCAGTACATAGTATCGTTTATTGTTCATCTTGATTCGTCCACCTTCGCCTGACCTGAGTTATAAACCTACCGCCACCTGTATGTATGTCACAGCCCAGGGGCAGGCCAAAGAGGCTAAAAGGACTTGCCCAACCGTGACAGGACTTCTTCTCTCATGAGTTATTAACCTAGCGCCACCAACCCCTTACCTATCCTGCTTATACGAATGGCTCAATGGCAGAGCTCCTTTGACAAAGAAAGTGCCGGGTTGGAATCTCTAAGGTTGCGCTTTAGTGTCAGCGGTCGCCGTCAACCGCCATGGTAGCCTTTGTCCAGATTAAGTAGCAACCCGTTCCCTACTGCTGTAAGACGGGGCTCTCTTAATACCACGCTTCACCAGGCGTTCTCATTTATTTTATTTTGGGCTACATGCAACTGCTTCTAGGCTGCTCCCTGAATGCTGGAATGCTGATGGTGTCAGCTTCCAACAATTACGCTTACACATGTTTGTGTTTCTATATGTATTCATTTATTTAGTGATTTGTTTATTTCTATATTTATTTATTTTTTGATTTATTTATTTTTTGATTGATTGGTTGATTAATTCATTTATTGATTTATTTGGTTAGCAAGCAAGCAAGCAACCTACCAGAGGCACCCTCTCCCTCCTGAGCACTGAAAGCAATCGGCCCCAGCTGGCTCAATACACGATCATAGCGCTTGAGCTCCAGGTCTGCAGCCGCCGCATCCACCAGGTGGTACACCTCTAACCTATCAAGTTGAGACTTGACGCTGGACAGGGTCAGCTCTGGTCCGGGTTCTGGTTTCAGCTGTGGGGCTGCGCCAACGCCAGCATCCGCAGGTGTCGTGGCTAGACTTCCGCTCACCTGCGATCAATCCAGGCGGAGAGGGTTGCTATGCTCCTAATCGGGTCAAGATACAGATTATGAACCGTACAAGATTAACCCTAAGATCAAGATTAACCCTAGGATCAAGATTAACCCTAGGATCAAGATTAACCCTAGGATCAAGATTAACCCTAGGATCAAGATTAACCCTAGGATCGAGATTGACCGACTAGAGGATCAAGATTGACCTGAGGATACCCCGAGGATCAAGATTGACCAGACTAGAGGAGTAAGATTGACCTAAGGATCACGCGAGGATCAAGATTTACCTGAGGATCAAGATTAATCAGACTAGAGGATCAAGATTGACCCGAGGATCAAGATTAACCAGACTAGAGGATCAACATTGACCCGAGGATCAAGATTAACCAGACTAGAGGATCAACATGGACCCCAGGATCAAGATTGACTTGACGATCACCCCGAGGATCAAGACTGACCAGACTAGAGGATCAAGAATGACCCAAGGATCACGCGAGGGTCAAGATTGACCCGAGGATCAAGATTAACCAGACTAGAGGATCAAGATTGACCCGAGGATCAAGATTAACCAGACTAGAGGATCAAGATTGACCCGAGGATCAAGATTGACCCAAGGATCAAGATTTACCTGAGGATCACTCGAGGATCAAGTTTTACCTGATTAGGGGATCAAGATTAACCCGAGGATCAAGATTGACCTGACTAGAGGATCAAGATTGACCCGAGGATTAAGATCGACCTGAATAGAGGATCAAGATTAATCAGACTAGAGAATCAACCGAGGATCAAGATTGGCCCGAGGATCAAGATTGGCCTGAATAGAGGATCAAGATTGACAAGAGGATCTACACTGGATAATACCTGATAAGCTATATAGCTTATGTGTGCAGCTTATATACATACTGGCAGTCCAATCTTCATAGCTGATGTACACAGTGCATTTATAAGGAGAAGAGGGTGAATATCTTCGGGATAGCCCCCAGGCCAGGTTAATGTAGGTAGAACTGGTTGCTAACAGGCAGGTATGTTTCTATATATGTAGGGAACGGCAACTAATATTTGTGTTTGAAAAACTTATATTAACTCATATTATTATTGTGTCACAATAATATCAGTTTTCCAAATAAATTCATTTTTTTGTCAGACTACTCGTCCGTCTAATATTAGCTAACATTCACTAATACGATTCATTCACTAATATTAACATACTTAGCCTTCCTCTATATATATAACCCACAGGGTCCTAAGGGAGGATGTTAAACACACACATGTGTCCGCTTGGAGATGAACACACACACGCACACACACACATGTTTCAACTTGGAGAACAACACACACATGTGTCCACTTGGAGATGAACACACACACGCAAACACACACACACACACACACACATTTTAACTTGGAGAATAACACACACATGCACAAACATGCACACACACACACACACACACACATGCTTCAACTTGGAGAACACCACACACATGTGTCTACATGGAGGCGAACACACACAAACATGTTTCAACTTGGAGAACACCACACAATGTGTCCACATGGAGGCGAACACACACACACACTCACACACACACACATGTTTCAACTTGGAGAACAACACACACATGTTTCCACATATGCCTCACAAGGTTCTCTATGCAGTAGCCAACCAGCTTTCCATAACTCAAATCCATCCACTTATCCATATTCTGGTCTATGCTAATTCAAAATGTTGGGCTATCAGGCTATTACCGCAACGCACAGGCTATTGCCGCAACATGAGTTCCAATACGATCGAAAAAATGTTGGAAAATCCAAAATCTAAATCCATCCACTTCTCTATATCCTGGTCAATACTAATTCAAACTATTAGGCTATTACCGCAACGCACAGGCTATTGCCGCAACATACGTTCCAATACGACAGAAAAATCGTCGGAAAATCCAAAATATAAATCCATCCACTTCTCCATAACCGGATAAATACTTCATGTACATACTTGATACACGTAATATATGTAACTTACATACGGTTTGTAACTTATTATATATGCTATATATGTAACATATGTAACACGTATATATGTGATATATGTAACTTTATAAATGTAACATGTGTAACAGGTATACATGTTATGTATGTAACTTAATATATGTAATGTATATAACTAGCATAAATGTGATTTAGGTAACTTTACATATGTAACATATGTATAGGGTTGGGCCGACATATAAACGTATTATATACGTTTACACGTTTATATGTACAAATACGCCGTATATTTTTTCTCAAATCGACCTTATATACGTCGTAAAAAACGTACAGTCTGTACTTCGAATAGTACAGCACACGTCCCGGCACTTAACTTTCTTGGTTTTCATTATATTTTTGATTTAGATAGCTCATTGGAAAGCTTTTGACCTCCACTATCACAATATGCAATATAAAATTCACCATTCACATGCTCCAGTTTATAAACATTTCGCCTTAAGGTTGATCTAGATAGCCAAGATGGCACACATATCAGAGCGCCACCTAGCCTTACATTCCACAAGTTGTGCTCCTATGTGGGCTTGAAGGATTGATGGTGCAAGCCTAGTGCAATGTGAACTTGGACAATAATGCAATACCATTATGTACTTATATTATTATACACTTATACAGTTATATTATTATACACTTATGCAGTTATATAATACCAACTGGCATTTAATGGCTCCCTTAGATTGGCATTGCGCTTCTTAGTCGACGCACTCTCTGGTGATTTCTTTTCTAAGATTTTGACTACCGAATATTGCCAGATTATTTTTCTGAGAGTTGATATGTGATGCCGACATTAGCTACGCGGCAATACCTTTAAACCCATGTAAAAGTATTTTCTCAAGAAGTGCCTAATTTGTATTTCCGTTTTTATACGTATTAACATGTTTATATGCATACGTTTGTACAACTTATAATAATAAACATATACATTGCTTCCCAACCCTACATATGTAACAAGCACATATGCTATCTATGTAACTTTATGTATGTAACAGATGTAACAAGTACATATGCTATATATATGTAACTTTATGTATATAACAGATGTAACAAGTACATATGATTTATATATGTATCTTTATGTATGTAACAGATGTAACAAGTACATATGATATATATATATGTATCTTTATGTATGTAACAGATGTAACAAGTACATATGATATATACATGTATCTTTATGTATGTAACAGATGTAACAAGTACATATGCTATGTATATGTAACTTTATGTATGTAACAGATGTAACAAGTACATATGATTTATATATGTATCTTTATGTATGTAACAGATGTAACAAGTACATATGATATATATATGTATCTTTATGTATGTAACAGATGTAACAAGTACATATGATATGTATATGTAACTTTATGTATGTAACAGATGTAACAAGTACATATGATATATATATGTATCTTTATGTATGTAACAGATGTAACAAGTATAGATGACTGACAGGAATATTTAACGTTTCTACAATTTGACGGTCGTATTGAGAGTTTTTTTTATAACTTAACGTTTTAAAGTTGACGTTTATCCCAGAGGAATATAGTTTGACGTTTTAAATTTGACGGTTTTAATTTTTATAAAATACACTAATGCCACTGAATGTTTCTACTTGAACGTGTTACACTGGTTCATTGCCTGTCAGCAGAAAGTGAGCAGCCAATTTTGCCTTTACTGGTTAAGATGGCTAGCAGCATCTAGCACCCAAGTTCCTGGCTGGAGGCATGCAGGCATGTAGCCACGTTCAAGTTACACGGCAAACCAAAGTGTTCAGAAAGCCACTATGTAATATTATTGGAATGACTTCAACCACATCAACAACATAAGTCATCATGAGAATTAGCTTGTCATGCACTCAGTAACATGATCAAATGAATTGCATCAAAAGTTCAGATTAGCTAGCCTTGAGATAGTGGGCTCTGGAGCTTTTCACAGTGGGCGCAATGCTTACCAAATGGTCTTTTGTAGTGGAAATTGTGATCAACCACTTGGAGTTCAGATATGAGTGACTTTCAATGGCCAGCATCTTGTATTCTTGTGAACGGTCTCCCACTTCTCATGCTTCTTCGTCTGAGGTCTGGCTTTTAA
Source organism: Microglena sp. YARC (assembly GCA_022414725.1). Classification (NCBI taxonomy): domain Eukaryota; kingdom Viridiplantae; phylum Chlorophyta; class Chlorophyceae; order Chlamydomonadales; family Chlamydomonadaceae; genus Microglena; species Microglena sp. YARC. The sequence goes on from CM039463.1 coordinate 68,013,824, forward strand.
CTCTAACCTATCCAGAAGGAACCCCAGAGTTTGCAGGAAGTTCACAGCCCTTTGGGCGAAATACTTGCTGCTTGTCGTGGCCGGGGTGGTCGAGGGGTTGCAAGCGACAGCCTCTCGAGCTTTGGCTGCAACCTGGTTCAATTGGTTGTTTGGGCGGTGATCTGTCCAGGTTCGAGGCGGTTAAAGAGGTTGCAAACGTCCCTTAGGGGATCTTTCGAGAGGTTCAGCAATGATATCTGGTCAATCTTGTTGAGCGCTGCGAGTTGAGCCCACAGGCACAGGCGGCAAGTCTGCGAGTTGAGCCGGAGGGCGCAGGCAGCAGGTCCCAAGGGGGGTAGTAAGCCCTATGTAGAGCCAATACCCTATCGCGCCTGATAACGGGTTGACGGATTTTTCGTCGCGGAATATAATATACACCTCAATTTGACGGTTGCTCCCGTCAAATTAAAACGTTAAATTTTCCTGTCAGTATGGTATATGTAACTTTATATATGTAACAGATGGAACAAGTACATATGTTATACATGTAACTATATATATGTAACATATTTAACAAGTACATATGTTATACATGTAACTTTATATATGTTGTCCACGTAACTTTATATATGTAACAGATGTAACAAGTATAGATGTAACATGCATGCCCCACCTGTTGGATAGCTTCAAGGGCGGAGGCACACTTCCTGAACATAGACAACGCCTCCAGGACCTCATCCTCAGCTTCCGCCAGCTGTCCCCGCACCCAAAAGAGACGGGCCCAAAGCCGCAGATGCTGCAGGTCCCCCCCATGCTCAGACATCAACTTACATTCATCCCCACCATCTGCCCCACCCTCTGCATCCTCCTCCATGTCTACCGCCATGGCCTCGTACGAGCTCTCGCCAGGCGGACCAGAGGGGATTGCATCAGTCATCACTGAGGGGCATGCATCAGCCATGTCGCTATCTCCCTGGCCCTGGTCTTGGCCTTGGCCCAAACCCTGGCCCTGGCTCTGGTCCTGGCCCTTGCCCTCACGAGACACAAGCGCCTTGTGAACGACGCCCACACTAAAACCAGCCTCTTTGCCAACGCCCCAAGACAAACCAGCCTGGTTGTCACCACCTTGTTCCAAGGCAGCCTGGTTGCCACCACCCCTATCCACACCAGCCCTACCAATATCAGCCTGGTGGCCAGCAGCCCTACCCTCGTCAGCCCTGTGGAGAAGCAGGTAGGAGTGGAGGCCCCCCTGCAGACGTCGGCAAGCCCCCATGTGCTTGGAGTACTGCAGAGCAGGGTGGTGTACTGCAAGGGAGGGGCTGGCGTGTACTTTAGAGGTAGACAGGCGGGATACTTGTGGCGGTTTACCAACGGAGCCCAAGGGCCCAAGGCCCTTGCTCTGCTGGAAAGAGTGGGTGGACTTCAGCTTCACCACAGCTCCCGTGTGTAGCTCCAGGGCCCGCATCCAGCTGAGAGGAGACAGGCCTGAGGAGCCCAGCCAGCGGCTGATGTGGATTTCCAATTCTAGCAGGGGGAGGACTAACTCACTCTGCTCTGATAGAGTTCCTGTGGGAAGGGCGAGAGAGAGCTCCAGGAGCTCCGCAGCGAACTCATTCATTCCAAGTGTGACCTTGGAGCTTCTCTCCAGCAGCGCCTGTACGCCTGGGTCCTGGTGGGGCAAAGCCCCCCCCTTGTCCGAGGCCCCCCCCTCGGCCAAGGGGGGGCCTGAGGGTGGGCTTGAGTGGGTGATTGCGGGCTGCAAGCTGGAAGGTATGTGAGAGGGGTGCACAGGGGTTGGGGTGGATGGTTGGTGTAACTGCTGCACAGCTACCTCCTCACTGTGGGTCAATGTGGCTGTAGCTCCAGCCTGTCCAGGCAAGGGTGGAGCTTGTGCGGCTGGTTGAGGTAGCTGCTGGGTAGCTGCATCCTCTGCAGCTGTAAAACCGCCCTTGCCCAAGCCGCCGCCAAACATCATCGCTCGGACAACACTTTCCCCAGCCCTCCCCTTTGCCACAGCCACAGCACCAGTGGCGGCCCCAGCTGGCGTACCGTCCTCAGCTTGAGCTTCCTTGACTTCGTTGACCGCACTGCCAGGCCCGGTGCTCCCAGCCCTGGTGGTAAGATCCCCTGCAGCGTCAGGACTTCCCCCCCCTACACCACAACCAGGGGTACGCTCACCATCCCCTGCCACGCCCGCCACTCGTTCGGCCTTGCTGGGGGTCAGCTGTGACGTCCCTGGAAGACACTTCCGCATCTGGGTGAACGGTGGGGGGAAGCTGTTCAGCACTTGGCCATGACCAGGGTGTAGGGTTTAAAGATAATAATTATGATGATGATGATGATCATAGCATCTGGGTGAACGGTGGGGGGAAGCTGGTCAGCACTTGGCCATGACCAGGGTGTAAGGTTTAAAGATAATAATAATGATGGTGATGATGATAGCATCTGGGAGAACGGTAAGGAGAAGCTGGTCAGCACTTGGCCATGACCAGGGTTAAGGATTTAGGTGGTTTGGGACTAGGTGGTTTAGGGTTTAGGGTTCAGGTGGTCTAGATAGTTTAGGTGGTAAAGGAGGTTTAGATTTAGGATATTTGGAAGGTTTATCGCCAAGTGCTGACCAGCTAAGTGCTGACCAGCTAAGTGCTGACCAGCTAAGTGCTGACCAGCTAAGTGCTAGCCAGCTAAGTGCTGACAAGCTAAGTGCTGACCAGCTAAGTGCTGACCAGCTAAGTGCTGACCAGCTAAGTGCTGGCCAGCTAAGTGCTGACCAGCTAAGTGCTGACTAGATTTCACCCTGGTAGGTTGATGGATCAGTTGGTAATTTATTTCGGTTTTCATTTGTGATGTTCCAAGGCCTGAGGACAGCTGTGTACCTGTGTTCAAACTGTTTAAGCCCCAGTTTGTAAAAGAAAGCTATGCAAAACAAACACAAAATCCGAAGACAGCAGAGCTAACCACCCTACTGCATAAATAGGTGCAGGGCATACCGGTCAGAATACTAATAAAGCTAAACATTTAGATAACAAGTTCGATGCAGCGTCGCCTGCGACGCTAAAAAATGGCGGAGAGTTATCGCGAGGGAGCGACAGGTGGCAACGGAAGCGAGGTAGTTACGAGGTTGTTGGCTGACGTGTCGGGCTTCATCGCAGTCAGACCAATGGATGGTCGGATGGATGGTCGGACAGACAAATGGGTAACACTGGGGGCTCCCGCCCCCCAGGGGGGGCTCCGCCAAAAAGACAACATTTCCAACCTACCAGGGTGAACAGACCTCGTACTGTTGCCGCCTCCTCCTCCTTCTTGCCACCACCAGCGTCAGGCACTGCTGCCGCTGCGGATTCGACTTTGGCAGTGCCGGACTGGAGAGCAGCAACTTCCCGAGGTAGAGGGTGGGGCCTGGTAGAGTCTATCTGCAAAGCCGCAAGCTCCCGAGGTAGGGGGTGGGGTACTGTTGCTGGAGGGGACCCAGTAGCAGTGATGGCTGGCACCACTGCCTTGTCCAGGGCAATGGCCCTGTTGCGGACGATGGGCGCGCTGCGTTGTTGATTCTTTGATGCCTTGCTCAGCTCCTCAGCTCCCGTTACAGGTCCACATGTAGCACCGCCATCAGCACTAGCACCCGCAACGCCACCACCTTCAGCACCAGCACCGGCACCTTCATCAGCACCAGCTCCCGCAACACCCCCACCACCAGCAACGACACCACCAGCGGCATCGGCACCAGCTCCAGGTCCAGGTCCAAGTCCAGGACCAGCTCTAGCTCCCGCACCAGCGCTAGCACCACCAGCATCAGCATCAGCGCCGCCACCCGCACCAGCACTACCAGCATCACCACCAGCATCAGCATCAGCACCAACACCCGCAACAGTACCAGCTCCAGGGCTATCAGCCTCTTCCAGACCCTGGCTCTCCATACCCACATCCCCACCGGGGAGGTCCTGCTCCTTCATTCCCCTGCTGGGCACGTTCAGCTTGGCTTGGCTTGGCTCGGCTTGCCTTGGCTTGGGCTTGGGTGCAGAGCGATCATTCTCCCCTGCATTCTCCTTGTCGCTGCCCCCATTCGCTGCCTCGGGAGAGGCAGGGAGCATGTCCACATCTCCCCCTACAAGCTCTTTTTCACCAAGACCTTTTTCACCAAGATCCTTTTCACTTGCTGCTGGTGCAACTCCGCGCTTCACTTCTGGAGCATCCTCTGTCAGCATCCCGTCCTGCTCTGTGTCTGGTGTCTTGGTGCTCACTAGTGACTGAATGGCCTGAGGGTGGGGTGGGGCGGGGCGGGGCGGGGGTGAAGACAGTTGGATGGGCGGTGGTGAGGGGGCGGTCGGAGGGGAAGGGGGAGGGAGATCTGAGATCATTCGTGGGAAGACTCTTCAAAGACAGATTTAGATGCGGCACGTCACCAGTGTGTCCAGTACTTTTTCCGCTACCTAAAGAGATCGCTACCTGGGACCCCATTTTTGCCAAAAATTCCACTACCCTGACATCCCAGCCCCCAACCCCGCCGGGGCCGCCCTTTGGGCTGCTCTACCCGAATCACTACCTGGACCCCACCCTAGGAAAGTACAAAATCACTGCTACTAGAAGAACCTATTCTGAAACGGATAGAAGCTTCAACGTCACCCCTTCGTCCTTTCTCCCAGGGGGCTATGTTTAGTTTTCGCCCTTTCCAGGCCTGTTGGGTGTCTGCTTTAGTTTTATTTCACCAGATGTGCCCATTCCTGGTTCATTCCCTGTTCCCCGTTCGACAAATAGCTCAGTGGCAGAGCCACTAGAATGACGTAGGTGCCGGGTTCAAATCCCCACAGGTGCGCTTAAGTGCCCGCGGTCGCTGTCAACCGCCATGGTAGCTTTGTCCAGGTAAAGTAGCTGCCCGTTCCCTACCGCTGTAAGACGGGGCTCCCTTAATACTACGCCCCACCAGGCGTTATCATTACTTTCCTCCCCTGTTAAACAACGTCTCTCACCTGGTCATCACCTCCAATTGAGAGGGCGGCATTGTCAGCGCTAGCTGGCTTGCTGTAAGAGCTAGCCAAGGCTTCAGGGGCCAACTTGAGTGAGGCCACTTTCCTGGAGTCTTCATCTGAAGGGGGGAGTGTATGTTTAGTATATATATTACGAGGGGGGGGGTGCAAGAATAAAGTTGACTGACCGCATGTTCGGAAGTTGTTATTTTGACCCCTGGTGACCCCCCCCCCCCCCCCCCCCCCTAACCCTCACCCCTTTTGAGATCTCATATCTGGACACCCAGGAAGTATTACATAGTGAAAGGGGGGTCCATGAGCATCATCTCGCCAAGGCCTTTCAAACCATTCAACCAAAATATACAAATATCAAGTTTGGACAAAGACATTTAGATTTTAGTATTTTTACAACTTTCTTGGGCGCTCAGCAGTTGTCTGCGTCCTTGGAGGAGATCACAAATGTATAAAAATAACTGAAGGCGTTATTCATCTGTCTATCTATCTATATTATCATCATTATCATGGCTTAATCGTCTCAAATTGTATTCTGGAGCCTGATGGTCTGCTCGGGTGTGTGTGTGTGTGGTGTGTGGGGTGGGTGGGTGGGTGGTGGGGTGTGGGGGGGGGCTCGACCCCAGGCTCGACTGCTTTTAGGAACCTTGTAGGGGACCAGAATTCAGACCGCGCCTCCGGACGCGTTGCGCTCGCGCCTTTTTTGCCCAACTACCGCTCGTGCGAAGCTGGGCGCGAAGGTCTGGGTGACGTCCAGCCTGGATGTACCTTCCAGGAGATCCACCAATTACACCCTGCGTGTAACTTACTAGCGACTGCAGACTCACACTCCTCTCGTCGAGACATACTCATTGGTGTACCTCACGCTCAAAAATTCGCACTGGCAAGGAAGTTAAACGAGGTACAAATAAAATTGGGCAACAGTCAGACCTTCCCCCCCCCCCCCCCCCTCGTATCTCAGCCCGTGGGTGTATCGACATGATTTTTGGTATCAACTATTGCTGGCGGTTCTCTATCCATATCGAACATGCAGTAAGAAATCTTTTCTCTTGCCCCCCCCTCGATATATTATATACATATTTAGCATACACATATGTTTAGTATATGTATTATATATATGTTTAGTATATATGTTATATATATGTTTAGTCTATATATGTTTAGTATATATATTATATATATTATACCCACACACACCACAAATCAACACACACGCACAAACACACATCTACACACACAACAAAAATCAACACAAAAACACGTATCCACACACACCACAAATACACACAAACCATAAATACACACATACCACGAATCAACACACACACATCCACACACACACCACAAATCAACACACACACATCCACACACAGAGAACACAAATCAACACACACACGCACACAAACCCCACATATCAACACACACACCACACATAAAAACCAGAAATCAACGCACACATCCACGCACACACATCCGCACAAACCCCCAAAGTCAACACACACACACCACATACAACCCCACAAATCAACGCACACATCCACTTAAACACACACACACACACCACACACATCCACACACACACAAACCCCACAAACAAACAAACACACACACGTGAAAGTAGCAAGAGGGTAGCAAGAAGGTAACAAGTAATGCAGAGGAAGGGAATCACCAAGGGTGACACCTAAAATTTTGACACACGCAGGCCAGGCAACAAGAAGGCAACAAGAAGGCAACAAGAAAGCAACAAGAAAGCAACAAGAAAGGTAGAAAGAGGATTTCGACAGATACACGCCACGCAACAAAAAGGCAACAAGATCGCAACAAGAAAGGTAGAAAGAAGGTGGAAAGAAGGTGGAAAGAAGATTTCAAGTAAAGATACAGGCCAGGCAACAAGAAGGCAACAAGAAGGCAACAAGAAAGCAGCAAGAAAGGTAGAGAGAAGGTAGCTAGAAGATAGAAAGAAGGTAGAAAGTACTGCTGAGGAAGGCACTCACTGGGGGTGGTAGCTAGGATTTCGACACACACAGGCCAGGCAACAAGGAAGCAACAAGACGGCAACAAGAAAGGTAGACAGAAGGTAGCCAGAAGGTAGAAAGAAGGTAGAAAGAAGATTTCAAGTACTGCCGAGGAAGGCACTCACCAAGGGCGGCAGCTAGGATTTTGACAGACACAGGCCAGGCAACAAGAAGGCAACAAGAAGGCAACAAGATAGGTAGAAAGAAGGTAGCCAGAAGGTAGCCAGAAGGTAGAAAGAAGGTAGAATGTACTGCTGAGGAAGGCACTCACCAAGGGCGGCAGCTAGGATTTTGATAGTTACAGGCCAGGCAACAAGAAGGCAACAAGAAGGCAACAAGATAGGTAGAAAGAAGGTAGCCAGAAGGTAGAAAGAAGGTAGAATGTACTGCTGAGGAAGGCACTCACTAAGGGCGGCAGCTAGGATTTTGATAGTTACAGGCCAGGCAGAAAGAAGGTAACAAGAAGGCAACAAGATAGGTAGAAAGAAGGTAGCCAGAAGGTAGCCAGAAGGTAGAAAGTACTGCTGAGGAAGGCACTCGCTAAGGGCGGCAGCTAGGATTTTGACAGTTACAGGCCAGGCAGAAAGATGGTAACAAGAATGTAACTCAAAGGTAGAAAGAAGGTAGACAGAAGGTATCAGCAGTAGAAAGTACTGCTGAGGAAGGCACTCACCAAGGGCGTTAGCTAAGATTTGGACAGTTACAGGCCGCCCCAGCAACGTCCTGTGTGCCATGTCATGCATCATCTTAGATGGCGTGGCCTTGCGTCCCCGTGGCTGTGTGGGAGGAGCCCAGGGCAGACTGCAAGAGCCGTCGCCCAGGCACTGGTTCAGTTGTTGCAGCAGCTGCAGTAGCAAGCTGGGTTGGTGTGCACGACGATGGGGGTCGCTACCAACGGCATTGCCTTCTCCATGTAGTTGCAAGGAAATGGGCGATGTGTCGATCCCAACGACAAGCTCGTCAGCGAGGTTGAGACATCCGGGAGATGATGAGGAGGAGGAGGTGGATGCTGTTGAGGGGGGGGGGACATCAGTGCGGAGGCAGAGTCGCTTAGCAGTGGGGATGCAGGAAAGGGAGGCTTCAAGAGGGTTTTGGCCGTGGCCCAGGTTCCCATCTGCTGGCTCCCAGAGGGCGTAATCCATGGGGTGTGGGTGTGCTAAGGAGGAGAGGGAGGTAGAGTTGGGGGGGATGAGGTTGCCGTTGGAGAGGAGGGGGCGGTGGAGCAGCTTCTGGGCAGCTGCCAGGAAGGCAAGTGCCTCTGGGTGCCAGGGATCCAGCTGGACGAGTTGGGTGGAGACAGATGCACATCCAAGGAAGTCACCGTGGATCCCATAAAGAGCTGAGGGGGCGAGACGGGGGGGGGGGGGGGGGGGGGGGGGGGGGGATGGCAGGAGTGAGGAAGGGGGGGGGGGATGGCAGGAGTGAGAAGGGGGGGGGGGTGGGGGGGGGGGGGGCGGGGGGGGGGGGGATAAGAGAGTAGGAGGAGTGAGGGATGAAAGGGGGGGGAAAGAGGGGGGAGGAGAAGGAGGGGGGGATAAGAGGGAAGTAGGTGAGAGGGATGAGAGGGTGAGATCAGATGGGGGGTAAGAGAGGTGGGAGAAGGGAGGAGAAGAGGGGGAGGAGGGGGGGGCGGGGAGAGAGGAAGAGAGGGGGAGGAGGGCTGGAGGGAGAAAGGGGGAGAAGAAAGGGAGAGGAGGGGGGGAGGGGCGAGAGGGAGGGAGGCAGGGACGAGGGGATCGGGCGAGAAGCTGTAAGTGGCAAGATGTTATATTTTGGTCATTTAGTGTCCTATCGCTGTCAACTGCCATGGTATAGCTTAATTAGCAGCCCTTCTCTACCGCCGAGGACGCGCTCCCTTAATACCGCCCCCACCAGGCGTTGTCATTACTTTTTTATTTTGGCTACATGCACCTGCTTCTAGGCAGCTCCCTGAGTGCTGAATGCTGGTGGTGCCAGCTTCCAAAACTTACTCTTACGCACATGTGTTTATTTCTCTATTTAATTTATTTATTTATTTATTTATATATTTATTTTGTATTGTATTTATTCAATGTATTCATTCATTTATGTATTTATTAATTAATCAAGCAGCAGCCTACCAGCTTTCAACAGCTAAGCTTCAAATTGACAATTCTATGTCGGTAAAAACGTTAACTGTGAGTCATAAGTAGGGATGTCAGTATCAAAATGGTCCCCAAGATTCTAGTAGCTCCAAATCACAATAAGCAAAGAACTCAGTGGGGATTCTATAAACGTCTAGAACCTGGGTAGATCACCGCTTCCAACAACTAATCGAACCGGGTTGCAGTCTAAGCTCGAGAGGTTGTCACTTTGGCAACCCCTCAACACCTTTGCGCAACCCCTCAACCACCTTTCGCAACCCCTCGACCACCCCTGTCGCTTGCAATCCCTCAACCATCCCATGAGAGGCTGTCACTCGCAACCTTTCACAACCCCTCGACCACCCCTGTCGCTTGCAGCCCCTCGGCCACCCCTCGAGAGGCTGTCGCTCGCAACCCCTCGCAACCCCTCAAACTATTCTTGGTCCTTTTAAGGTAGCTGATCAATGCATGAACACACTGTGTGCTCTGTTTATGAATGCCTTAGTTGTCAGGCCCCTAGAACTCAGATTAACTGAGCAAGAGATTTAGTGATGATTAAAGGAGTTGACGTTTACGATTGAATGTATTCCCATAGTTATTTAAGATACTGTTGGCTTCGATACAGAGACCTCTCTCTATCCTACTTGCAGATAGTTCCGAGATCTGATACTAGAGAACTGATACTCAGATGGCAGAGAACTTATCCGAGATAGTAGAGATCTGATACCAGAGAACTGATACTCAGATGGCAGAGAACTTATCCGAGATAGTAGAGATCTGATACCAGAGAACTGATACTCAGATGGCAGTAGAACTTATCCAGAGGCTAATCCTACTGCAGAGAACTCTCTCTATCCTACTTGCAGAGAACTCTCTCTATCCTACTTGCAGATACACAAAAAATAGAACCATGAAACCCTAATGACTATGTACCGGCATTTATAATTATATTGCTTATGGAAATGAGGTCTACGGTATCAGCTCGCAGGCAGGCTCTACCATTCTGTAGGCAGAGTAAATACGGTATGGGAAGTATGAACACTACTACCTACACCACACTCCTGAGTACCGGTACACAACATTATCTCAAGGCTGTATTGTTCTATTTAATTAGGCCATGAACCAGTGTAACATATTGGAAACATTCAGATGCATGTATGGATTTTAGAGAGAGAGAGAGAGACGAGAGATGAGAGAGAGAGACCTTGGACCCCCTCTGGACAGAATATGTGGTGGAACTCTCCCACATAGAATCCAGGGACTGTTTTTTTCAGGGATTTTTTTTAGGGAACACCCCAGTTCCACTCCCATTTTTATCCGAGGCTACGAAACAAGTTCCTGAAACATATATATATATAATTCTTAAATGTCAATTTCCCCCCCCCCCCCCCCCCCCCACCCCCCAACTTTGAAAGGCCCATAGCTTTTATCTGCTGGGCCAAATTGAAAAATATGACCAGATCCTTGATTCCTTTCGACAACTCCCATTTGGGAGATAAGATCATTTGGGTTTGAATTTGCCCCCCCCCCCCCCCCCCCCCCCCCCCCCACCCCCCCCCCCCCCCCCCCCCCCCCCTCATCCCCCCCCCCCCCCACCCCCCCCGCCCCCCCCCACCCCCCCGCCCCTGTATTCACAATAATATTAGTTTTTCAAACAATGCGTAATTCTGGTAGTCCGTCTAATATTAACTAACATTCACTAATAGTATCCATTCACTAATATTAACTGCTTGGCCTTCCCATAACGGTATATCATATGATATTGTAGTTATATCATTTGATATATCTGTACAATATATCTATACAATAACGGTCTTGACAAACCTAGCCATAAGAAAGTAATGAGAATGCCTGGTGGGACGTGATATTAACGGAGCCCTATCTTACAACTAGGGAGAGGCATCGATCTATATATATAGATAGTATAGTATGCCTTATAGTATAGTATGCCTTATTACTAGTATGGTATGCCTTATTACTAGTATGGTATGCCTTATTACTACGGAGCCCTGTCTTACAACTAGGGAGAGGCATCGATCTATACAGAGATAGATCTATATATATCTATATCTATATAGATAGATAGATATATCTAA
>CM039463.1:68029988-68145256 GCA_022414725.1 Microglena sp. YARC
CACAGGCTTGCGTGCACAGCACAGCACAGCACAGCACAGCACAGCACAGCACACAGCACAGCACAGCACAGCACAGCACAGCACAGCACAGCACAGCATAGCACAGCACAGCACAGCACAACACAAAGATACGCAACACACAGGCCCATCAGTGATTATCTTCTGGGCCGTACGCAGCAGCTTCTAGGCAGCTCCCCTGCCTGGCTACTCATTCACACCGAACTCTGAACCCTAAATCGTAAAACCCTAAACCCCATCTTCTCACCCTTGTTGCCTGCAAGCAGGGGCTCCTCCAAACCAAAAACCAAACCCTAAACCATAGACAATAAACCATAAATCATATATCTTAAAACCCTAAACCCCACCTCCTCACCCTTGTCTCCTGCAAGCAGAAGCTTCTCCAAACCAAGACCCTAAACCCTAAACCCTAAATCATATATCCTAAAACGCTGAACCCCATCTTCTCACCCGTATCTTCTGCAAGCAGGGGCTCCTCCAAACCAAAACCAAACACTAAACACTAAACACTAAATCATGTATCCTAAAACCCTAAACCCTATCTTCTCACCCTTGTCCCCTGCAAGCAGGGGCTCCTCCAGAAGCTGCTGAAGCATGGAAACACAGCGCTGAATGTCTTCTCCCCCAGCAAGAGAACCAAGCGCGGCTTCATATGTGGACACCTGCACACACAAGTAGGGATCGGCATATCATATGATGTTGGCCAAAGGTGAGTATAATATCATATGATATCATACAAATTGCATCATATGATATTGTATTTCAATGGTAACTTTGGCCTAGTGAGACTGCTGGCATCATATGATATAATATGATGACATAATATCATATGACGCCATGTTGCCGTTCCCTACACACAAGACCATCCAGCATGCTGGTCAGTGGTTGGGTGGGTGGTTGGGTGGGAGGTTGAAGGAGAAGGTCTCTGAAGCTGGTGTCTGACACTGGACTGTCCACACACATAAAGGTGGTTCATAACTTGCATGTATAATCTTTTCACATACAATAGAAACTTCCACTACTGAGCTCCATGATTAGCCATACGAACATTTTGGGATGGCACCCGGACAGATACACGCACCTGGGCTGGAAAAACTGTGGTGTATCAAAGCCATCCTCTAATCCTATCAAAGCCATCCTCTAAATGTGTCACCTAGTAAAGTTTACATTTCTAGTAAATTTTATGTAAAAATGTAAACTTTACTAGGTGACACATGGGCAAACCGACCTCCCCCCCACCCACCCACCCAGGATTTTTGTGTAATTTTTGTCCCATTTCTTTTACAGTCGACACATATTTACAAGAAAAAAAGTATCCGCCTTGATCCCCCAACCAACCCCCACCCTGACACACACGCCAATTCAACAGCCCTAGAAATACTCACGAAGTCTGATGCAAACATAAATTATCTATACCTCCCCATGTGAGCACCGAACTTGTGTCACGCTTGCCCCAACCCTCTAGGTGAGAGCCAGGCTTAGTTGACACATGCCCCAATCTTCCCAGTGTCAGCCTATAAATGCATATATTGTACACTTGGCAGCACCCATGTGCAGGGTCACCCCCTAGGTAGCTTCACCCCCTCCACATACTCACCAGCCGGGCCTCCTGGGCCTCTAGTGTTTCCGCATTCCTTTGGTTTGCGGCCTGTGGGGAGGTCGGATTTAGATCGATTCGATCTGGAAACGAACTGCCGATTAGCCGTGACGGGAATGTCTCGAAAGGCGCACCTGCTGCTCCGCATTGTTGATGGCTGAAAAGCCAGCTAGTCGCACCATGCTCAAAATTCGCAGAAGAGGGCTTTTGATACGTGGCACATTCCGCTCAGCTTTTTAGAAAGGCAAATGAGCTACTTCGCTTCTTGGCGCCGCGGGCGTTTGCCCGAATTGGTATGTTCAAACAGACAGACCGGTAGTATTTGAAACTGGCCCTAACTGTACGTTGCCCCACTCCAAATCTATCCAGATACGTTTCTAGGGGGGAGTGACATACTGACCTGGTGCTCGAGGAAGCTGGCGAATGCCATCGTAGCGGTTTTCATGGTCATTCAAGGGCGCTTCCTGTCAGCGTGAACTGCAAGCTACGTTTCATAAGCCATAACCAATGATGGGATGCCCAAATCTGGCGGAGCTTTTCTGGAAAAGGGTACTCCTTTGCCCGGTTAATTGCCTGTCGTGTTATCTTAGGTGCCAGGCCGTCAGCTAGATGGTAGGGACCAACTGAGAACCTGACCACACAATACCACACTTGTGCAGGAGTTAAACGCAGATTGTATCTTTGAAAGGAGGTTAGGTTATCTGAATTGGTGGTTGGCTCCAGTGATCAATTTTAAAGGAAGTAGGGTACAGTAATCAGAGCGATGCTGGAATGGGACGTCATTGCCGTCCTAGCTTTAGCCAAATATGTTTAGTTATGTGAGTGCCCTACAGCAGGGTTGTCCAGGACTCTGCGTCAAAGGGTCCGTTGCGCCTCAGACACAGCTTCAATGGGTTGGATGCGTCTCTGGGCGCAGGTTAAGGGCCGGTTGCATCTCAGGATGCAGGCTATACTGGTTTGGTTGGGTCATAGGACGCATGCTCTGGAATTTGTTGCGTATCGGGATGCAGGACAAACAACTGTTCTCAATGCTGCAGAGCTGGGAATCCTCCTGAACAACCCTGGCCAACTTTGCCCATGACGGTAGAAGAGTTCACGATATATCAAGCATATTCTGAAAATGATGTTACAGCTTACTTGTTGATGTCAATGCCAATGGGGACAAGCCGCAACATTGATGGCTGGAGCCATGTAACCAAGTTCAAGCAAGCAGTTTAACTGTGAACAATTTGCAACTGACAAACGTGGGAGACAACAGGACTGCAGATGAAATATTGATGGAAAACACTCACCCACTACCTCTCTTATTTTCACAAGCTTTCATTTCTCTAACCATCGTGGCAACAGGTATTTGCGAAACAGATTGCCAGGTCGACTCCAGATGAGCTGCCTTTCTAACAACACAGCTTCACTGGATATTTCGCGACTTAAGCACGAGTGTAGGGTTGGTCGGGGAGGCTTGGAGATGAAAGACGGTCTGAGAGCCCCTGTTACCTGAAAACCAATGTAATAATCATATAATATCTATGGTCGTAAAAACCATGTAATAATCATAGAATATCTTTGGTCGTAGACCATGTAACCATACCATGAATTAATATCTATGGCTGTTGCCCACTTCGGACGTTACCGGTAATGAATGTAGACTACAGGAAGTTTTACTGTGTTTGGCCCAGCTCTAAGCGAGGCAAAATAAACCATGTTGCATAAGCTGGCGGTAGAATAAACCGGGGTTCGGATTGATCATGTTACTGCAGAAGACAGCGAGCACATTTCAAGGCTACCGCCAGTGAAGTAACCAAGATCAAGTTGAAGCATAAGCTGACGACTCAGGCTAATTAGTAGACACGGGCCTTGGGTGGGATGTGATCCATTTCCTTGTCCAGAGGCTGTGTGTGGACAGGCCTGTAGTCGATGCCCACCTGGTGAGGATGAAGGGAAAGCACGGGATCAGATAAGGTTAACACTTTAGCGCTAACTAGATAGGGAAAGCACGAAGTCAGATTGGATTATCACTAGAGCACTCATTTAATCATATTACTGGAGCCTGCAAGGCTGGAGCCAAGTAACCAAGTTCTAGTTCAAGTCCCTTATCAACCAGTCAGCTTACCTTGGAGCCCTTCTTCTCCCAGTCAAAGTATCCAATAGTGTGCTTCATCCAGTCCTTGTCATCTCGGTTGGGGAAGTCCTCGCGAGCATGGGCACCACGGGACTCCTTTCGTTGCTCCGCACTGCAAACAAGAGGCAGAAGCGTGGTGTGTAAGGTCCTGCCCTACAGTTTACTGCACTAAGCTGTTCTTTTTGCACCAGTTTGACCCTCCGCAATGCAATGGTACAAAACATGCGCATGCAAACCTACTGTGTGCAGCCAGCAGCACAGCTATGCACAGTTTGCTGATGATTCCAGCTTTAGCTCTGTTGGATTGTCTAGAAGGTTACGGTCTAGAGAGATCCACAGGTAGAACCATAATACAGCTAACACTGACAGCCTCTCCACTAACTACTGTATTTGACATTGACTTGACTTTGACTTCCCCCATACATATATCTAAACCACAGCCACAGCAACTGAGTTAAGGTTAATATCTTAGTACTTCTGTACATCATATAGCTTTCACCATAGAGGGTGTGTAGTACTGCTATCATCTGCCAGCACGCAATATCTGAGCACCTGCATTGCCTCAGCATTTCATGGTACCAGGAAAGAATAGGCAGATGAATCAGGGCACATGATAGCAAGCTCAGGTTCTAAAGCTTAGCCTCTTAGGCACTCACCTATGCATGGTAATTGCAGAATTGATCAGCAAGTTCTCAAGCTCCAAGGTCTCAATAAGATCAGTGTTCCAGACCAGGCTGCGGTCAGTAACCTGCAACCAGGTAAAATTCAAAACATTTAGTTGATGCCACGACTTGCACGCGATGCCAACACATGAGAACATGGGAGGAAGGCCTCTCACACCCAAACCCAGCCCCCACAGCTATTCGTTCCCGCCCAGTCCGGAAGTCCCACTACGACCATCCTAACTCAGCATGCTAAGTGTTAGCCACCCACCCCACCCCCAAAACAAATCACACCAAAAGTTCCACTGTTCATGGCCAAACTGACTACCCCTCAGCCAAAACACTTCCTTATCATCAGAATATGACATAAGAGGTTAGCTGATCAACTCAGAAGACAGTCGGATTATCTTGACACTGTGCACCGGAGAACAGCTAGGTTATCTTGGCAATGTGCACTAGAAAAAGTCTGCACTAAGTTGGACTATTATTATCATTATTGGACTGAGACCCCAGATAATACATGGACCCGTTCGGAGTGCCATCACATCAGAAAAAGTATCAACACAAGCATCAATCTTCTTCACATCCCCTTATGAGTACTAAGGACAGCGGCAATTTGACTCCCGACAAGGCCCCCAAGAAAATCCGGGTTACCTTAACATCCTGAAAAGTGTCGACACAGGCATCAATCTTGCCACAACCTTCAGCCAGGGTCTCTTGAGTCCTGAAAACGGCGGCATCATTCTGCATGATCTTCTGCATGTTCCGACGAATATCAGCAGTGCGCAGGCTGCCCTTGGAATAGCGCAGCTTGTCCAAGCGAGCAATGGCGTTCTCTCCAGCATTTGCGGGCAGAGGAGGGTGAGGGGTGCCGGGCTTCAAGGTTTCCCCTGGGATATGAGGTGAGGGATGAGAAGTGAGGGGGGGGCCTGGCTTCGGGGGGCTGCATCATTATAAACAATCTTCTGCATGTTCAGTGAATATAACCAGTGCACAGGCTGCCCTTGGGGTTGCACAGATTGTCCAAGCAAGCGATGGAGTTCTCTTCGGCATTGTGAGGTAGAGGGGGGATGAGGCGGTCCAGGCTTTGGAACATGATTTTTCTTTTTCGATTCGTTTTAATATAGTTAGTCAGTCCACCTTGACTCCAGCGATCTGCATTACTGATTACAATTTTCCTGGTGCTGTAACCGACTCCAGATGTACCCACTACTCACCAACGCGGTTGGCGCACGCCCGGCCAAAGACAACAATATCGAGCAAGGAGTTAGCACCCAGCCGGTTGGCACCATGCACCGAGGCACATGCAGCCTCTCCGGCAGCCATCAGACCTGGCACGATGGCATCAACGTTTCCAGGCTTGGGGTTCACTACCTCACCATGGTAGTTGGTGGGGATGCCTCCCATGTTGTAGTGCACTGTAGGCAGTACAGGGATGGGCTCCTGCAAGTGAAGGTGGGCAGGATTGGGAGGTGGGAAGTGTGGTGGTGGTTACTTGGATGGTTGATGGTACCGGTAGGTAGGCAATGTTGGGTGGCGTGTTCGTGTATGCGTGTGTGTGGTAGAGTATGTGTGTTTGGGGGGAAGGGTGGGGGCTTACAAACACATCACATGATTCAAATCACATCAGCTAGGATTGTGGCATGGCTCCACAGTGCCTTCAACTCAAGGCCACACACCTCCACAGACATGCCTCAAGGAGCTGCCTAGGAGCTGCTAAGAAGAGCCTAAGTTGGCAAGCAGCCAAATTGCTGGCTGGAGCCACGGGACCAAGTTGAAGTTAAGAAAAGCGGAAAAGAAAAGTCCTGCTCAGAGCCACGCACCTTGGTAACATCCACGCCTGCGAAAATGGCAGCTGTCTCAGAGATACCAGGGAGACGCTCAGCAAGCAGCTCTGGGGGCAGATGGTTCAGGTGCAGGTACAGGTGGTCCTTCTCAGGACCGCAACCGCGACCCTCACGGATTTCCAAGGTCATAGCACGGGACACCACATCACGAGAGGCAAGGTCCTTCGCTGAGGGAGCATACCTGCCAAATAGACGGGGTGTGGATGAGGTGCCTACGTCAAAGGCTACGTTCCATAATACTAATGAATTAATGGGTGAATTAATGATCTTAGTAAATGTTAGTTGGTATTACATGGACAAGCCGCCGCACCAGAATTTTGAATTTCTTAGAATAACTAATATTATTGTGACATTATTATAATATTAGTTTTCCGAACACTTATATTAGTTGCCGTTCCCTACTAAGAACCGTTGCATTCTGGTGCCTCGCATCGGTCACATCGTCCTGAATACATTGCACTGGGGGCAATATATTTAGTGCATTTTTTTATGCAAAATAAAAAGGTTCCGGATGCCTAACAGCACACAAATCCACGCACACCTGTTTATTAACCTGAACAGGTGCAGGCAGCCGTAGGGTACACACACATCCACTCACACCTCTTTATTAGCCTGAACAGGTGCAGGCTGCCGTAGAGCACACCCACACCCACGCACACCTGTTTATTAACCTGAGCAGGTGCAGGCGGCCGTAGGGTACACACACCTCTTTATTAGCCTGAACAGGTGCAGGCTGCCGTAGAGCACACACACCCACTCACACCTGTTTATTAGCCTGCACAGGTGCAGGCTGTTGTAGGGCACACACAACCACTCACCTCTCCATGAAGCGCTCACCCTCGCTGTTGCGCAACACACCTCCCTCCCCTCGAGAGCCCTCAGTGATGAGGCAGCCGGCTCCGTAGACACCAGTGGGGTGGAACTGAACAAACTCCTGATCCTGGAGTGGCACGCCAGCGCGGGCAGCCATGGCACCGCCATCACCAGTGCATGTGTGGGCAGAGGTGGCAGAGAAGTACGCGCGTCCATAGCCACCGGTGGCTAGGATAGTCTTGTGGGCCTGCACAGATACATAGGGAGAGCGGTGTGCATGAGATGGCGCGCGCGCGCGTGTGTGTGGTGGTGGTGGTGGGGGGGGCTGTGCATGTGCTTGGGTGTGGGAGTAAGCGATTAAGCACTGCAAAACAGGCCCTCCAGGCTAGATTCAGGCTAGTGAGGGTAACAGGCCAGAATCCAGCTTCCCAGCACCCAACTCAACATAATCACCTAGCCCCCTCACCTAGAATCGATGCAGGGAGCCGCCCTCCATGCAGAGCGCCACGACACCACCACATGACTAGATTATAGCTAGTGTGGGCAACAGACCCAAATCCAAAACCGCTACCCAGCACCCAAATCAACCCATACCACGTAGCCTACCTGGAATCGATGCAGGGAGCCATCCTCCATGCAGAGCGCCATGACACCAACACATGCGCCGTCCTTATCCATGATCAGGTCCAAAGCAAAGTATTCAACTGCGGTTAGGCCACATGGCGGTCAGGTGGATGTGTTAGGGTATGGTTGTGGATGGGGGTGAGAGTGGGAGTGAGAGTAGGGGTGGGAGTGGGGTTGAGAGCGATGGTGGATTCGGGACTGGGAATCGGAATGAATGCTGTGCCATATGGTTTGGTCATACCCCCACCATATAACTGAGTGATGTGTTTCATGGCTTGGCCATACAAGGTGTTGAGCATGACGTAACCCGTCCTATCAGCACTAGCGCAGAGAGTGTGTGGGAGTGGGTGTGGGAGTCACCGGGGGTGGGAATCGGAATGAATGTTGTGCCATATGATTTGACCAAACCCCCACCATAAAACTGTGTGTTGCGCTCGAGGCTTGGCCATAATCCCACCATAGAACTGAATGTCGTGCTTCATGGCTTGGCCATACAAGGTATGGAGCATGGCGTGACCCGTCCTATCAGCGCTAGCGCAGCAACGGTAAGCCTGTCCTCCACGTCCAAAGTCCAGGGACTGGCCACCGAAAGCACGCTGGTAGATCTTGCCATCCTCGGTGCGGGAGAAGGGGAGGCCTACGTATAGGGTTGGGCGATTAAAACTTTTTAGGACTGAGTTTTATATTTTCAAATTTATTTCCTTACCCTGATTTGAGTACGTTCCCAGGGTAAATCTGGTTTGTCAAGGTGTTTAAGGTTACTGTGAAGGTGGACCGCAACTTCCTTGTGTAACACTAATCACCAGAGGATTGGGAGCATGCTGCGGCTGAGGCTTGGCTCATAACGGTCAGAAATGTGGTACAATCGGGCATGTCAATCACATTAGTGTGCATCAGCCCCATCAAAGTCTTGCCCAGTCCCAGCAGATGCATTTCCCACTAAGTAAGTACATCAACTTAGTGGTTGGCCCCAGTGCAAGCAAACAGGCTGCCCCCATCAACCCCAATCTCTTAATGAGGCATAATATGTATTTGTCAACTCTGTTTAACTAGCATGCACAAAACCTATGCCGCATTTACATCGATGGAATAGGGCTGAGCGGTGACATGTAACTACCGCAAATCCCTAACTTACAGGTACCGGTAGATAGAGTGAGGCCAGGCAAAGCTGAAACACACAATTGCAGTACTCGAGAATGATGTACCCCACTCTGCAAAATTACATCCAATCTCACTCACCATAGTTTTCCAACTCAATGACGGCCTGCACACATGAAGAGGGTGGGGGGCTCATATAAGATGCCTGGCAGCAAAGCTTATACTAATACGAGATTGAGATAAATAATAAGCTTATACCCATATGAGATTGCGACAAACAGGCTTCTTCACAACATATGAAGAGGGAGGAGCACACTTGACACGTCTGGCTACAGGACATCTCCGAGGGAATTCTGCAATGAGAGTCTGATGCATTTTAATTCCCCTCAGTTGAAACACCAAATAGCCAAGCGCATACAAGCACCAAAATGTGCAAAAGAATGTGCAACAAACAGGCTTGAGCCACCAGCAGTCTTGCTATACTGTGACCCAGAGCTATACTGTGACCCAGATTACATCCCATACCACACCAGGGTACATCTCTCCCCACCGCCAATCCAGGGCATTCCAAACATCAAGCCGCACGCACTTACCCTCACCCCATAAATTAGCACCTTCACTACAAATCATCTGCCATTAACAAAATGGCACCTCTATATTCATCAACCATCAACCGGTACACACCAACCTCCACCCCATGACCATTACCTTGCGACCATCACTACGAATCATGCATCATTCACGAAATGGAACATCTATTTCCATCCCTAACCATCATAAGCACTGCAATAACCACCGCCACCACCACCCATGTGACATGCCAAGCATACCTTAGGGGCCTCGCGGCACATATACTGAATTGCGTCTTGATCACCGAGCCAGTCAGAGCCCTGCCAGAAGAGTAATAGATGGCGTTAGTAGGGCTCACACATGTGAATTAAGATTGCGATTATGATGAAGTGGTGGTGGTGCCCATGATGGTGGTGGTGGCGGCGATGATAGTCGTGATGATGATAATCACAACAATGATGCAGATGAGGAAAGCTAGGAGCCTTGAAGCCGGAACAATTCACCGTTCAGGAGAGCGCCCAGGGAGGGGATATTAAGAGACTCGTGCAGCTGTATGGGCACTGATCATCGAGGCCTGCTAGGCACGAACACCAAGTCAGCGTTGTCACCCATGTTATGTTAATACTGTTGCATAACCCTCCACACCTACCCACTCATGCCGAGTTACATGCAGGGATCTACCTGCTTCTACACTTGGTGCTGAAATATTCATGTTTATGACGATGAGGGGGATCCTAGAGCTGCTCCATGAATGTGTGCCTTAAGTTCAATCATGCAATGTTTTACAGGATTCACATACCAGGGGTAAGAACGGGGAGGGCATGCAGATGTCTTCTGTCTGGAAAGCTATGAATGAAGGATAATGCTGTTGCAAAAGGTAAGCCAAGCCACAAACACGTGGCACCAGTAAGTTGGCGAGTGCGTTATTCACCTTGATTGTGTCGTAAGCATGCCACCGCCAGTCATCCTGGGACATGTTCCCGAGAGCAGCATTGATGCCGCCTTGGGCAGCAACCGTGTGGGATCGGGTGGGGAAGAGCTTGGTGATGCAGCTGCGAAAGGAAATCGAAGTCAGAGATCTGCTCCGGAGCTAAAACGCGTCCATCGAATAACGGAATAATGAGGATATACTTACGCAGTCTTGAAACCCAGCTCGCTGCATCCAACGGCAGCCCTCAGTCCAGCTCCACCGGCACCCACGACGACTGCATCAACCTGGTCCACAACAATGCAATTGTTTTTTTAAGCCAGGGGAACTAATCGCGTGACATCGGTCGGAAGTTTTTAATCGAGTGGGCATCATGCATGGTAACCGCAACAAGTTCACTCCGCGAAACGCATCCAGCGTCGGCACTCCATACCTGATGGTCAATTATGGGGTAGGAGTCAGTGGCAAACGACCTTGTCTTGCCACCCAACGGAACGCTATATGAGGAGATGGCATTTCCACCTAAGCTTGTGAGGCCAAGCTTCGAAAACGACGACGCTAAAAGCTTAGAAAGTGACATGATTGCCTGTGCGCAGGCGAGGGAACCGACACCTTATATACTCCGAAACGAACTTCTGGTTACTTATGATACTCTGAAGGCCACGATGCCGACCGCAGCTATGGCCGTACTGCCTGCCCGTACATCCGACTTTGCCTTCATTCGATCTGCTGCCGCAGTCTGGTCCTACCGAATTAACATCACTTGCCCGCTTGCGCTAGCCTGGTGCTTCTCCTTTTAGTTTTGTAGCCATCGTCTGTTATTACTTGTGGTTTGCGCATAGCCTATCCAAAGTCTAAATCAGTTGCACGCATCACTCTCAATGCACTGCCCTGTACTTCACTCCCGAGGTTTAGCCTGTGCATCACGCTCCACTGTGGTCAGCAAGGGGCGAGCATGCAAACCCGCGCCTGTAATTTGCCGAAATTGGAAGACTTTCGGGCCCACTGAGCACCACAATGATGGCGATGCGGACTTTTACAGCCTGTCCAACAAACTTAGCCAACAGTATGAATGGTTTGCCCCGGGCAAGCAACAAGAGCCCGAGGAGGAGAGCCCGCTGTTGGAGGAGGATCCAGAGTTGCTGAGGACGCGACCCGAATTCGGACTCACCACCAAGCAAATAGCTTCGCTAGGGCTGTCCAAGCCAAGCATGCACAGGCCCAACCCTGTGAGTAGTCCTAATCATCATGCACCTACAATACCACCTCCAGCCTAGCTCTAGTGAGTCTGCTGCAATTAGTTGTGATCATCAGCTTCCCTTCCCAAATGACTGCACCACCTCTAGACCCTGATCAGTGATCTGTAAGCATTGTAGGATAGACGATTAATGAGTGGTGAATTTGGCCTGCACAAGAACAGGACCATCATCTAGGGTTAGGCTTCTGAAAAGTCTTCTTGCCACTGATGCTGGTGTAAATATACCATCTAATTGACTGTGGATGTGCTCTTTGGTGCTAGCCACCATGATAGCGATATGATTTTGACCTCAACTTAGTAGGGTTGTTTTTATCGGAAAACGGGAGCAGGTGTGATCTCAGGTTCGCCGTCTGGTCCTCCCCATGCTTCACTGCTGGATGAAGGGCTGATAGATAGCTCTAGCTTGATTCCCATCCAGTATGTAAAAGACGTCAATCAACCAATCAGAACCTGCCTACCTGATGTCCTGTCACATTCCTCATATACACCCATTCAATTCATGTAGCCAGTTGGGCAAGTCCCTTTGACCTATGCTACCCCTAGACTAACAAACACAACAATGCGACAATGATGATGATGAAAGAGATGGCAAGACTGGGCATGCAGAGGATATGAACATCTACCCGAGGCGCTAGCCTTCTACCACAGCCCTGAACTGTCAAACTCTGACCCTTGTGTTGTTTCCTGCACAACAGGCCTCCTTGTCATCCAAAAACTTCATGCGCGGAGACAAGTTCCAGCCTGATCAACTTGGTTACAACACCGTTAGCATGGGCATGGATAGGAGCTACAGGGCAGGTAGGCTTCTTCCACCAGGGGTATGCTAACAGTAGCCTTGGAAGACTGCCTGAACTTGTTCTGTGGTTGCCACTGAATTAAGTTGATTGCATGGTATATCAGCATTCAGGCTGCTCAATGTCTGCAGGTGGAGTAAACATGGGTAGTATAAACTCTACTACACCACGCCCAGGCGTGGTGTAGTAGTGTTTATGAAGGAATGTTTATGAAAGAATGCAATCAGATATAGGAGGTTGAAATACTGGTTCCACTGAAGGCAGCTAGAAGCCTGGCAGCTAGAGCCATGTACCTGTGTTAAAGTTTCACGTATAGTGGTCAGATATCCACCATCTTTGCTGTCCTTTAGCTCCAGGGCTAGACCACCTGACAATTGTACAGGAACAGAAGTCCTGCACACAGCTCACACAGGGCCAGGCAAGCAAGCCTAGTACCCTGGCGCTGTCTAAATAGTTCCAGTCTGGTTGTTACTTGAAGGTAAGGCTAGTGATGTTGAATACTTGTGGGAGATCAAAATGTGTCTGAAGAAATGAAGCAGGCGGGTCACAGCTTGGTGTGGCAGGCAAGAGGGCTGTTATTGTGGAGCGTTGTGTGGTTGAGTGGACAATTTGAGTGAAGCGTTAGCTTAGTAGAGGAGCCTTGCAGAGCAGCAATGTGACAGAGGATTTAAGTTGTTGTGGAGGGATGTGTAGGAGGATCTCCAGCGGCCAAAGCCTGGGAATATGGTGTTGTAGGTGGATAGAGAGAAGAAGGGTTGGTCAAAGGTTTGAGTATGAGATCAACTGATCTCTTGTGCAATTGATTTGAACAAGTTTGACAGTGGTCAGCTCAGGATGTGTTTGGGGAAATTAGCGGCTGGAAGTAGGATGAGAGGTTACGCAAAATCAGCGCTTAGAATGAGGATGACATTGGTTGTGTCTGATGTGTTAGCTTTTGTGCAATCCTGACATGCTTGCAGAATCATTGTATAGTATGAGGATGAGATCGGGCAATCCTGATAAAAGCTTACTAGCTGGGCTTTTCGTTTTAGAATTTCCTAGCAGCTTCTGGGTAGCTCCTTGAGCCAGCAATGGAGCTAAGCGCCAACATCTCAGCAGTGCTAGGCAGCTGATTGTGTCAACTTCAAGATGCACCAGGTCGCATCAGGCTATTCAGCCAGCCAGGGGAGCTGCCTAGAAGCTGCTGCTTGTAGCTTAAACAGAGAGCTATGGCTTACATGTGTGAGTGTTGTGCACGCAGGATCAGCAAAAGCTGCTTATGGCGACTACCCCAGCCCTAGGGAGGGACGACCCATCTTCTTACCTGAGGCAGAGCGATTCGGCAACGCACCTGACCTGCCATCCCTACTGCTGCAGCAGAGGGTTATCTACATCTCCATGCCGGTGAGTGCATGTAGACCGATATGTAGGGACCAGTATATCATTTGATGTTGTATATAAATGGTAACTTTGGCCTAGTCAAACTGCCGGCATCGTATGATGACATGATCTCATATAACCATTCCCTGCATATAGACTGATATGGGCTTGCCATCACCATCTTTCAGTGCTTACTATATGAATAAAGAAGAAGTGGTATGCTTTAGTGGGGATTGTCCACCATGATGGTACTATGTGTAACATTCCGTGGGTAGCCAAGAAGGCCAGCCGTAGTCGTCATTTTCAGCTACGAGCAACAGCTTTCGGGCAGCTCCTTCGGCTCTCTCTTCATCCAAACCTTGAGCAACCTAGGCACCTGTAAGCTGATATTGTCATATTTCCAGTGCTCCTGGAATCTTTGGGTTTGGCCTAGTGACAGTCTTAAGGAGCTGCCTAGGTTCTAGTGCTGGTAGCCAAAAAGGAAAACATTGAGGCAAACAGGGACTTGCCCACCACCATATCCCAGAGCTCTATGATGATTGTATGCTGCACATTCTGTGGGTGGCCTATGTGACAAAATGGGCAGACACGGCCATGCCCAGCCTGGATACAAAGAATATTTTTGACTCAGAATTAGAGAACAGCAATGTGATATCTTGTCATCATATGATGCCGGCAGTCTGACTATGCTTAAGATAACATTTATGTACAATATCATATGGTGCAATTTGTATGATTTCATACTCGCCTTATTCCATACTCGGGCAACATCGTATGATATGCCGGTCCCTACTCAGAATAGCAACAAGGATCTTATGGTGAAACTTGGTGACCTGGCCTGGAGGATGCATTAGGTGCATAAATGTGTAATTTAATGTTATGCCTTGTGAGTTATGATGAGGCGTGAGGTTGAGGGGACCAACCCGTTCGCTTGCGCTGGGGCAAACTATCCAAGTTTGTTGCAGAACTGTTTATAAAAAAGCAACTTCCTTTGTCTATTTCACCCAATACTTGAGCTGAAAGAGGAAGATTGTCACTTTCACTGCCCCTCCCCCCCCCCACCCATCCACCTATCACCACCACCAACAGCAACAGCAAGACACAGCAACACACAAACACCAACACCCATCACCAACATACACCACCAACACACACCAACACCCATCACCAGCACTACTCACCACCATCCACCCACTACCCATCACCAACAACGACACACACCAACACCACGCACCAACAACAACACCCAACAACACCCAACAACACCAACACCAACCACCCACCAACCACTAACAACACCCACCAACACCAACCACCCACCAACCACTATCAACACGCACCAACACCAACCGCCAACACCCACCCCTTGCAGTTTGTTCCCTCTGTCACTGAGCTTGTGGTCGCCCAGTGCTACTACCTGGACTTTGATGATAAGAACAGGCAAAAGCCCATTTACGTGTACCTCAACTCTACTGGCTGCATCAACGACAAGGTAACCAGGCTTTAATGCAGTGGTACAAGTAGCACCTTGCGTACCTTAGTGCTTTGAGGTGCTATGTAAAAGCCTTGTGGGGTTGCTTCCTTGGGGGAAAAGAGCTGCTCGTAGCTCCCCGAAGGCTACTAGGAGCACCATGGAACTACGATAAGACACTTATTTATTTCCTTCAACGCAAGTCCCAGGCAGTGTCGCAAGCGAGGCAGAAATTTGGCAGAGAGCTTTGGCAATGGAACTGAGCGGACCGAAGCCAGTTAGTTACGAGACGTTGGCTGGCGTGTCAGGCATTGTCTCAGTCGCACGTCGTTCGCACAAACAAGCAAACAAACGGACAGAGGGGTGACCCTGGGGGCTTCCGCCCCACCAGAAGGGGGGACTCTGCCAAAAACTGAAGTCAACCCTCCAAAAGACGAATAAATAAAATAAATAAATAGCACGCCCTATTATGAGGAGTGAGGTCTGTAGAGACTGTATCTTATTGATCGATGGTTCAGGGTTTCTGTGTCCCATTGAGGACAAGAAATGCTCAGAATAGCCAAGCTAGCTCAGAATAGCCAAGCCTCAATAAGATAAGTATGGGTGTCAAACATGATATCATATAATAGCATTGACGATACCGATGTTTTTCACGTGGATCTTGTACCAAATATCGTCCGTCAAACAGACAGCGGGGTGACGTTGGGGGCTCCGCCAAGAAATGTCCACTGGACAGATGGGGTGCACAAATGATGTTTATGAGTCCCCCTTGGCTCTGTCAAGACGTGGCACATATGCAGTCCAGTAGGGCACCAGGAATTGTAATCACCATCATCATCATACCCGTGTGATTCTTCTTGTGCTGCTTTGCTGGAACCAGTAGCTGAACTGAGCTGCTTCCTTGTTAACCTGCTTTTGTCACCAGGGATTTTGTTTTCAAATCTGAAAGTGGTTTTTTTCTAGCTAGATGGTTCTAGGCCTCCTCCAATGACGGCGGTCTACAGCTTTGTATAGCTTTATACAGCTTGTTATGCTTTTCAGGGCCATTTAGCGCAAAACACTACTATTTGTTCAACATCTTATAGCGATGATTTCACTGAAACAGGGTCTAAACTAGCGATCGCTATACATAGCGGAAATAAAAATCCCTGCTTCTCACCTGCTTCCTTGAACCCACCACAGGGCCAAGCCATCTCCGCCGACAACGAGTTCTATGCCATCTGGGCTGCACTCGGCTTCACGCGCGCCCCACTGTACACCGGTGTAACCTGGAAGGCCCAGAACCAGGCTGCTGTGCTGCTGTCAGCCGGGCAGAAGGGACACCGCTACAGCTTCCCCCATGCCAAGATCTCCACCGCCCCTCCCGTCACCAACCGTGTGTTTGGCCAGACTGTTGATGCCCAGCTGCAAGCCAACGAGCTGGTGTACGCAACCAAGTACTACGCTGCCATTCTGGCAAGAGCCACTGGGAAGCCCTTGGAGGTTTGCCAAAAGGAGTATCTGTCCAGGAAGAGGTGTGCAAAGTGTCTGTGTGAATTTCAATGCACCAGTCTACGAAGGGGGGAAACAGGGGGGTATTGAGCTGGTGTGTGCATCCAAGTATTACGCCAGGAGGTCCAGAAAGAGGTCCGCAGGGTGAATTTCAATGCACCAGTCTATGGAGGGGGAAACAGGGGGGGGGGGGGGGGGGGGGGGGGGGCATTAAGCTGGTGTATGCAACCAAGAACTGCGCTGCCATCCTGTTTGCCAGGTTTGCCAGAAGGACTGCCTGTGGAAGGAAGTGGTGCACAGGGTGTCGGAGATCACAATGCACCAGTCTAAAAAGGGGGGGGGGAAACAGGTGTGTGTGTGGGGGGGGGGGGGGGAGAACATGAGAGAACACAGGTGCGCTCTGAATTGGGGGTGTTGAGTAAATCATAAGGATATTGAATGGCATACGGCCTTCCCAATCAGGGGCTGGGAACAAGCTGCAGGTCTGTCGAAGAAGATTTCGTGGGTAGATAAAATTGTATGCATGGCACTTAGTTGCACAGCGTTCCTAATCAGTTGTTGAAAGCAGGCTGTAGTTATGTAATGGAAGATTTGTTGGGTACATAAGTTTGTATGCATGGCACCTGGTTGCACAGTGTTCCTAATTAGTTGTTGAAAGCAGGCTGTAGTTATGTAATGGAAGATTTTTTGGGTACATAAGTTTGTATGCATGGCACCTGGTTGCACAGTGTTCCTAATTAGTTGTTGAAAGCAGGCTGTAGTTATGTAATGGAAGATTTGTTGGGTACATAAGTTTGTATGCATGGCACCTGGTTGCACAGTGTTCCTAATTAGTTTTGTCGTGGGACAAAGGCCTTGGTCGACGCCAAACCCTTATCGCGGCACCTCCCCCATGTAACAGTGGGGTCTCTGCTACATTGAGGGCGGTAAATCATTTATCAAAATCAACTTGACACACTGTTGTCCAGGTACTTAACTCTGAAGAGCGCATACGACAAGGGCTTGATCGACCAGCTTGTGACCACCCCCCTCAACCTCACGCCAGGCGTACCATTTATTTATGTGTACAAATAGATGAGGAAGTAATTTCTCAAAATCAACTTGTTCTTTCAGGTACTTGTCAAGAGCGCTTACGACGAGGGCTTGATCAACCAGCTTGTGATCACTCCCCTCAACCTCACGCCTCGGAATAATAAGGCGTCCCATTTATTTATTTATTTATGTATACAAAAGGATGAGGAACTAATCGCTCAAAATCAACTTGTTCTTTCAGGTACTTCTCTGTCAAGAGCGCTTACGACGAGGGCCTGATTGACAAGCTTGTGCCCGGTTATGAGTTGAATCGCTTCCGCCAGATGAGGTCCGATGCCAAGGGAGACGAGGAGACCTTCTACGGCATGGAGAAGCCCAAGTTCAGGTTCAAGCGAGACGACGCATCTGACGCATCTGCATAAAGACCACTGTTTCTTTTTGGGGCTACGCGTAGCAGCTTCCATCCAGCTCCATTAGCCAGCCATTGGGTCAAGCCCGAAGCTTTCAGCTGCATTGGGATGCTTGTCATGACAGCTTTTAGATGCACTAGCAAGTTTCAGGTTTGGCCATAGGATGGGGAAAGGGAGCTGCCTAGAAGATGCTACTTGTAGGTGAAAAAATAAACAGTGATAAAGACGCCATGTGTATGTTGAATCCCGCACTGTTATTTATTTGTGCAACGCTTCGCCATTCCTTCACTGCATGGCAACGCATGGTTCCGGCTGAACTAGTCAGAAATGCCCCCCTGGGTTCCGCGGGCTACAGGGGGCAGCGCGTCGCATTGGGGCGGTGCCTGGTCGCTCAATTTGCGATGCGTCGCACGAGGAAAGCAGTGGAAGCCTGAGGGCGACAGCCTTGAAGCTTGGGGGCAGCAGTGGAAATCACATAATGGCCGGTTATGCCCACGCATATGTATGTTACCTTAAATTAGGCTCAAAGGACTTGCTCAACCTCGCCCTGAAGACGGCAAGCTGCCTTGAAGGATGCTTGAGAAGTATAGCCAATTTGAAGTTAAAGCTCGAGAACATATACACGTTCATGAGTCCAGAGGCCCCGAGGTTAGAGGGGCTGCCAGGATAGGCTTGGGAGGTTAATGATAGTAAGCCTACTCCCTCCATATCCCTACGGCAGTCTGCCCTTTTCAAGTTGTTAAACAGGTTTCCAGGGTGTTGAGCACCTATTTATGTATGTATATCATTGGTTAAACATGTAGGTGTTGGACAGTTTAACACCCTGGCCACCTGTTTAACAACCTGAACAGGTGCAGGCTGCCGTAGGGTATGTAGGAGTGACTCCGCCAATGACATCCTTGTGTCTACTAAGTGTCGGAGACCCACCCTATAAGGCCAAATTCCTGTATTTAAATAAATGTGCTATGTGCTGTGTGCTGGTCCATAATCCGTACTAGAGAATAGAGGAGGGTGGGCTTAGAGAAGTCCAACCTCCTAGAGAATAGAAAAGGGTGGACATCCATTTCCCATGTTAGTACAGGAACAAAGGGAGTGGGAAACTCCCTTATCACTTATGTATTTGTGTCCAAGTGCACAACGTATTTTCCTGCCGTGTAATTATAACGTGGTGATTGTGTATCTCCTTCACAGGGCTTGCCCACTCTGAACATGTGGCGCGTGGCATTCATATTATGGTAGTGGGTGCATACGTATGTATGGACATATCCACGTGGCGCATTCGTAGCCACATGGCGCCATACGAACATATAACGGTATGCATACATGTATGATATATCCGTACATATATCAACATGCCATACATAACACATCATATCTGTGATGTTGGTAAGGATGATCACCTCGTCCATTGTAAGTCTATTAACCTCCTTATCCATCCCCATCTTGAACTTGGTTACATGGCTTCAGCCTTTATGGCTGCTCGCCCTCTTCGGCAGTAACATAATTAATTAAAATCAAAACTTTATCATTCATCCCCATGCGTGATAAGACCCCCCCACACACACACACACACACCCCACACACACGCAAAAATTTGCTATATTTTTGTGTTCGTGCCTGTCATTCAGTATGTGTGGTGAGAAAGGCACGTGTGACTCGTGGTCTAGCACGTCTCTTATGAGGAGCTCCGCATGTCACTCGAGCAGCTAGTAGACTTGTATGTGGCACATACTGGTACTTGAACTTGGTTACAGCTTTCATGGCTCTAGCTGCTCGCCGTCTTCGGCAGTGACATAAATGTATATTCCCTAAGACAACCTGCCTCAAAACATTCGATAACAAACCGGTAATCAAATTGTGCAATAAATAAAACTATGGGGGAAATAAGCAATGCCACAATGAGGCAATGAACAACTGAGGCAGAAAACGCAATGTGACAAACAATAACGCCCGGCATTGCTTAATTGCTTGTACCCTTAGATTTTGAGAATGGTTAGAAGTATGATTCAGTCCTGTGGACAGCCAATTAGGCTAGATGGACTTGGCCAACCTCAAATTACCAAGGTAACTCTGAGCTATCAGGAGGGGCTGGATCATGAATTCAAGTTCGAACTCCAGTATCTCTAACATCTCAACGTCTGTCACTGTACAATCCTTCAATTAAATCTTTCGAGCGAGACATTGAAGAAGCGCAACTGCATTTAATTCCCTCCTTGTACTTGTAAGGATGAGTTTTCTTATTGATACGGTTGGCGCTACCTGTACCTGTTGCTTATCTGGTTGAAAAGTCTTGGGCTACCATGTACCGGTATGCAGGCCTTCACTGCAAGTGAAGTGAAGTGGAAGCGGAGCGCCAACGGGTACATGACCTGTACCTGTACCGCAGTTCCGAAGCTGTGGGCCGGAGGGGGAGGCCGGAGGGGGGCTATCCCGGGGGGCTATACCTCGCGCTCGACAACCGAGAGCTAAATTCGACTGTTGAGCAGCCTCGTATCATTCTTACCAGCTAACTCACTCATATCCCGTTAGTGGCATTAACT
Organism: Microglena sp. YARC; assembly: GCA_022414725.1. NCBI lineage: Eukaryota > Viridiplantae > Chlorophyta > Chlorophyceae > Chlamydomonadales > Chlamydomonadaceae > Microglena > Microglena sp. YARC. The sequence goes on from CM039463.1 coordinate 68,050,620, forward strand.
TCGTGCTCGCACCAAACACATCGGGCAAACTTTCAGCCCGCCACGTTAATTTCCCCCCACCGGGCCACCCTGTCAGCCAGCTTCGCGCATACAACACGCGCTCATCCAAACACCCTGCGATGACATAACTCAAAGGGTAACACGCGATCATCTCCGCGACACTAGAATGGTGGAGCAAAATCCAGCAGGGTACTAATTCGTCGCCAAATCGGACCCCTCACTACCGACCCAGCTACTTGCCATCACTCCATCAAGCTTGCTATGCTCCTCGAGCGTCGCCAACGCTAGCGCCTTTTTTCTTGCTTTGATAAATTTCCGAAAAGAAGCTGGAGCTCACCCCTCGTCGCACCTGTGGAGGGTGCCAAGTGGAAGCACATCTCAATTGACAGCTTCAGTCACTACCACCAGCTACCATCAGCTACCATCACTACTATCAGTACTTCATTCTTAAGCCCAGGTCTGCTTGGGCACTTCATTCTTGCCTCCAAGCAAAAGCGTAAGCATAATGTTCCTGCCTCAAAAACCGCAAACCGCCAGACAGATAGCGCCGCCAGCAGGCCCAGTGGTGCCCTCATGGATTTGGCTGGTCATCTCTAGCTTTGGTATCTTTCTGGGTCTGTTCATCCCTGGAACCATCAATATAGCGTACTCCTGCCCAGGTGAAGATGACAAGGACAGTACCAAATGCACCGTGGGGATTGTGCTCCTCTCACTAGCACTGGGCCTTTGTCTACCTATCTTCCTTGTGGCCCTGGCGCTGGAATGCATGCGATGCCGGTCGCTGAGGCAAGCAAAGGGATTGAAGTTTCTAGTGAGTTTGGGGCTGGCCGGTATTGGTTTGAGGTTGGTTATCACAGTGTTTCCTGGTGGGTTTGGCGTTGGGTTAATAGTATTTCTAGTGAGTTTGGGGCTGGTTGGTATTGGTTTGAGGTTGGTTGGTAATTTGGTATAGTGTTTTATGTTTGGTTTGAGGTTGGGTAAGTAGAATTTCTTGTGAGTTTGAGGTTGGTTGGTATTGGTTTGAGGTTGTTTATAATAAAATTTTCTGGTAGGTTTGAGGTTGGGTTAGTGGTATTTCTGGTGAGTTTGGGGCTGGTTGGTATTGGTTTGAGGTTGGTTAGTCTAGTGTTTTCTGGTGGGTTTGAGGTTGGGTAAGTAGTATTCCTGGTGAGTTTGAGGTTGGTTGGAATTAGTTTGAGGTTGGTTAGTATTGTGTTTTCTGGTAGGTTTGAGGTTGGGTAAGTAGTATTTCTGGTGAGTTTGAGGTTGGTTGGAATTAGTTTGAGGTTGGTTAGTACGGGTTAGTATTGTGTTTTCTGGTAGGTTTCAGGTTGGGTAAGTAGTTTTTCTGGTGAGTATGAGGTCGGATAGTATTTTTAGCATCACAAGGATGTTGCTTCTCCCCTAGGTTGCTCCTTCCCAGATAGAGATGTCAAAAACAGAGATAGCAATTGCAGCACAGTCCCTGATCCAGCCACTGGGCTAAGTCCCCCCCACCTCACCCACATACCCACACACCCCATCTCACAAACCCACACCCACCACCCACCCACCCAACTACCTACCCACCCCAAACCCCCACGCACCACCCACCCACCCACACCCACCGAATTTGTAGCCTGTCTTGGAAACCTTGGGCCTAGGGATCACCTCCTCAATCACCTCCAGGGAGTCCCCTGCAATAGCAATTGCAGCACAGTCCCCGATCCAGCCACTGGGCTAAGCCCCAAGATTTTGACAGTTCTGCACAGCGGATTCTGTCAGTTTCCAGACACACACTTGCATTAGCTCTGGATGAATAGCCGGTCAGAGGAGCTGACTAGAAGCTGCTGCTTTCAGCTGAAAATAAAAAAAGATTAAAAAGTCACTGAGTTTGAATTTGACTATAATGTGCATCAGCCTTCAGGCTGCCCACCCCCTTGTGCACATAGTAAAAATAAATTAATATTATAACATATACTAATATTAGCAGGTCTTTTTTTTACCACTGTATATAGCAATCGCTAGTTTTGACCTCGTTTTGAGAAAACATCGCTATAACAAAGTAAACAAAAGTTTGTTTTTTGCCCTAAATGGCCCCTAAAAGCTATAAAAGGTTATGATAGCTACATAAGCTATAGAAATCACTCAAACGCTGTCCCTGGAGGAGGCCTAAAACCACTAAGCTTGAAAAAACCCACTTTCAGATTTGAAAAAAGCCCTGAATACTAAAGGACAAGGACAGTTGTAGGATAATAGGACTAATAGGACTAGGACTAGGACTAATAGGACAAGGACAGCTGCAAGTGCGCCATGGGGATCGTGCTCCTCCCCCTAGCACTGGGTCTATGTCTGCCTATCTAACTTGTATCCCTGTGTTCTCCTTCAACCAGTGTTCTTTTCCTCCTTATACAGTCTCCTGGGTTCAATACCATCTCCCCATACTAGGACAACCCCCCAGACTCGGGGCTGATGTTCCCCAATACTGTCCTGCTGCCTGGAAGCCTCCTAGAAGGTGCTGCCCCCCACCCCAACCCCCACCCCAACCCCACCCCAACCCACCCCACCCCACACTCACTACCTCTAAACATGATCTAACCCTCATCAACCTATTTTCTGTATCCTCTGAGATAGGCTCCAGCATCAAACACCATCTCCCAATACCAGGACAACCCCCCAGACTCGGGGCTGATGTTCCCCAATACTGTCCTGATGCCTGGAAGCCCCCCAGAAGGTGCTGACCCCCCCCTCCCCCCCCCCCCCACACACACACACCCCACTCCCCACACATACAACCACAAACATGACCTAGCCATCATCAACCTGGGGTTGATGTTCTCCTTTCCCTGATGCAGTCTCCTGGTCTAAATACCATCTCCCCATACTAGGAAAACCCCTGAGACTCAGGGTTGATGTTTGCCAATACTGCCCTGCTGCCTGGAAGCCCCCCAGAAGGGTGCTGCCCCCCCCCCCCCCCCCCCCCCCCCCCCAAACACACACACCCCACTCCCCACACACACCCCACCCCACACACATACAACCACAAACATGACCTAGCCATCATCAACCTGGGATTCATGTTCTCCTTTCCCTGATGCAGTCTCCTGGTCTAAATACCATCTCCCCATACTAGGGCAACCCCTGAGACTCAGGGTTGATGTTTGCCAATACTGCCCTGCTGCCTGGAAGCCCCACAGAAGGTACTGCCCCCCCCACCACCACCACCACACACACACACACACCACCTCACACACGCACACACACACATGCACTACCTCCAAACATGACCTAACCCTCATCAACCTGTTTTCTGTATCCCTTGATGCAGGCTCCAGTATCAAACACCGTCTCCCCATACTACTACACCCCCCCAGACTCGAGACTGATGTTCGCCAATACTGTCCTGCTTCCGGGAAGCCCCCTAGAAGGTACTGCCCCCCGCTACCACCAAACATCTCCCATACCAGCCTTCCACGGTAGTGCTGCCCAGTGGACCAACAGGCAACTGTACCTCAGCCAGACCACCCAACAGACCCCCCTTTGGTCCCAGGCACAGCAGTACCTTGGGCAAGGCCCCCAACAGAAAGCAAGTGCCTGGGGTCAGGCTATCTCCCCAACCTTCCAAGCTGATAGCAGGCTCTACAACCGTGCCATGGCACCTGTCCACAGGGCGGATAATTACCCCCTTATGAGCAGCGTACAGGTAGGGGGAAGCTGGTCAGCACTTAGCTAGTCAGCAGTTCTTTTCCTTCACCACTTAAAATCACCTAAACCTGAAGCACCTAAACTCTAAACCTGAACCACCTAAACCCTAAACCACCTGAACCTAAACCACCTAAACCCAAGTGCTGACCAGCTTCCCCCTACCCAACACACAGGCCTCTGCCTACCACCATTCTGTGAAGAGCAGCATGACTGCCGCATACAAGCAAGAGCTGGCTCTCCAGCAAAGAAACATATTTGCAGCACGCGGCTCTGTGCTGCATGCAAACCGAATGAGGGCCAAAGCTGAGGTGGATGCATACCGACTGTTCAGCCGCCTTCTGACAGACGAGGCCAACTTCGGGGTGCTGATGCGAGAGTGGGAGAAGTTCTCTCCCCAGGGTGAAGGGGGTCCAATACATCGGAGGGCCATGGATGCAGAGAGCTTAGTGCGGAGGCTGGGGGAGGTTACCAACCAGGCTATGGAGGCTGACACCATTGTGACTAAGCTAGCGGAGGCCTCCCATAGCGCTGAGGATAGGGAGGAGCGCTTGCTGAAGCTCATAGCCCACCTTCTGAGTGGAGGAGATGAGCAGCAGGATCCTGGGGGCGTGACTGGCACTGAGCAACAGGGTGCTGGTGCTGGTGCTGTTGGTACTAGTGGTCCTGGTGGTGGTTATGGTCCTGCTGCTGGTGGTCCTGTTCCTGATGGGTTTTCTGGTCCTGCATTACACGGCAATACAGCAGGTACCTCAGGACAGCAGTCCCCACCCACCCAAGCTCCCGTAGGTGGCCACAATGGGCAAGTCAGCATGATGGTCACACTCTCTTCAGGATTGGGGGCTACATCTGGGGGACCCCATTCAAGTGCTAGTCTTCAAGGTGGTGGTATTATGCCAGGTGGCAGTGCTATGCCAGGTGGCGGTGCTATGCCAGGTGGTGGTACTATGCCAGGTGGCGGTGGAATGCCAGGTGGTGGTAGTATACCAGGTGAAGGTACCATGCCACGTGGCAGTACTATGCCAGGTGGCAGTGCTATGCCAGGTGGCGGTGCTATGCCAGGTGGTGGTACTATGCCAGGTGGCGGTGGAATGCCAGGTGGTGGTAGTATGCCAGGTGAAGGTACCATGCCACGTGGCAGTACTATGCCAGGTGGAGGTACCATGCCAGGTGGCAGTACTATGCCAGGTGGAGGTACCATGCCAGGTGGCAGTACTATGCCTGGTAGAGGTGCTATGCCAGGTGGTGATGGGGAGAGGATAACATTAGAACCTAGCCAGGAACTCCCCATGCCAGCCCCTTCTTCACTGCCAGGTGGCGGTACCATGCCAGGTGGCGGTGGAATGCTCCCTACGCCAACCCCATCCTCACTGCCAAGTATTGGAATGACTCCACAACCCTCGCTGTTGCCGATGTGAAAGGCGGGGCCACCATGGAATGTGTGTTCTCATTCTGATACACAAGTTTAAGTTCAAATTATAGTGGGAGACTGGGTCCAAAACTTTACGTCTCACGTCTTGACAGCAGATTTTTGAGGGTCACGTCCGTTGCAAACGTAGATTTGGGCTCATGGTATATAGATTTTGAATACAGTTACGTCTCAAAACTTAGATTTTGAAGTATCTTTGAACAACCCTGGTGGAGAATTCTAGATTAAGCTGTCCAACCCCTATGAGGGTAATAAAATCTGTTTATCAGTTTGGGGAATAAATAAATAAATAGTACGCCTTATTACGAGGCATGAGGTTGAGGGGGCAACCCGTTTGGCTGCACTGGGGGCAATAATCAACTTTGGGGAGCTGATCAGTTTAGGTGGGGTGAGATGGGATGGGTACAACTGCAGCGAGACCACAGAGCGAACATTTTGAGGTCTTGATAAGAATGCTTACATTTTGATAGTTTGTTTTTTGTGATGATGATAATGATAACGATTACATTTTTCCTGGTAATTATTTGTACTGCCGAAGACGGCGAGCAGCCAAATTGCTGGCTGGGGCCATGTTACCAAGTTCAAGTTGATCAGTGTAGTTTGGTGGGATGGAATGAGGATGACTTCAACAAGCATACAAAGCGATCATTTTGAGCTCTTATATGTTTTAATTAACCAAGTTCAAGTTGAATGTTTTTATTGCCAAAGGCGGCGCCTTACTCGGTGAGTGGGGGGGGAGGGGGGTCAAACAGGAGCGAGCCAGGTTACCCAAGTTTTGAGAAGCATGCTTAGATTTGAATTGATTATGATCATATGATGATGATGAATTAATGGAGACATATCCCTGGTACTCGTGTAACTGACTAAAAAGACTGACGCCTGTGCAGCTAAATTTTTGGCTGGGGCCATGTTACCAAGTTCATGTTCAAGTAGTCCCAACTAAACTAGTGATTGCGTGTTGACTCCATGCCCGTCGTTTTTCCTTAGAAACTTGTCTTGTGATATTTGTATTCTGTTGCAGTCTTATAGGTTGTTATATTGAACCAAAAGAAGATGGCGAGCAGCCTTAAGAAATCTAGATTTGTTTTCATAATAAGAATTTTCGCTTCCAAGGGTGAAACTCCATCTGCGCACTCAAGGATAAACCAGTACATATATGATCTGCGGAATCACCTCTATACAGAAAGGTAGTAGACACCCACAACTGGACCCAATTTTATTCCGTGTAGTTTTTTATTTTCACCCCAGGATGTGGGACCCTATACACTAACCAACGCCACCGAGAAGTCATTAAGAGAGACGGATAAGTTCCTACATAATTAGGCGCCCATCAGAGAGGCGGGGATGATGGCAAGAATGGAATACCGAGATATACAGGGAAGGAATGGAGTTACTTAGTAATAACAGTTATTGCACAAAGGATGTGCTAAAAAGTAAAAAAAAACATGTGTGCGACTTCTAATAAGCTGCATCGTAGGAGTTCTGAAGAAATAAAGAAGCAATCAGCCAGTAGCAAGCTCAAAACGATGATGGTGATGAATGTGAATCTAATACGTACTACTACTACTATTATAAGTGACTTCTAATCCAACTTGTTGCTCATCAAGTTGTATCCAACAGGGCAGCAGTCACGCTTCTCATTGAAGGTAGAGTAGATGCACTTGCCGCTCTTGCGGTTGCAGAGGGTGCTAAGGGTGGGGCAGGGGCCAGCAGCATCCAAGCGCAGTGCGATGGTGGTGCCCGGTGCGGTTCGCTCAGTGAGGCCCAGCCGGGTCACCTTCCAAACACCAGCCTTGGAATCCCAACCAGGAGTGACCTTGACACCGTTAACATAGGCCTCGGACACAGCACGATGGCAGCTTAGAGTGGACCAGAACTCAATCTTCTCGAGGTCGGTGCTAGCACAGTAGCCAGGGGTGGGTGTCTCGGTGTCGACAGTGAAGGTGTACACGTTGTCATTACCCATCTTGCTGGGGATGACCTCGGACAAGAAGTAGGGCTGAACACCAGAGGTATGGTTGCAGCGGCAGAAAGGGAAGGGGACAGGGGGGGGGAGGGGGAAGAACTTGGGGAGGAGGGGGAGAGGGGGAGAGGGGCTGGGGGGTCGGGGGGGAGGGGGAGAGTTAGGGAGAGGGGGAGGGGGGAAGAAACCCAGAGGACCAACAGGGCAGCAGTTGCACTGGCCGGACTTAACGATGCTGTAATTGCAAGAGCCATCATGAGCTGGGCACAGGGCCTCCAAGGAGGGGCAGATCTTGTCAAGCTGCATGCAGATCTCAGCACCATCGGCATCTTCAACAGTCAGGTTGACTTGGGTGAGCTTGATTAGGCCCTTCTCGTTACCATAGGAAGAGTAGGTGGGGCGAGGGCGCTCCTCGCCATTGACGGTGTAGGACGTGACAGCCCGCACACAATCCAGGGCGACATCAAGCTCCAGCTTGTAGAAGTCCATGTCATTGCAATCGTCAACCTTGGTGGGTGTCTTGGTGCGTGCAGTGAAGCAGACCTTACCACCCATTTGGGTGTAGGAGGTTTCCAGGTAGAAAGGGGAGACGTCCAGGTTCTTGATACATTGGTACGGGGGGAATGTTCGTTGCCACATTGGCAAGTTCTTATAGGCTTGAAGGATAGACCTGCAAGGGGAAGAATTGGGGAGGAGGGTAAGAAAATGCAGTACAGGCAGATAAAAAGGACTTCATAGAGGGGGATATGTGGTAGGAGGCCAAGCATGGGTGGATTAGGAGACCATGGGTTGTCCATGGATAGTTGGTGATGGTGATAATGTTGGTGACGTGATGGTGATGATTATGATAGTGATGATGAGGTTGGTGGTGATGATGATGTTGGTGATGATTACCCGGGGGTGCCCTACTGGACCTTGGGTTGACAGAGTCGAGGGGGGATGATGGAAGGAAGGAAGGAAGGACACCCAGGAGCTGACATCGTCATATGAGCAGTGCATTTCAAGCTTAACCATGTTTAATCACCCCGAGAGTAGATGCCGGAGTCAGGTGCGCGGTTATAACGTCGTCCGAGGACGGAAGGGGGGGCGAGTGTTTCTGGCACCGAAGAAGATGAGCAGCATTAAGACTTGGATGCGACCAAGTTCGAGTTCAAGCTTCGCTTACCTGTCTGCCGTGACAATAGAAGTGAGCGCGCAGAACGCCAATGTGGCTAGTAGGAATCGCATGGTGGTGAATACTCCGCTGAAACCGCTGTGGAATGAAACTAGGTCACTCGACACGAGCAAGTATCGTTAAACAAAGCTTGGGTGGAGGGAGAAAGGTGCGGGTGCGGATGTGATTTGGCAAGCGCGTGGAGACAGGAGAGCGCACGAGAAGCAATTAGGATTTGCTTCTGGTACGCATTGCTCTGCGCAAGGAATTATTTTATACCCCTTGCAACGATGCATGCGCCCGCCATATTCACATACAGTCAGATGTCGGTTAATCCGGGAATCCCATATGCGATATGCGGCCAGTACATCGTACATCCTGGACAAATGAAGATTTGCTCATGCAATGCGATTTCATCACATGTAGGAGCGCAGTGTGGGGCAACTTCCGCCTATCCAGGCGCATGGAGTGACATCTGTGTGGTGATTGATCAGCTATCGCGCCCCAGCCACCCACCCACCACCACCCACTGGAACTTGGCCTTGGTTACTTGACCTTGACCTTGATAACGTGGCTCCAGCCCGCGATTTAGCTGCTCGCCGTCTTCAGTATTGACCTTGGTTACTATGGTGGACGCTGCAGGGGCGATTTTGAACACGATTACATCACTCCAGCCTGCATGCCTGCTCGCCATTTCAGCAGTATGGACGACATGCATACCATAACCACCTCCCATCCGACCGTCCAAATTATGCATGTCCAGGGCTGTTCAGGACGCTGCGTCTGGCGTCGCAGACGCAACGTCGAAGGATCCGATGCGTCCTGAGTATTCGGTGGGTTGTTTGCGTCTCAGGACGCAGGCTATACAAATGTTGCCTCGAAGGACGCAGGCTGTAAAATTGGTTGCGTCGCTTGACGCAGGCTGTAAAATTGGTCGCGACCAGGACGCAGAGCTGGGGGTCCTCCTAAACAACCCTGTGCATGTCGTCCTGCCACGTACACACGATGGTTTCGGGTTGATCTCTTTCATAGCCAAGGAATTTTTGCCAGAGGTGGGACGCTGGCGTGGTCAATGGCCATAACCCGGTTGGGCTGACCAAAGTAACAAGCTACGTCTTGTTATCTCATCTCCCCAGCATCTTCACTGAATAAACATACATCCCAGGGTTGTAAAGGACGCTGCGTCTTGCGTCGCAGACGCTGCTTCGAAGGGTCCGTTGCGTCCTAAGTTGGGTTGGGGTGGGTCCGTTCCGTCAGTCTCAGCTTCCGTGGGTTGGTTGCGTCGCAGGACGCAGGCTATGCTGGTTCGGTTGCGTCTTAGGACTCCTGAACAACCCTGATACCACCCCATGATACCTCTCTTTGGCTCGTGTGTTGGGTTGGTAGGGATCTGGTTTAAGCACACGTATGCCTTCCCTTTGTTAGGGGGGGGCTCCAACTTTTCTGACATTGCCATGCGGCATAAAAGTTGGACTGACACAAACATGATTTTTGAAATGTAAGATACATTTTACATTTACCACCCACCCCTTCAATGATAAATTTATTCCTATGGAAGGCCTTTATGGTACAAGGTCCACAAGTGTGAAGAGGTTGGCCCTGCAGTTTTTACAGCTCCTACCCCCTCACACGCACACACACACTTAGTGACTAGTCTCACACATAGACACCACCAACCAGGAAGAGGTAAGGCACAACTGAGCAAGACACGAGAGAACAAGCTACCCCACCTAACATGATATTTATAGGCATGTCCATGAGGATACCAACTTAACCGTATGGAATGTGGAATTCTGCGATTCCACATTCAGAACCTTTATGAATGGAAATGGCACTAAGTCTTTTTGGAGCAACCTAGCCGACTATCTTTCTACTTGTAGAAGAGCAAGACAGGAAGCCCTGGACTGCTTAGTGGCACCGTAATTTATCATCCCTTTTTTTTCTTCTTCTTGTGACTTCTCATTTGTTAGCTTCTTACCTCCGCCACTGTAAGTGGTTGAGATCTGGGTCCGGCTCTAAGGGGTTTAATACCTACGCCACCAAAACGGTGGTTGGGAGTTTGGTTTGTTTGTCCTCGACACACCCCTGATGTAATGGGGTTTTTTGCTTTTTGGGTGCTTTTTCTTTTTGTTTAAAGCACTGAGTCTCATACACCCTCGCGGTGTCAAGTAGACTTTAACATGTAATGTAATGTAATGTAATGTAATGTAATGTAATGTAATGTAATGTAATGTAATGTAATGTAATGTAATGTGTAATTGTGTACGTGTATGTATATTACAGTCTAGAGGTAGGCCAACTCGGCAAAAGGGACTTGCCCAACCGTGACAGGAAGGGCTAACAAGAAAATGCATTGATGGACTGAACCTAATCAATCGTTTTACCAACGGGGGCCCTGAGTTCGTGCTATAGTACCGGTAATAAATAAATTCAACAATGTAATTAAATCACAATCTCATATGGAATGATAATTTAATTGTGCGATTCTTATCACATTTTGTTATTGACCGGTTCTCCCGGTCCTGCTAGAGTGTCCTAGAGCACCAGGCTTCCCGCCTGGCTGCATACGCTGTAGTGCCTCTGCCCGATAGGGCCTGCACCCAGCGGCGTCAGTACCCTGATGTACTGTCGCCATCTTCTTCTTATGCCGTGCTTTCCCGCCGGCTTGCTATCTCGCACCTGTAAGCTATTGCGACCCTTCAGTCCATTCCCTGTGCCGTTTCAGTTATATCACTCCGGAAAGCTAAACATTTTAAGATAAAATGGACTAGATATTTCTATCCTTCAAAGGAATCAGGATTCATGCTGGAGTCTTAGTAAATAAATTCAAGTTCAAATTTCAGTTTCTAAAAAAACATGAAACACGAGTGGCCAAGAAAAACTAAACAGATCCTGTATGTTTTCGGTTTCGCAAAAGTTGCAAACCCCAAAGATAACAGTACCCAGCAGTACCCCTAATTTACAGCCCACTCACTTCCATGCACGCACCCACTCACCCAAGCTAAACATAGAGTTCCCCATCCAGACCGGGAAGCTAACCCTTTGGACTAAGTGGCAAGGAGATGGGAGCATTCCAAGCCCATAAAAAAATGATAACGCCTGGAGGGGCGTAGTGCTAAGGGGACCCTCCCGTACGCCGCAGCTGGGGAAAGTCACCATGGCAGACATAGTAAGTGTCACCCTCCAGGCGGGAGGGACTCCTTCATGCGACGTGTGGCAAGAATGCTGGTACAGGAGGCGGTAGATTCTCTGTGCAGCTTAGAGATGAGTTTGCCTACGTGTTCGCGACTGATCCCTAAGGTGGAGAGATTGGTAATAGTTGGGATTGGTATGGTACCAGTGGTACCTATGGTGAAGACTAGGTAGTGTACAAGGAATCCTTGTTGTTGAAGGATACGTTGGAGCTCCTTATGCTGAACGCTCTTTTCCTGGAATTTGATTTGGTGGTTAGTGTCTGAGCAGTAGCCCAGTTCAACTAGGTAGGCTTTTCTTGGTATGGATTCGTCGTCAATGAGGAGGAGATCAGGCCTGTATTTATCCCATGTGGCTTGGGGAAGATCAGGGGTTTGAGGGTGGCTGGGGGTCTTGTGGAATGTCGGAGGTCGCTTCACAAGTGCCTGCATCCATGTACATGGGGAGAGCCCCCAGAGCTCCTTTGGCTACTGCCTTTTGGATGAGTTGGACTTATTATGTCTGTTAATAAAGATTCCTTTGAAGACAGGGTGGCTGCACCCAGCAAGAATATGGCCAGCTCCGTCCTGTGCTTTGCGACAAAGAGGGCAGTTATCATCAGAGGGGGGCTAGTGCTAGTACCATAGGGGCGTTTGTATCTGTACGCCAATTTCCTAGTCCATAAGCGTCCCCACCGAGCCTTGTGGATTTGTATTTTTTGCCACCATTTCATGTCGGTGGATTGCCAGAAACGATTACTAGCCTGAGGGAGGAGGAAGGGGTTGGCTTGCTCCCACATGGAGGAGTATATGCCCGTGGTGTTGGCATGCCCGGTGTGCAGGGGGTGGGGAGGTAAGCCTTGATACCCTTGGTGAGATTGTTGGCCGGGTGCCGGGGGGCTGGTCCCCATTAATAGATTTGGGGGCTGGACAGACGGCCAGTGCATATTGAGGTGCGCATGTTCCCCTGTTTTAACTGGCCCAATTACATTGTATCCTGTCGTCGCTTCTTTCGCGAGCGTGTCTGCCTCTTCATTCCCTATGATTCCTGAGTGAGATCGGACCTTAAGCAGGCGCGTGGTAGCAGCAGCGTTGTGTCTGTTGATAATGTGGATGGCGATGTCTTGCAGGAGGTCACGGTGTTTGTTTTCCCGGGTCCTGCTGGGATGGTAAATGTGCAGGTTAATAAGCTGCAAGGAACATAAGCTGTCGGAGTAGATGGTGAGTTCTTCATCTATTTCGGAGTGTATGAGTGCTTGTTGGATTGCCACGAGTTCGGCGCGATTGATGTCGGCAGTGATGCCCTGTCCGGGTCTATGCGGAGGGAACGTGAAGCGGCCCTGGGGGAGTATACGCCTGCCCCTAGGCGGAGGACGCCGTCTTTGTCTATGATGGCACTTCCATCTGTGTATAGAGCGAGGCCTGGTGCTTGTAGGATAGCATGTGTGCACGGGAGCACGGGGGGTGTTATGGGTGTGGGGTCTATCTGCATGGGGGTGGGTTGTTGTGCCCAGGTCTTAAGGAGGGAGCTAAGTGCCTTGGGTAGGTGGGTGGTAGGAAGGCCCAGTTGGGAGGGGGGGGGACCTGGTCGCGGGATGGAAGTGGCCCCCATGTCCCTCATGGTTTGGGCCCATGTGGTGGGTGGGTTGTGGAGGTACTTGGCATGGCCAGCTGGGTTTGAGATGGCAATGAGTTTGTAGGTTCCTCTGTGTCTCTTGGCAGGGTTGAGTTTTCCCCCCGTCCAGATTAGGGAGGGGGTGAGGGGTTTGGCCTTGGGAGGCAGAGTGGCTAGTTCCATAGCCCATGGGTGATTTAGGAGGGCGTTATGGGCATATGTGGGTTTGTGTGGGACCAAGAGAATGGTGCACGCGGGAATATCAAGGGTGTGAGCTTGTATGGCACTGCCTAGTGCCCATCGAACAGCCTTGTGGGCCTCTTCAGGGTTCTGGCTGGTGAGGTGTGTGTTTCCCCCGTACCAAGGTTGGGTGTAGCAGTGGGGTCCTAAGCCAAACAGTTGGCCAATGGGGGTGGGGGTGTTGCCCATGGGGAGGTGGGGACTCATTAGGAGGGGTGATGTGTCAAGGTCCGTTGTCATCCCCAGGGTGGACATAGCTTTGTGTATGGCAGGGGAGACATTGGAGATGGTAGTGTCTTTGTGCTGTGATAGGAGGGTGGCTACGTCTCCAGCGAAGGTTCCTGTGCTGTGGAGGGTCCAGAGGTGGGGAGAGTGTGCCTTGGTGGTATGGTATCTGTGGTGGAGGAGGTGGAGTTGGGAGAGGGGTATATGACCGACACATTGGCCTGTTGGTGAGTAGATGTAGGTGGTGTCTCCGTTGTTGAGTTGGGGAGGGAGGTGGTGGTACCTGTCATTCAGTGTACCAGCCTGTATGTGGTATTTGCCGGGGGGGTGGATATCCCAGTCTGGGTGGTGGTCTGCCGTGTTAATGATGAGGTTTTGCCTGAGTTCGCTATACCATTTGGCATCAAACTCTCCTCCCTCCGCCCACTGTCCTTGTTGTTGGAGGTTAGTGAGGTGGAGGTCTTGTCTGGGTGGAATGGAGGGGGAGGGGGCTTTGGGGGTAGTTTCAGTGTTGTAGGCATGGAGGAGTTTCCTGAAATCTGGTGGGGCCAACCAGCAGGGTAATTTGTTCCTCTGTGAGATGGACGGGGGACCAAGTGACCACAATGGAGGTGGCAGAGGAGTAGGTGTGGGAATGCACGGGGGAGGCCAGCAGATATGTAACAAGGGAGATGGTGGCAGAGAATGGTGCATGGGGCTTTCTGGACCCTCCAATATCTGTGATGGGGGGTTTCTCGAGGTTCGTTAGCCTTCCTCTTTTGGGCTCTGAAGCCCAGGAGGTGGGTCAGGCTGTGCTGGTTTCCATATAGGAGGTGGAGGAGCTTGGCTGGGGTTGGGGGAGCAAGAAGGTCTGGGGTAGAGACAGCATGCACCAGGTCGTCGGGGGAGCTGTTCTTACGGATGGTGTGGTGTTTATAGTAGGAGGCGTCAGTACATTTGTGGGTGTCATTTCTGATGAATTGCATTCTGGCAGTCCAAGCAATCTTGGGGTCAGTGCTCCAGGCTTGAGCATACTTGGTGGGGTGAAGATAGGACTCTCTGGCCCACCACATGTGTGCATTGGAGGCAGGGATCTCCTCGGTATTATGCGTGGGGGGCTGTGTTGTGGTTGGGGTAAGGATGCCGGCACTGGGGGTCAAGGGTCGGGGCAGTATGGGGGCGGTGTCTTAGTTGTTAAGGTGGTGGCTGATAGTATATGTGGAGAACTTGGTAATGTGCCGTTGGGGAATGCGTAGGTGTATGGGGAGGGTCCTCGATGCCAAGGGCAGGGGGCTGTGGCAGGAGTAGGGTTGAGGTGGGCTTCCAGGTGGGGGTGGAGAGCACAGGTGTAGGCTGAGTCTGTTGAGGGCAACTTTATGCCTAGTGGAGACTCTGGTGCCATAGGTGTGCGAGAGGGTATTGGATGGGATGATTGTGGTCCCATCAGGGCTCACAATGTCAGCTAAGGAAGTAATGCCCAAGGGGATGAGGGTTTTGAGAAGGTTGGGGGGAATGGTGTGTTGGGGTAAGTCCGGGAGGGAGTCTTGAAGGGGGTTGAGTAGGGTTTCATCCTCCATATGGATTTGGATGGAGGCTCTTTTGAGGATGTGCATTTGCCTGGCCAAGGTAAAGTATTGAAGTGTGTGGCTGGGCAAGGTAAGAGGATCCATACCCTGGAGCATAGTAGCTTCTTTGTGGAGGAGGGCTGTAGTGAGCCTGCCCAGTTTCCCCGTGTCGTTGAGGGACCTAGTGAGGTGGGCTGCTGTAGTTTGAGCATAGTCCACCATTAGGGAGGGGATACCCAATCCTGCCTGTCCCAAGGGGAGGCAGACACTAGCAGTTGGGAATGAGGGGTGTAGGTCACAGCATTTTTTAGCCAGGGTCCATAAGGCCTTGTCTAAGATGCCTATATCCGAGTAGCTGTAGGGTGCTACGGTCATAGGGTAGGTGATGGCAGGCTTTAATACACGTGGTGATGAGTCTGAGACATTGGAGAGGGGTGGCGCCTTTTGGTTTGGCAGTGGTGAGGATTTGGTGTCCTTTACTATGTATGAGGGCCAAGGCTTGTTTCATGAGGGGTCTCCAGTTTAGGGTGAGGCTAACCGGCACCCTAGATACTTGTATGGTTCATTTGGGGGAAGGTATGTAGCCCATGTGTCGTTAATGAGGATGGTGTTGTGGAGAAGTTTGGTTAGGGCCTTGTGGTTGGTGGGATCCTTGGGGTGGGAGCCATGCAATATGCCAGTGATCATGCATTTACCCCCGTTAAGAGGAATCCCAGACCAAGTACTGAATTGTTGCACTTTAAGGCATTGTACCTTGAGGTTGTCTGCTGTGTTAGTGACCACACTGGTGTCATCAGCATATCCTAGGCTACCTGTTTTATCTTGGTCAGTATTGGATGTTGAGGTTATGCCTTGCTTGTATCCTCTGCCCCCGGCTTTGTAGCCATCTGAGGAGATGTTCGATGAAGATGATGAAGAGTAGGGGGGAGAGGGTGTCACCTTGGATGGTGCCTCTTGTGATTTGAATTGGTTTGCCTTGAGTGTTGTTGAGGTACATGTGGGTAGTAGCCCCGTTGTAAATTCCTTTCACTGTTTCAATGACATCTACCGGGATTCCAAGGTCATACATAGTTTGGAGCAGCTTGTCATGGTCCACCATATTAAAGGCAGATGAGAAGTCAAAGTAGGCAGCAAACAGGTCTCTTTTTGAGTGGGCCGCATCCTCGATGTCATGTAGGAGGTGGGTGAGCTGTCTATGGGTGCTTCTGTTCTGTCTGAATCCCTCTTGGGAGTCACTGAGGACTTGGTATTGGTCCAAGTATTTGGACATCACTGTTGTAACCATGTTAGTACACAATTTACCCATCGTGTTGTTGAGGCCAATAGGTCTGTAGTGGTTGGCTTGGGTGGGGTCTCCTTTCTTGTAAAGCATGATGGTGTTGGAGGTCTTCCAGCAAATGGGGGTGTAGCCGGTGATCCACATAAGCCCAAACATTTTTATGTATGGTGTGGTGCCAAGACCAGGGGAGGCAGGTTAGTAGTTCATTGGGGATTCCGTCTGGGCCAGCTTGTTTGCTTTTTGCTACGTGTTGGATGCATGTTTGGTAATTAGAGAACTCCATGAGGTAGGGTAGGATGGGGTTGGAGTGTTGGTGGGGTTGGGCCTTGGTTTCTAGGGAGAATGTGTCTAGCAGGGAGGCCCATGGAGGGGGGCGGTCTGTCTGTCCTGGGGTAAGTATTTGCCGGTGCACGTGTGGTGAGGGGGGCCATCAAGTGTCCCATGTGCTCCCCCAAGATGTCCAGGAGGTCATTAGTGGACGTTTTGTGTTGGCCAGTGGTGGGGTCTTGGAGGGTCTGGGGTGACGTCGGAATATCAGAGGTTTTGAAGATGTTTCTGTGGGCTTGTTTAGGTTTGTTGGATAGTTGGGTCATGAAGGCTGCTTTGCCAGTGGCGGTAGCTGTTTGTCTGCTGTTTGTGAGAATTCTCCGGAGGGCAGGGAGGGCCTCATCGAGGGATATATTGATTGCAGCCAAGAGTGAGGCATGGTCTGAGGCAAGCTGGATATGGGTGAGGGTGGTAGGATGGTTATGGCATGTTTCTAGGAGAGTAGAATGGGCGGTGTGGTAGGAGTTGGGGTCGGTGGTTAGGAGTTTCCTGTACGTCTTAAGTTGTTGGATATGAGAGTTGATTTTGGCGCGGGCTTTGCTCTTCTTTCTGTCAAGGAAGTGCCCTGGGATTTGGTTCCTGGTAGGGCAGGTTTCAAACATAGTGGTGAGGGCCATCCTAATAGGTTCCATAATCTGGTTGCTGAGATGGTCGAGGTCTAATCCTTTTGCAAGGAGAGTGTGTTTGACTTGGTGGAGGTGGGATGGGAGGGAATTGTCTCCTATGAGGTTGGTGGCCTGGTCCCACCAGTCCCTGATGGTTTGGGTGTGTTCCATGAAGAAGGTAGTGTGCGTTTCTTCAATGGCCTTTCTAGTGGCGTTCATGGAGGCCTTGCTGACGGGGGTGACTAGTTGTTGGGGTCTAGGAGGGGGGGTGTCAGTCAATGTCAGGGGTATGGGAATGTAAATAGGGGGGATAATTTGGTGAAGGGCCATATGGTCTAGGTATCCTCCGACCTCCCTGGTCTTTTCACTAATATGGGGGTGAAGGGGGTTGGGGCAAGGGGAGATGAGGATGTCATCGATTCTGCTGTGGTGCTCGAGGTTGCCTTCCTGGTAGCAATGGAAGGTGGGTGCTCTAGTGGAAGGGTTGGTGGGGTGGAGGTTGAGTTGGGAGCACATAGATATGTGATGTTGGTCTGTGTGGGAAGTGGCGTGGGTAGATCTATCTGAGGGAAAGAGGGTTGCATTCCAATCCCCTCCACAGAGTGTGGTGTGATTGGGCTTTTTGGTGTGAGTCCCGATGTATGTATAGGCGGCTTGCCGTTGCTGGGGTTGGTCGTGGGGCATGTAGACGCCTATGATGTGTGTAGGAGTTGGGGTGGTTGAGCCGAAGGTGATGTGCACCAGGCAACCAGCCAGGTCTGCATTGACTTCATGGTGGACGGGGGGGCCTAATTGCTTGTGGGTGAGGATTATGACCCTCCTTTACCGTGGTTGTTGTCCGGGGTTTTGGCCACACTACTGTGGTGAAGGGAGTATTGGGGGAGTTCCTTCTTGATGAATTGAATGAAGGAGAGGCAGGAGAGCAGTTTGGTTTCTGTAAGAATAGCCACATCAGGTTTGTGGTCTAGGATGTGATTGAGAATTAGCTCCCAGGAGCTCCTCAACCCTCTGCAGTTGAGGAGTAGAAAATGTATGTTATCCATGTAGTAGTCTTGGGGTGACTGGGCATGGTGGGTGGGTTGGGGGTTGGGCAGGTCCATTATCCTTAGGGGTAAAAGGAATGGTTGGTTTAAAGCATGTTTGTTTGAGCTTCTTAGCCTGTTGGGGGGGGGGGCTCCCTTGGAATTGGTGGTGGTAGAGGTGGGGGGAAAAAAGTTGTGGATTGCTGTTTGTTTGAGTTTAATGTTGGGGCCCAGGTTTTGCGAGTGTTTTCAGATGCTTGTTGGGGTGCCTGATATTTTTTTGTGGTGGGGGGGTGCTCTGTGGTACCACGTTTTTTCAGGTTGGTGACAGTTGAAGGGGCAGCATCTCCTGTATCGCAGTCCATTTGCGTGTTGGGGGGGGATGTGCGATCGGGCGGGCTGGCGTCCTTCATCATGGTATCTTCTATGTTGGGTTGTGAAGGCATGGGTTTTGTAGGAGTTGTAGTAGGGGTTGTGTCTATAGTATCCATCGTCGCAACGTCAAGATGGTATTGGGGGTCCAAAAATCTCATGTCTGCGCTCTCTTTTTTAAGGATGAAGATGTTCCCATATAGGGCCTGCCAGGCTCCCGGTGTGGAGTCCAAGGGGATTGGCGAGAGGTTTTCTGAGTCTATCCAATACCAGATGTTATGTTATTTTTTTAGACAACCAGCATGTTTATAGGCGATTGGGAGGGGGGTGGTAAAGTGCAAGATACATTTACTGTGTCCTTGCAGACGTTGGAGGATTTGGTCTTTGCTACTGCCAGGTAGGATCCCAAGGTTGTAGGGTTCATCATGGATAAGGTCGTGCGGGTTTGGGTGTTCCGGATTATAATCAGGTTGTACGATTCGGTGAAGTATTCCCATCTGGGGGCATTCGGTGTGCATGTAGGCCTGCATCAGCATACTAGTAAAATTCCCCCTGCGAGGGATGAAGTGGTTCGGCCAAACACACAGGTCATTACGGGTTGCCTTGAGTATCCAGTGATGTCTCTCCCCAAATTTGAATATTTTTTCTGTGTCGACATATGGTCCACCGAGGTAGGCATTGATGGCGTGCACTTGGCAGTGGCATCGAATTTGTTTCTCAATGTATGGTAGGATAGCACTCAGGGTTGGGTCTAAGGCAACATCTCCCATGTCGCAGTCCATTCGTGTGTTTGGGGGGGAGGTGCGTTGGGGTGAGCTGGTGTCCTCCATCATGGTATATTCCATGTTGGTTAGCGTAGGCATTGAGTTCGGAGGGGTTGTATCTTTGGTAACAGCCGACGCATTTCCAAGCTGGAATTGGGGGTCCAAAAACCTCATGCGCTCTCATCTTTAAGGATGAGGATTTGCCCATATATGGCCTGCCAGGCGCCCGGTGTGGAGTCCAAGGGGATAGGCGAGAGGTTTTCTGAGTCTATCCAATACCAGGTGTTATGGTATTGTTTGAGGCAGCCGGCATGTCCATATGCGGTTGGGTGGGGGGTGGTAAAGTGCAAGATACATTTATTATGTCCTTGTAGACGTTCCAGGATTTGTTTTTTGCTGCTACCAGGTAGGATTCCAAAGTTGTAGGACTCATCAGAGGAAAGGTTGTGGGGATTGGTGTGTTCAGGGTTATAATCGGGTTGTGCAATTTGGTGGAGTATGCCCATCTGGGGGCATTCAGTGTGCATGTAGGCCTGCATCAGCAAATTTGAAAAATTTCCCGCTGGGGTGAAGTGAAGCGGCCTAACACCCAGGTTGCTACGGGTTGCTTTGAGTATTTGGTGATGTCTCTCCCCAAATTTGATAATTTCCCCTGTGTTGACATGTGGTCCACCGAGGTAGGCATTGATGGCGTGCACTTGGCAGTGGCTTGAGATTTGTTTCTCAATGTATGGTAGGATAGTGCTGAGGGCCGGGTTTGTGGGCTGGCCTTGCTGAGGGGGGGGTGCGCTTTCCTCCTCTACATGTCGGGTCATGGGGGGGCTGGAGACAGGCATCGAATGCGTATTTTTGAATAAGTTTGTCCCTAATACAGGTGGGGGCCAGGAGACGTTTTTTATTTTTTGTGTGCGTTGCACCGAGGCACCGTCTCTGTAAGGAGACCCTGTAGGCCATCCAGTGTAGCCACGGAAGAATGTTCCAAAGGAGCCACCAAATCAACCGAGTTGATTCCGAATCAAGGGGGGGTGTGTGCCACGTATCCCAGGACAGAGTCAAGTTAATGGCTTTAGTGGTACTATTTGGGATGGGAGAGGTAGGCATGGGGCTGATGTGGTACTGGGGGGTAGTACACTCTATTACAAATTGAGGTGCCAAGAGGGGTCTCATATATATATCATACCAGGTAGAGATCCTTCTAAGAACTATTTGGTCCGCCAAGATTTTAAAAAGCAAGATCGCATGAAGGCGGGTGCGGATATCATGAGGGAGAGTAGGCCAGGCTGGGACAGTGCCTGTTCTCCATGAAGGTTGGCATCCCTGCTTGCAAGTGGTGGGGGAGGGCGTGGCTTGGGGTGCAAGGTCCTTCATCTCCTGGAGCCTCCCCTCCCACTGGCTGCCATGCTCCATGGGGGTGTCGTGAGCCCTGGGCCATCTGGCACGGGTGGGGGAGGGTGAAGGAGGGGGGTGGGGGGGGTCATGAGCAAGATCAGGGTTGTTTGAAGACGGGTGCGGATGGGTGCTGATGGGTGGTTATACATGGGCAGATGGGCAAAGGGGTGTTTGCAGGTGAGCATAGGGGTGTTTGCAAGTGGGCAGGTGTGTATGTGTAAATCAGCCCAGGGGTGTTTGAATTTGGACAAGGTTGGGTAGGAGGGTGCTAGAGTGGTTAGGTGGGTGCGAAGTGGTTTGGGGCGTGGGTTTTTGGGTAGGTGGATTTTAGTGGGAGGGGGGTCATTTACCTGGTTTTGCCTGGTTCCCCCTTGCGAGGGTGGGGGAGGGTGCTTCGGTCCCCCCTCCATCTTTCTGTTGGCAGCAGATGGGTTGGGCCCTCGGGTTGGGTTAGAGGCCTTGGGGAGAGCAACAGCTTCATCCATGAGCTGGAGGAGGTTGGAGGGGAGGCCTACTAGGGTCTCCTCTTCCTCCGCAGCAGGTGGTGCCTCAGCCAGGGATGGCCATGACCATGGCCACGTAAGACATCACTGATGTGTAGTTCAGAAACTGGGCAGGAACCGAATCCATGGCCTCCCACGTTCGGAAGTTACCAAGCGCCCTAATTGCCACGAGGGAGAGGATCTTGCACACCGTGGTGGAGTACTTGGTCTGGACACTTTCTTGCATCAATCTCCTGCGCTCATGAGTTATCAATCCACTCATTTCGGCATCTCCCGAGCTGATTTCTGTGGTGTAGCTGGACCCGATGTGTTGGTAGACGAGGGTAGAGGGGAAGGCGTTCTGCACCAAGGTGGCTAGCTTGGGCGTGGCAAGCGTGATAATCCACCGCTCCTGCTGGAGCTGGGTTTTTTTGCCTCGTAGTGAGGAGGGTGTAGGGAATCCCCCTCGGGGTGTAGACGTGGTGCAAGGGGGGGAGGTTGGTTTCCTCCATTGTCTGGATGCACCGTGGGATGATTTTGTACGGCAGGGAGCCGGACGTGCCGTTCAAGGCATTGGTGAGTTGGGGTTCCCAATTCTCTTTGGCCCAGCCATCCAAGCAATTGACTGTCCACGTCTCAAGCTGGGTGGTCATGGCCTTGAGCATGGCATTCAGGTGAGCTGAGTCCCATTGGAGCTGCCCATGGGCAAGCCTAAGGCTGACAGACCTTTCGATGGCCTCGGGTGGGGGTTCATGGGCGGTGAGATAGATCTCCCCACAATCTGGTATGGTGATGTGGATGGGGAGAGCCCGCATCAATTCTGCTTTGTGCTCGTCATTCTCGCAGTACAAGTTGACGCAGTCAGCATTGCTGTTGTAGCCTACGTTGAAGTTCAACAACTGAAGAAGAGGGTGGCGGAGAACATCATGGGCCCTCTGCACAACCTCAGTGAGGGCTAGCAGGTGTAGAGGGAACTGAGTTCCAGGGTATCCATGGGCAGGGAGGAGGAGCTCAAGGTCCTTCAAGACATGATCCTCATCGTAGTCCGCATCCTTATTGATGGGGGCGTTGGGGCTTAGGATGGGGGTATGGGCCCCTCTGGGAGGTTCTTGACCCACCGTAGTGGGGGGCTCGAGAAGAGTGGAAGTGGAGGTCTCCATGCCAACTTCCTCCCCTGTTTTGTTCTTAGCTTTGGGAGGGAGCTCAAGGTTCTCAGACTCAGCAAGGTTCCTCTTCCTCCTGTCCTCTTGAGTGTTCTCGGGGCTGGGAGTATCAGTGGGGTGGTTGCCCTTGTGATGGAAGGCTTTGGCGTACAGGCCATGCAAGAGAAGGGTGGGATAGACCAGGTACAAGACGAGGGCTCTCATGCACAACCTGACGTTGTCTTCAGGTCGGGGTTGTCCCCCCTGTGTCCACATAGTCTCTCGAGAGAGATTAGTGGCGACCCTAACTCTCATGGCGAAGGCAGTCCGAGGGTTGTGACTAAAGTAGGGGGCTCCCTTGACAATCTGTCTCTTCTTGTCGAGGACCGCGAACCTGCCAAGGTTTGTGGATGCTGATTGAACGAAGTGTGCCAATCTCTCAGACTTCAGCTGCACTGTGACGCAGTAGTGGGGGAAGTCATGGGACTTGCCGTGGTATCCAATAGTGACATCGGTGCATGATATGGTTTGGGCAAGGTCCTCCTCCATGAGCTTGTTGAGGACGTGAGAGATGTAGTCGGAGTTGTGGTAGTCCGCTGATAGTGGGATGCAGCCCGCTGCGTACGAATCCAGCTTTAGGAACCCCCTCAAGTTGACAGTATGGGAGTCATGGGGGGAGTTCTGGATGCCGGTCAAGAAGGCGTGGTGTCCCACCCTCATACCAAAAGTGTCGAAGTGGTCCATGTGACTTAGGTCTTGCGAGACCGTGGAACTGGGGTCGGGCGCTACACCATTTTTTATGTTGAGAGCCAGAATCTTCGCCAGCTTGCTGGGCTTGTTACTTCGGCATGGCAGAAGGGTGAAGTGGCTGTTGGTCCACAGGTACTTCTTTTTTGCTTTACTTCCCAGCTTTATGAGGGGGTCCCCTATAGATTTGGAGGGTTTGGAGTGGGATTGGTTAAGGGGGGTGTTCGCGTGCCAGGGGGTTGAGGTGAGGGCCTTGGGGTAGGGCCTTATGGTTACGTCATCTTGCGGAGGATATGGGGAGGAGGTCTCTTGATACAGGCATAGATTAGGGCAGGAAGTCCCTCTGTTGAGACATAGGTTGGGGGTGGTAGGTTGTTGGTTGAGGCATAGGTTGGGGGTGGTAGACTCAGGGGACAGGCATAGGGTGGGGGTGGTAGACTCGGGGTAGAGGCATAGGGTGGGGGAGGTAGACTTGGGGTAGAGGCATAGGGTGGGGGTGGTAGACTCGGGGTAGAGGCATAGGGTGGGGGTGGTAGACTCGGGGTAGAGGCATAGGGTGGGGGTGGTAGACTCGGGGTAGAGGCATAGGGTGGGGGTGGTAGACTCGGGGTAGAGGCATAGGGTGGGGGTGGTAGACTCGGGGTAGAGGCATAGGGTGGGGGTGGTAGACTCGGGGTAGAGGCATAGGGTGGGGGTGGTAGACTCGGGGTAGAGGCATAGGGTGGGGGTGGTAGACTCGGGGTAGAGGCATAGGGTGGGGGTGGTAGACTCGGGGTAGAGGCATAGGGTGGGGGTGGTAGACTCGGGGTAGAGGCATAGGGTGGGGGTGGTAGACTCAGGGTAGAGGCATAGGGTGGGGGTGGTAGACTCAGGGAAGAGGCATCGGTTGGGGGTGGTAGACTCAGGGTAGAGGCATAGGGTCGGGGTGGTAGACTCAGGGTAGAGGCATAGGCCGGGGGTGGTAGACTCAGGGTAGAGGCATGGGGTGGGGGTGGTAGACTCAGGGTAGAGGCATTGGGTCGGGGTGGTAGACTCAGGGTAGAGGCATTGGGTCGGGGTGGTAGACTCAGGGTAGAGGCATAGGTTGGGGGTGGTAGACTCAGGGTAGAGGCATAGGTTGGGGGTGGTAGACTCAGGGTAGAGGCATAGATTGGGGGTGGTAGACTCAGGGTAGAGGCATAGGTTGGGGGTGGTAGACTCGGGGTAGAGGCATAGGTTGGGGGTGGTAGGCTCAGGGTAGAGGCATAGGTTGGGGGTGGTAGACTCCGTACCTGGAAAGTACTCAAGTCCACTCAGGCTTTTGAGGAGTCCAAGCCCGCCGTGGCTCTCCATAGTGATGGATCTGAGCAAGTTGAAAGGGGAAAAAACAGATTGAGTGTTGGGTAGTAAACCAGTTGAGGGCATGAAGATGAGATAAAGGGGGCTCTGGCTGCTAGTCGAGAAGGACGTGGGTCTAACATCTCTAGAGTTAAGGTGATGGTTGCATATATGATCAGTGACAGCGGGCAGGCTAGGCAACGACAGCAGTCTCTCGAGGGTATGATCGTGTTGTCGGCGGCCATTTGTAACGCCCATACGATAGTGGTTTAGTTACTCATGGACGCGTGGCTCATTACTTTTGGACACCGCTACCGTGTCATCGATGACTGTAAGCCCCTGTTTTTATTGCGTTCTTCACACGGGAACCGGGATCAAATCGGGGGGCTGGTCGTGATCACATTCAGAACCCGGGAGTTTGTTTAGTTATGAAAGGATTTTCACCCCAGGAGGTGAGTCTCCCGATGCAAACCAGCGGCACCGATTAATCGGTTCGAATGGTGTCGTTACTCCTGCAAAAGAGTAGGCGCACTTGGTGAAGTAGTCCCATGTTAACGCTTCCACTGGAAGGCTGACATAAACTGGACATACATTACATGATTACATTATAGTGTCATAGACAGGCCCTCGTTGACCCAAGACAAGCCCGCTCCACAATGTCCTGGGAACAACCCTGACCGGTACCTCCCGTGCCTACTCTGTCTGTATACGGCCAGCACTCAACAGCTTGAAGGCTGATAGACCATAACACCAAAACAACCAAAGTTGTGAAGGCTGAAAGAACATGCAACCAACCCAACCCATGACCCGTTCATGGAGCAAAATACCGTCCAATACAACAGTACTGCCTTAAATAAACCTGGTACACGAAGAGTTGAGCACGCCAAGGACTTTGCGGGCGACTCTTTGACTGGTTGTACTTACTTCGTACTATTAGTGTTGGTTCTGTTGGCGAGCAAGAAAAGTCACACATGTTGACATGTGTATTTGTTACAAACAGGTTTGATAAATTAGCATCCGAATTGGAATTGGATACAGTCATGCGCCAAAACAGAGCTTTCAACTCGTATGGAAAACAACAGGTAGTGAACTAAACCCGACTCTGGGACCCTACGGCCTCATGGGTGCACTGCAGGGTATTATTTATTATTTAAGGTGCCACTAGTGGCACAAGTGCTACATTATGCACATTAGCGTTCTGGGCGTGCTTCGACTCTATTGGAGTTGCTTTAGGACTCAGGTTCCTTTCCTTAATAAAAAAAATCCTAGTGAACTTATCAAACAGCGCAATTCAAATCATCATTGATCAGACATGTAGAGAGGATTCCCAAACTCTATAATTGAACATCAATTCTCGCAGCTCTCTTCCTGCTTACTGAAAAAATGCTGCCAACAAGCTTGGCCAGCTACCTAAATGTGCACAAATGCAAGCCAAGGTGGCAATCTTAGAGTATACGCATGGCATGCCCATACAAGCCCCAAAACATGCCAATGGAGCTCAGCAGGGTAAGCCTTCATAACACTGCATACAAGTACAAGATAAATGCAGTCTTTCTGGAGTACAAAACGACACTGCAGGATGACGGTGATTTGAGTCAAATCACCGTCATCCTGCAGTGTTTCTTCTTAGGTTACGGGCAGCGGCTTCTAGACAGCTCCCTTTCCCCGCTCTTGGTCAAACCCTTAGGTAGAAAACACTTCCAAGCATAGCTAAAGATGTGGCTGACCACATTATGCTTGGTTGTACACGTATTCTGCCTCTTTCCCCACCACGCCATATTTGTTTAATAGCTACCAAGTACCAATCGGTTGTTCTTCACTGACCTGCGAAGCTGCATAAGTAACACCCTACCGAAGTGGGTAAAAGCACCCTTTGCACCTGCGTAGCTTTGAGCTTCATGCTAGGAAGCAGCGGAGGTGCGCAATTGGTACCAAGATATTCCCAGCGCCATGTTGGCTCCAATCCTACGCCTTCATCAAACTGACAACGCACACATCACACAGCCAACCCAATGCCAACCAACCCACGCCACAGGCATCCTACACACACACACCCAACCCAAGCAACCTGATCTTATACCCATCCTGCTAAAAACTTGAATATCGACACGACAGAGCTGTCACATCCGTACATGCGTACATAATAGCGCTGCCACATATGTAGATCGTACATGACAGCGCTGCCACATATGTACAGCAGAGGAATATAGGACGCTGATCCAACACCCAGGGTCACACAACAAACTACCTCAGCACTAATAGTTTTGCTACGAGCAGCGGCTTCTAGGCAGCTCCCTGAGACACGTATCCAATGCCCAGGGTCACACAACACTATTCTAAAGCACTTTTAGTTTCGCTACGGGCAGCAGCAGCATCTAGGGGATGTGCCTGGGTACTTTTCCTTATTTATACCTAAGCTATTGCTCGTAGCTGAAAATAAAACACTGTATCTCAGAACATGTGGGTTCTGCTAATGGGCAGCTTCTAGGCAGCTCATTTCATCCTGCAATAGCACTTCTCACCCTCGATGCAGCTCATAGCTTATCGGTACGGCTACGAGCAGCAGCTTCTAGGCAGCTCCCTGAGCCAGTCACTGGGCTAAGCCCCTAGATATCGACAGTGCTGGAAATATAATTCTTCCAGCTTCAAGATGCACTACGTTGCTATGGGTTTGGCTAGATAGCAAGCCAGGGGAGCTGCCTAGAAGCTGCTGCTGGTAGCTGAAAATAAAAGCTATGAAGCAGTTCACTGTTTCTTTTTTGGACTACGCATGGCAGCTTCCAGCCAGCTCCACTAACCAGCCACTGGGTCAGTCCCAAAGCTTCAAACTGCTTTGGAATGCTTCTCATGCCAGCAAAGACTAGCTAGCTAGCTGCAGGTTTCGACCAAGGACATGTAAAGGGAGCTGCTCAGAAGCTACTACGCGTAGCTAAAAAAGAAACAGTAATGCAGCTCCACCTGCTTTAGCACCTAGTGTGTGCGTAGGCAGGCCTGAATGCAAGGCTTGCAACTTGTTTGTTGAAAGCTTAGAGCAAAGGTGCCAACTGCTGACTAGTAGGGAACAGCAGTATGATATCATGTCATCATATGATATCTTGTGATGACGGCGGTCTAGATAGGCAAAATTTACCACTCACTTATGATATCATATGATGCAGTATGTTGATATCATATGATATCATACTCGCCTTTGGGCATCATATGATATGCCAGTCCCTCCTGACCAGTAAAGCTCGCGGCTCCGTCCATAGCACCGAGCAGTGGCGGTCTTTTACTTGACGAGCATTCATGTTGCGTTAGTGGTCCTCACCTTTGATGCAGCTCCACCTGCTTTAGCACTTACTGTGTGTGTAGGCAGACCTGAATGCAAGGCTGAGTTGTTGGAGATGTTGAAGTGATGATTGGGAGAGCTTTAGGCTTGAGGGGGCTTGCTGCGAAGATGGAGGGACAGGGGCTTTGGGAGAGGGACTGGGCGATTCCATCTTCGAGCCGCAGTGGAAAGCTTGACGCAACGGTGCTAGCTGCTGACTAGAGTAGCCCGCGGCTCCGCCCAAAGCACCAAACAGTGGAGGTGTTTTAGACGATGAGGCAGATGAGGTTGGCTCGTGGAGGGGTTGCCTATTTTGCACAGGGGCGGCGGTGCAATCAGCGGGAAGAGCAATGTCATGCATTTGCAGCTCAACGGGCACTGTGCCTATGACATCTTGCTGCGTTGTGCAGCAAGCTAGGTGGTGAAGTTTCCGTGGTCGCTTAGCCCCGGGTTGGAGTTGGGTGGATAGGGACCCTAGCTGGTTGTAGGATCCTGGGGATCTGAGCGTGCAGGGCTGGTTCTCTTTGCCATCATCTTTACAGCCCAGGAGAGGGCGTTTGTTTCCGCATGCTGGCTCGGGCCCGCTCAGTGTCTCACTCCGCACTGGGTATGAGTGGGACAGGGGGCTTTTGGGCAGCGCCCGGGGTAGGCTCGGGGATGGGCTGGATGCCCTTTGCTTCAGGGCTGGGCTAGATGCCCGTTGCCTCATCAGGCCATCACTAAAATCAATGCCCATCTGGGGTTGCTGGAGAGGTGATCTGGGTGAAAGAGGATCAGCCGGTCTCTGTTGCTTTCCAAGCATTCCCCTTAAATGGGCCACATGGCTTTGTGGGTTGGACGAGGGAGGGGGGGCTCTAGAGGGGGAGGGGACAGTCCAAGCATCTGCCTGGCTCTGCATCTGCCTAGCAAGGTACCTCTGGTGGGACCTGTGTTGGTCTTGGGCCCGCTGGAGATGCAGGAGCTGTTGGTTTTGGGCCCGTTTCAAGCGTTCTTGCTGGAGGTGAACCAGGTGCTGAGGGGGGGGAGGAGGAGCAGGGCCTGTGTGAAGCTGCGCAGGGAGACAGCTTCTCGCTGCTATTCTCTGCAGAAACGAGTGTGGTGGGGGGAGCAAGGGGGGCGGATCAGCTGTGTTAGCGATACCAAGGATAACAAAGTGTGCGCTGTGCTGTGATAACAATGAAGGAAGACTCAAGTCTCAGCTCATGATCTTTTGCACTCCTCTCTTGACTAAGTAAATAAGGGCGTGAAGATTCAGCAGAACACGTTCTCAGTAGTAACCATGGAGACCTGGGTATGTTGGTATACTGATATATTGCGTATGGTTGCACACTGCTGTAAACCTGGAGCAATTTCTACCCGCTGCGAAAGTGGGTGGCTGTCCATGTGATTGTTGAAGAGCATACAGGCTGGTCCCTTGAGCTGCAAGCTACAGGGACCAGCCTTGGAAAGAAAGGCAACAACTTCCACCTCCTGCAACTTCAGTTCCAAGGAGTTTACCAACATAGACAGGCATCTGGACTCACCAACTTGTGCTTGCAGTCCCGGAAAAATATGAGGTAGCTTCCAGGCTTCAAGTTGTGAACATGACAGAACATACCTGCAACATGACAGATCTGATTTTCAGAAAAGGTGTAAAAGCTTTGGTTCGGGCCATTCGTTCAGGCCATCAGACCTGATTACTAGCCTTTAGTCAGGGCTGTTGAGGATAGGGACGACTAGGCTTCCAGGTAGGGCCGAGTGCAATGGATGCAAGAACGGGAATCGCCCCCACTCCCTCCGGCCCTTGTTACTTGCCGCAGCTACATCTGCCACCAACGATAATCCCACGAGCAGCCCATACAAGGAGCGGCCACGTCGTATATGTTTCATCCGTCCCACGACATGATATCTGATACTAAGCTGTGCTACTACCCCTTTCGTTATTATGACAGGCACCGGTCTTCGAACACTGCGCCATCTGTTTCTTACCAATTCTTGACAAGTGGTAAGAGTTGTTGTAGCAGGTGCACAGCATCTCCCATTCGCGACCTTGCTCGTCGATGATGGACTAGGAGAGGGAATGAGACAGGATGTGGGGGGAAATACAAAATTAGTTATGTGACTTGAGAAGGGAGCTAGGTCGGCATTAGCGCACGAGCTAAGCTTACCACATAAGTAGACTGCGCATTGCTCAGCTCTCCCAGAAAGCTCCGGACTTCGGTTTTCGGAAGGATGATAGATTTGGACGTGAAAGCGTCTAGCGCGGACAGCTTCTTAACGTGCAACGTGCAATTGCTCATGGCAGACAGCGGGTTACAACTGGACCTAGCTCCGGGAGGCGCTAGAGCTATGGAAGTTCAAATGGGAAGTATGCCGCCAAAACTCAGGTCAACGGGGGGTTTAAATCCTTTTCGCTCTTGTAGGTTCAATCCGCTTGTTTGGTCGCAAGGCGCTGTTAACATAAGCCTTCGGCACAGGCAAGAGTAAGGTGTATAGGAATTACCAGCTCCCGCGAGCTTCTTGTTCTTCTGTTGGGATCGATTTGAGTCTGAATTTCAAATTTATTGAAATTTGAAACTCATATTTTTCGAAATGGGGAACGTGTGACCCTCTGGCTCTGGTGTGACCCACGACAACTGAACTGCGAAGTCGACCCGCTACTACCGGCTACAGCCGTAAACAAACCTCGGATAGTGACCAACCCGGACCAACCTTTGCTCAGCTCTTCAAATTTCAGCCAGCCGCGTCAGCCCGTAGCAGTTGTTTTCCCATCGCCCCCAGTTTTCCCCAGGAGCAACGGGGCTTAAATACGGCTGTACATTGATGATAGATTCTATCAGAGTGGAATTAACTGGAAGGGGAATTGGTGAAAAAAGAAATGAATTTCCGAGCATGCCCCCCAGGGCCTTACATCTGCCCCCCCCCCCCCCCAGCCCCCCCCCCCCCCCCTCCCCTCGCCCAGATCTCCCGGATCTCCCCCCTCGCCTGGGCGACGAGACGAAGACTGCGACGTGCGCGTGCGCGTGCGACGCAGCCAACGGTCTCGTAACTAACTGGCTTCGGTCCGCTCCATTCCGTTGCCTGTCGTTCCGATAGCCAACACTGTACGCCAATCAGGGGCCCCTGCCGCCAATTTTCCGCGTCGCTTGCGACGCTGCCTAGAACTTGTTCGCGCAGGCTCGGCGACGGAGTAGCCAGTCCGATGAGGATGTTCAGGCTCGAAGGTAAACTTAACCGCATTGTGTTTCCGTCGGTACGACGGGCTCCTTACTAGTCCCTATACAACTGCTATATCTTCCAACTGTCGCTAGCCGTGTCATACGTGCCATACGCATACGTAGCCACGGCTCCACTACAGTCGCTGTCGATACCTCAATCTTTCCCGCCAAAAGCTTTCGAATACGCGCAGCTGGCACCTCTGAGCAACCTCCTGTTGGCAGGCCCACCGCCGTCTGTCCATCTGCGGCCCTGCCCGACGTCACATCGTTGCCACAAGCTCCCCCCGACGATCTTCAGCAGATGCACCCTGAGATGAACCTGTTGGCAGACGAGGCAAGTAGTGGCTACCAGAAGCCGCGCCTCTACTCGTGACGTCTTGTCTTCATTATTATAACCTCCTACCTCGCCTTTGGCTCGAGTCTTCCCTTGTAGCCTTGTGTCAGACACGACCTTGAGCCGACAAAATAGACCAGGCACTCAGGCAGCCCAAACTATTATGGATTAGCCACCTCCATGCATGTTGATGATGATTCAGGCTAACCAACCTAGTGTCAGAGCTTTTCTTTTCAGCTACGCTCAGTAGCTTCTGGACAGGTCCTTGAGCCAGACACTGAGCTAAACCCAAATAGTTCAGCAATTCTGGACAGCTGATTGTGCCAGCTTCAAGGTGCACTTTTTTGCGTCAGGTCGGGCTGAATTGCCGCTCGGGGAAGCTGTCTAGAAGCTGCTAGTCGAAGCTGGAAAAGGCTATGCACATGAGTTGCCCTGATCACTTGTGAGAACTGAGAGGGGGGCATACAACTTGAAGTTGCAGCTTAGTAGCGGAGTAGCAACGTTTGTTGATTACACTTATATAACACTGAGATAGAGAATTGCTACTACTGCTACTACTACTACTACTACTACTACTACTACTGCTACTGCTACTACTACTATTACTACTACTACTACTACTACTACTACTACTACTACTACTACTACTAAACTACTACTAAACTACTACTAAACTACTACAGAAGGAGGAGAAGAAGAAGAAGAAGAAGAAGAAGAAGAGAGGACACACTATTATTTTGATCTGTCACCTGACCTGGGCAGTTGGCATACATGACACATTTTGTATCGAAACTATTTTCAATCCAGGTGGTGGGACCCCTTTGTCTAAACTGCCAACACCCATGTGATAGCATTATGTAATCAGAAGTGTGCTGCTATGATGCATGAGTGCTTGAGCTGCTACACCACACTTCATGTGACAGCCTGCGGGCTTGACTTACCAGTCAAAATGTTTGATTTCCGTTTGTAGTGCTCCGTTTGGTAGCACCACCTCCCACAGTTCTTCGTTGGAAAAACCACCCGTTTGTATTAGAAGGACGATGGTGGGAAACTCCTACCATGGCCCCCGGCAGCTACACGCCTCTCTAGTTTTGTTTTGATTACATGGTAACATGGTCTTCAGGCTGCTCACCGTTACATGTCTCTCTAAAGTTTGGAGCAGGGAGATTGGCCTCGCCCACCTAATAATCACCTCGTAACATTAAACGCTACAATTCGTACACAACGTACATACACCTCGTAATATCAAACATCACATTCCATAGGTACTATGCCCGCAAAGGGCTGGCAGCCTTGCTAAATAGAGTAAAGGGACATGCCCAACCTTAAAACACGAAAGGCAGTTAAAACAAGCTAGCTGGTGGACCGAACCCCAATCAATCACAAACGACGGGGGCCCAGAGTTCATGCTATGCACATTATTTAACTGTAGGAGGGAGTGATTATTTAAAAGTGCTCAGATGCAACCTCTTCCTGCAGACGGCCAGCAGCCCGACCTTCAGTTATATTACCGGTATATATTGAGAGGCTGAAATAGGACCAGCAATAGCACCAACATTTTTTTATCAGAATGAGGTCAACGATAGCACTCCGAATCCTGGACGTAACCAAATACATTGCTTTAGAAAAAAACGTGGCCTGAAGGCTGATAGAGCATGTGGCCAAACAAAACAAAAACAAGGCACTCCTCTCATGTAGGAAGGCGTGGCAGTTCTCTGGTGTAACCTCTAGCCGAAGACGGCCAGCAGCCTGAAGGCTGATAAAGCAAACGAAAAGAAACACCGCACTCGAACCATGTAGGAGGGCGTGGTTAACTGATTCATTGTGTAAACAATATAACTTAATACCGGTAGTGGTCTGATCTAATCTCTACCTGCAGACGGTCTGTGAGCACGTGGTCAAACACAAAAAAACAAGGCACTCGTCCCATGTAGAAAGGCTTGATTACGTAAAAGGCACCTGGTGTAAACCCTACCCACAGACGGCCAGAAGCCTGAAGGCTGATGGAGCATGTGGTTAAACAAAATAAAAATATTAGATTAGATTGTTACATGGTTTCCAGCAAACTCTGAGCTGCTCACTTTCTTCCAGGTCAAAGCCCCCCCCCGTGCAATACCCACGAAAACCAGGGAACAAACTAAGCTGAGTAGATCATAAAAAACACAAGGCATGTGGAAGGGCATGAATACTGCTCTGAGGTTTACGCGGCCTGCAGACGGTCAGCATCAGATCATGAAATCAAAGCAACAAGTCAACATGAGAAAGTGGTGGAGTAGTGTTTATGCTACCCATGTTTACCCCGCCTAAGGTTAGCAGCCTGAAGGCTGACCGACCACGAAATCAAACCAAACCAAGCAAAACAAAAACAAGGCAGGGCTCTCATCCCCTGCATCCTCATCATCATCAGGGCGTGGCAAGCGCTCATCTGAGCGGGCATAATCAAATAATGTATTAATTTGCAACCCGAGAAAAATCAACCCTGGTGTTTTAAATATGAACTTCATAATTGCTGAGGGAAATTCCTAGAGCAAGTATGGGTTCAGCACTCTTTTCATTTCAGTTACGAGCAGCAGCTTGTATGCCACTCTCCTGATTGGCTATTCTGTCGAAGCTGGGGCAAGCTACTTCAACTGGAAGATGAAGATGACACCATTGGCTTTCTAGCACCGCGGAAATCTTGGGGCATAGCCCACTGGATGGCTAGCTGCCTGTCAGCTGAACATACTCTACCATGTACTTCTTAAACATCTGATCAGATGTCCAATCAGTACATTGGTAATACTGCACCATCTCATGATCAGATGTCCAATAAGTACATTACTGTTCTCATCACTACAGAAAAGCAATCAGCTCTTCTGTACTGCAGAAAAGAAATCCGCTCTACTGTAGTACAGAAAAGGAATCTGTTCTACTGTCATTCATAGCTTTTCTTTTTAGCTATGAGCAGCAGCTTCTAGGCAACTCCCCTGGTTGGCTATTTAGTTGAAGCTGAAGCAAGCTACTGCCACTCAAAGCTAAAGCTGTCACCATCGTCTTTCTAGGACTGTGGAAAGCTTGGGGCATAGACCAGTGGATGGCTAGTTCATGGTTTGCCCTAGTACTAGCAAACGGGCTGGCCCCCTCAACCTCACGCCTCATAATAAGCCGCACTGTTTATTTATCCGAAATTCCTGGTGGTTGGTCCCAGTGCAAGCAAACAGGCTGGCCCTCTTGACCTCATGCCTCGTAATAAGCCGCACTATTTATTTATCCGACGTGGGCTCCTGGTGGTAGGCCCCAGTGCAAGCAAACGGGCTCGCCCTCTCGACCTCATGCCTCGTAATAAGCCACACTAATTATTTATCCGACGTGGGCTCCTGGTGGTTGGCCCCAGTGCAAGCAAACGGGCTCGCCCTCTCGACCTCATGCCTCGTAATAAGCCACACTAATTATTTATCCGACGTGGGCTCCTGGTGGTTGGCCCCAGTGCAAGCAAACGGGCTCGCCCCCCGACCTCACGCCTCGTAATAAAGCGTAACAAGGTCCTATTTTATATCGACTACCGGTATTTAATGCGTAACAAGGTCCTAAAAAAACGAAAATTGAAAATTAGTACGAGCTGCCACAGGACGTGAGATTGAGGGAACCCTACCGTTTGCATGCATGTGTACATACTAACAAGGTCCTATTTATTTCTTCATTTTATTTATGGATGGCTAGCTGTCAATGCTGTTCTCACCACTACGGAACACGACTCTGTTGTACTGCCAGAGCTGCACCTATCACTGTACTGCCAGTGCTACTTCCATCTCTGTACTACAGTGCTACACCCATCACTGTACTGCCAGTGCTACACCCATCATTGTATTGCCAGTGCTACACCCATCACTGTACTGCCAGCGCTACACCCATCACTGTACTGCCAGTGCTACACCCATCACTGTACTGCCAGTGCTACACCCATCACTGTACTGCCAGTGCTACACCCATCACTGTACTGCCAGTGCTACACCCATCACTGTACTGCCAGTGCTACACCCATCACTGTACTGTCAGTGCAACACCCATCAATACGGAAAAGGACTCCGTTCTAATATCAGTGCTGCTCTCATCACTGAGAAAAAGGGCGCTGTGGATTGGGGTGTGGGATGCATGTGCATGTGTATGTCCATGTACCCGTTGATTGGTGTGTGGCATACATGTGCAGGTCCATGTGCACGTCCATTGGTGAGCGGCATGCATGTGTATGTCCATGTGCACGTTGCTTGGTGAGTGCCATGCATGTGCAGGTCTATGTGCACGTCCATTGGTGAGCGGCATGCATGCGAATGTCCATGTGCGCGTTGCTTGGTGAGCGGCATGCATGTGTATGTCCATGTACCCGTTGATTGGTATGTGGCATACATGTGCACGTGGCAGTCAGGCTGAATTCATGCGGCTGGCACATGCTCTCCTGTGGCAGTCAGCCTTAATTGCTCCCACTGGGACACCATCAGTCTTTTTTGGCGGGGGGGTGGTGGGAGCCCCAAGGGTTACACATTTATCTATCGGACTGTCCGACCGACCGAAAAAATGAAGCCTGACATGTCAGCCAACTGTCTCATAACTAACTGGCTTCGGTCAGCCCCAGTCCGTTGCCGCTCGTCGTTCTGTTGCCAACACACTCCGCCAATTTTCGCGTTACTTGCGTCGCTGCATAGGACTTGTAAGTTTCAGAAAAGGGTCTTCCTCTAGCGCCATCCAATGCTAATAGACTCGAGCATGTCCAGTGCTAATAAAGCCAAGCACATCCAATGCTAATAGACTCGAGCATGTCCAGTGCTAATAAAGCCAAGCACATCCGGTGCTAATAGAATCTAGCATGTCCAGTGCTAATAAAACCAAGCACATCCAGTGCTAATAAATCCATGCACATCTAGTGCTAATAATAATGTGGCGTGCATGTGCATGTGAGAGTCAGGCTGAAGTCATGCAGCTGGCCATGTTTTTGGCGGAGGCCTCCTTTCTGGGGGGCGGGAGCTCCTAGTCTCCCCACGTTCTCCGTTTGACCGGCTGCCGTGCGACCGAGACTAAGCCTGACACGTCAGCCAATTGTCTCATTACTAACTGGCTTTGGTCCGCTCGATTCCGTTGCCACCTGTCGCTCTGATGACACTCTCCGCCAATTTTCTGCGTCGCTTGCGATGCTGACTAGGACTTGTCCTGTGACGGGCAGCCTTAATGGCTTTCACTGGGCCACGGTGTTCTCAATGCTGTTCTCAGCACTGCGTCGAGGGCACTGTTCTATTGTCAATGCTGCCAACAGCACTACGGAAAAGGACCCTGCTGTAGTGTCAATGCTGCCCACAGCACTACGCATAAGGTCCCTGCTGTATTGTCAATGCAGCCCACAGCACTACGGAAAAGGACCCTGCTGTATTTCAATTCTGCTCTTATTACTAGGTGAAGGTCTCCGTTCAATTGTCGAGGCTGCCTGGGCGACCAGAGCTCGTATAATGGCTCACACTCCCAGGAGTTCTTTAAACATTTGCATCACTGCGGGCACAAGGCAAATTTGAATACGTCAACTGCCTTAGTAGCAAAAACTAAATTTTGCACACGTCAATTGCCGTGGTAGCAAAACAAAACATTGAGTATGTCAAGTGCATCTGAATCAATAATTGCTATTTTCACACGTCAACTGCATTTGTAGCAATTCGTACAAATTGCACATGTCAACTGCATTTGCAGCAACACACAACATTTGAATACATCAACTGTCTTAGTAGCAATAACTCACTTTTGAATATGCCAACTGCATTTGCAGCAATACACAAACATTGCACATACCAACTGCATTTGCAGCAATACATAAACATTGCACATACCAACTGCATTTGCAGCAATACATAAACATTGCACATACCAACTGCATTTGCAGCAATACACAAACATTGCACATACCAACTGCATTTATCGTGATACACAACATTTAAACACCTCAACTGCATTTGCAGCATTACGCAAACATTGCCCACATCAACTGCATAATTGTATTGTTAGCACACAGGCAGACAAAGAGCACACATCTAATTCTAGAGTTTGATTTAAGTTATCTTGATTATTCGAGGTTGAGCAAGTCCCATCTCCGCTTCCCCGACCCCACCTCCTGTTGAGCCTTGATCCACATTAAAGGCGAAGGACTGGATAATATTAGGAGCCTTTGTAGGTCCACCTCTAACCCCACCCTCAACCCCACACCCGCACCTCTACCCCCACCCTCAACTCCATACCCGCGCCTCTACCCCCACCCTCAACCCCACCCCGCACCCCAAACCCAAACCCAGAAAAAGTGGACCAACCTGGAAAAATGCACCGAGGATGCTACGGATGCGGCTGTCAATCCTGATTGCCCATGACTCAAACTGCAGCAAAGGAGAGTTGACATTTTTTGACATCTTTTGACTTATTGTAGCTTATTTGACAAATTCTAACTCCTTTTGACTTATTTTGACTTATTATGACTTCTTTTGACTTCCTTTGACTCATGTTGACACATTCTGACTCATTTTGACTTAATTTGACACATTCTGACTCATTTTGACATAATCTGACTCATTTTGACTTATTTTGACTCATTTTGTCGACGGTTGACACATTTCAAATGAACATGGATCAAAGCATGGAGGAAAAGAGAAAATCGTGAAGCAATATGAAAGCAAAGCAACAAGATGTGGCGGTTGTCCTTGACTGGCCATGCCTCAAAGTGCGGCAATGGAGTGTAGAACTGGATTGGATTTTTACATGTTTTTTCAGCTAACTCAGGGCTGCTCGCCATCTTCCAGTTCCAAGTCCCCTTGCGTGACCACACCCACGGAGACCAGGAAGCATACTAAGCGGAGAGTTGAGTTGACACATTTCAAATGAAGGTTATTTGACACATTTCAAATGAAGGTTATTTGACACATTTTAAATGAACGTGATATGACACGTTACTAATGAACGTGATTTGACACATTTGAAATGAAGGTGTGTTGACACATTTCATTTTTTGTGTGTGGAAGTTATTTCATCCCAGGAGGTGGGTCTCCCTACACAAACCAGCGGCACAGAGGATTCATTTCGAATGGCGCTGCCACTCCTACAAAAGAGTAGGCGCACTTAAGGGCAAATGAAGGTGATTTTACACATTTTAAGTGAAGGTCGATTAAAGCAGGGAAGAAAAGGGAAACACATTAAGTATTATGTGAGCAAAGCAACAAGATGTGGCTGTAAAACCTGATTGGCCATGTCTCATAAAAATCCAGATGCTACGTTTAGTGAAGCTGCATGCTGCTCTATACTTAGTAAGGTTAGTCAGGTTAACCAAGTATGTAACCAGGGGGGGGGCAGAAAGACAGATTTTGGACCGCACCTTCGATATGGTGTCCGATTCAGATGGGAGTTGGAACTGTGGACGTTTCATACAAAAAGAGGGGGAAAATAAAGTTGGCTAAAAGTTTTTTTACCCCCCCCCCCCCCCCCCCCCCCCCCCCCCCTCCTAAAACCCAATTACCTCACCCTACCCCCCCTAAAATGGGGGTCATTCGAAAGATATTTTAAAGCCCATTTCAGTTATGCTCTTACATCTTTCATGGGGTTACCCAAACGTGATTTATCGCGAAGTTAAGATTTGGGCCGCTTTGGATGAAAAAACTTTGGACCCCTCTAACTTTTGTACAACTTTATTTTTGGCTCAAAATGTTTTTTTTTTTTTTATATAGTTTGAGGATAGGCTCTATCCAAAGCGAAGGTGCGGTACGGCAGCTTTTTTCTTGCCCCCCCCTCGTATGTAACTTAGTAATATCCAGTTATTTATTCAGCCAGTCACGTTTGATGCTTAACTGACCTATTTGTTCGCAAAGTTGCTATACCAAATCTTGGTTATATGGATCCTTTAAGCTCAGCAAAGGTGATATGACTTATTCCTTATCCAATGGATAAGAGCAGGGAAGAGAAGGGACACACGTGAAGTACCAAGTAATCAAAGGAACAAGGTGCATGCTGGTGACTTTCCCCAGCTACGGCGTACGGGAGGGTCCCCTTAACACCACGCCCCTCCAGGCGTTATCCTTTTTTAAGATGCAGCAGTTGAACTTGAGAAAGAAAAAAGTAAAAAGAAGCAGTAACAAGTTCGTTTAAGATGCAGCACCCGAACTTGATTGCTGATGCCTCAAAGAGCAGCAAAGGAGAGTTGATACATTTCAAAGGAACATGGATCAAGGAAGGGAAGAGAAGTAGTCCTAGGCGCGTCGCAAGCGACACGAAAAAGTGGCGGAGAGTGTTGGGAATCGGAGCGCCAGATGGCACCCGAATCAAGTGCAGCGGATCGAAGCAAGGGTTTACGATAGGGCCAGGGGCCAGTAAGGCCAAGGGTTGGAGTGTGGCGGACGAACAAACAAACAATCGGACAACCTGGCGACTCTGGTGGCTTTCGCCCCCCAGAAGGGGGAGCTCCACCAAAAACGAGAACTACTAAGTGAGCAAAGTAACTAAGTGCAGCAAAGGAGCGTTGACGTATGGCACATTTCAAATTAACTCAATGACAAGTTCGATGCAGCGTCGCCTGCGACGCTAAAAATTGGCGGAGAGTGATCGCGAGGGAGCGACAGGTGGCAACGGAAGCGAGTTAGTTACGAGACCGTTGGCTGACGTGTCGGGCTTCATCACGGTCAGACGGATGGATGGATGGATGGATGGATGGATGGATGGATGGATGGATGGATGGATGGATGGATGGATGGTTGGATGGACGGACAAATGGGTAACCCTGGGGGCTCCCGCCCCCAAGAAGGGGGGGCTCCGCAAAAAACAGCGTTTTGAACATGCAGAGACAGGATATGGGCGACATCTTTACAATCTTCCTATCAAGTATGTGACAAGTCGTGTGTATGAGAACAATGGGCTACATCTTTACAATCTTTTCCTATCAAGTATGTGACAAGTAGTGTATACGAGAACGATGAAACCTTGTACCCAATCATACTACTACTTCTGCTACTAGTACTTTTCCTACTACTACTACTACTACTACTAATAATAATACTAATCATAATAATAATAATAATAAGAAGAAGAAGCAAGAGCACTCACCATAGGACCTG
Source organism: Microglena sp. YARC (assembly GCA_022414725.1). Classification (NCBI taxonomy): domain Eukaryota; kingdom Viridiplantae; phylum Chlorophyta; class Chlorophyceae; order Chlamydomonadales; family Chlamydomonadaceae; genus Microglena; species Microglena sp. YARC. The sequence goes on from CM039463.1 coordinate 68,091,028, forward strand.
AGCAAGGTCGTTTTCCATACCCTCATCAATATTCTGATCCTCTAGCATTGATTCAGCTGCAAGTTGGATGGCCAGATCCACCAGCCGGACCTGAAACACAACACACACGGGTTTATATATCTGTGTTACATGTATCTATGGTATATATAGTATGCATACCATGTATGTACTATGTCTACCCTTATATATGCGAGAAACCAGCCCCTGCCCCACTGGAAACACACCCTCAGTGAGGCCTGGCGCCAACATACATACATTACAACTGTAACATACGTACAGAACATACATACATACATACATACACACATACATACATACATACATACATACATACATACACACATACATACATACATACATACATACACACATGCATACATACATATATGCATCAACTGTACTTAAACAGAATCTGCTCTTCAGTTGGTACACTCTTCTGTTTAAATTCAAACACACATACATACATGGCAACTGTGAGAAACATACATACACTGCAGCTGTAACATACATACATACATCACCCTGCACCCACCTCATTCTGCACCACTGCCTCCACCACCTCAGCCACTGTCAAAGACGCGGGTCCAGTGAGGAATTGGTCAAGCAGCACTGACTGGCTAGAGCCCTGGCGACTCAGATACTCCGCCCTTGCAAAGCCGGCCTGGTAGGAGGAGTGCTTAGCAAAGGTTGGATCCAGCAGCAGAGAGCGAATGGACCCTTGCCGGTTTAGGCCTCGGCCAGTACAGGTCAGGTCCATAGCAGCGGTCAAGCTAGTGGCTCGGAAGCCAGAGGAGGGGGCTTTAGAGACGCCGGAGTCGAGCAGCCCTGAGCGCAGCGATGCCGTGCGGAGGGCGTCGTCTGAAGCGTGGCCTGACTGTGAGCTGGCTGAGGCTGGTGGCTTGAGAGCACCTCCCTGTCGGAGGGGGTCTGTGCCACCGTTGAAGGACTGCGTGAGCGGCGAGGACACCGCGGATGTGGAGGGGGGAGGCTTGTGTGCGTATTGCTGGGGCAAGCCCCCGTTGTGTACAAGGGCTGTCTGAAAGATGGCTGGTGAAAGCCCGGAAGTCTCGGATGGGGTCTCGCCCGCCTCACTCACCAACTGCATGCACACCGCACTGAATGGGTCGAACACGGTGGGTTGGGGGGTGGAGGAGGTGGAGGGGAAACATGCGGTGGGGTGTGCGGGGGAGGGGGGAGAGCCTGGAAGACCAGGGCCTCCCTCTGGCGGCTGCAATCCCAACCCGGATCCACCAGGGGTGGTGGATCTAGAGTGACCGTCCACGCTACCAGACGCCGACACTGTCCCACCTGCTCTGCCCAGCTTCTGCGCTGCAAGGACCTTGGCCTCCGCACCCAGCAGTGCTACTCTGTGGGTGAGCTGTTCAGGCACAGGCAGGAGATAGGAGAGCTTGAGAGCATCCGGGAACGAGCGCGTTTTGGAGGGTGACTTAGCCTCTACACTTGCGGTAGCCCTGGAAGATTGCAGGCTGGCAGCGCGTGCCATTCTCTGTCGTTCCCCACCCCCAGTGGATGCGGGTAAGGATTGAAAACGCTTGAGAGATGCTTGTCTGGTCCTGGAGCTATGTAGTTCCCCAGCTCCTGTGGATGCTGCTGCTACCTCAAGCACTGACTTGGCCACAGAGAAGGCAGCCACCAGGCCGTGCGAGACAGGAAATAGATTGCGCACGTTGGGAACTCCTGGCTCATGCGGTGTGAGTGAACTATGTGTGAGTGGACCAGAAGGGGATAGACCATGTGGGGCTCTGAGTTCCCCAGTAAGCAGGCTGCAGATGGAATACTCATGCGGTAGGGATGCACCAGGTGGGGATTGGCCAGGTTTGTGTGAACCAGGGGGGGATGGACCATGTGGGGCTCTGAGTTCCCCGGTAAGCAGGCTGCAAATTGAATACTCATGCGGTAGGGATGCACCAGGTGAGGATGGACCAGGTTTGTGTGAACCAGGAGGGGGTGAACCAGGTGGGGCTCTGAGTTCCCCGGAAAGGAGGCTACAGATAGAGTATTCATGCGGCAGGGGAGAACCAGGTAGGGCTCCCTGTTTTTGAAAGTTGTCTGATGTACCAACTTCCTGATCTCCTGTGGAGGCCAAGCCACCTGGCGCGCAGAAACGCAGAATAAGGTTATGCATGTTACAGACAAATTTGTGCACGTACATATGTAAGTATGTATGTATGTATGTATGCATGTATGAATGTATGTATGTATGTATGTATGTATGTATGTATGTATGTATGTATGTATGTATGTATGTATGTATGTATATATGTACGTATGTATGTCCACAGACCAGTACGGTAGCCCGTGTGGTCGGTGGCCACACCTACACACATGTAGACAAACCATCCACACCCCAATCATAGAAAGGTGCATGTTTGGCCTTTGGCCACACCTGTTTGGGACTGGGTTACAAATTGGTTCACACTTGTCTCCCCCCCCCCAACGCTCACATAAACACACAGTCATGATGTTTCCCCCACTACCCCCCCCCCCCCCCCCACCTCCCCACCTCCTGCGTATTATTGTCCGTGTCTGACGTGTGGTTTCGGAGACCTTCAGGAGGAAACAATTCTGCCCAAATTCAGTATGTCTACACACACATAGATGAATAATATATGTTTGTATGGGAAAGTCCTGGGCCAAAGGGTGTTGCCCAACCTAAAATACTCAACAACATTTCTAGATAATTAGGCGTATGAGGAGATATTTATCTACATATCTATTATTATACTTGTTTACATATTTAACAGGAGTACAAAAACAATACTCAATAAGTCATGCCCAAAAAGCCTGAGGAGGGCCGACCCCCCCCCCCCCCCCCCCCCCCCCCCCCCCCCATTAAATAGAAATACCATTTTTTTGAAAAACTTAGGTGTGGATTTGGAGGATTTACAATATGGTGCACATTCTAGCGTCCTCGGATTTGCAGTGCCTGGATTGCGTGATAGTCAAAAATCAGGTCTGACCCCCCACCCCACCCACCCCACCCCACCCCTCCCATCCAGGTTGTCCAAGTACCTAAGGCCTTTGCCGTCCCTGGAGGCAGCCAGAAAAACATTATAAAAATCATAGCCAGCACAGACACTCCAATACACAATTAGAAAACAAAGCGGTACAAATGGTCTGTTCGTTATCACGATTCAGCAAAAGTTCTGCTACACTATCCCTTGCGGTCTGTGTGGTCACTGCCCCTCTAGGTCTATATGGCTGACTTCAACTGCTTGACAAGCTTCCCCATGGTGTGTGTGTGTGTGGGGGGGTGGGGGTGGGGGTGGGGGGGGGCTGGGCTGGGTTTGGGGGAAGGAGGAGGGGTGGGTGGGGGCTGGGCTGGGGGGGGGGGGGGGGGGGGGTAAATACTCATTGCATGAGGTCCGAAGTAGTGCCAATAGACTACCCTTACCAATGACTACTCATGGGATGTCTCAGAATGTCTTGTATGACTGAGTAAAAAGTTAGCAAAAAAACAAATGAGGGCTGACCCCCCCCACCCCCCCACCCCCTAAAATGAGGTGCTCAGAAAAATCTGAAAAAGTGCTCAACAAATAAAGGATGCTACCTCTTGAATTTAAGCATAATTCGTTTTATTTTCATTTCATACCTGCTAACTCCACTGGGGATGGGTGTCCAGATTCTTCCCCTACAGTGACTAAAGGGGGGCCTTGTGGAGTGCCCACTCTAAGTTGAAGAGCTGAAGCATGTAGACCCACGTTGCCCTGCATTAACTCAGCCACTCTTTCACCCTCCACCACTGGTATTGCCAAAGCATGTAGTCCCCCACTGCCCTGCGTTACGTCACCAATTGTGTGACCTACCAACACAGCTTGCACCCCTTGCGTGCGTTCGACGTACAGTGGCAGCATGGCCATGCTGCCAGCCACTGCTTGCTGCCCTTCCTCGCGTGCAACGAATAGTGATAGCATGGCAGTGGCATCTGCCAAACCATGCGGCTGAAGCTGAGTGTCAAAGGAGAGGTGCCTGAAGCTATTCCCCTCGTGTTCAGCGGATGGTGATAGCATGGCAACGTGGTCTGCCGCACCATGTAGCTGAAGCTGGGCATCTGAGATGAGTGGTCTGAAGCCATTCCCCTCGTGCTCGACATGTGATGATAGCATGGCAGCAGGGCCTGCCACACCACGTGGTTGAAGCCGAGCATCATTTGCCCTCCTAGCCGCTTCCAGAAGTGCACCTCCATTTTTGAAGACAGCATGGGCATCATCATCATTTTCATCCGAAGGGAGGTACCTCAAGTCATGCATTTCCTGTGGTCGAAATTGGGCATCAGAGTGGAGAGTACTCACGACATTCATTGCCTGTCTATTGGGGTCCGAGTTCACAGCATTCTGGCCATCATGAGGTTGCTTGTATTCTTTACCCTCTTGTTAAGGCGGGAGCTCCAGGTGGGGGTCCAGCGTGGGCTGGGCATGGCCCCCCAGGGGGTCCTTGGTGGGAAAAGTGTCAACGTTATGGAGCAAGCCGTCTCGTGCAAAGCCGGCAGACAGCGTCCTTTCATTCTGAGAGCTATCAGACCAGCGCACACTCTTCTGCCTAGACGCTTCCCAGGCTGGCGAGAGTGTCCTTCGTTGCTCGTCATTATCAGAGCTATCTGTCCAGCGGACACTCTTCTGCCTTGCCCAGCGGGGGGTGCTTCCGGTGTAGGAGGCACATGAAGCATCGGTGCCTGTGCTGCTGGGTACCTGACTGCGCTCGGCATCGTGCAGCCAGTCGGAAACCCGCTCAGTGACGTCAAGCGGCGTGGGTGGGTTCGCAACAATATCACGCAGCGTGGGTGGGATTGCGCTGAGGTGGGAGGCAGGTGCAGCTTTCTTGCAGAGCTCGGAGTTGGGGGAGATAGATTCTCTACACCCAACTCCCTCAGAAGAGTGCTCTTGGTGAATGACGGTGGGGTCCAGCCCATGCTCATGCTCATGCTTGGGTTCAGCACCTGGAAGGAAGAGAGAGGAATCAATTTGAAGTTGAATGATGATGATGATGGTGATGATGATGATGATGATGATGGTAATGATGATGATGATGATGGCGATGGCGATGGTGATGGTGATGGTGATGATGATGATGATGGTGGTCCAGCCTGCGCTCATGCTCATGCTTGGGTCCAGCACCTGGAAGGTAAAGAGATGCGTATTGTTAAAGTTAAATGGTGATAATGATGATGATAATGATGATAGTAGTCTAGCCCACGCTCATGCTCAAAAGGATGCCACAGAAGGATCATACAAATACATGCAAACCTACCACTCTCTGCTGTTCCTTGGGTCCATACATGGGTCCCAGGGTACTACTTCTGGCCAAATTGGCCAGCGCTTAAAGCGCACAAACGTAAAATTGGTCAGCGCTTTTTAGTGCAAAAAGCGCAAAAACTGTGCGCTGCGCCCACAGGGGGTTGAAAAAACTGCGTGAAACGCGCAGAGGGGCTCAAAAAGGCAGCGCGGCACCGCGCTGCCGCGCGCGCTTAGTAGTACCCTGCCCCATACCCCAGAGCAGCAAATTTAATTACTTTTCACCCCCATCTTATAGCTTTTGTAGTTTTATAGCATTTTAGGGTCATCTAGGGCAAACACAAAACTTATTTTTGTTTTTGTACAGCGGTAATTTGGGCAGCGCTAAAACGGGGTCAGAAGTAGCAATCGCTATACATGGCGGGGAAAACAAACCCAGAGCAGCTCATGCGCTGGCGCAAGGAGAGGATGCCATCGGCTCAGGGTTATGCCTGGTTGCTCATGGATATGGAGGGGGGAAATAATAAAGCATTACAAAAACTACATGAAAACCTGCCGCTCTCTGCCGTTCCTTGCTTCAGTCCTTGCATTTGGAGCCGAGTATGTAAACATACAAATATGAAGGAACATACATACTAACCTGCCGCTTTATGCTGTTCTTTGCTTCTATCCGTGAATGTGTAGCAGAATATACAATAATAAAGGAACATACATACAAACCTGCCGCTTCATGCCGTTCTTTGCTTCTATCCGTGAATGTGTAGCAGAATATAAAATAATAAAGGAACATACATATAAACCTGCCGCTTCATGCCGTTCTTTGCTTTTATCCGTACATTTGAAGCGGAATATACAAAAATACAAAATAAAGGAACAGACATACAAGCCTGGGAAATAAATAAGGAACATACATACTAACCTGCCGCTTTATGCTGTTCTTTGCTTCTATCCATGAATGTGTAGCGGAATATACAATAATAAAGGAACATACATACAAACCTGCCGCTTTATGCCGTCTGTTGCTTCTATCCGTGCATTTTTAGCGGAATATACAAAAATAAAGGAACATACATACAAACCTGCCGTGGTATGCAGTTCTTTGCTTTTATCCGTACATTTGAAGCGGAATACCGGTATACAAAAATACAAAAATAAAGGAACAGACATACAAACCTACTGCTTTACGCCATTCTTTGCTTCTATCCGTGCATGTGTATCGGGAAAGAAACAAAAGGAACTTACATACAAACCTGCCGCTCTCTGCAGTTTCTTGCTTCGATCTGTACATTTGTAGCGGAATATACAAAAATACAAAAATAAAGGAACATACATACACACCTGCCGCTTTATGCCGTCCGTTGCTTCCATCTGTCCTTTTCTAAGGAATATACAAAAATAAAGGAACATACGTACAAACCTGCCGTGTCATGCCGATCTTTGCTTCTATCCGTGGGGCCTTCAGTGAAACTCATGCGCTGGCGTAAGGGCTGATGTCTTGAGACGACGTCGTTGGCAGTGGCTGTGGTTGATGCCCGGTTGCTCATGGATTTGGAGCCGAAGGAGTCAAACGTGATCCGGCGGACGGACCGGTTCAGGCCGGAGATGCTCATGGAGGCAAGGGAGGCGCAGGATGAGCGAGGGGAGAGACCGCATGAGCTGCCGGCCCCTAGCATCATATTGCACACACTCTTACTAGATTCCTGGAAGTAGAGGGGAAGGGGGGGGGGGGGGTGAATACCGCATAACACTTTGAATAAACAAATAAATAAATACATACATAATTAGTACGCCTTATTATGAGACGTGAGGTTGAGGAGGCCAGCCCTTTTGCTTGCACTGGGGCCAACCACCAACGTAAGCTGCATACATGTGACATTGCCTGTCTGTTGATGTGCGCCTTATTACAAGGCGTGAGGTTGAAGGGGCCAGCCTGTTTGCTTGCACTGGGGCCAACCACTAATAAGCATAGTGCTAATACATGGCCTTGTGTCGTCATTCTCACAATCTGCAGACGCAAAAACATCCACCATGCACAATTTCTTGCCCTCTCAGGGGGCAAATTCTTTTTCCAGCCACCCCAGAGCACTAAGATTTTGCCAGGGTGGGATGGGGTGGGGTGGGGTGGGGTGGGGGTGAATAGATGCGCGGCATTTGCAAGTCATCGATGCACGTAGAAGCATTAGTGTTGCTGTGTCTGAATGCTGTAGAGTAACAGCAACCGGAGTAAAGAGAAGTTGCATACAGTAAAATGGTGGATAATGAGCATGCTAGTGAGTGTGGTAGGTCGGGAGTTGGAATCAGGGTACTACATTTTGTCATTTTGGGTTGCGCTTTTGGCGTAACTGCCTCTTTTGAGCTTGCGCTTATGACTGAAAACAGAAATCTGCGCGCTGCGCCCAGAGGGGATTAAAAAAATTGCGTCAATCGGGCACCAAAACATTGCGCGCTAGCACGCAATAGCGCGCGTCGTGTAATACCCTGGTTGGAATACGGAATCAAAGAGGGTCTCGGGAGGAAGTATAAGAGGGGTGGGGTGGGGGTGGGGTGGGTTGGGGGATGACTGTCATCCCTCTGGCTGCTTTTAAGTGAAGACACTGCTTCGTTTCTTTTCTTACAAAAACTCTGTCCTCTTTACGGTGCCGACCAGAACGTATTGTTACCTAAGTTATACACAAATTATACCAAACATATGAGAGGGGGGGGCTGGAAAAAAATGTATGCCCCATGCGGTCAAGCACTTTTTCCCAAGTCAGTGTGGCTGAGTTTGAGGGGGTCATTGGCAAGGAGCACAAGGCTAACAGGCTTGATCTTAAGGTTTAGGGTTTAGGGTTTGGCAAGGAGCACAAGGCTAACAGGCTTGATCTTAAGGTTTAGGGTTTAGGGTTTGGCAAGGAGCACAAGGCTAACAGGCTTGATCTTAAGGTTTAGGGTTTAGGGTTTGGCAAGAGGCGCAAGATCTATTGCGGGCGGAGGCAGCCCTAGAAGAGGTGCCGGCACTGTTCTGGAGTAGGGTGGTTAAGAAAGAGGGAGAGGAAGAGGGAGGGGAAGGGGGAGAGGTAGAGGGTGATGAAGATGAAGATGTGGACAAGGATGAGGATGTGGATGACCTCATGGCCCACTGGTGCTAAACGTCAAGGATAAATATAATATAAGGTTGGCTGGCTGGGTGATTGGTTGTACTAGGTTGAGCATGTGATTCGTATTGGCTGATAATGTGATTGAGATAGGCCAGGCAATTTACTTCTATAGGCTAGGGCATATTAGGGGCCTGGGGCCCTAAACCCCAGGCCCTACCTCTCATATGACATAGATGGTGATGATGGCGCTTCGTCCGTGTGCCCCAAAAACACTGATTGCATTTTCTGATTTGCTTTTTCTTGCTCCACATGTGCTGCATGGTCATGGTAGAAGCACCAGTAGATAGGCCTTGGCAATCTATACAATATGCCCTCTACTTTGACCCCCTAATCATTATTGTGGGAGGAGATAATAGCCTCCAAGTGGGTTCCGGAGCCGTGAGTGGGTGGGTGGGTGGGTGGGTGGGTGGGTTTTAGGCTCAGCCAACTTTGGGGGAAATAGGCATGGGGTCTGTGGATCTTATTTTTACCCCCCCCCCCCCCCCCCCCCCCCCCCCTCTTGCAAAAATATTCCTCAAGTAGACCAAACATAATACCAAGCGTATGCCTAAATTATCCTAAGCATTATTCCAAACATATCCCTAAATTATTTTAAAAAGTATACTAAAGAGATGCTTAAAGGAAACCAAACATGATAGACAAAGATGTGATTTGTTCTCTTTATGGTGCGCATCAAAACAACTTTCTTGCCCATTCTTATTTATAAGGATCCTAAGTCGACAATCCAGGACCAGATGCTACGCACCACTCGTAGTGAATTGAAGAACGGGTTTTTGAGGAGCTGTCAGGCCTCGGGTCTAGCCACCGGGTCGTATGAGATACAGAGCTTGATGAGGTTGAGAAGCTCCTCGTCATGGACTCGGCCCAATGCTTGAGGGGGGACACCCTACATACACAGTTGGTTGGTTATACTTTGGTTTGTTATGTTTTGGTTAGTTATGCTTTGGTTTGTTATGATTTGGTTTTTTATGTTTTGGTTTGTTATGTTTGGTTTGGTTTGTTATGGTTTGTTATGTTTTGGTTTGTTATGTTTTGGTTTGCTATGTTTTGGTTTGGTTTGGTTTGTTATGGTTTGTTTTGTTTTGGTTTGTTATGTTTTGGTTTGTTATGTTTCGGTTTGTTAAGGTTTGGTTTGGCCGATAGTGTACGATATATTATTGTTTTTTTTGCTTTGCTATGTGTTTTCGTGTGTGTGGTGCGTTTTATTTGTGTTGCTTTGCTTTGCTTTGCTTTATTTTTTGCTTCCTGTTTTGTTTGTTTCTTTTGCTTACGTTGCTTTTCTTTTCTATTCTCCTATTTTATTTTATTTGGTGACAACGTACATCAGCCTTCAGGCTGTTTTATTTTATTTGGTGACATCGTACATCAGCCTTCAGGCTGCCCCGCTTCACCAGGCGCGGTGATGATAACACCTGGTGGGGCGTGGTGCTAAGGGAGCCCGTCGTACGCGGGTGGGAAGCGGTCTCCTACCTCAACTGGACAAGCTACCATCGCGGTAGACGACGACCTGCAACGCCAAGAGCGACCGAAGGGGGAGTCGAACCCCCGACTCTTCATTCTTTAGCGATCTGGTCTACCACTAGACCATAGTAAATCACTGAAAGAGGCTAACAGGCGCGGTGAGTATACAAGCCCATGCCCATTCCCCCCAAATATACAAATAATTAGGGAAGGGCAATATGATAGGCCAACGTTACCATTTAAATACAAGATCATACGGTGCAATTGTATGAGATCGTATGATATCATACTGGCCTATAGTCAGTATCATATGATTTGCCAATCCCTGCAAATAATACTATGCACGCTGATACTAGACACTGCTACATCCTGTTGCTAATGCTAATGCTAATGCTAATGCTAATGCTAATGCTTATAATGCTAATGCTAATGCTTATAATGCTAATACCTATAATGCTAATGCTAATGCTTATACTGCTAATAATACTCGTAATAATAACGCACTTGAATCAATGCTACATGTTCACACCATGTTTAGATATATTATAAGACATGAATTAATATTATATATAACATGATGTGATATAAACTGATCTGATATACATATGTTTAATTGACTTGTATAAATTAATATTACACATTCACAACATGAGTACTGTAAGATAACAGCACATCATCGGCAGAACTTTCTAGAAGATCTGGGCCACGTCACAGCACAACAACATGCTAACACGCTAGAGTACTTCAAGATAATGGCACCTCATCGTCAGAACTTCCTTGAAGATCTGAGCCACGTCACAGCACTACCACCACAGCACTACAACAAGCAAATGCATATGCTAATGCTAAGGCTAATGTGCTTGCGTACTGCAAGATAACGGCACCTCACCGTCAGAACTTTCTTGAAGATCTGGGCCACGCCAAAGCACTCGCTATAAGGGTACTCCTGAGTGGCCAGCTCTAGCAGAACCATGCCAAAAGAGTAGTTGTCAACCTAAGAGAGGTATGAGGGAGAGGAACTCTGTGAGTGATAGATAGAGGAGGTGAGACCAAGCGAGTGTGTGCAGGGGTAGAGAGAGAAGCTGTGTGGGTACTCCTGAGTGGCCAGCTCTAGCAGAACCATGCCAAAGGAGTACATGTCATCCTAGGGGAGGTATGAGGGAGGGGAACTCTGTGAGTGATAGATGAAGGGAGAGAGACCAAGCGAGTACGTGCAGGGTAGAGAGAGAGGCTGTGTGGGTACTCCTGAGTGGCCAGCTCTAGCAGAACCATGCCAAAGGAGTACATGTCATCCTAGGGGAGGTATGAGGGAGGGGAACTCTGCGAGTGATAGATGAAGGGAGAGAGACCAAGCGAGTGCGTGCAGGGTAGAGAGAGAGGCTGTGTGGGTACTCCTGGGTAACAATAGAGGTAGGTAACTGAGGTAGTGACGATTGAGGTTGTGCAATGGAGGTGGTGTGGATAGAGGTGGTGGTGATTGAGGTAGTGGCGATAGAGGTGGTGTGGATTGAGTGAGTGGCGATAGAGGTAGTGGCGATTGAGGTTGTGCAATGGAGGTGGTGTGGATAGAGGTGGTGGTGATTGAGGTAGTGGCGATAGAGGTGCTGTGGATTGAGTGAGTGGCGATAGAGGTAGTGACGATTGAGGTTGTGCAGTGGAGGTGGTGTGGATAGAGGTAGTGGTGAATGAGGTAGTGGCGATAGAGGTGCTGTGGATTGAGTGAGTGGCGATAGGGGTAGTGACGATTGAGGTTGTGCAATGGAGGTGGTGTGGATAGAGGTGATGGTGATCGAGGTAGTGGCGATAGAGGTGGTGTGGATTGAGTGAGTGGCGATAGAGGTAGTAACGATTGAGGTTGTGCAATGGAGATGGTGTGGATAGAGGTGATGGTGATTGAGGTAGTGGCGATAGAGGTGGTGTGGATTGAGTGAGTGGCGATAGAGGTAGTGACGATTGAGGTTGTGCAGTGGAGGTGGTGTGGATAGAGGTAGTGGTGAATGAGGTAGTGGCGATTGAGGTAGTGGCGATTGAGGTAGTGGCGATTGAGGTGTTGTGGTGCTGTGGTGCTGTGGTGTTGTGGTGCTGTGGTGTTGTGGTGTTGTGGTGCTGTGGTGCTGTGGTGCTGTGGTGTTGTGGTGCTGTGGTGCTGTGGTGCTGTGGTGTTGTGGTGTTGTGGTGTTGTGGTGCTGTGGTGCTGTGGAGTTGTGGTGTTGTGGTGCTGTGGTGCAGTGGTGTTGTGGTGCTGTGGTGTTGTGGTGCTGTGGTGCTGTGGTGTTGTGACGTTGTGGTGCTGTGGTGCTGTGGTGTTGTGGTGTTGTGGTGTTGTGGTGTTGTGGTGTTGTGGTGTTGTGGTGTTGTGGTGCTGTGGTGCTGTGGTGTTGTGGTGTTGTGGTGTTGTGACATTGTGACATTGTGGTGTTGTGGTGTTGTGGTGTTGTGGTGTTGTGGTGTTGTGGTGTTGTAGTGTTGTGGTGTTGCTGTGTTGTGGTGTTGTGGTGTTGTGGTGTTGTGGTGTTGTGGTGTTGTAGTGTTGTGGTGTTGTCGTGTTGTGGTGTTGTGGTGTTGTGGTGCTGCGGTGCTGTGGTGTTGTCGTGTTGTGACGTTGTGGTGTTGTGGTGTTGTAGTGTTGTGGTGTTGTGGTGTTGTGGTGTTGTGGTGCTGTGGTACTGTGGTGTTTGTCGTGTTGTGGTGTTGTGGTGTTGTGGTGTTGTGGTGCTGTGGTGTTGTGGTGTTGTGGTGCTGTGGTGTTGTGGTGTTGTGGTGTTTTGGTGTTGTGGTGTTGTAGTGTTGTGGTGTTGTGGTGTTGTGGTGCTGTGGTGTTCTGGTGTTGTGGTGTTGTGGTGTTGGGGCTGGAGCGCATAAGTGCCTTCAAAGAGAGAGGTAGCCATGCGGCAAGGCTGCGGGTTTGGTCCTGGCTGCACAAGTTCGACTCTTGTTATCTCAGCATTGAAGATAAAGCAACGGCAACATGGGACTTAGTGAATTGCTATTATGTTGATCCCCAACAACTAGATAACCAATTATTAGTGGTTGATCCCAGCAAGCGCACAGCGGTTTTTCAAAATTAATTTGCTTAATGTACAGTTGAACCCCCCCTTTAAACACGAATATTAAAATACGAAGGCTGGCCCCCTCAGCCTCACGCCAAGTCATAATGCGAAACATGTATTTGTTTGTTTATATTGTTTTTGTTTTTTTGTAATGCATTTTCGAGTGTATTTATTTCTTTATACTATATTTGTTTATTTTGTTGTGCAGTTGTTTCTTTATAATGTATTTGTTTCTTTATAATCTATTTGTTTCTTTATAATCTATTTGTTTCTTTTTAATGTATTTGTTTCTTTTTAATGTATTTGTTTCTTAATAATGTATTTGTTTCTGTTTAATGTATTTGTTTCTTTATAATTTATTTGTCTCTTTATAATCTATTTGTTTAATTTGAATGTATCTGTTTCTTTTTAATGTATTTGCTTCTCTATAATGTATTTTTCTCTTTATAATGTTTTTGTTTCTTTATAAAATGTTTTTTCTTTATAATGTTTTCGTATCTTAGTAATGTATTTGTTTCTTTATATTTGTGAATTTAAAGCTCACATGGCTGTTGTGAATTCAAAGCTCACATGGCTGTTGAATTTAAAGCTCAGATGGCTGTTGTGAATTTAAAGCTCAGATGGCTGTTGTGAATTTAAAGCTCACATGTCTATTATGAGAATCGTCAAACATTGAGCCGCACCTTTTCATCAATGTTATGTATGTATGTATGTATGTATGTATGTATGTATGTATGTATGTATGTATGTATGTATGTATGTATGTATGTATGTATGTATGTATGTATGTATGTATGTATGTATGCATGTGTGTATGTATGTATGTATGTATGTATGCATGTGTGTATGTATGTATGTATGTATGTATGCATGTGTGTATGTATGTATGTATGTATGTATGTATGTATGTATGTATGTATGTATGTATGTATGTATGTATGTATGCATGTGTGTATGTATGTATGTATGTATGTATGTATGTATGTATGTATGCATGTGTGTATGTATGTATGTATGTATGTATGTATGTATGCATGTGTGTATGTATGTATGTATGTATGTATGTATGTATGCATGTGTGTATGTATGTATGCATGTGTGTATGTATGTATGTATGTATGTATGTATGTATGTATGTATGTATGTATGTATGTATGCATGTGTGTATGTATGTATGTATGTATGTATGTATGTATGTATGTATGTATGTATGTATGTATGTATGCATGTGTGTATGTATGTATGTATGTATGTATGTATGTATGTATGTATGTATGTATGCATGTGTGTATGTATGTATGTATGTATGTATGTATGTATGTATGTATGTATGTATGTATGTATGTGTGTATGTATGTATGTATGTATGTATGTATGTATGTATGCATGTGTGTATGTATGTATGTATGTATGTATGTATGTATGTATGTATGTATGTATGTATGTATGTATGTACTAGTATATTAGCCTATGTGGCTGTTGGCCACCCCTACCTGCCCCCCCACTCGACCCACCCACCTCCTTTCTTTACGCCTCCCTCCCTCCTCCGTGCTCCCCCCTCCCTGTGTACTTCTTCCTAACCCCTCCCTCTTTTCTGTCTCATATCCTCCTTTACTTCCTTTTCACCCTCCCTCCAACTCTCTACCTTCCCTGTTATCCGTCTCCTATCCTCCTTGACTTTCCCTTTTGACCCTACCTCCATGTCTCCCCCTTCCCTCTGCCCCTCCCCCTCCCCCCCCCCCTCCCTGTTCCCCCCATTATCTGAACCCTCCAACTCTCTACCTTCCCTGTTATCTGGATAAACAGGTCATCTGGATAGATAAACCTCTTCCTCCTTGACTTTTCTTTGACCCCACCTCCATGTCTCCCCCTTCCCTCTGTCCCCCCCCACCCCTCTCCCCCTATTCTCTGAACTCTCTATCTCTCTCCCCATGCACCACCATTAACTCACATTCTCCCCTACGTGCCCCCCCGCACGTTCGCTGTACCAACCCCAATGAGAAAATCTGGACCGTGTGCAATCGCAAATCTACATGCCCATAGCTTGTTTCTTCGTGCACGTGTTCCCTGGTAGCCTTCAAGATGTGGAGTTGACCAGGACAAATCCTGGTAGCATGGCTTTGCGCCTGGGCAGTTGTCAGCTGCGCACCGCTGTGGATCAGCAGCAATGGGTAATCATCGATGCTGGTTAGCATGGTTCCTTTCCTCGTCGTTCTGGCAAGGTCGCTATGCTCCTCTTTCCTCTCATCCTCGCTCAGGCGTCCTAGGGTTCTACGTTGGCTGACAGTGTTTCCAGCCCATCTAGGCCGCTATAGAGGTACCATGGACACCTCAAGGAGCAAAACATTGTAAACCAACAGCCTGAGCGCCATGGAAGCTGCAGTTCGCTGAGGACCGATTGATCATATACACTTGATTGCTGAAAACAGGCAGAAGGCAGATATCGATAGAGAATACATATGGAAACGTGAAGGGCGGGGAAGTTTAGAAAGGGAGTGCAGGACAGGCCGGGCAGGGCATAGAAGCGCAGCTGCGAATCCAAAATGTTCACTTCAGGCAGGCAGCCGGTAATTGGAATATTTCGCGCAGTCTGCAGCCGAAAGCAGGGCGAGGTTGAAAACACAATGAGCTGAATTGTGGGAAAGCTCACGGGGCATAGGGCGAAACTGGTACCTGCACATTTTGGTTCGAACTCGGCAGTACAGTACCGCAGGCAATTGTCTGCCCCCTCCGCGTCCTTTGATTTTTGAGAAAAATTGGTAACAGGAACACCAACAACAACATGTATGTATGTATGTATGTATGTATGTATGTATGTATGTATGTTACAGTCCAGGGGTAGCCAAATAGGCTAGATGGACTTGCCCAACCTCGATGCCAGGATTGTATCGTTTGTTCTGTCCTTGTGGGCCTGGGGGGTTGGGGAGTTGGGGGGCAATGGTGTTGTGGTGTTGTGGTGTAGTGTTGTTGAGGTGTTGCGGTGTTGTGGTGTTGTGGTCTACTGGTGTTATCGGGGTTGTGGGTTCGTGGTACGTACCCATGCACAATCGGTGGGTGGTGGCCATGGAGGTACACAAGGCCTGCCAGAATCTGCCATGCCCAGCGCTTGATGATGTTGTCATTAACTGCACGAGATTTCCGATACCTGCATATAGTTAGAGATCACTAAGCCACGCATGTATGTTACAGTCTATATATAGTTAGAGCGCACTATACATATACTGATATACATGTACATGCATGTATGCTACAGTCCATACATATATGTATATGTTATGCATGCATGTATGTATACATGCATGTATGTTCCAGTCTATATTTAGTTAGAGCGCACTTTACATATATGTGTACATGCATGTATGCTTCAGTCCATACATAGTTATAGAGCACTATACATATCTATCTATCTATCTATCTATCTATCTATCTATCCATCTATCTATCTATCTATCTATCTATCTCTCTATATATATATATTTATGTATGCATGTATGTATATATGCATGTATGTTCCAGTCTATATATAGTTAGAGCGCACTATACATATATATGTATATGCATGTTTGCTACCATATCTAGTTAGAGCGCACTATATGGATAGTTATCAAGGTAGTAGACACACACACACGACACATACAACAAAGGTAGTAGACACACACACACGACACACACACACAACAACAAAGGTAGTAGACACACACACTCGACACACACAACAAAGGTAGTAGACACACACACACGACACATACAACAAAGGTAGTAGACACACACACACGACACACACACACAACAACAAAGGTAGTAGACACACACACACGACACACACAACAAAGGTAGTAGACACACACACACGACACATACAACAAAGGTAGTAGACACACACACACGACACATACACACAACAACAAAGGTAGTAGACACACACACACGACACACACACACACAACAAAGGTAGTAGACACACACACACGACACATACAACAAAGGTAGTAGACACACACACGACACACACACACACAACTAAGGTAGTGGACACACACACACGACACACACAACAAAGGTAGTAGACACACACACACGACACATACAACAAAGGTAGTAGACACACACACGACACGCACACACAACAAAGGTAGTAGACACACACACAACAAACATACACACACAACGAAGGTAGTAGACACACACACACGACACACACACACAACAAAGGTAGTAAACACACACACACACAACAAAGGTAGTAGACACACACACACGACACACACACACAACAAAGGTAGCAGACACACACACACACAACCTAGGTAGTAACACACACACACACAAACGACACACACACACAAACTAAGGTAGTAGACACACACACACGACACACACACACAACAAAGGTAGCAGACACACACACACACAATCTAGGTAGTAGACACACACACACACGACACACACAACAAAGGTAGTAGACACACACACACGACACATACAACAAAGGCACACACACACACAGGTAGTAGACACACACACACGACAACACACACACAAAGGTAGCAGACACACACACACAGAACCTTGTAGTAGACACACACACACACGACACACACACACACAACCTAGGTAGTAGACACACACACACGACACACACACACAACAAAGGTAGCAGACACACACACACACAATCTAGGTAGTAGACACACACACACACGACACACACACACACAACAAAGGTAGGAGACACACACACACGACACACACACACACAACAAAGGTAGTAGACACACACACACGACACACACACACAACTAAGGTAGCAGACACACACACACACACAACCTAGGTAGTAGACACACACACACACGACACACACACACACACAACAAAGGTAGGAGACACACACACACGACACACACACACACAACAAAGGTAGTAGACACACACACAACAAAGGTAGTAGACACACACACAAAGGTAGTAGACACACACACACGACACACACATACACAACAAAGGTAGTAGACATACACACAACAAACAAACACACAAAGGTAGTAGACACACACGCACGACACACACATACACAACAAAGGTAGTAGACACACACGACACAGACACAAAAATAGTAGACACACTACACACACACAGAGGTAGTAGACACAAACGACACACACACAAAGGTAGTAGACACACTACACACACACACACACAAAGGTAGTAGACACACACGACTCACACATACAAATGTAGTAGACACACACGACACACACACACACACAAAGGTAGGAGAAACACATAACGCGCACACACAAATGTAGTAGACACACACGACACACACACAAATGTAGTAGACACACACGACACACACACAAAGGTAGTAGACACACATGACACACACACAAAGGTAGTAGACAAACACGACACACACACAAAGGTAGTAGACACACACGACACAGACACAAAAGTAGTAGACACACAAGACACACACAAATGTAGTAGACACACACGACACACACACAAATGTAGTAGACACACACACAAAGGTAGTAGACACACACGACACGCACAAATGTAGTAGACACACACGACACAGACACAAAGGTAGTAGACACACACGACACACACAAAGGTAGTAGACACACACGACACACACACACCAAGGTAGTAGACACACACGACACACACACAAAGGTAGTAGACACACACGACACACACACAAAGGTAGTAGACACACACGACACACACACAAAGGTAGTAGACACACACGACACAGACACAAAGGTAGTAGACACACATGACACAGACACAAAGGTAGTAGACACACACGACACACACACAAAGGTAGTTGACACACACGACACACACACAAAGGTAGTAGACACACACAACACACACACAAAAGGTAGTAGACACACACGACACAGACACAAAGGTAGTAGACACACACGACACACACACACCAAGGTAGTAGACACACACGACACAGACACAAAGGTAGTAGACACACACGACACACACACAAAGGTAGTAGACACACACGACACACACACACAAAAGGTAGTAGACACACACGACACACACACAAAAGGTAGTAGACACACACCACACACACACCAAGGTAGTAGACACACACGACACACACACAGAGGTAGTAGACACACACAACACATACACAAAAGGTAGTAGACACACACGACACGCACAAATGTAGTAGACACACACGACACACACACAAAGGTAGTAGACACACATGACACACACACAAAGGTAGTAGACACACACAACACACACACAAAAGGTAGTAGACACACATGACACACACACAAAGGTAGTAGACACACACGACACACACACAAAGGTAGTAGACACACACGACACACACACAAAGGTAGTAGACACACACGACACACACACAAAGGTAGTAGACACACACGACACACACACCAAGGTAGCAGACACGACTTACTGCCTCAGAGTTCCACTTGTGAAGAACTCCGTGATAAAGTTGATGGTGCGCTGCTTTGGGTTGTGCCACCAAGCGTGAAAGCTCATGATGTTCTGCAGGGTCAGTGGAAATATTGAGGTCCACTGCTAATGTGAGGGGTCCACTGCTAATGTTAGGGGTCCACTGCTAATTTGAGGGGTCCACTGCTAATGTGAGGGGTCCACTGCTAATTTGAGGGGTCCACTGCTAATGTGAGGGGTCCACTGCTAATTTGAGGGGTCCACTGTTAATGTGAGGGGTCCACTGCTAATGTGAGGGGTCCACTGCTAATTTGAGGGGTCCACTGCTAATGTGAGGGGTCCACTGCTAATTTGAGGGGTCCACTGCTAATGTGAGGGGTCCACTGCTAATTTGAGGGGTCCACTGTTAATGTGAGGGGTCCACTGCTAATGTGAGGGATCCACTGCTAATGTGAGGGGTCCACTGTTAATTTGAGGGGTTCACTGCTAATGTGAGGGGTCCACTGCTAATTTGAGGGGTTCACTGCTAATGTTAGGGGTCCACTGCTAATGTGAGGGGTCCACTGTTAATGTGAGGGGTCCACTGCTAATTGGAGAGGTCCACCTCTAATTTGAATTTGAGGGGGGGGGGGGGGGGGGGGGGGGCACTCTTTTCTTCACCTCTATGGCACCCTTCCCACCCATAAATAGAATAAATATGAAGTACGACCATCGACTTATTACCAGGCGTGGGGTTGGGGGGGCCAGCCCGTTTGATAGCACTGGGGCCAACCACCAATTCCCACCCATAATGCACCCTTTCTCACCTTGAAACGGTGCTTCTGAGCCGAGACACCTCATCAGGAGTAGAGAGAAAAGAGTGAGTCTCAACAAGATTACGAGGATGAGAGTGAACCCTAGCACTCACTGTCTAGAAGAGTGAACCCTAGCACTCACTGTTTATTTTTAATCTGCAAATAGCAGCGCGTAGGCACACACACTTATAGGCAGCTCTTTTTCCCCGCTCTTTGCCCAAACCCAAAGCTAGCTAGTGTGTATAAATGCTGGAATTACAGGTTTTATAGGCAGCTGAAAGCTTTGGGCTTGCCCCAGTGGCCGGCCAATTAAGCTATCCAGAAGCTTCCACGCTGGGGTTTTATCTTTTCGGTATTTCAGAGCACCTTCTTGGCAGCTCCCTGAGCCAGCCACTGGGGCTACACCGGAGTCTTCCAGCACTTCTGGGCAGCTGATTATGCCAGCTTCAAGGTGCTCGAGATTGCGCCAGGTTTGGCTGAATAGCCAGTCAGGGGAGCTAGCTGCCTAGAAGCTGCTGCTCGTAGCTGAAAAGAAAAACTATGTTCCATGCACAGCCCAAAAATGAAACAATGGAGTGTTGCCTAGGGATGTCAATATTGTACTGGTCCTCAAGATTATCGGGCAATATATCGTACGATGTATTGATAAATCGTACGATGTTGTACGATATTGTACGGCATATCATATGATATCATCGATACATCATATGATGTATCGAAACGATATATCTATACGGTATGGTACTTGACAAGCCTAGTGATGCCTGAACCCTACAACTCCAGAAGTCAGATGAATAGGGTTGTCAAGTACGATATCGTGGATTCATGGATCGCATGATACATTGCACAATACTGTGTGACATATTGTACAATATCATACGATATATCAACAAACCGCACAATATCGTTCGATACATCAGCATATGGTATGGTATATCGCTCGATAATCCTGGAACCAGAACGACATTGATAAGCCTGCAGAGGAATGATATCTGCACTGGCATCAGCAGCGCACTCAGTGTATCAGTAGCTGCAGGACCCGGATTTCTAAAAACAACTGGGACCTGAAATCCTCAACCACATTTGGACCTTGTTAGAGCGCCAGACGCTAGTTTACTCACTCTGTGTTTAAGTTCCTGTAAGATACGGATTTTCGAAAACAAGAGGGACCTGAAATCCTCAACCACATTTGGACTTTTATAAAGCGCTAGACACTAGTTTACTCACCCTGAGTTTCAGTTGCTGCAAAATACGGATTTCTGAAAACAAGTAGGACCTGAAATCCTCAACCACATTTGGACTTTGTTAAAGCGCTAGACGCTAGTTTACTCACCCTGTGTTTCAGTTGCTGCAAGATACGGATTTCTGAAAACAAGTGGGACCTGAAATCCTCAACCACATTTGGACTTTGTTAAAGCGCTAGACGCTAGTTTACTCACCCTGTGTTTCAGTTGCTGCAGGACCCGGATTTCCGAAAACAACTGGGATCTAAACCCGATATTGATTTCAGAGTTGGTTAACTCGACCATGTTCCACGCAACCTCGCATCCATCATGGTTGTCGAAGGCAGCATACACCTTCTTGCATGCTCCTCGGCCCAGCATCTTGTCATACTGCGAATCCCATGAGTAAGTCATTCAGTCAATAAGTCATTTGGTCATTCATGCATGCTTTGATCTATGACCAGCAGCTTCTAAGCAGCTCCCCTGACTTGGCATACTGCGATTTCCATCACATGCAAAACAGGGGAAGAGGATTGGTGCTTTGTGCGGCTGGACCGCAACTTAAGAAGAGGGTGGTGTCAACAGACACCTTTTTTGTGTGGCTCTCCCACCTTGGTCTGAGCGCTACACTCAGTCTTCAATACGCAGTAACATGTGCAGTGGGTTATTAGTTTGTAGCGCTCACAGCGCACAGAGCATAGCGTTTATTATTAGCTATGACCAGCAGCTTCTAGGCAGTTCCCCTGACAGGCTATTCGTAGCTGGAAAACAAAGCACTGCCTTATATGCTCCTTTGATGCCACTTCACCCTTTGTCTCTTTGTGTGTTCGGGTAAATCACGGCTACCCAGGTGCAACATTACCAGATTAGATCACGGCCACCTAGGTGTTATATGAGGGCTACCTAGTGTTCACAGTGTAAAGAGCCATATTTACAGAAGGCTTTTGGGACTTAGGGGACACAAGGGTGCTACATGAAGAAATTGGTAACTGTCCTTAAAAAAAAACTCTGCGACTGTTTGTCGTACTGTTGTTCCCATTGATCTTGGCAACTTTCATGGAGACTATGGCCCGCTTTCTGTGTTCGGCCACAACTCAGCCTGAGGGCTGACCAAGCACGACAATTGCAAGCACCTCCGAAATGCATTTCCTCCCCTTGTTGCGTCGTCAACGCCACGTGGCGCATATTCTCCGTCATTCCGTCTTATTATTTACACCTGTCTAATCATTAAGAGCAGACTCACCCGAACGTATCGCCCAGACGGGTCAGTCTCGACAGCATCTTCAGGACTGGGCACGGGGTGCCGTACAGAGGCCGGCGAGATGGGTGTCAGTCCCGGTGCACCGTCTACAGAGCCCCTACTCTGTCTCGTTGACGTCATGGGAGACACTGTTAGCCGATTGGCTGCAATCCAAGACTACAGGCGTGGGAAGTCGGCGAGATAGTCGCAAACACCAGATGTCAGGTTCGGGGCGAGAAGCTTGTGAGGAGGGGCATCGAGGGATGGTGCGGCATGCTGGTGGCGGTAAGGAGCTTAAATGGCGCTCATACACCATGCAAGGCCGCAATGGAGGCCAGAGCAATGATTTGGTGAGCAACGCATTATTAGGCTTTGGTTGGCATGAACAGCGAGAAGCACTACAGCTGCAATAGCGCAGTTTGTTGGAATGCATGCGAATAATGGCTGGTACGCATGCTACACAAATAGACCGTGTGCATGGGCATGAATATTCACGTCGCTGGTCGAAATAAGTTAGCAGGGTAGGGCTTTTTCCGGGTTCCCCTCACATTGGGGGATTTAACGTCCCTAGATAAAAATTCCTATATTTCTGTCTCGTACACTCAGTGTACTGTCTTCTTCGCATGATTCACGAACGGTGATTGGAACGATACAGCTGCAAGAATTTGTGTAGATTGAAGTGTCCTCGTGTTGCCCGTAGGACGGCTGTGTAAAAAGCGTCCCTACCCTAGGTGCCGGTCAGGAGGGAGCGGAGAAAAGGCACAGCCGGCCAAGCGAAACGTGTCCCAAAATCCCACCGTCAGTTTTCCCACAACTCCCTCACCTGTTCGCCCCGTCGAGTCCCTTGCGGAAATGCACCGATCAGTTCTGAGAGAGAGCTGTGATAAGACCGACAGGAATTCGTTATCTTGACATGATTCTGCTGTATCTGACTCAGCTTAGCTGCTGTGTAGCTTACGGGCTGACTCAGAGGGCCCAAAACCTGCCCTTTCAGGGATATGAACTTCGTCTTCTCCCTCCTAGCGTTCACAACCAAGGACTTGTAACTGAGGCCATGCTTAGGATGGATTTCCATAGGCCGTGGATGGGTGTAGTACTAGATGGGTATTCGACAGGAAAATTTGAAATTAAAGCCTTGGTATTCAGCCTGTCCTATCTAACGCACTACTCAGCGTATCTGCTCTCCCCTCCCTCTGACTGCCTCGTCACTTTTGTTGAAACGTCAACTGGTGTAGTTTCCCCTTCCTCGCATCTGGCGTCACTTATTGTGGCGCCAGATCATCATGGACTCACGTGCCAATAGTGGTCAGCAAACGCCTGGTGTCTGGTGCGATACCGTCGCGTGCTCGCGTGCTGTGTGTGTTAGAGGGTGTTGAGTGTGTGCGAAAGAGAGTGTTGAGTGTGTGTGAGAGAGAGTGTTGAGTGTTTTTTTCCTCCCAACGTCCTCAGCACTCTGCCGGGCGCGAGATTCAAGGGCAGCTAGGTTGGTGCTCTGAGCTGTCAGCTCCTCCTCCAAGGCTCCCCTTCCTGATTGGGACGCCTCTAGTTGTCCTCCAGGGACTGGAGTGGGAGGCTGAGTGAGATGTTGAGTGTGTGTGTGAGAGAGTGCTAAGTGTGCGAAAGAGAGTGTTGAGTGTGTGCGTGAGAGGGTGTTGAGAGCGCGAAAGTGAGTGTTGAGTGGGTGTTGGAGAGCGTGTTGAGTGAGCGAAAGAGAATGTTGAGGGTGTGTTGGAGAGAGTGTTGAGTGAGCGAAAGAGAGTGTTGAGTGTGTGGGGGAGAGAGTGTTGAGTGTGCGAAAGAGAGTGTTGAGTGTGTGTGTGAAAGGGTCTTGAGTGTGGGGGGGAGAGAGTGTTGAGTGTGGGAAAGAGAGTGTTGAGTGTGTGTGTGTGTAAAAGGGTCTTGAGTGTGCAAAATAGAGTCTTGAGTGTGTGTGGGAGAGAGTGTTGATTGTTTGTGAGAGAGGTTGAGTGTGTGTGCCCCCCAACGTCCTCAGCTGCTGGGCGTGAGATTCAAGGGCAGCTAGATTAGTGCGCTGAGCTGTCAGCTCCCCCTCCGTGAAGCCCCTTCCTGATTGTGCGGCCTCTATTTGTCCGGCCTCTAGTTGCTCCCCCAGGGACCGAGGTGGGGAGGTGAGTGAGATGTTGAAGTGTGTGGGGGAGATGCACATATAAGATATATACCAGTATGCAAATGCTTTGTCTGTCTGTTTGTCTATCTGCTGGTCTGTCTGGTTGCCTGTCTCCAACTTGTCTGGATAATCAAAAACACCATCACTTAATCGTGCAAGCTGTAGTCACCTGAACTGCGGACCCTGTGTCGTTGGCATGAGCTACCAGGGCATCCTTGAGTGTAGTTACATCCGACAGCTCAGACTCGAGCTTTTGGATCTTAGACCGAGCCTGCTTGGGGGGAATGGGTATAATTCGGTATGGGTATTATTAGGTATCGGTATGGGCCTGGGTATGGGGTTGTAGATGAGAAGTCTGTCTGGACTACCGTACATGTTTGTATGTGTGTATGTATGTATGTAAGTATTTTACAGTCCACGGGTAGGCCAAATGAGCTGAAGGGATTAAAACATGATAAAACATGGCAAAACTTGACAGCAATATCAGCACAAACTAGAGGGGCTGATGGGCCAAGTATAGCCTGTTAACCCAAAGAGGCCTGGAAGGGAAAGATTGAGACAAGCTGCAGGCTACAGTACAAGGAGTCTACGGGTACTCTAGACCAAGGTGAGCTAGATGGCGCTCGGGGTGTGGTTACAGCTGAACAACAGCAGGGGTCTGGATACAGCCAGCTGCAGCAGCCTCTACAAGCTGGGCAGATTGGGAGGGACCAACTGCCTGGGCAGCGGCCTGCAGGGCTGTGAGCAGTTCCGTGGTTAAAACATTGCATATGGATGGCTATCAGGTGTTTCTGGACCATCTTGGTCAAAAAGCATCCAGAGTAGGGAGCCTCCTTGAACCCCATCTGGTTGCTAGTAGAGGGACGGAGGATGAAGCTACGAATGGGAAGGCCAGACAAAGAACACAGCTGTTTGAAAGCTCGCATATGGCGCAGCAGGTCCCTTAAGCCTATTTGGCCTACCCCTGGACTGTAACATTCATACATACAGGTGGGCAAACCGTAGGCTGGGGATGTGGCTTGACATACACAGGAGCCTGATAGACCCTACCCTTCTTGTTGATATTAGTGCCATGAGTTAGAAGCTTCAGTAAAACTAGATGCCCGGGGACACTATGATCATACGCATTGGGGTAAAGATGGACACAGTCAGGGGTGTGCAGGTCATGGAGGCATAACTTTCCCCCTCCAGTGCCTCGATAGGCTGTTTCCCTGGCATTGAGGATAGAAACAGCATCCCTCAGTAGATAAATGTGCTTGGCTGAGTTAGTGGCCTTGCGGGCCTCAAAACCCAGATATGCAACTAGGACGTGCACATTGGAGATGCCAATAGGGACAGCGGGCACTTCCTGGTAGCCAGCTTCCCATAAGAGGTGATGGTAGCCCTTCATGCAGTCCCGGACAGGGCCAATGTTGCAAGGGTTATCTGTGTTGGACTGGGGCTTGTAGGGGCCTTTGCGCCCAAGCTGCTCGAACAAGGTAGAGTGATGGCTGCAAGCAGTCTCCACACCTTTGGGGGGGAGGGTCGAGAGTAGAGCACCCGGGCAATACGCAGCCACCATGGTGCTCAAACCAGTAACAGTCCATGAAGCACAGCACGTCTTTAGGACGGGCGGTGCAGAGTACTTTTTGCAACGCTGCGATTGATGACAGGGGCAGCCTTGCCCAGGCTGGTATTGTTATAGACCGGTTCTCCCGGTCCAGCTAGAGTGTCTTAGTGCTCCAGGTCTCCGGCCTGGAAGCTTCCGTAGTAGTGTCTCTGCCCGCTAGGGCCGGCACCTAGCGGCGGCAGTACCCTAAGGTACTGTCGCCTTTCCCTTCTTATACTTGCCATGTCTCTTGACATGCTATCACGATTGTAAGCACACGCCCTAGTACATTCCCTGTGAGAGTGCTCACGACATATCGCTTCGGAAAGCTAAAGGTTATAGCTCATCACCGCGGCAACGTGTTCCACTGCAACAGACTTGAGCGCATCAAGCCTGTTACCCTGTCCGTAGATCCCGAGCTCCCGCGCACCTGCAGTGCCTTCTATAGTTGCCGCAGCAACAACCGAAGGAAAAGGATCTCAGGTGCAGAATCTCCTCTGATTGCTAGGCACCCCGCTGGAACACCAGCCCCCCCCCCCCCCCCCCCCCCCACTGCGTCTACCCATCAGTTCCCCTCTCCTCCCCTTCCGCCACCACCCATAACATCGTCGGCCCCGCAAGCCAAATCCCCCCCCCCCCACACACCCCTTTCCCTAGCCTATCCCAGCTCTTTCTAATGGATGCACCGTCGGCGACCAACGCTACGGCATTCCACCAATGGCTGCAAGACATCTCCCAGGATATTAAGGTGATGGAGGATGAGAATATAGATCACAACCAATCCAAGGGCTATATCTTGCACAACATGTCCACAGAATTCAGATTACAGTACTGTCGTTCCCATATGTCTACAGACCTCATGTCCTGGCTCAAAGATGTTTATGCAGACTGGTATTTTGAGCACGTCAAGGAACCTAGCACAGATACTTGGCCATACCCATGGCTCAACATCCCACCTCTTCGCACAAAAACCGCTAATGAAGAGTCCATGCAGCCCCTTGAAAACCCCTCAAAAAGGCCTAGACATCAAAACACACAGCCAGACAACACACCCAGTGCCAGCTATGCTCTAAATGCAACAAAACACACCCGTAGCATATACAGGAACTGGATCATGGACACAGGTGCCACCTCACACATGACTGGGGATCCCAGCCTTCTCCATGACATCGAAGACATAAACCCTATAAAAGTCATGACTGCCTCTGGCCACACCTACATTACAAAGTCTGGGACAGCCCTCATCAGAGGAGAAAATGGTAGACTCCAGAAACTCCTCAATGTCCACCTCAATTCAGATCAAAACACACCCAACTTGTTCTCAATGGCATCAGCTATCAAAAATGTACCCAACATGGAAATCCAATTCAACTCTCACGAAGGCACCATGACCATCAACAACAAAGTCATCATCTCAGGACCAAAGAAACGTAACCCATACCTAGTCCCTGTAGTCAAACATGATCCTACACTGATCAGAGGATCAGAGTGCACTACAGCTGTAGCCCTAGCAGCCGTCTCTAGAAAAACTCCTATGACAGCTGAACTCCAACACATCAGATTAGGACATCTAGCCTACAGTTCTTAGCAAGAAGGGCCTCAGAAGATATGGTCATTGGAAACGACATCACCCCATCTGCATTCAACAAAATGAGTAAGCAAACCTGTGAGATCTGCATTCTCTCTAAAATGGGCAAGAACCCCTACCCCACATCTCACAGCAGAGCAACCAGACCCATGGGCATCATCCACATTGACATGAGTGGAAAGATGAAAATACCTAGCCTCAATGGAAGCCTCTACTTCCAAGGCATTCTAGATGATTTTTCCAAATACACCATTGTTACTTTCCACAAAACTAAGGATGCAGTAGCCAGTGCAACCATCACTGAGCTAGAACGGTATGAAGTCCTCACCCAGAACAAAATTGGGACCATTTTCTGTGACAATGGATCAGAATACATTTGCAACAGATTCAAAAATTGGTGCAAAAGAAAAGGAATCACCCTCAACTTCACAGTTCCAGGAAACCCATCCACCAATGGTGCAGCAAAACGCCTAAACAGAACCTTGCATGACAGATCCACAGCCCTCCTTCTTTCATCCAAATTCCCCAACAGGTACTGGGCAGAAATGGTCAAAAATGCAAGCATCCTCAAGAACCTCTCCCCTACCTCTGAGTCCAACAAAACACCCTATGAACTGTTCCATGGCACCAAGCCTAAGATAGATCACCTCAGGACCATTGGCTGCACAGCATATGTTA
Source organism: Microglena sp. YARC (assembly GCA_022414725.1). Classification (NCBI taxonomy): domain Eukaryota; kingdom Viridiplantae; phylum Chlorophyta; class Chlorophyceae; order Chlamydomonadales; family Chlamydomonadaceae; genus Microglena; species Microglena sp. YARC. The sequence goes on from CM039463.1 coordinate 68,119,623, forward strand.
ATATCCCACCTAAGTCAAGGGCTTTTAAATTCTCACCATCAGCAAAAATCACCAGACTTGTTGGATACTCGGACTCAAGGAAAGCCTACAGAGTACTAGACTCCTCACACAAAAAAATTGACGCTAGAGACATCACTTTCAATGAGTTTGAGAATTTGGCAGGTCAAAAAGGATTCCCAGGTGCAGACGCTGTGGTACTAGGAAACTATGAAGAGGATATCCCAGTAGAAGTTGATGATGATGATGAAATCCCACCTGTCCCCTATCTACCCACCCCATCTGAACTCCAAGAGAGGGAATACTACCTAGCTAGACATGCTAAGAACCAAGCCATCCCAGGCTACAGAGCTCCAGTATGGGGAACCCCAGATGATCTTTCAACCAGTCCTGATACAGTGTACCAACCTACCCTTACAGCACCAACACCAAGCCTCATGCCAGCAACAAGTGCACCCACTATCCACGCTATTGATCAAGGAGCTGAACACAACCCCCAAGAAATTGCCAACCCTCCTAATCCCGCACCTCCTCCCCAACTGGAGCTCCCTACCCCCCCAAGTCTTGATATTCCTCCACCATCAGACATTGACCCCACCCTAGTTGAACCTAGAAGATCTGGCAGAGACAGACACTCACCCAACTTCCTAGCCTTCCTAGCTGCAGACCAAGTCATCATACCCACAAATGAGAAACAAGCCCTCTCCAGCCCCCAAGCTACAGAATGGAAAGCTGCTATGCAGGAAGAGTTAGCAGCACTTGCAGAAATGAACACCTGGTCACTCTCAGAACTACCCCAAGGAACTAAGGCAATAGGAACCAAATGGGTCTTCGACATCAAACAGTCAGTTGATGGAAAAATTGTCAGATACAAAGCAAGGCTAGTAGCCAAAGGATATGCCCAACGCCCAGGCATGGACTATGATGAAGTTTTTGCACCTGTGGCCAAACATGCTACCATCCGTTACATCCTCTCCATGGCAGCAAACCCAAAGGCATACCTAGCACAGTTAGATGTTTCCACTGCATTTCTCAATGGAATAGTTGAAGAAGAACTGTACTGCACCCAACCACCTGGATTCGAACAAGACCTCAGAGTTTGCCGCATGTGGAAGTGTCTCTATGGCTTAAAGCAAGCATCCCGACAGTGGTACCTCAAAGTCAAAGAAGATATGACTGCTATAGGATTCAGAGAGGTAGATGTAGACCAAGGCCTATTTATCCTACCTGGCTCAGCCAACCAACCCATAATCTGGGTCCTTCTCTGGGTTGATGACTTCCTCATGCTGTCCTTTGACAAAGGCATTCTTGACAAATACAAGAACACCATCATGAAGCTGTACAAGACTAGAGACCTTGGTGACCCTTCAGTTTTTGTTGGCTATGAGATCACCAGGAATGCATCCACTGGCACCCTACACATCTGCCAGTCCAGGTTCATCCAGGATCTGCTGCGTGCCCACAACATGCTTCCTGAGCCCAACAGCACCAGGTTCCCTGTGCCTCTCCTCCCAGATGCCCTCCTGCCCTATGCTGACAAAGAAACCCCAGCCACTGGCCTTCCCCTTGCACAGATTGTGGGCTCCCTCAACTACCTGGCAGTCAACACAAGGCCTGACATTGCCCAAGCAGTCAACAGGTTGGCCAGGCACAGTGCACACCCATTGCATGACCACATGGAAGCTGCCACTGGTATCCTCAAGTACCTGTCTAATACACCAGACCATGGCATCACCTACACCTTCTCCAACAAGCCCCTCATTGGTTACTGTGATTCTGACCATGCTGCCTGCCCAATCACAAGGAAATCCACAACAGGTTTTGAATTCCTCAATCAAGGGGGAGCAATCTCATGGGCATCCAAGATCCAGGCATCTGCCACAGCCCTGTCCACAACAGAAGCCGAGTTTATGGACGCTACCTCTGCAGCCCAAGAGGGAATGTGGTTGAGGAAACTGCAATACTCTGCCACAGGCATAGTTCCCCCTGCTCTCACCATTAATGGTGACAACCAAGCTGCCCTTAGTGCCTGGAACCAAGAGAAGCTGTCATCCAGACTGAAGCACATGGAGACCAGGTTCTACTTCCTCAAGGAGCAGTCCAAGAAAGAAGGTATCAAACTCAACTGGATACCAACTGCTGCCAACATGTCTGACATGCTCACCAAAGCTCTGCCCAGGGCCAAGTTCTGTGACTTCAGAGAGAAGATTGGCTGCATTGGAAAGCTAAAGATGTACTAACTCTAGAAGCTCTGTCCAAGAACCTCTGATCTGGTATCATTCACATTCTTGATCATGGGGAGCTACTTGCTTTCAAAGTTTTCCCCTCCAGCTTCCTGCAGCTCCTTCACAGTCCATTCCTGATTCATCACTATGGCCCCATAGTTCCCCATAGCATTAATCTGAACATCCTGACCTATGATACCTTTAAGATGATACTGGAAGTACCTCAACATGTCCTTCCATCTGGATTGATAGTTATGAGCTAGCAGGGGACGTCTACCTTAAAGTTGTTTACCTTAATGGCTGAATTCACAGATTGCTATACAGCCCCTTGTTTAGAACAAGGCCCCATGGCTGCACCTTCCTGGCAGCTCCCCAGCTGGAATCCAGTCCTATATGCATAATAGATAATAGATGATCTGTACTGCCATTTGCCCCTTGTTCTCTCCTGAATGTACTTGCATATGCCTTCAAGGCCAAGCACCATTCATTAGTAAATACTGGCCAGTCAGAAGCCTATGTCCCTGTGCTTCTTTATGCACCAGTTATTTATTTTCACTCTAGCTTCCCTTCCCCTAGAACCTCCTAATTCCAGGAATTCTTATGAATGAAGAATACCAGGAATTGGGGGGGATGTTATAGACCGGTTCTCCCGGTCCAGCTAGAGTGCCTTAGTGCTCCAGGTCTCCGGCCTGGAAGCTTCCGTAGTAGTGCCTCTGCCCGCTAGGGCCGGCACCTAGCGGCGGCAGTACCCTGAGAACTGTCGCCTTTCCCTTCTTATACTTGCCATGTCTCTTGACATGCTATCACGATTGTAAGCACACGCCCTAGTACATTCCCTGTGAGAGTGCTCACGACATATCGCTTCGGAAAGCTAAAGGTATGGTACGCTTTGGGCGGTGCCATGGGACATTCTGGAGAGGGGAGCATGAGATCCAGTGCACAACAGCCGCTGCTGAACAACGGTGCTAAAGAAGCCAGAAAAACTCGCCTCAGACCTGCCTCAGAGGGTAATAAAAATGAAACAAGGATTGGTGTTGACAATTACCAGTTAGGTAGTAATCGATGTATACAATTACCAATTCAATATTGACTATGACACGGTTGACTGTGTTCGGTTGTACAAGGACCAATTGGACGCAGACAGGCCGACTGTTGTCAGTTTAATGGCGAGCAATTGGCAGTGAAACGTGTAAATACGACCGGTCAGTAGGTGATCAGTTCAAACAGTGATCAAGGAGCCGGTAACCGGTTGGTCGGTGATCACCTTAACGCAACGTGATCCGCGACCTACAAGTGCTTGTTGGGCGCGATTACATCCTCAACGATCATAAGCATAATACGGTATGTTTGGACGATCGTTTGGGGGTTAAAAGTTAATATCAGTACCTTGGGACCGACAAATCCTAACAAACGGGCGATAAGGCTTACCTCGTTCACCTGGACTATTGCGCGAGAGGCTAGAATAGGCTCAGTTGAAGCTTGCGAGACAAAAACGAAGGAGGGGGGGGGGGGGGGGGGGGGGGGGCTGCAAAAGTTGAGGAAGATAACAGGAACATTGGAAGAAAATGTTATAATTAACAATCTTAAGCAATACCCCAACAGTCCAACACCGACTCGCAGCTATTTTGGTTCCGGAGTTCCTAACGAGAATATACAGATCTGCGGAGGCAAGATTCAGTTATTTTTGCAGATCTGCACCGCCGCCTAAAATTCTAGAGAGCAGAGATTGTGAATATGAATGAGGCCGCAGTTTGGGCCGCATTAGCCGCGAATGCCGAGGACATGAGAAACCTTCCCAAACAGCTTCCAGGTGCCGAGGTAGCGGGGAGCGCTCGCTGCGCAAGCTTAGGATGTTCCAACCCTGGAACCTTGCGTTGTGCGCGTTGCAAGATTGTGCGCTACTGCGGTGCGGAGTGCCAGAAAGCGGATTGGAAGTCAAGGCATAAGGCGTCATGGTGCGATGGAAGAAGAAGATGAACATTTGTTGCATGGTTCCACAAATGAACTGCTAAATATTCATTCATTACATTGTTTACATTGTCATAGTATGCTTGCATTTTTGCAGTCTAGAGGTTTCCAAATAGACTAAAGAGACTTGCCCAACCTTGAAAACAGGAAGGGTAGTTTAAGGAGCAAGTATTGGTGGCCTGAACCCAAACAATATTGTACTAAACAGGCCATCGTTGACTGGAGACAAGGCCACCCCATGAGGTCCAGGGGGGGGGGGGGGGGGGGGGTATTCCAACTATCCTCAGATATAATATATGATCTAGATCTGGCCTGGGCATGTTTTTAATTGTCTTAACCCATACAATTGCATTATGTACTCAGGAGTGTGGTGTAGTAGTGTTTCTGCTTCCCATGTTTACTCTGGCATCAGATGGTGAGCAGCCTGGAAGCTGGAAGAGCATGTAATCGATAAAAATCCACATATTTGATTTAGCAAAAGACAATGTGAGCACGACCAAATGATCTGCCTAATGTTGCATAAAGAGCGCTATACCTTGGTCTTGGTTGTTACCGCTGTTTTTCTTTTTTTCCACTGGGCTCAGCCTCAAAATTTCAGCAGCTAAAATAACATCAGCTTCAAGATGCACTAGGTTGCTTTAGCGTTGGCTGATCAGCCAGCCAGGGGAGCTGCCTAGAAGCTGCTGCTTGTCGCCGAAAAGAAAAACAGTAGTTGTTACGTGTTAGATCTGCCCCATTAAGATAATGTGAATAATACTGACATGGTTATTTGGTGGTTGGCCCCAGCGCAAGCAAACGGGCTGGCTCCCTCAACCTCACGCCTTACGACGAGGCTACATAAGGCGTAACGTTTATTTTATTTATTACATGCTTCTACCATTGGACTGCCAAGTCTATGATCTAGCATACGACAAACGCAAGAACGGAAAATGATCTGCCAAATATTTTGTAAATAGCACCTTACCTTGGACTAGGTTGTTACATGGTGGCTCTGTCTCATGTAGGTATTTTGAAGAATGTTTGCATGATTCTCATAGCTTATCTTTTCAGCTACAAGGAGCAGCTTCTAGGTAGCTCCCTGAGCCAGCCGCTGGGCCAAGTCCCAAGATGTTAACAGTAAAGGAAAGCTGGTTGTATCAGCTTCAAGGTGCACGTGGTTGCATCAGGTTTGGCTGACTAGCCAGTTAAGGGAGCTGCCTAGAAGTGTCAGCGTGAGCTACTAGGACACGAGTGCCTTATTGGTATCTGATCAGATACCAATGAGGCACTCGTGTCCTAGTAGTTCACGCCGACAATAATGCATGCCCCGGGAATAATGCATGCCCCTGTTGCTTGTAGCTGAAAATAAAAAGCTATGATGATTCTGCAAAGGAACTGCCAAGTCTATGACCTAGAATCAGACAAATGCAAGAACAAAGACTCAGCTGCCTCATGTTGCGTGAAGAGCTTTATACCTTGAGCTTGATCAGTGTTTTTCTTTTCAGCTAAAAGCAGCAGCTTCTAGGTAGCTCCCCTGACCAGCTATTTAGCCCAAGCTCATCCAACTGAGTATGTCTGGAAGCTGACGGTATCCGCTGTCCAGAACTGTCATAATCTTGGAGCTTAGCCCAGTGGCCGGCTCTGGCAGCTGCCTAGAAGCTGCTGCTTGTAGCTGGAAAAAGAACATGGTCTTGATCGTTACGTGTTGGTTCTGCTACATGGAGGTGTTATGCATTAAAGTTACATGGTTCTGTATAGGGATCTGGGCAGGTTTTTTCTTCAAGGTGCTTCGTTTAGCGCAAGTGCTTAATTATGTACCTTCGCGTTTTGGGGGTGCTATGTGAGAGTCTTTTGGGGGGTTGATTATTGGGCCCTCTAAAGCTGCTAGTACCACCCCAAAGGCTCCTAGGAGCACCATGGTGCTACGTTAAGACACGGTTGTGCCATGTGTAAGATATTTAGGCTTCGGAGGTTAGGGCTTATGTCGAACAAAATTAGGCCTGTTAGGGCTAGTAGCTAAATTAGCCCTAATAGTAACAACTAATCAAGCCAAATTTAGCCAAAACAACCCAGAAAGAGTGCCACCTTTGTAGGAGAGTGTTGCTATCCATTCTACTGACCTTTGTGGCAATTGTTTATGATCTGATCGTCATTAGTTCATGACGAAGTAGCTCATAACTGCGGGAGCGAACGAAGATCGCCGTATTATTATATCAACGCGTTACATTGGAAGAAAATAAGTATAGAAGTACATTAAATAATACGGTAAACACTCTGGATGGATCTGTTCAAACTCTTAACCACTGTTTATTTGTTTGCCTACGTATGGTACGTACGTAGGGCTACGTAGGGCTGCGTACGCAGGGCTACGTGGATTGCGTATGTAGGGCTACCTAGGGTACGCACGATGGGCTACGTATGGCTGCGTATGTAGGGCTACGTAGGGTACATACGACGGGCTACGTAAAGTTACGTAAGGCTGCGTACGTAGGGCTACGTAGGGTACGTACAACGGGCTACGTAAGGCTACGTACGAGGACGTGCTATTTCTCTTCTCTTCACCTCTAGTTATCGCTAAAAATCCGGGATTTATTTTAGCGCTAATTAGCCATGATAGCGCTATTAGCGCTAAGGAGCTAAGACCCCCCCTGGAAACTCTTAAGATATTTAGGTACGTCATATATCAGTAACATAACATATGTAATGTATATGATATGTCATGTAGAAGATGTGCCATGTATAGGAAATTTCTTGTATACTTTATGTCATGCAGTGTCATGTATATTATATGTCATATATAACCTATGTAATGTATAATATATGTCATGCATGAGATATCCATGTATATTATATGTAATGTTTGATATATCAATGTATGTCATGTATAATAAATTTCATGTTTAGGAAATGCCATATATGAGATGTCGATATATGTCATGTATATGACATGTTGTATATGACAGTATAACAGTATAAGATATGTCATGTATAACAGTATAGCAGTATAAGATACGTCATGTACAAGGTATGTTGTATATAAGATATGTCATGTATAAGGTATGTTGAATATAAGATATGTCATGTATAAGGTATGTTGAATATAAGATATGTCATGTATAAATTATGTTTGTATATAAGATATGTCATGTATAAGGTATGTTGAATATAAGATATGTCATGTATAAATTATGTTTGTATATAAGATATGTCATGTATAAGGTATGTCATGTACAAGATATGTCAAATATACCATATGTCATGTATAGTATATGTCATCTATACGATATATTCTGGCTCTAATTTATTTTGGCAGCGGGGACAGTGAAATTATCGCGACCTCGGATGGAGAGGATCTGGTATCCGCACTGGCAGCCGACATGAATGGCGGCTGTATACGACGTGTCCATTGTATGTTTTATTTATTTATTATTATTGCTCATTCCTGCCCTAATTCCATTGCTTGTCGCAGCCTCACGTTATAAGTGCGGTATGGTGTGTACTCTTTTATTTTGTGTTGTTACTCATTCCTGCCCTAATTCCTTAGCTTGTCGCAGCCTCACGTTATAAGTACAGTATAGTATTTTTGTATTGCTGCTCATTCCTCCCCTAATTCCTTTGCTTGTCTTCGCCTCAAATTATAAGTACAGTACAGTTTGTATTTTGCATTTTGTATTGCTGCTCATTCCTGCCCTAATTCCTTCGCTTATCGCAGCCTCATATTATAAGTACGGTACAATTTTGTTTTTGCATTCATGCCCTAATTCCTTCGCTTGTCTCAGCCTCACATTATAAGTGCAGTTTAGTCTTTTTGTATTGCTACTCATTCCTGCCCTAATTCCTTAGCTTGTCGCAGCCTCACGTTATAAGTACAGTATAGTATTTTTGTATTGCTGCTCATTCCTCCCCTAATTCCTTTGCTTGTCTTCGCCTCAAATTATAAGTACAGTACAGTTTGTATTTTGCATTTTGTATTGCTGCTCATTCCTGCCCTAATTCCTTCGCTTATCGCAGCCTCATATTATAAGTACGGTACAATTTTGTTTTTGCATTCATGCCCTAATTCCTTCGCTTGTCTCAGCCTCACATTATAAGTGCAGTTTAGTCTTTTTGTATTGCTACTCATTCCTGCCCTAATTCCTTCGCTTATCGCAGCCTCCCATTATAATTACAGCACATTTTTTTTATTTTTTTATTGTTGTTCATTCATGCCCTAATTCCTTAGCTTGTCTCAGCCTCCCATTATAAGTACAGTTTCATATTTTTTATTGCTGCTCATTCCTGCCCTAATTCCTTTGCTTGTCGCAGCCTCACATTATAAGGACGGTACAGTTTGTATTTTTTTTTCATTCGTGCCCTTATTCCTTCGTTTGTCTCAGCCTCACATTAAAAGTGTAGTATAGTATTTTTTAGTGCTGCTCATTCCTGCCTTCAATCCTTCGCTTGTCGCAGTCTCACATTAGTACAGTACATACGGAGTACAGATAAACGTTTTCTTTCTTCTCATCCCGCCCCTAATTCCTTTACTGGTCGCAGCGGGCAGATTGAATTTGTGGCGGCCTCGGATGGGAATGATATGATAGCCGCACTAGCATCTGGCATGAATGGCGGCTGGTACACCGGCCTGCACAAACGCGCTCGCGTGTACGAGCGCTTCTACATGAGCTACCAGCTCCGCGTGGAAGACGAGTACACGATGTGCGGGGAGACCTACGGAACCTACGGGACCCAGGCACAGGGCGGGCCCAAGTCGTGGACGAGCAAGGAGTTCAAGCTGTACTATGAGCGGGCGAAGGGGATGGAGATGTTTCCGCCGGACTGGAGCAAGGAAGATGAGAAGAAGCTGCTGAAGGAGGCAGAGAATCAGATCCACTTTGCGATCGAGAAGAGTGATGTGATCGAACGATTTGGTTATGGCAGCGGGGAACACTTTGTACTCCGGAGCATGGCAGAATCCATCGTGGGACCCATAGGGAGCTGGCTGTATGATGATTCATCGTCCGAGCGGGAGGAGGTATGCGAGTAAACGGCAAACCACTGTTCTTATGTTCAGCTATGAGCAGCAGCGTTTGTGTCAAAAAGATAGTGGGGTGGTTGAATGATTTGGCCATGCCAATGAAGAGTTGTTTTAGCCTGTTCACCTGATGTTGGTGATTGTGGTGTCAGTGGTGTGGAATCTGGTGTGGACCATTGCATTGGTGCCTACGCCGAGCTCAGGCTAGGGGCAGCAGCTTGAATGTTGACAAGAGTGGTAATGAGAATTTCAGTCCGTTTTGAGTAACTGAGTCACTGGCGGTAACTGATTACGTATTACGTAGGTGCCAAGCCTAGCCAAAAACGTCTAGTGATTTCAGCGTGACCTGACAGAGCCCATGGTTGATGGTGCATGACGACACTGGTCTACTAGGGTCCATTTCTATTTAGTTCCGTTTTTGCCCCCACCCCCCTTAGATGTGATACAGCAGTAGGATATCATATGCAATATTGGACCTTATTACCTTAACAAGTCTTCAAACTTACTGAAGTTTTGTTTTAAGTTGTGAAAGGATTTTTACCCCAGGAGGTGAGTCTCCCAAAACAAACCAGCGACACCGAGGATTCAGTTCAAATGACGTTGCCACTCCTACAATACAGTACTGTGATGTATTAGTGTTTATGCTGCCAATGTTTTAACCTGTTAGCAGACGGTGCGCAGCCTGAAGGCTGACAGACCATGTAATAAAAACAAAACAAGCTTGGAGTGAACCATCGGTTGACTTAAATCAGAATTAGCACCCCGCCCTCTGGAGTACAAAAACTGTTTTATTAAGGGTGCCTTTAGGCGCGTCCCAAATGAAATTATGAGACTTCGTAATTGAAATATATATAAATTGATTTAATTGAATTTGATTTAATGTTGTGTTTTATAATTCAATTTAATGTCATCAAATCGAATTGCGTTTGCGTGAATTGAGTGCATTCAGTTGATTTGAATTTTATGAATTTGAATTGGATTGAATTTAATTAAGTTTGGTGTAATTATATTGTATCGAATCTATGGCTGGATGGGTCGAGCGTGGATTAACGTCTGAACGGGTCTAGCCTTCGTTGGATTTATCATGGGTGCAAGCAGTAACTTTACTTGGATGAGCGTTTCTAACCGTCGCTGGTCGGGTTGATTTTTGGGAATTTGTGCCAGGTGTTGCATGAAACCTGGAAACGGGAAATTTTGGTCCGAGAGGGATTTGAACCCGCGTCCTTCTGATCAATGTTTCGCGATTTTTGGCCAACGGCAGTTGGCGTGGCTTGCCCCGGTCCTCCCCACGCACGGGCCCACCGGCACAAACCTTCTCCTCCAAAGCTCCTTTTCTTGAATTGCTATGCTCATTTGTGCTCTGGTGAGAATTTGCCAGGTGTAAATAAGTCTTATAATTCAACTAAACTATAGAATGTTCAAGTTTTTATGTTTTTCATGAAACCTGAAAATGTTGTTTTGTGACTCACGGATGGACGGACGGAATTTTAATTCGTGTAAACACTTCTTCCCCAAATCTGGTGATTTTTTATTCGGGTATTTTCTGGGAGGATTTCATCCCTAAGGGTGGGTCTCCCCGTGCTAAGCCCTAAACTAGCCCTAAACGCAACATGTAATCGACAGGGTGTATTGAAATTGAAATTGAAATTGTTACATCCGTGTAATACAGTTACTCACAGGACGTGTAGTTAAGGACACCATAGCGTAAGCCGGAGCTAGCTACAGTCACCGGACAGGGTGTACACTGCTTGACCACATGCCCAGGCCATACTTCAGGATACTTGGCGTGGCCGATAGGCTTCATATTCGTAGGGCCTGACATTCCCCAAACTAAATTTGAATTGGAATCGTAACATAAAGTAATGACAACGCCTGGCGGGGCGTGGTATTAAGGGAGCCCCGTCTTATGACAGAAGATAACGGGCTGCTACTTAACCTGGCCACAGCTACCATGGCGGTTGACAGCGACCGCGAAAACTGAAGCGCACCAGTGGGGATTCGAACCCCGCACCATCTTGCTTTTAACGAGCTTTACCATTGAGCCATTCGTCGAGACGGGATCGTTACATAGTTATGTATGCCTTAAGGCGTCCAGACGTCTGCAGAATATAATTTGTCCCACCAACCCCCCACTCCCACACGATAGATTCCCCTCCCTATAACGATTAAATAAAGCCTTATACAGGCTCATCTGTTCTCATGTTATAGAATCACAACAAGGAGACGGGGTGTGTGGGTTGATACAATATATCTACTCGAATCGCCAACATCAAGCTCCTATTGAACAGTCATAAGACATGTGCATATGTAGGGACAGGCATGACATAATGTTGACCGAAGTCTTAGTCTTAGTCGAAGAGTATGATGTCTTATGATATCATACAAACTGCATCATATGATATTGTGTATAAATGTTAACCTTAGCCTAGTAGTCATCACCGGCATCACATGATATCATATTGCCGTTCCCTAAGTATATGGCTATATGGCACATATTTATATTATACCGTATTCTGCTGCAGGGTAATACATTTTGTCAAATTGATCAGCGCTTAAAGCGCACAAACGTCAAATTGGTCAGCGCTTTGTAGTGCAAAGAGCGCACAAACTTCGCAATGCGCCCACAGGGAGTTGAATAACTGCGAGAAACGCGCAGTGGGGCTCAAAAAGCATGCGTGAAATCACGCTGCTGCGCGCGCTTTGCAGCACCCTGTTCTGCTGTATGCATATATTTAGATGTCTGGTAAACGGCATATGCAACATGCCTAACAAATATATATATATATATATATATATATATATATATATATATATATATATATATATACATGTATACATGTATACGACGTGACATTGTCATAAGCAGGCCATTGTCCACAAACGACTGGAAGATGCATGCATACAAATAGTATGTTGGTGGTTGGCCACAGTGCAAGCAAACGGGCTGGCCCCTCAACCTCATGCATCGTAATTATGCGTACTATTTATTTATTTATATACGGTATATACCGATATATACACGTCCAAGGAGCCTTGTGTTTGGGGTCCCGTTACTTCTCCATCGCGCTTCTAAATGGGGCGGGGTGTTCCACAATCTCCACAGTATTTAGAGGAGGGCCTGGCAAAGGGGGATCCACAGTTGTCGCAGAAGCCAGCGTTAGACTTGCTGCCTCCCAATGTTGAGGTCCCTTGGGCTGCCCCCTGGACACTGCCAAACTCAGGCTCCTCGTTTCCTTTCACGCCCTCGGGAATCTAGAGAGAGGGTGGGGATCAGAATGGGTGGATAATTCAGAGATGGAAAGCTAGAGCGAATGTTGGAATCAGAACGGGTGGATAAGTCAGGGATGGGAAGCTGGAGGGAAGGTGGGAATCAGAAGGAGTGGATTAGTTAGGGATGGGAAGCTGGAGGGAAGGTGGGAATCAAAAGGAGTGGATTAGTTAGGGATGGGAAGCTGGAGGGAAGGTGGGAATCAGAAGGAGTGGATTAGTTAGGGATGGGTAGCTGGAGGGAAGGTGGGAATCAGAATGGGTGGATGAGTTAGGGATGGGAAGCTGGAGGGAAGGTGGGAATCAGAATGGGTGGATTAGTTAGGGATGGGAAGCTGGAGGGAAGGTGAGAATCAGAAGGAGTGGATTAGTAAGGATGGGAAGCTGGAGGGAAGGTGGGAAATAGATGGGGTGGGATTAGTCAGGGATGAGAAACTGGAGGGAAGCTGGGGGGCAGATTGGAACCAGAGGTGACCAGCCCAGGTTCACATGCTTTTTGTTTGTTTTTTTGTTTGTGGGATGAAGACCTCGGTCAATTGGCGTGGGACCAAGGCCTCAGTCATTTGGCGTGGGACAAAGGCCTCGGTCAATTGGCGTGGGACAAAGGCCTCGGTCAATTGGCATGGGACAAAGGCCTCGGTCAATTGGCATGGGACCTAGGCCTCGGTCAAATGGTGTAGGACCAAGGCCTCGGTCAATTGGCGTGGGACCAAGGCCTTGGACAATTGGCGTGGGACCAAGTCCTCTGTCGACTGGCGTGGGACCAAGGCTCGGTCGATTTGCTTGGGACCAAGGCTTCGGTCAATTTGGGTGGGACCAAAGCCTCCGCCATTGTTTTTTTTACAATGACAAACCCTTATGTATTTTTACAATGGCTCCCTCAGTAGTACTGCTGTTGCACCGAGGTTGAGCCTTTATTGGGGTCCTGTAAACGAATGAAAATAAACAAACAAAAAAACTCTTGGCAGGCAAAACTGCACAGAATATGGGAGCGAACAATGAACAGAGTTGGGGAACAGAGGTCTGCCCCTCCCTCACCCCCCCCACCCCTCCCCAACCCTCCGCTTCCCGGCCACTCTAGCTCCCACACACACCCCTCCCACACACACATACACCCACACTCACACATACACCCTCCCCTCAAAACACACACCCAGAACACCCTGAACAGCGTACAAGCCTCCACAATCAGGTCCGCGTTTACTGATGTAAAAGGTGTCCATGTGTCTTGACCCCCCCCCCCCCCCCCTCCCTCCCTCCACACACATACACCCAGACCTACCTGAACAGCATACAAGCCTCCACCATCAGGTCCGCGTGTGGTGATGTACAAGGTGTCCATGTTGGGCCCACCAATAGTGCAGCTGGTGGGTGAGGCCACAGGCAGCTCCACAATTGTGTCAACAGTGCCATCTGGGGCAATGCGCACAACCTGGGAGTAGGTGTGGGTGTATGTGTGGGTGTTGGTATGGGTGTAGGTGTGGGTGTGGGTATGTGGGTGTGGGTGTGGGTTGGATGGGGGGAGTCAAGGCCAGCAAATGAGTGAGATGTGTGGGGATAGCAACAGTGCCATTTGGGGCAATGTGCATCACTTGGGAGCAGGTGTGGGTGTGTGTGGGGCGTGTGGGGTGTGTGGATTGTGGATGTAAGGATGTGTGTATGGGAGTGTGGGTGGGTGGGTGGGGGGAGAATCAAGGCCAGCAAATGAGTGAGATGTGTGAGATAGCAACAGTGCCATCTGGGGCAATGCGCTCCACCTGGGAGTAGGTGTGGGTGTAGGTGTGGGTGTGGGTATGTGGGTGTGGGTGTGGATATGTGTGTGTGTGTATGTGTGTGTGTGTATGTGGATATTTGAGTGTGCGTGTGTATGTGGGTATGTGTGTGTGTATGTGTGTATGTGGGTGTGGGTATGTGGATATGTGGGTGTGGGTATGGGTATGTGGGTATGTGGGTGTGGGTGAGGCCACAGGCAGCTCCACAATCGTGTTAACAGTGCCACCTGGGACATTGCGCACCACCTGGGAGTAGGTGTGGGTGTAGGTATGTGGGTGTGGGTATGTGGGTGTGGGCATGTAGGTGTGGGTATGTGGGTCTGCGTGTAGGTATGCAGGTGTGGGTACGTATGTGTGGGTGTAGGTGTGGGTATGTGGGTGTGGATATGGGTATGTGGATATGTGGGTGTAGTAACGTGGGTGTAGGTATGTGGGTGTGGGTATGTGGGTGTGGGTGTGGGTATGTAGGTGTGGGTATGTGGGTGTGGGTGTAGGTATGCAGGTGTGGGTGTGTAGGTGTGGGTGTAGGTGTGGGTGTGGGTTTGTGGGTGTGGGTATGGGTATGTGGATATGTGGGTGGGGGTATGTGGGTGTGGGCATGTGGATATGTGGGTGTGGGTATGCGAGTGTGGGTATGTGGGTACGTGGGTGTGGGTGAGGCCACAGGCAGCTCCACAATCGTGTCAACAGTGCCATTTGGGGCAATGCACACCACCTGGGAGTGGTTGTGGGTGTGTGTGGGGCCCAAACCCAAACTAAACCAAACTCAAACCCAAACTAAGCCAAACCCAATATATATCACACCAACCCCCAAACCCATCCCAAACCCAAACAACCCTAATCCAAACCAAACAACCCAAACAGTCCCGTCCTTAACAGATGTCCCCTCATGGTTCCCCCATGTCCAGGCGTCTATGCTTGAGCACCTGTCCAGCACCGCTAAGAGCAGCCCACAGATAGCCTGCCTCCCCATACCCACCCACCTGCCCCACAGACTGCCCTCACGTCCTGTATTCATTGCCTGCCCCCCCCCCCCCCCCCCCCCCCCCCCCCCCCCCCCCCCAACACACACTCCGCCCCCGAGACCAAACAAACCCATCCTCACCCTGCCCCCCCAACACACACTCACAGACCAAACAAACCCATCCTCACCCTTATACCCCCCAACACACACTCCATCCCCCAGACCAAACAAAACCATCCTCACTCTTATCCCCAGATAGCCATTTGAGTCACAAAAATCAACAATACCTTAGCATGAAAGAAGAAGCAATTGCACATTTGGCTACCCCTGGACTGTAACATACATACATGTGTACAAACATGTATACATGCATACATACATACATACACAAACATATACACATGCGTACATACAAACATATACACATACATACATACATACATACATACATGTACAAACATAAACACATGCGTACATACGTACATACATACATACATACATACATCTATATATATAAAGAAATCATGGTCGTGGTCGTGGTCGCGGTCGTGGTCGTGGTGGTGTCATCATCGCGTACCCACGTGCCATGGGCGTGCGAAGTGTAACCGACTTGCAACCGACTTTCCGTACACCCAAGTCTTCGCCCAGCGATTTCAATTGCCGAAACAGCAGATGCGCTAAGCTATGCGCGCGCGCTCATTTCATGTCCACAACTGCCTCCCATACTGTGACTGCAATGAATTGCAATGAGGTGAGTGAGGAGATCCTCTCCTCGGAGGTCATTTGACCCTCAGATCGCTTTGCATGGCGCTCGGAATAATAGTTTTCAGTGTATTGCTTCACGGAGCGACCTGCGGGCTGCGGCTCATGCTCCAGAACTTTCACTTCGGCTCATGATTCGGCTGGCCCTTGACTTTCACTTGGCTCACGCATGCGCACTTCTTTCTTCATCTCAGCATTACATTCGTCGTCGCATTATGCTATCACATCGCCTGATTCGCTATCACATCGCCTGATTCGTGATTGAGGTAGTTCACTTCCATTCTCCAGCCTTTCTGCAGGCTCTATTGATACATTCATCTTGCTGCGAGCTAAGACACTGGCGCGGCTCATGGTATCTCTGCACGATCTAAGTCCCTGCAACACTGTGACGTTCTTCCGACGTCCGACTTCCTTCTTGCTGCGTGCTCCTTGCACCGCGTGCAATATCTCTTCAAGATCTCCCCCCCCACCCCACACGACTCACACCCTGCAACGATAAGGTTATTTTCGCGCTGAGCTGTAGCGAGTGCGTGACAGAGTTGACCGAGCGAAGGCCCTTTCGGGAAACAGCTTGCACGCCCAACCAGGTATCTATGCGCGAAGAGGAAGCTACAGGTAAGCACCTTTGCTCTCGCGCAATTCCGATCTTTCAAGCTGAGTCTGAAACTGCGCAGACGTTCGTTTGCAATTTCCAAAAGTCTTCGCATTTCCGCGTCGTCTGACGAAACGTCCAAACGTCTGCGCGATTTCGAACTCAGCTGGAAACATCATACTCGCTTCTGTTAAACCCATCTGCTAAAGTGGCCGAGAGAAGATCAGATTAATGGGAACGGAGAAGCAGGGAAGTGCGTGTGTGTTGGCGGGTAAAGGGGTGAGGCAAATTTGAGATTGGGCCTGGGTCGAGGTTTGGGCAGAGTGGGGACTGTGTGTGTGTGTGTGTGTGTGGGGGGGGGGGATGCATGGGGAGGGATTAGTGTGTGGGTAGTTGTTAGTGCTGGGGGGGAGATGCGTCAGGATTTGAAGTGGGGGAAACAAGATGACTGTGTTTATGAGAGGGGTGGAGGTGAGGACATATGTGTAGCCCATTCTGTAACCCAGCCCCACGGGCACCCTATAATGATTGGGGTAGGGGTGATGTGTCTGTGTGGTCACCGGCCACACGGGCTACCGTAGTAGTACATACATACATACATACATACATACATACATACAACATACATATACACATGTGTACATACCTGGCCAGCACCGCTAAGAGCAGCCCACAGGCAGCCCTCTGAATCAGCCTGGGCACCATCAGGTCCGCCTGCAAGCTCGCTAGGCATCTCATACAACAGGCGGCGGTTGGATAGACCCTGCGAGGCAATTGAGGGGAGGGTTGTTGACGACAAACAGTCAGGCATCTCATACAACAGGTGGCGGTTGGAGAGGCCCTGCGAGGGGAGGGGGGATGCTGGTACCCACAAAGCCAGTACCCACAAGCCAGATCTCCTATTCCCTAAACCCTATAACCTAAACCCTACACCCGAGGAGATCTGGCTTGTGGGTTCTAGCTTCCCCCCACCCCTGGGAGGGACTGAAGGGGAGGGTTGTTGTCGACAAACAGGCAGGCATAACGCTAAGCATCTCATAAACAAGCCTCTAATATCATGCAAAAGAAATAGAAAGAAAGCACATCGGCGTGGCTGAAGGAATACTATGTGGTAGAAATCCGCGCCCAGTTAAATTATAGAATGAAGGGCAGCGATGGCCTGAGTGAAGAAACAAGTCCTAGGAGCGTCGCAAGCGACGCAGAAAATTGACGTAGAGAGTTTGCTATCGGAGTGCCAGATGGCACTGGAATTGAGTGCAGCGGACTGAATCCAGGGTTTACGAGACAGCAATGGCCAGGCTTGCTTGTTGGCGGAGCCCCCCCTTCTAGGGGGCGGGAGCCCCCATGGTTACACATTTGTCTGTCCGACCGTTTGACCGTGATGAAGCCTGACACGTCAGCAAACGGTCTCGTAGCCAGCTCGCTTCCGTTGCCGCCTGTCGCTCCGTCGCGATCACTCTCCGCCAATTTTTAGCGTCGCAGGCAACGCTGCATATAACTTGTTTCTTGTGGACCGACGGACATTAAAAGTGACCCCTGGGGGCTCCCGCCCCCCAAAAGGGTGGCTCCGCCTTAAAGACAGGTCAGCGTACTGCTTGACTTCTTAAAAGTAAACACATGTAAAGGTCGACTCTTTTAGGGTTTGCCCCCCTTACAAGGTTTGCACCCTTAACAGGACTGTGAAGGGCAAAGCCCTCGATATAAAGAAAATAAAGCTGCCCCTGGGATACTTAGTTATAGGCCCCATGCCAGGCTCTTGATGATGATGATGATGATGATGATGATGATGATGATGATGATGATGATGATGATGATGATGATGATGATAATGATGATGATAATGATGATGATGATGATGATGATGATGATGATGATGATGATGACATTTCCTAGTGTCCTACTGGACTCCAAATGTTCCCGCAGCTTGACAGAGCCGAGTGGGACTTATGAACCCCCCTCCCCCCCCCCCCCCCCCACCACCACCACCACACACCCCAAAAATGACAGTGTTTACATCTTGACGAGTCGGTGCATTATTGTTTGATGCTGAAGAATGCACAACACACACATTTGTTTCGTTTTTGTAGCCCCCCCTTTTCATAGTGCATTATTGTTTGATGTTGAAGAATTTCGATTTACGATGCTTATATGTTGGCCAAACACGATTTCCTTAGTGCTGCACACCATATAATTTCAAAACGAATCAGAATATGCAATAAAAATGAGGTTTGGAGAAGTTTTTTTTTCTCAACCGTTTTTGATGCCTCGAGGCAGCTCGAGGCCACGAATCCCGGAGCACAATCCCTTCAAAACAGAAATCTGCGATTTCGAACAACACACAATTTATTTTACGTTTTTGAAGCCCCCCCCTTCTCATAGCTATTCTGGTTCCGGAGCCATCTGCACATCACACCTGAGGATTGGCATTGTCGCTTCGTGCCGCACACTACACAATCCGGTGGGCTACTCAACTTTTCTGAAATCAGGCTTAGAGAGTAGCCCACCCAGCTACACAACCTTGCCCAGAGATATCTGCAATAAAAATACTGATTGACAACTCAGGCGGGTTTGAGGGAAAGCATGAAGGACACTACATAGGCAACATTCCAAATTAATAAATAAATAAGTAAATAAATACATAAATAAATAAATTCATAAATAAATAAATACATAAATAAATAAATATGAGATAAATAAATAAATAAATAAATACATAAATAAAGAAATTTGAGATAAATAAATAAATAAATAAATATGAGATAAATAATAAATAGTAAGCCTTATTATGAGGTGCGAGGCTGAAGGGGACAAACCGTTTGCTTGCACTGGGACCACCTAGTAGGAAATGTTCTCACCTGGGAAGGGCTGTAGGGTTTAGGGTTCAGGGTTTTTTGAAAACGTTCTCACTTGGGAAGGGCTGCAGGGTTTAGGGTTAAAGAAACGTTCTAACCTGGGAAGGGCTGCAGGGTTTAGGGTTTAAGAAACGTTCTCAACTGGGAAGGGCTGTAGGGTTTGGGGTTCAGGTTTTTGAATTCATTCTCACCTGGGAAGGGTTGTAGGGTTTAGGGTCAAAGAAACGGTCTCACCTGAGGAAGGCTGTAGGGTTTGGGGGTTATAATTTAGGATTTAGGGTTAAGGAAACGTTCTCACCTGGGAAGGGCTGTAGTCGAACGCGAAGATGCGGCGTGTGGGTGTATCGCAGAAAAACACTGTACCGCCATCTGCTGTGAAGGCAATACAGTTGGAGCAGCGGTGCTTGTAGTTCAAGATCTCCCTTAGCTCTCCATCCTGCCCGCTCAGGCGGTACAGGCCACCAATCTCCAGACCATCCTGACCAAGGCAGAGAATCGTGACGGGTAAGGGGATGGAATGATTAATTGCTTTATTGCTATTACTCTGCCCTCAAGCAGACACAGCCCCCCCCACCCCCCACCCCCCCCACACACACACACACACTTACACACACACACACACACAAACACCCACCCCCACACACTACATCTCACTCCCAGGTGCTGAATGTTGGATAACCCCCCAGGTGTTGTGGAGCGGGACATCTGCAGACAATCCTGGCTAATGCTGATAATCATGAGGGGTAAGGGGATGGAATGCTTCACTGATTCACTTACACAGGCTGCATCCTTCCATGTTGCTTGCCTGTGGTTACGAGGTGATTTCATCCAAGCCAGATAATCACGACAGGGACTGCAGCTTTGAGTAATGTGCTTATGTTGCATTGCAATCTGAAGCTACGTGTGTTGAATGAGGGCATGGGCTACGTCCTTTCATGTTGCTTGTCTGTGGTTACAAGGTGATTTCATCGAAGCCAGATAATCACGACGGGGATGCAGCTTTGAGTAATGTTCTTATGCTGCATATCTGAAGCTATGGTAGTTGAATGAGGGCATGGGCTACGTCCTTTCATGTTGCTTGTCTGTGGTTACAAGGTGATTTCATACAAGCCAGATAATCACGACGGGGATGCAGCTTTGGGTAATGTGCTTATGTTGCATATCTGAAGCTATGGTGGTTGAATGAGGGCATGGGCTACGTCATTCCATGTTGCTTGTCTGTGGCTACATGGCGATCTCATCGAAGCCAGATAATCACGATGGGGATGCAGCGATTAGTAATGTGCTTATGTTGCATATCTGTACCTGTGGTGGTTGGAATCTTGTTTCAACGAATGGCTCAGTGGTAGAGCTGGTTGAAACAAGAAAGTGCGGGGTTCAAATCCCTACGGGTGTGCTTTACTGTTCGCTGTCGCTGTCACCCGCCATGGTGGCTTTGTCCAGGTAAAGCAGCAGCCCGTTCCCTACCGCTGTAAGACGGGGCTCCCTTAATACCACGCCCCACCAGGCGTTGTCATTACTTGGCTATGGTGGTTGAATAAGGGCTTGGGCTACGTCCTTCTGCTGCCATGAAGCGACAAAACCTGCCCCTGCTGCTACCAATCAAGCTCAGCCTGTACGGTCCCTTTACTAGAGTCTAGGAAAGGGTGTCGGTTCTAATAGCATGGAAGGCAGTGCCTTAGAAATAATGAACGAAGCAATGAATCGCAAGCCCGGTTCTGTTGCAACTTCGTGAACGGACACTGATTGGCTCCAGTTTGAAAACTGCCCAGATTTGGGCCCAGATTGGCTCCAGTTTGAAAATTGCTGCGAAAATTCAAACGGCAGGCGACATACGCGACTGCCCCCAGGGTATATTCGGTGGTGTGTGTGGGGGGGAGGGGGGGGGGGGGGGGGCATTTTGTAATTTGCGTCGGACAATGCTCCCGTGAACTTCAGGTAGGGGCTCTGTGTCACATACGATTATGAATGTTGTCACCTCTTGTTTGTTGTTGCCCCAGTGAAAGCTAACAAGCTGACCCCCTCAACCTCGCACCTCGTCAATATAGCGTAACATTTATTTTAATGATGTCCCCCACCTGTCTGTGTGCGTCAGAAGGCGTAACATTATGTATTTATTTTGTATTTATTTATTTGTCCCCACCTTTCTGTGTGCGTCATAAAAGGCGTAACAATATTTATTTAATTATTTTGTATGCATTTACGTGTCCCCACCTCTCTGCGTGCGTCATACAAGGGGTAACATTATTTATTTATGTTGTATGCATTTACATGTCCCCACCTCTATTTGTGCGTAATAACAGGCGTAACATTATGTATTTATTGTTATTCATTTATGTGTCCCCACTGCGTGTGTTATAACAGACGTAACATTATTTACTTATTTTGTATGTATTTACATGTCCCCACCTCTCTGTGTGCCCCCCACCTCTGTCATTAAAAGGTACCATATATTGACTTTGTATGTATTTAAGTGTCCCCACCTCTCTGTGTGCGTCATGAAAGGCGTAACATTATTTATTATTGTTTATCATTTATGTTGTGCCCACCTCTGTGTGTTTTAACAGGCGTAACATTATTTATTTATTTTGTGTGTATTTACATGTCCCCACCTCTTTGCGTGCGTCATACAAGGCGTAACATTATTAATTTATTTTGTATGTTTTATGTGGTCCCCAACCTCTCTGTGTGCGTCATGAAAGGCGTAACGTTATTTATTCACTTATCCCCCCACCTCTCTGTGTGCGTCATTTATAAAGGGGTATGCCGCGCTACATTATTTATTTACTTATCCCCACCTCTCTATGTGCGTTATGAAAGGCGTAGCATTATTTATTTACTTATCCCCACCTCTCTGTGTGCGTCATGCAAGGCTTAACATTATTTATTTACTTATCCCCACCTCTCTATGTGCCGTCATGAAAGGCCCCCCCCCCCCTAACATTATTTATTTACTTATCCCACCTCTCTGTGTGCGTCATTGAAGGGTAACATTATTTATTACTTATGTAACATGGTAACATTATGCGACTTATCCCACCTCTCTAAGTCCGTCATGAAAGGCGTAACATTATTTAAATTTACTTATCCCCACCTCTATGTGCCGTCATGAAAGGCGATACCATTATTTATTATACTTATTCCCACCTCTATGTGCGTCATGAAAGGCGTAACAATACTTTATTTACTTATCCCCACCTCTCTAAGTGCAGTCATGAAAAGGCGTAACATTATTTATTTACTTATCCCCCACCTCTATGTGCGTCATGATAGGCGTAACATTATTTATTTAACTTATCCCCACCTCTATGTGCGTCATGAAAGCGCTACCCATTATTTTACTTATTCCCACTCTATTGTGCGTCATGAAGCGTAGCATATTTATTTACTTATCACCCACCTCTCTAGTGTGCGTCATGAAAGGCGTAACATTATTTATTTACTTATACCTCTCTAATGTGCGTCATGAAATGCCGTAACATTATTTATTACTTATCCCCACCTCTCTCTATGTGCGTTGTTGTAGGAGCCAATCACAAAGTTGCCCTCTCGGTCCACGCGCCCAGTCATCTGGGACGAGTGTTCAAGCCAGGCTCCAAAGTCAACACAGTATCTGCACAGGGGCGGAGATGCGTGTGTGTGTGTGTTTTGTGTGTGTCTGTGGTGTTGTGTCGTTTGTCGTGTTGTGTATTTGTGTGTGTGTGTGTGGTTGTATGTTGTGTGCGCGTTTGTGTGTGTATATTATTTGTAATGGTATGTGTTTTGGTGTGCTGTTTGTTTGTTGTTGGGAGTGGTGGGGTGGAGGCAGGTACGTATTATAACATCTAGTAATAGTTCAACTTCGTTAAGGGTGGAGGGCTGTGGGGTGTAGAGTCATAGTTAGGAACGGCAAATCATATGATGTGACCAAAGACGAGTATGATATACATATGATATCATACAAAAAATCAATGATTGAATATCATATTAGATGATGGCCAGGAAAAAGTTTACTTAGTCAGACCACCGGCTCCATATGATATCCATCTGAGACCATGAATCATTATAGATGAATGATATCATATGATACCTGATATCCTATTGCCCTAGTCATGTTATAGGTTTTAAGTAGGAGATTGACGGGGAAGTCAGAGGGATGGGGGCAGAGGGGTGCTTTAGCCTATTTGGCCTACCCCTGCACTTAAATACAGGAGGCGTCGGGTCCAGGTCTGAGTGATGGTAAGAGGATAATGGGGGTAGGTCAAGGAGATGGCAGAGAGGGCTTAGCAGGATCACACACACATAAACATAGAATAACACATTAACCCCTTGTAGCTTCATATTCACAGATATGTACTCCCCACTTCGTGGTGTACCTCTCTTAAGTGTTTCTAAATTGGACTCACTGACGTAGTGTTCGCCTGGTGATGTATCAGGTACACTAATGCCTTCTGCGATCTGTTGGTGTGTGGCAGACGTGCTGCGCTGCCTTTGTGAGACCCTTTCGCGGTTCACGCAGTTTTCAAACCCCCCTTGGCCACAGCGTCGCAGTTTTGCGCTTGTTGCCAACCTAAACAGTTCTGGCGATTTTTGATGTTTTTGCGCTTTAAGCGACTGAACCAATGTGCAAGAGTAGTTACCCTGGTGTTATATAACTAGAACTGCAACTTATATTAGTGTTTGAAAAACTTATATTAATATGACTATTATAGGTCACAATAATATTAGTATTTTCAAATAAATCAAAATTCTGTTTTGCATTTTGCAGCTCGTCAGTCTAATAATTAACTAGCATTAACTCATTTATTCATTCACTAATTATGAACTAACTTTAGCCTTTCCCTGACGATTAGTACCACACTGGGCGTCGATTTAACATTTTGGGCTCGTTTAGTCAAGATTGACCCTTTTATTCCACTTGCCCTAAACTGTTTTTTTGTATTACCGTAATACACGGCCACCCAGACAAAACATTAGTGTGTCTGTTTACTGTTTACTGTTTACTGTTTGTCCTGTGGCTGCTTGTATTACGGTAATACAAAAAAAGAAGTTAGGAAAGTGGAATAAAAGGGTCATATGCCTTTCTCAAATTTGCAAGAGATTTTTACAGCGTTACAACTATAAAGAGTACGTGTAGAACACATATGCATCGTCAATAAGCTCATAGTGTTCATCCACATGTTTGATTTTTTACTGTTTAACTGTGTTCTGTTACTGTGTTCTGTTACTGTGTACTGTTTACTGCTGTACTTTTACTTTTGTGTACTGTTTTACTGTTACTGTTTTACTGTGTACTGTAATTTACATGTGTACTTTTATTGTGTACTGTTTACTGGTAGTACTGTTTACTGTGTATGATGTTACTGATTTACTGTGTATTTACTGTGTATGTGTACTGTTTACTGTGTACTGTTTACTTGTACTTTCACGTGTACTGTTTACTGTTATGTTTACTGTGTACTGTTTACTGTGTACTGTTTACTGTGTACTGTTTATTGTGTACTGTTTATGATTCTTGTACCTGTTACTGTTTCTGTTTACTGTGTACTTTTAGTTGTACTTTTACTTGACTTTTACTGTCGTACTGTTTCTGTTGTACTGTTACTAGTGTACTGTTTACTGTTACTGTTTATTGTGTTACTGTTTACTGTTTACTGTGTACTGTTTACTGTAGTTACACATTACCTTGCTCACACCGTCTCTGGTGAAGGACAGATGCCGTCCTCAAGTGGCAGCAGTAGCTGGCCTCACGCTTAGTGCCACCACCGATACTGAAGGGAGGGCCCAGCGAAGAGGCCTCCCCTTCAGCAGTCAACTCCATGCTCCTTTCCAACTGAGTTGGCCCCAGTAAAGCTTTTCGCTTGAGCCAGACGGCTGGACTCACCAGACGTTCTGTTGATGGGGGGAGTGTATCGTGTGGTGGGGGTGGAGTGAGATAGTTGGGTAAGGTGGGTGGCAGAGATTAGAATGTGTGTGGATGGTTGGGATGGTGGGGGCTTGTCTAGCTGAAGCCAGACGGACTCACCCAGGACGTTCTGGCGTGAATGGGGGAGGTGGGTGAGTGAGATGTAATGTGTGGGTAAGTGGTGGTGGTGAGATGTATTATGTAATGGAGGTTAGGGGGGGGGGGGGGGGCATTGTCTGCTTGAAGACCAGACAAGGGACTCACCCAGCGTCGGTTGATGAGAAGGTGGGTAGTGTGTTGTTGTTGGGGGGGGCAATGTGTGTGTGTGTCTGTGTGTGTGTGTGGGGGGGGGATTTCTGTG
>CM039463.1:68146256-68178756 GCA_022414725.1 Microglena sp. YARC
GAGAGCAAGTAGTCAGGTCTCCTGCTGATTGGGCCACCAGCCCGAGTTTCTTACTTTTTTGATGACTGGGTACCACGCCTTCTCTGCCGCGACGGTCAAAGAAGTCAAGCCTCGCGTTACCGTGTGCGCCACAGCTTTTCAGAGGACTTCAAATCGTCTTCTCAAGATCGGCCTGTTTTTCAAATCTGCATCTGCGACGAAGGGACTCCCGCCAATCTGCGTCTTCGAACACCAGCCTCTTGAATCAACTGACCCTCCAAATCTGCATCGTGTGCAACGCAAACCGACCCATGAGTCTTCTGATGTTATTCAATCACGCGCACCTCTGTCTCATAGGCTTTTCGCCAAAACAGCAGCTTCTAGGAGAATCCCGAGCCAGGCAACAGCACAGAGCATTAGCTTCATCGCAACCCGGTTCTCAAAACCTATGCGTGTGCACGCAACGGACTCTCAAAAACACAATCAACAAATAAAATCGCAGCAAAAAACATGACAGTAGGAGCTGTCCTAGAAGCTGTTAAGAAAGCTTGTGAATAAATAATGTAGACTGATCACCCATAGCAATCTTTTGCAAATTTTTTTTTTAAAGCATTGTGTATGTCAAGGATTGGATGGAGCAGTTTGTTCAAGGTGCCAAAATATCAATTCAAGACATGACTGTTTTCAAAATCTACGTTCATCTCACCGTAGTCAAAATCTGACGACCCCTCCATTATTACTACCATCACAAATCTGCATTTGAAGATCGGCGAATGTAATGTTTGGACAAACCTGGAGAAAGTAGGGTAGACGTTGGCCTGTAACAAATTCTTTTCATCATCATATAAAATAAATAAAAACATTCCACCCATGGCACGACACAAGGAACAGGCCCCAAACATCTCTATGGTGGCTTAGCCCCAGTGAAAGCAAACGGGGCGCCCCTCAACCTCACGCCTCGTGATAAGGTATTATTTATTTATGTAGGTATGTATTCACGGCTGGGGCAGAAAGACAGATTTTGACCGCAACTGCGTATTATCGGTGTCCGATTCAGAATGGGTGTTGAAATTGTGGACTTCATACAAAAAGAGGGCGGAAATAAAGTGGCTTACAAGTTTATTTACCCCCACCCCCCACCCCACCCCCCCCCCTGCCTAAAACCCAATACCTCACCCTATCCCCCTAAAATGGGGGTCATTCGAAAGTCTTTTAAGCCCATTCAGTTTTGCTTTCACATCTTTCATAGGAGTTACCAAACGTTATTTATCCGCGAACGTTAAGATTGGGCGCTTTGGTTGAAAAAAAACTTTGGACACCTCTAAACTTTTGTTTACAACTTATTTTTGGCTCAAAAAAATTTTTTTATAAGCTATTGTGTGGACAGGGCCTCTATCCCCAAGCGGAAGGTGCCCGGTACGGCAGCTTTTTTCTTGCCCCCCTCCCCTCTTGTATGTCTTGTTATTTTTTTTTTTTATTAATAAATTTTTTTTTTTTTTTTTTTTTTTTAATATTTGTTTGTTTGTTTGTTTGTTTGTTTGATTGTTTAACAAGCTCAGATAGCCTCTCTTTGAAGTCCCCCTTGACTCCGTCAAAACCGCGGGTGCATGTAGAATCAGCAGGGCACCAGAATAATGTTCAATCATGATGTATTATCACACCATCATTATCTTCATCATTCATATATTGGCTATCTGCAGCTCAGGGGCCACTGCTCTCATCTTACTATTCACTCCTCGTTGAAGTGCTGTCCCAGCAGGCCAGGGTGCAGATTTCGTCGAAGATACAGTGACTCAGGTGTGCTGAGTGATCTTTATGCCACTATCAGCTTTATACACTTCAAGAGGGAGAGGAATACCTCGCAGCGGTCAAACGCGGACAATTTTTAACCACAAGATGAGAAATTAAAGGGACTGCGGGAACCACATTAGGACACCAGCGGTGAGAAGGGCGGACAGCCTGGAACCTAATAAGGGTAACAAGGCTATTACAAGCGCGTGTCAGCGGGACAGGGACGCAGACCTACCAGGAAAGCTGGTCACCTTGTCATGAAGGATGACACAGTCTACAGGAAGCTGTTACCGATACAGACACAAGCCGTTACTAATCTACAAGCCTATAGTTCTAAGGAAGATACCAGTAGTAGTCACCCAACGACAATAAAAACGATCGACGTGAACGCCCAAATTGTGCTGATACTCCACCTATGACGCAGGTGACATTACCAATTACTTACTTCTCCACCTATCGACACCAAGGTCAGAGAACGATAAAACTGGTAGCATTACAAAAAAACAAAACAAAAATCTAAGGAACGGCTGGAAAATCAGGAAACCAGAAGAAAGCCTTGACTAAATAAAAGATGAGAAAAGGATGAACCAAAAACCACTATAGGACTCTGTCAGCATTCATCGAATCATTCGAAAATGTAGCAGCAAAAAACTTGGGTCATACCGATCTGAGCTGAAAACAAAATGGGAATGCAACCATCCATGGTAAGCCCCAAAAGACTATTCATCCAGAATAGTAGGCACCAAACCAGAAAATCACAGGGAGGCCAAACATAAATCAACCCTAATACCAAAGGAAGGGCAACAACGGTGACTGAAAGAACCGAGCACTTAACCTAAAGAGAAGACTGAAATATCGTGTGACAGCCAGCACACGAGAGAATCAAAGGCCTAAAGGCACGCAGACAAGAGGACACTGAATCTCCAATATTGAAAATAAAGTCGATGGAAACAATAACTAAAGTTTTAGACGTAAAGACATCATATATCAGCTTAAACTTATTGTCCACTTGAAAAATAGTAAACGCAGAAAAACAAAGGACAAAAAGTTCTTTGCGAAAGAAAAAGGCGCTTTACTGCGAAGGTACATGGACTGAAAAACGGCGCTTGATGCTGCTTGGTAATGCTGACTGCTGACGCGGAAGAACAGCCCTTGCTGTCTAGAAAGGTGCGCGGCGCAGGCTACATCTGCAAGTACAAGTGCAAAGATTACCAGCCCACCTACAATTCTAACAGTAAAATCCGCAGGTGAACAAGACTTGGCACTACACTTCCACAAAAAGTTATAACTATCACCTGATGGGGCTGCGTGATCTAAAAACAGTGTGGAGTAAAAATAAAATAGCTAATCTATGATGAGCTCTCCACCGAATGAACCATCTTGCCTATGGATACTAGAGTCATAACGCATCAAGACGCTATAGCTTATGCGGTGGTCTGAATAAATTACCACCTTCCACCAAAACCAAGAAAGGCAGCTGAAAGGAAGCTGCCTAAAAACAAAAAGCGTCGTAACGCTCCACCAATCTAGACTACCCTATAAGACAGTCTAGGAGGTGCTGAGGAATAGGCACCTACACATGGGGCCATTTAATCCCCACATGAGCAACATATGTATCAGCTGAAGTGAAACCCAAAGGGTTAGAGGAAGGAATGAAACTAGGCACACACAAAAAAAATTGCCAAGCTAGAAAAAGATGGCAAACCCAATATCAAAGTTGGGTAACAACGGTATAGAAAACCCAATCTGGGAATAGGAACCTAATGCCAAACAATGATAACTAAAGAGACACAAGTAACAAAAAAAATGACCCTAAGGGGAAGCGGTCATTCCGTGCATGCGGACAAACCGCCAGAACACAGCAGTATCAGCAGTAGCAGGTAGTACAACCCCCAGTACAGGACTACTGACTGGTTGAACAGGGTCGGCATTGTTTGCCTCTAATTCAATGAATCCTGGGTTGGCTGTAACACCCCAGCCATACGCAGTATCAGAGCCAGACCAATACTCCAGATCATCACTCACGCATTCCGCGAAGGCTAAATCATTGCAATGCCTAGTCCGGTGTAAACCACCAGGGACGACAGGGGGCGGTAAGATCAGTACAGCCCGCGAGCCATCCGAAGAGGTGGACGGGGGGTGGCGATGATTAGACAGTGGACTTACCAGAGGCTCCACTATGACCTGATGAGAGCGGTCAAATCCAGAGCTTCACCGATAAAACATGGCACAGAGGAGGGCCTGGCGACCCCCTGAGATTCGGGTAAATTAAAATTTGGAAATACAACTCCCACCCGCCCTTTACCTTCACACGCAATACAGCATGATCAGTCCCTGGTCTGGGACGCAATTCTGGATACATCCCAGCCAGGACAGCCATCAACAATCGGGGTTGCTAAAGGGCGTAGGGAATTACCGGCTACACTAACATATCACCGTTTGATGACAGGAGGGATGCTTGCGGGGCACGGGGACCCATCCTAAGGGGAGAGCCCAGGAAGACAGTTTAGAACTTAACTGGAGATAGAGAGTACATCACTACTCTCTACTACCTGGCGCAACATCGGAACCCAAATATAATAACCCTTACTCACCAGGGAATACCCAACCAGTCTACCAAATAATGCCCTTTCATCAAGCTTGTTACGCAATATCCCATTTACTTCAAACAGAGCAATGGCAAGTCACACGCAACAACGACACATCAGGTACAACCCCAAAGAACAGCTCCAAAGGAGTCTTGTCTCCCTGGTTGTACAGCCGATTGCGAAGATAACACACTAGCACTCTGCTGAGCAGTGTCATCATCAACAACTCATGCACTGCCACAACTAATCGAGATCAACCATTCCTCTATACCACTTAACTAAAAATTCCTAAGCCCTATTAGAACTCAAACACTTGAACACAAACCCATGTAGCTGAGGCATACACCTAAGGAGGGCACCCAGGGGAAGGACCAGGGGCACGGTAAGACAAAGACGCGACCACTGTCGTACAACGGAACGTACCCAGGGGCCCCAAGGATCCTAAGAGAGAAAAATATCCACCAAGAAATCATGCCAAAGAATCTCGACGGCCGCTGGACTAGGGCCAGGACGGCCTCCACGTCGGCCCCCAGCATGGGCGATGTCCGGCGCTGCGAAACCTGGGATCACAGAAGGTGGGGAAGCGT
This sequence comes from Microglena sp. YARC, assembly GCA_022414725.1. Classification (NCBI taxonomy): domain Eukaryota; kingdom Viridiplantae; phylum Chlorophyta; class Chlorophyceae; order Chlamydomonadales; family Chlamydomonadaceae; genus Microglena; species Microglena sp. YARC. The sequence goes on from CM039463.1 coordinate 68,151,202, forward strand.
TAGGGATAAGTCGAGATTTGAGGTATGGGAAAATGGAGACGAGGATGAAAGTGCAGAAAGTCGCAAATCGCAAGGGCAGAATTCGAAAAGTTATCGCTAGGATGCGAAGAGCAGAGCCGAGGCATGTAAAGGTCCTAATATCCCGCCGTCGACGATCAGTCAATCCCTAGTCCCCCCTCTATCGCTCGACTTACCCGGTTGGGGGGTAGAGGGAGCAGCACCCGTAGTGGTGCTGACCATACCCCCCTGCTTCCTACCACCTCCAGAATCTCCAGGTCCAGACGCGTAGGTCGTTCTCCTCTGGCGAACCCTACGGCAGTGCCGGCGGTCCGCTAGATTGAGCTGATGATCCGCCAGCTTGATCGAAAAAATTCTCCAGAAGGTTGCACAGAGCCACTAGAGCGCAAGCTCATGCCAGTAGCCGACCGTCGGCTGGGCAGAGCAAAGGGGGTCACAGACGACGTAGACAGGGGGACATCAGCAGGGAGCTTGGTCGGCTTGGCAGCCTCCGGGTCCGCAGGCAGAGCCTCAAACACCGGAGAAATGTTAGCGACGTCAAGGACGCGAGCAGACGAAGACAGGGTATCTCCACCGATGTCCAGGCTAGTCGCCGACTTGAGTCTGCACGTCACAGTCATCTACGACAGACGGGAGGAGGCGACAGACGGCAGGGGAGGAAAAAGAAGGGAAGATGGAGGAATGACTGGGGGGGGGGGGGGGGGGGGGGGCTTCCACGATGGCGGAAGGATTCTCATCACTGCAAGCAGAGGCCGATGGCGCCCGATCAATCAGCCAATTTGTCGTCATGTCATGTCATGACTTCGGAACTTCCAGAATGAAGCTCGTTGAAGCCAAGGAGAGGACGACGTAGAAGATGCATTGCAAAGCAGTGGTACCATGATGGACCCGATATTCTATCAGCTTATACACTTCAAGAGTGGAGAGATACTCGCAGCGGTCAAACGCGCCAATCTTTTAACGCAAGATGAGAATAATTAAAGGGACTGGGGAACCACATTAGACACCAGCGGTGGAAGGGGCGGAAGCCTGGAACCTAATAAGGGTACAGGCTATACAGCGCGTGTCAGGGGACCAGGGGACGCAGCCTACAGGAAGCTGTCACCGTGTCATGAAGGATGACACAGTCTACAGGAAGCTGTTACCGTACAGAAAAGCAGTTACTATCTACAGCTATAGTTCTAAGGAAGTACAGTAGTAGTCACCAAGACATAAAACGATCAAGTGAACCGCAATTGATGCTGATAGCCACGAGTGGGATATCTCTGGTAGCTGGCAATAAATACACAATTTCGTCCTCTCGCATACTGCAGGACCCTCAAGGCAAGGGAGTAGTTTTTGCCCAATACAGTGAGCGTCACACTTCGCATGGAGGACTCCCTACCGCATGAAGGGTGACACTTACTACGTCTGCCATGGTGACTTTCCCCTAATGCGGCGTACTGGAGGGTCCTCCTAACACCACGCCCCTCCAGGCGTGATTTTTTTTAGCGTCACATGGCTGAGGGTGCTCTAGCAGCTATGAATGGCGTACCGCTTGGTGTACTGTACCGTACCACTTGGTGGTACCCATATTCTGATATTCGCTATTCATGGGGAAGAAAGGAGGTTTGGTTTTCCGGAGTTATATGCAGCGCACAATGACGAAGGGAAGTAGCCAGAGAATCTGATCGTTACAGTAGATAAAACACTCGAGCAATGTGCTAGAAGGAAGTACTGAGATGACACGGTACTTCAGGGTGAACCGGGAAGACCCGGTGAATAACAGGAGGAGGGGGAGGAGGATGTGAGTCTTCGAATATTTTAGTTAGCATGATCTTTGTATTCCCTTACCACTCTGTGTACAGCTATCTATATAGTTCAGGGGATGGCTTGGAGTTACTAGTCAACAGGTCGTGTTGCCCCGTATCGCCAATTTAAGACCATACTCCTAACGATTCTCCTGGAAAGATCAGATTTCTCAGGACTGTCAGGTCAAAGTTGACGTACGACCTGTTTGTTCAGCTGATCATCGATTCACTTTTTTATAAGGACTGTCAGGTCAAAGTTGAGGTACTACGTACGACCTGTTTGTTTACCTGATCATCGATTCACTTTTTTATAAGGACTGTCAGGTCAAAGTTGAGGTACTACGTACGACCTGTTTGTTCAGCTGATTATCGATTCACTTTTTTATAAGGACTGTCAGGTCAAAGTTGAGGTACTACGTACGACCTGTTTGTTCAGCTGATCATCGATTCACTTTTTTATAAGGATTGTCACCTCCAAGGGTGGGTCTCCTTCTCTAGCCCTAGACTCAATGTTTTTTGTCGATGTGATCGACCGAGTCACCTCTACATGATAGTTGGCACCAGTAGGTCGGTGGAAGACGCCGACCCACATCACAGATCAGTTTATCCATGTTACAACTGTTTACGATAAATTCAAATCCCACATTATTGGCGTTTTGACTTCATGTATGGAAACACCAGCGATCCAATCATTCAACCACCTTCGTTATCAGTATACACATTCCAGCGGCAGTTTTTATCCCGCTAAACACCACTTATTTCCACCAGCCCACCAGTACTTTTCTGTAAATCCTAAAACGATTGTGTGGGGTTCAGTTCATCAGTGATTTGTATGTTTAGACCCTCCTGATGTCATGGTCAGGCAACTCCCGTCAGCCTATTTGGCTACCCCTGGACTGTAACAACAAGCATACAATCCTATCCATTGACAATTTGTATACTTTCCCCTGCCTGCTTGCAAGAGGACTCCTCACAGGCCAATCAACCTTCCACAACATATCCTGCACAAATCCTCCTGCAAATCTGCAAATCTTCCCGCACAAATCTTCTGTCACAATTTTCCTACACAAATCTTCCTTCACAATCTTCCTACAAAAATATTCCCCCACCAACCTTTCTGCATTCGAGCCTCCATAACCAAGCCGAGCCATACATCAATATATGCCATATCCCCACCAACCCCGTTGGCAGCATGTGAGACACATCATACACCCTGCAAACAGGATAAAGCATGTTGGACGCATGCCCAGCTCTCAACATCTTGAAGACAAATAATATCCACCATTCATGCATACCAAGGCTGAAGACATCCAAGCAAAGCTAAATTTGATCCAACGTGCCGTCTCACAATAGCTGCATCTTAGATCTCCCCAGTGCCAGGGCCCCAAAGCACTTCTCTGAGCATTGTTTGCGGGGGGGGGGCTCCAAAGTTGCTTATTTCGGCTTGATAATGAGCAGAGGCTGTCCAGCCATGATGGGCTTTCCATTCTCAGCAACCACCGCCACCACTTGGCCGGAAATCTCAGCCTGCATTTTGTTGGACCAAGGAGAGAGCATAAGCCAGCACTCATCCTCCCAGTCTAGGACTAGTGCAGGGACACCCACCTTGAGGCCAAAATACTTTTTGCCCCCCCCCCCCCCCCCCCCCCCCCCCACACACACCCACACACCTCCCCCCCCCCCAAACAATCATGAGATGGTCAGTGCGATTCATCAACTTGCTCCACCAACAAAGACAACGACAAAGCCAATAACAGCCAACACAAATCCAAAGGTCTGCACCACACGGTGGTAGGGGTAGGGTTAGGAGGTAGGGTTAGGAAGCAGGGTTAGGAGGTAGGGTTAGGGTTAGGGTTAGGGTAGGAGTAGGAGTAGTAAATAGGGGTAGGGTTGGAGTAGGGCAGGGTTGGCGGCACTTTGCGAACACAATAGCGTGTTGAAGAATCAGTTAGGGAACTGCTGCCCACTTGCCTATCCCATTCATGAGGCTCACCTCACCTGGCCGAGAAATAATTAATGAATAAAATATGAATTGGCATTCTTGTAGTGATGATGATGATGACGATGATGATGATGATGATGATGATGATGATGATGATGATGATGATGATGGTGGTGGTGGTGGTGATGATGATGATGATGATGATGATGATGATGGTTATGGTTATGGTCATGGTCATGGTTATGGATATGATTATGGTAATGATGGTTATTATGATTATTATTATTATTATTATTATTACTATTATTATGATGATAATGATGATGGTGATGGTGATGGTGATGGTGGTGATGATGATGATGATGATGGTGATGGTGATGGTGATGGTGTTGATGATGATGGTGTTGATGATGATGATGATGATGATGATGATGATGATGATGATGATGATGATGATGATGACATTTTTCCTGGTGCCCTACTGAACTCCAAATGTGCATTCAGCTTGCAATGCATGAACAAGGAAATGCATCTGTGTGAAGGACAAGCCTCACCTCAATCTCATTCATCAGCTTCATCGCCTCAATGAGGCCAATGATCTGACCCTTCTTCACCTTGTCACAACATTTACAACAATTTAACATTGAAATGCATCTGTGTGAAGGACAAGCCTCACCTCAATCTTATTCATCAGCTTCATCGCCTCAATGAGGCCAATGATCTGACCCTTCTTCACCTTGTCACAACATTTACAACAATTTAACATTGAAATGCATCTGTGTGAAGGACAAGCCTCACCTCAATCTTATTCATCAGCTTCATCGCCTCGATGAGGCCAATGATCTGACCCTTCTTCACCTTGTCACAACATTTACAACAATTTAACATTGAAAAGCATCTGTGTGAAGGACAAGCCTCACCTCAATCTCATTCATCAGCTTCATCGCCTCAATGAGGCCAATGATCTGACCCTTCTTCACCTTGTCACCCTCCCTGCAGAAGGGCGGATCTCCAGGGGCACCTGATCGGTAGAATGTGCCCCCCATAGGAGAAAGAAGCTCAACACCACCCAGCTCAATACCACTCCCAGCAGCAGGAGGGGGGGGAGCAGGGGAAGGAGCAGCGGCGGGAGCAGGGGCCGCAGCAGGAGCTGCATGGACAACAAAAGTGGGAAGGTGTGTGTGTGGGGGGGAGGGGGGGGGGGGAGCTGGGGCAGGAGCAGCGGCGGGAGCAGGGGCAGCAGCAGGAGCTGGGTGGACAACAATAGCAAGCAGTGGGAAGCTAGACATATGTAGTTGGCAGACACATGTCGTGGGTCGGTATCTCTTGCCGACCATAGGTGCGCCCACTCTTTTGCAGAAGTGGCAATACGATTGGAACTGAATCCTCGGTGCCACTGGTTTGTGTCAGGATACCCACCTCCTGGGGTGAAATTCCTTTCATAACTCTAAACAAAAAGCAGTTGTGAGTCAAACACAATTTCTAAGAATGGGATGCTGGTGCTGATATTGGTGTATGGTTGGTGGGTGTAGTGGTTGGAGTGGTGGGTGGAATGAGTGGGTGGTGGGCGTAGTGGTTGGAGTGGTGGGTGTAGTGGGTGGGTGGAGTGGGCGGAGTGGTTGTAGTGGGTGGAGTGGTGGGTGTAGTGGGTGGGTGGAGTGGGCGGAGTGGTTGTAGTGGGTGGAGTGGTGGGTGTAGTGGGTGGGTGGAGTGGGCGGAGTGGGCGGAGTGGTTGTAGTGGTTGGAGTGGTGGGTGTAGTGGGTGGGTGGAGTGGGCGGAGTGGTTGTAGTGGGTGGAGTGGTGGGTGTAGTGGGTGGGTGGAGTGGGCGGAGTGGTTGTAGTGGGTGGAGTGGTTGTAGTGGGTGGGTGGAGTGGGCGGAGTGGTTGTAGTGGGTGGAGTGGTGGGTGTAGTGGGTGGGTGGAGTGGGCGGAGTGGTTGTAGTGGGTGGAGTGGTTGTAGTGGGTGGGTGTAGTGGGTGGGTGGAGTGGGCGGAGTGGTTGTAGTGGGTGGGTATCAGCTTAATGACACCTGTTCACATGTCAGAACGCAGGGGCTGTTGGTATACATCTTAATGTTTGCCTGACACTGTTTTTTTAATACGTACGGTGCATCGTCATTCTGTCGCTGCATGGCGACGCATGGGTCTGGCTTAACTAGTCAGAAATGCTCCCCCAACCCCCCCGGGCTCCATGAGGTTTGTGCTACTGAGGGGATGTTCTTTATCCGAATAGTGTCTGAGGGTGTCTGGATACTGGCTGATTCTGGGATAAATACTGATGACTAAAGTGGTGTAATTGTATTGTTCTAGTTCGAACTGCTGCCTACGATACAACTCACTAAACCAGGGATTTGTTTTTCAAATCAAAAAGAGGACATCTGACAAGGGGGGGGCAAAAAATAAAGTGAAAGACCCCATCCCAAAAAAGTGCTGAGGCACCCTTCCGCAGACCCCCCCCCCCCCCCCCACCGGCTCCGGAACCCACTGCACATTCACTATCTCAGCCACCACTTAGTGTAATGGTGTCTAATTAGGCTCCTTTTACAGGGATTTTAAAGGCCTATCCATTGAGGTTGGACTAGAGACCATTGGGAATGTTTGAAACATAGAAAATCATCATCAATGTTACATTGTTTGGTGGGGGTTGTGGGTCAGGGCCCCTTAGCCCCTAATGTGCCCACCTTCAACATTCTTCAATAATCAGGCCTGCAATCCAAGCTTCAATCAGGCATCAAATAATCAGCCAAGCATGCAAGAGAATTCTGAAGTTTCCGTGGTCGCCGCTAAGCAATTGTTTACCGCACTTGTCGCAGGTAGTGCCCTTTGATTGTGGGTCCATCAAATAACATCAACTAGCACTAGTCACCAGAACGAATACAGAAGCACAGTGACGGGAAGGGAAAAATAAGAATGAGGTCTCGCTCTGTACGTCGTTGTACAAGTGTTGGTTAGGGCGTTGTGTGTGTGGAGAGAGAGAGAGAGAGAGACACCCTGGATCCCCCCCCCCATGTGCCCTGGGCAAAATATGTGGTGGGTCTCTCCCCCAATAGCATTTTTGGACTGGTATTTAGTAGAGGAACACCGTAGTTCCACTCCCATGTCATTCTGAGGGCTAGAAAAAAAGTGCCTGGAAAGTACCTAATTTTTTGAAAATATCACAATTTTTTCCTTGACCCCCCCCTCCCCCCCCCCCCCCCCCCCCCCCCCGCCCCCGTGCGGCCCCAAACTTAGGAGGACCGTTACTTTTTTTTCTACTGGGCCAAATCAAGAAATAAACCGGATTCTTCATCCTCTCTATGATATCTACAAAGTTGGACGATGGGGTGATTTTGGTTAGAAGTTGCCCCCCCCTGCATCTGATTACAATATATTTTTTGCCTCCTCCCAGAAACGGATCCTTATTACGATTTTAGCGCTGAGCGAAGGTAAGCACGGCGTGAAGCTCGGAAGCTCCTTTCGGCCATTTTTAGAGGGGGGGTCCTTCAGGAAACATGCATTGGTGACCAAACTTAGCTATAATTAGCCTGATCACTTTTTCCACTTTTCCAAAGTTCACATTTTCAAAACAATCGTGACCGTCAAAATAGATTTGTTTATGAATTACAAGACAATACATGTAAAAAAATAAGAATATCCAGGGGACCACAGATGCGCATACAAATTCACATAATTTACATTTAGGCACAACCCAGTGTAAGCACCACCACCCCACCCCACCACCACCCACACCACCTTCCATTATAGAGCTACCAAACTGATGCGCCGCCCTGGGTGCTGCTGGAGAAACAGCAGTGGAAATGGCGCAAAACATCATGAAAGGAGCCTCTGAAAGCAGTCAGGGTAGTCAGGTATGTGTTTGTTGGTATAAGTGGCACTACGGATACTGTAGTGCAACACGTATATAGAACGGAAACATTATTTCCATCTTACTCGTACGTGTACGATGTCTCCTGTAACATGCCTCTTAGTCCCAATCGCACTTACCACTGTCAGGGGTAGCGGTGCACATTTGTTTGGTCGTGGGTCAGCATCTCCCGCCGACTCTAAGTGCTCCTACTTTTTTGTAGGAGTGGCAACACCATTCGAAATGAATCCTCGGAGCCGCTGGTTTGAGTCGAGAGGAGTAAAGTTCCTTTCATAACAAAATATAGAACAAAACAAAACATTCGTTCAAAACAAAACAAAACAAAGCAAAACAAAGCAAAACAAAAAAAAATATAAGTTCCTCCTGGGGTAAAGTTCCTTTCATAACAAAACAAAACAAAATAAACAGTCAGCCTCACCTGGGCTTGTGGCCATCATCTGGGGAGAAGGAGAAGGAGGAGGAGGAGCATATTGCATCTGAGGGGGGAGCATGACCTGCAGCCAAACACAGCACATGTGCAGTGTTTTTAATTTCAGATTTATCAAGGCTAGGTATAGCAGGTGCTTGGGCTACTCAAGCCTGGTTTCAGGATTGTTGCGTAGCCATCTCATGTTGGAGCGCAAAGCGCGGAGCTCAGGTAGTTTGGGGGGTTTCATGTGTCGCCATGCAACGACGCAATAGTGACGCGTTGTTGAAAGGCGAAGAAAACAGTGCAAATGTGTTGAAAAGGGTAACTGTTCCATACCACAAGCATATGTGATGGTGATGGGAAATGCACAACATACAAAAATAATGGACAGTGGGACATGTACAAGCGTGAACCGTGAACCATGGCTTTTATTTTCGGCTACGAGTAGCAGCTGCTAGGCAGCTCCCTGGGCCAGCCACTGGGTTAAGCCCGAAGATTTCAGTGCTGGAAAGCTAATTACGTCAGCTTCCAGTGGCACTACGTTGCAATAGCATTGTCTGGATAGCAAGCCATGGGAGCTGTCTATAAGCTGCTGCTTGAGGTTGAAAAGAAAAGCTATGCCATGACCGTGATACTCTGTCTGTCTGTCTGTCTGTCTGTCTGTCTGTCTGTCTGTCTGTCTGTCTGTCTGTCTGTCTGTCTGTCTGCCTATACTGCCTGATCTTGCCTGCAACTTGTAACTTGAATGTGTGTATGTATGCTGTTACAGTCCAGGGGTAGGCCCAATAGGCTAAGGGGGCTTCCCCAACCGTGACAATAGAGGCTAAAACGAAAAGGCACGGATGACTCATGCACTGATGCTTAAGGAACGGCAACTAATATTAGTGTTTGAAAAACTAATATTAACCAGTGTTATTACAGTGCCACAACCCGGTCACAATAATAATAGTATTTCAATCAAATTCGAAATTTTGGTGAGACGTCTCGTCTGACTAATATTACATAATATTATATAATATTATTTATTCGCTTATGTTATATAACATAGCCGACCCCTACTGATGCTTCATGCTCAGGTTGGCCTTAGTCATACTTTAGGGTCCATTAAGATGCTTGCAACAGTATTAATGGAATGCGTGCGGGCTTACAGGAAATTTGCTGCAGCCAAGCCTTCTGGAAGTGCCTTCTGGACATCTGGAAGCGCTTCGGAATTGCACGTTCCAACAATGACACATATCTCAAGAGGGGGATTGGGTGATTTCCCATTGGTCGACATAGCGTGGGATTCCATCATTTCACTCGGTTCCATGTTAGAGACTTTGTACTAATCAGATTCCACACTCCGAAGTTCTTACAGTTGGATTCAAAACCGACCCCCTCTAGTTAAAATGTTACCTCAGGTTGCGTAATGGCTTCCCTCTTCTTCATGTGCAGGTTGAAGCGCTTGCTCTTCATGTCAAGCTCTACAATGTCTGTGGTGTTCACCAGCCTGCCAGGGTGGGGTGGGGGGTGGGGGGGGAGGGGTATGGGGAAGTTAGCCTCCATTTAAGTTAGCCTGCACTAAAGTAACCCCCAAGCCCACCTAGACCCTGAACCCTCAACCCTCAACCTTTGAATCAACTAGCACCTTAACCACTAAAATATAAACCCAAACCTCCTAAACTCTCTGTAAACTTAAGTAAAGGCTAACTTAAGTGGAGGCTTACTTCCCCCACCCCACCCCACCCTTAATACCACGCCCCACCAGGCATTATGATTACTCCCCCCCCCCCCCCCCCCCATCCCGTTCGACGAATGGCTCAGTGGCAGAGCTCCTGGAACGACGAAGGTACCGGTTTCGAACCTCTATGGGTGCCCTTTAGTGTTCGCCGTCGCTGTCAACTGCCATGGTAGCTTTGTCCAGGTAAAGAAGCAGCACGTTACCTACCGCCATAAGACGAAGTTCCCTTAATACCACGCCCACCAGGTGTTACCATTACCCCCCCCCCCCCCCCCCCCCCCTTCCCCCCCTGCACGTGCGGGTATGCTGGAATCGAGCTAATGACTGCATCATTAAAATATGCGTCGTTGTCTTGATGGAGGGTTGAGTTGAGGGGAGAGCAAACAACCGCTCTTCTACCAGTGGCACTCAAGGCGACACATTGGAATACATAGCTCTTCTTTTCCGCTACGAGCAGCAGCTTTTAGGCAGCTCCCCTGGCTTTTTTCCTAGCCAAATCTATAGCAACGTAGTGCATCTGGAAGCTGACAAAATCATCTGTCCAATACTGTTAGAATCTTAGGGCCCAGCTCAGTGGCTGGCTCAAGTAGCTGCTTAGAAGCTGCTGTTTCCAGGGGAAAAGGAAAGCTATGTTGAAATCGGTGGTAGAAGATACACTCACAGATAAACTTTGCCATGTCTGATAGTTCCTCCGCACCCAGGATTCAAATTCAAATTCAAATGCATCTCACGACATATATCAGTTCTTCAATCTGCAGGAGAATAATTATTTGTCACTTATCGTTTCAATTATAAATTCTCACTTCATGATATCTGACAGTTCACTGAAGTCCAGGGGGGTGGAGAACGAGGGAGCAGCTTCAGTAATGGTCTCCTTCTCAGCCACACGAACAACATGCTTGGACTGCAGAATTGGAAGGGTAGGTGGGGTGTGAGGGATGGGGAGTGGGTGACATGTCAGAATTGTAGAGTTTGAGGTAGGTGGTGTGGGGTGTGGGGTGTGTGGGTGTGGGTGTGGGTGTGTCGGATGGGGTGTGTGGGTGGGCGTGGGCTGGCAGGCAGGCAGTTATGCAGGCACAGCTTCCTGGGGAGTTCTTTTTAAATTCAGAGTGGATCAAAATTGCGCATCGATTTTCTGAGTTGGTTCGCCCTTGTTTGGTGATGTTTGGCCCATCCCTGAATGGCGTGGGGGTGACCGGGTGAGAGGAGGTGGATGTGGTCATGTGGGAGAGGTGGAATGGAGGGTGCGGGTGAGTGTAAGCCAATACAGGAGGAAAGTACATGCTTTAGGAAAATTTGTGGCTTTAGGAAAAGTGTCAGGACAAGTTCTAAGAGCGTGTAGCAAGCGACTCGGGAAAACGCTTTAGCGGCCACCGGCAGGGAGTTTCGAAAGTAGTGGAGAAAGTAGCTACTCGTAGCCGAGTAGAGCTACACACATTGAAGAACTTTTGCGACGCATCTTGACCGCTACGATGCTGATAACTCTAGTCATGCGCACTCCAACTATGCGCCAAAATTGTGGGTGCGGAGGTGGTCGGAATCGCTCAAACGCCCGGACAGCTGTCGGACAGACGGATCGAGAGATAGATGGACGGACAGACCCGGGACAGACGGCGGGGAGAGACACGGGGGACACGGGGGGAACTTGGGGCTTCAGCCCCGGGACCCCTGGGGGGTCCAGACGGGGGTTCCAGAGGGGGCTAAAGCGAAAATGAGGAAATAACTAACATGAAATCATTGGGCGGGGCAGGGCCAGGTGTATGAGCCTTACGACCACCATCGATAGCTGGATATAGGGCTCAAGCTCGTCAACACACTCGACAGTAACATTCGGGTGGGTTGAGGGGTGAGGTGCGCACGAACTGGTGGGTGGGTGGTGTGAGGGCCAGTCGTCAATTGTAGACTGATCTAGGAGTCGCAGGTCGACGGTGGTCTAACGTTGTATAACTCGAGGCAGGGCCATGTGTCTCACGGCTAATTCGACGATGGATTGAAGCCTGGAGCCAATGGATGGTGTAAGCGGAGATATGTATGAAGGGGTCGGGCTGGCTTGACGAGGTGGAGGGGTAGTAGAGCGTCGAGGCGCAGGCCTGGTGTGGCAGGGTGGTAGCAGGGGTGGGGATAGGTGCTGGCATTATTATCAACTTTGCTTCATGCTATCGAGAAGCTGATTCGGATCATGTTTTCTTTAAATGGTCACGCACGAGTGGCAACAGTGGACGGATATATCGATTTACCGGGGGTCCTCGGGGCAGGGACGGGCATCGGGCAGGGACGGGCAGGGAGGGGGAAGACCCGTAAATGGTTGGTCTCGGGACATCCCGAGAAAATCTTATCTCCTGGCTGCAGTGGAGGATGGAGGTTGGATTATATAACAGACCTTGTACCGGCTTCCTGCAATAGAGCGGTGAGTGCAATTCATCAGAGTACCATCAAATTGGATATACATCTTACGGTTCGAGGCGCGATGGGTCTAGAGATCACTCCGAGGTACCAGTAGCACGGGGTCGATGGGGTGGGGTGGGGGGACGGGGGGTGAGCAGGAATGGAATGGCCTTGCTGTCTGTCTGGAATTGATTGGAGCACTCACCACACCGCCACGAAATAGCACGTCCAATATTTGGCCCGTGGCGCGAGGGGTAGAAGGGCCTGTTCAGATTGAAGCGCAGGGGTGGGCCGTGGGGGGTCGTTGTTGAGGGTCTTGATCAGCTTGATTCATGCAATTGCGCGGCGAATACAATTCAATACGTGGGATCCCAATCCCCGGGTGTAAGTCGGCATAAGGCTTGTCGCGCGAGAGGCAAGAAGGGTCGGCACAGATAAAACGTCGTAGGGGTGGGAGTGGTAGGGCAAGTGAGTGCCTGAGTGGTCACTTATCAGTGTGTTACATGGAGCCAAAGCAATTTAGTGGTGGATTGAGATCACCTGGCGGGATGCCTGCAGCACAATGTTCGTGGCGCGAGGGGCAGCAGCGCTGCGCAAGTGGGGTCGAATCATATTGGCCTTCATTCCTTGCACCCTTCGTGGTAGATCCGATGAGTCGTCCGATGCAGGGTCCCTGGTCCGAGGCACAAGGAGATAAAGGCGGGCAGGCAGGTAGATAGTCTCGCAAGCAGGGAAAGACAGCAGAAGGGAGCCGAGTGCTTGGGTATCGATATGATGGGAGGAGGGACGTTTGTATGTTCGTCCGTTGGTCGGTTGACGGTTGGTGATAATAATTGACGGGCAGCGCACATCTGAGCGCGCACAGTCAGCAGGCAAGGGACCTTCTAGGGTTTGGCGTGGCCTGAGCTGTGCCTTCACACCGACCTAGAAAGTAACTTCGATTTATACCAGATTAATCTATGATTTATACCGACCCTCGACCAAACGACCATTCACCACTGCCCCTATTGAGCATTGGCCACGGCAGACAAGATCCCTGCCATGGTCGTTAGAGAGTAGTGGGCTTGGGATGAATTAAACCACTCGAGGATCGATTCATGTTACAATAACGACCGAAGAAGTGTTTTCAAAACCCAAATTCAAATCATCCGCTGAATGGCGATAAATTCGAATTCCTGGTCTCACTTCCAGTTCCCGTCAAGTGCCCAGGCTATAAACGTTTCACTAGGTCGATTTTGCAAACAGCTTCGTCTCACAAAGGTGATTCTGATGTGCGCTTGAACAACCCTGTCTCTGACATGTATGAGAAACTTAGCCGGTACCATCTAACAGTGGTATTTGGTGCCTGGTTGTCGAGGCTCTTCAAAACAGACTTTTTTCTCATAAAGAAAACCCAAAAGTGCGAGGGGACACTTCAAAGCTGATCACCTATGTACACCTGATGTACCGCCAGTTACGCAGATAGGTGAGAGAGAGAGAGGTTTCATTACCACTTCATTTTTTATTGATCCCTTACGCAAGCACTGTGGTGTATCACGCGGATATAACCATAAGATTCCCTAATCGGACAACACATTTTCCTCATACACCACAAGCACGCTCTTAACGCCATGACTGGACCAGTTACCGGTAGTACAATCGCGATGAAAGGAAGGGAACCGCAATTGCACTAGAAGCAAAGAATTTCGTGTTTTACAACAGGTCTGCAAAAAATCTGAATGAAATGATAATAAAATGTCTGAATAAAATAAACGATTTGATCCACTAAGTTGCACACTTGTCAAAAAATGGCTTAGACGTGCTCAATTGGTAACGGAGATGGGTAAAACTAGAACATATACTTTTTTAGTTGTGAAAGGACTTTCACCCCTGGAGGTGGATCTTCCGACACAAACCAGCGACCCGGAGGATTCAGTTCGAATGGCGTTGCCCCTCCTACAATGTGCAAAGTAGGCGCACTTGACTAATGACTACAGTATTCACAGATATTTCACCTGGTAATTTATATTACTGCCTACGACGGGAAGCAGCCAAATTACTATGTTACCAAGTTCAAGCATTCACATATGATGATATGACTAGACCCGCCTAGATGAAAAGTAAGCATATATTAGAGACTAGTGTTCCCAATTGACTAACTACATGGGCTAAGTACCAGTGTTATGTTTTTCATTTCCAATTCTCGCGCCGGCTACGCATTGCGTGACGCAAGTGCATTTGTTCGCCCAGACCACCACGGTCCGACACTGCCACACAGTAACCTCCTCGACCGTCTAGGTGACCACGACATGACACTCGTGTTCCAGTTAGTTGCGCTGACGTCCAGGTGTCGTGGACTGTGAGCAGTTAGTATACCCTCACCACCTTCGAATGTGGCGGGAGTGGCACAATCTGTCCGACTGTTGGCTGTGTCAGTTTCTAACATTTGGCCTACTCGGATTGTATTGGATTGTTTCATGGGTTTTCAGGGAACCCTGGGCTGTGCGCCGTCTTCCAACTCCCCCGTGTGATAGTCAATATAATAGTTATTCTGCTTTCTTCCGTATGCAAACTTATGTAACGACCTTCTCATAAACAACACAAATCACCCCCCTGCCACTGAGCAGTCTTCACCCCCCTGCCACTGAGTAGTCTTCACCCCTTTTACTGTGGTTTCACTTCCGCTCCAGCCTTATGTGCAGTATGTCCATTAGACTATGTTCAACAACAGAAGAAAACACGGAATATCGTTGTCGTTTCAGTATTTTTGGCGGAGCCCCTGTTGTTTGTTTGTTTGTGCGACCGAGACGAAGCCCGACACGCAAGTCAACGGTGCCGTATCGTACTGGCTTGGGGCCGCTCGATTCTGTTGCCTACACTCTCCTCCAATTTTCCACGGTGCTGGCGACGCTGCCTAGGACTTGTCAGTTTTGCTCCAGCCTTCAACCTGCTTGCCGTCCAGGTGCAGCATAGGAACAAAACAAAACACATACGTGATCGCCTCCATGGGCGGGTCTTGTTTTCCCCAAATATCAGATGTCTCATCGGGAGCTTCTCTAACTCGGAACTCGATTAAGTACCCTAGGCAGGCAGAAGCTACCGCATACATGCAGTTCCGCCATGACTGTGTCGGGAGATCCACATGCTACCTCGAACAGCGTGGTAACAGTGTGCTAATAGCAAAGGCAACGATAGGGGGGGGGGGGGGGGGGGGGGGGGGGGGATGGGAGACGGTGAGCAGCCTAGAGTTGGCTGAGCAAGCCTTAGGCAAATTTACATGGTCAATATATGCAGGAGACCATGAGTTGCGTAACATGAAATATGTTACAGATGTTGGGATTGGGGGAGTGAATTTCTCAAATAGATACCACATTCGGTTGAGGTGTCATGTGCAATGCTCCATACCCACTGCTCCATGCACACACACATACTGACACACACGCCTTCCCCCCCCCCCCCCCCCCCCCCCCCCCCCCCCAACACACACATGCTCATGTAGCACCCCCCACACACATACACACTGTATATAAGTAGCACAGAATAAACATTGATACACGCCCATTCAGGGCACTAAAGGTCATCATGTAGGGCTGCAAGGGTCAGATAAATTGGATAAATATAAATTGGAGAAATACAAATTGGATTGAGGGCCAGACAAATTGGCGGAGAGTGTTGGCTATCAGAGCGACAGGTGGCACCGAAATTGAGTGCAGTAAACCGAAGCTAGGGATTACGACAGGGCCAGGGGCCAGTTAGGGTCCGCCAGTGTGGTCAGTCGTACAAACGGACAACAGGTCGACCCCGGTTGATCCCATCCTCCAGAAGGGGGGGCTCTGCCAAAAAACATGTCACAGTCCAATCCAATCCCTGTCCATTCTGTCCTGCCCTGGTCGCTGGTGTTCACGCTGTCCTCAGACAGTGAGTGCAAAGGCTAATAGTCCACAGCCACATCAGTGCTTTTCTTTTGGGCAACCAGCAGCAGCTTCCAGGCAGCTTCCTGAGACTGCCACTGGACCTAACCCAAAGATTCCAGGAGCGCAACAAAGCTGGAGAAACCAGTTTCCAGGTGCACTAGGTTGCTTTAGGTTTGGGTAAAGAGAGGTCTCGGGGAGCGGGCTAGAAGCTGCTGCTCGTAGCTGAAACGAAAAAAGAGAGCCACACATGAGCACGGACTGTACGTCCGCACACTGTCTAATCAGCTTAGTTTGCTCCCTGGTTTACGTGGGTACCGCACGGGGGGGGGGGGGGGGGGGGGGCTTGGAATTGAATACAGCTTGTCTTGAGCCAGCTATGGTCATACAGCTTGTCATGGGTCATACACCTTGTCTTGGGCCAGCTATGGTCAAACAGCATGACATGGGTCATACAGCTTGTCTTGGGACAGCTTTGGTCATACAGCTTGACATGGGTCATACAGCTTTTCTTGGGCCAGCTATGGTCATACAGCTTGACATAGGTCATACAGCTTGTCTTGGGACAGCTATGGTCATACAGCTTGACATGGGTCATACAGCTTGTTTTGAGCCAGCTATGGTCATACAGCTTGACATGGGTCATACAGCTTGTCTTGGGCCAGCTATGGTCATACAGCTTGTCATAGGTCATACAGCTTGTCTTGGCCCAGCAATGGTCGTAACAAAAAAGTTGTCTTGGGTCATCTATGACAATAATTTAATTACTAGTCTTGCTGAAGGAATGGACATTTGACCCCAACCACACACATGACTGGCCCTACTCGAGGAATGGACACTAATCCATAATGTGATTCCCTTGGGATTAAATATTTTGGTGGTTGGACCGCTTTTAGCCGTCTAGTCAATACAGGCCGTACCTAAGGAATGTTCATCGCAAGTATGCCAGTTCAACACTGCATGGCTATGGCCAAACTAGTCAGAAATGCCCCCGCCAACTCCTCGGGGTTTGGGGGGCTCCGCACTCGTGGGGTTTGGGGGGCAGCGCGTCACACAAGCCGCCAACTCAACCGCGTGGTTTGGCCAAACTAGCCAGAAATGCCCCCGCCATCCCCCCGGGCTCTGCGCTCCGCGGGGTTTGGGGGGCAGCGTGTCACATGAAATAAAAAACGGCCCTTCGTACGATATTAGATGAATGCTCGCTCGCTCTTCATTGCTCATTGCAGGCTTAACCAAATGTAGCCTGCAGTATTCAGCTAATGGACCACTGCTTTTAATAGCTACATGCAGCACTTTGAAGACAGCTCCCCTGGCTGGCATTTTAGATGAATGCTCATTGCTCATCGATCGCTGCTCATTGCTCATCGATCGCTGCTCATTGCAGGAGATACCACCTTCCAGGTGTTTCAGGTTGGTTTAGGTTTGGGTGAAGAGAGAGCTCAGGGAGCCGCCTAGAAGTGGCTGCTAGTAGCTCAGCCCGGGGGGGTCCAGAGGGGGCTAAAGCGAAAAATATATATCAGTGCAATCAGCTTTCCTGCTCTCCTGAAGTTTTCGAGCTTCGCCCACAGCGTGGCTTGGGAATCTGCCTAGAAGCTGACTCAGATAGCACAACTAGGAATCTGCCTAGAAGCTGACTCAAACAGCACAATTAGGAATCTGTCTAGAAGCTGATTCACATAGCACAATTAGGAATCTGCCTAGAAGCTGACTCACTCAGCACAATATGGAAATTATGCCATGGATCTGTCTGTCTGTCGGCTCATCGACGGCCAGAAACAGATGTACAATAACAATTTGGTTCTATGGGTCATACTGACAATTGGTTGACAGTTGGTTGTCAGTTGGTTGGTAATTGGTTGACAATTGGTTGTCATGACAATCTCCTCAAGAAGCTGCTGCTCGCAGCCAGAAATTAAATGAGTGCACCAAATTGCAGCAATCAGTATGGGATCCGGAGACCTGGCATGCACAGCAGCAGACTTGCTGCCTTGCTGGCATGCACAGCAGCTGCCTTGCTGGGATGCACAGCAGCTGCCTTGCTGGCATGCACAGCAGCAGACTTGCTGCCTTGCACAGCAGGTATGCACAAATTGTCATACACAAATCGCCATGGAAACATCACCATGCATAAATCACCATAAACAGTAGCCATGCACAAATAACCCTACACAAATCACCATGGACAAATCACCATACACAAAATCAACATGGACAAATCACCATGCAAAGCAGCCATGCACAAATCGATTTGAGGAGTCAGCACTCGAAAAAGTACCATTCTTGCATCCCTCAAATGCACTTGTGTAGAATGTGCCATATTCGCGTCCCTAGAGTCAAGGGGAGCTTCCTCCTCCAGAAACGCTCAAACGATCTGGCATGGGCATGCTTTTTCCTGGAGAGCCCAACCTACTGCCAGCACTGCCTGGAACTTTGGGTTCCAGCGTTGGGATTGGCACACTTGTTTTGCCCTTATCCAGAGGCCTGTTCTTCCTGGGCGCTACATCCACTGGTGCCAAATGTCTCAGCAGGGACTGTTGCTCATGGACCTTGAGCTGGCTTTCCACTAGCTCTTTCTGACCATCGTACAGCTGGCGTTGACTCGCGTAAAGTGTCATCAGGGCCTGCAGGAGGGTGAAGGGGAGGTGAGGGAGGCGAAAGAGGTGAAGGAGAGGGGAGGTGAGGTGAGGTGAGGTGAGGGAGAGGTGAGGGAGGGGAAGGAGAGGAAGGAGATGTGAGGTGAGGGAGAGGGGAAGGAGGTGAAGGAGGTGAAGGAGGGGAAGGAGAGGGAGGAGAGGAAGGAGAGGGGAGGTGAGGGAGAGGGGAGGAAGGTGAAGGAGAGGAATGAGAGGGGAGGTGAGGGAGAGGGGAGGGAGGTGAAGGAGGGGAAGGAGAGGAAGGAGAGGAAGGAGAGGGGAGGTGAGTGAGAGGTGAGGGAGATGTAGGAGGGGAAGGAGAGGAAGGAGAGGGGAGGTGAGGGAAAGGTGAGGGAGGTGAATGAGGTGAAGGGGAGGAAGGAGAGGGGAGGTAAGGGAGTGGGGAGGGAGGGGAGGGAGGTGAAGGAGGTGAAGGAGGGGAAGGAGAGGGAGGAGAGGGGAGGGCGGTGGAGGAGGGGAAGGAGAGGAAGGAGAGGGGAGGTGAGGGAAAGGTGAGGGAAAGGTGAGGGATGTGAATGAGGTGAAGGGGAGGAAGGAGAGGGGAGGAGAGGGAGAGGGGAGGGAGGTGAAGGAGGGGAAGGAGAGGAAGGAGAGGGGAGGTGAGGTAGAGGGGAGGGAGGTGAAGGAGGTGAAGGAGAGGAAGGAGAGGGGAGGTGAGGTAGAGGTGAGGTGAGGTAGAGGGGAGGGAGCTGAAGGAGGGGAAGGAGAGGAAGGAGAGGTGAAGGAGGTGAAGGAGAGGAAGGAGAGGTGGGGGAGGTGAAGGAGGGGAAGGAGAGGAAGGAGAGGTGGGGGAGGTGAAGGAGGGGAAGGAGAGGAAGGTGAAGGAGAGGGAAGGTGATAGAGAGGGGAGGGAGGTGAAGGAGGGGAAGGAGAGGAAGGAGAGGGGAGGTGAGGGAGAGGCGATGGAGGTGAAGGAGGTGAAGGAGAGGAAGGAGAGGGGAGGTGAGGGAGAGATGATGGAGGTGAAGGAGGTGAAGGCGAGGAAGGAGAGGTGATGTGAGGGAGAGGTAAGGGAGAGGGTTGGGGAGGGAGGAAGGCGAGGAAGGTCTCTATCTATCTATCTATCTATCTATCTATCTATCTATCTATCCATCTATTTACCTGCCCATCTGTCAGTAAGCATCAGGGTTTCACTCTCCTTCTCTAGTCCCCAATGGACAGATGGATGAATATATGTATGCACTACTAAAATACATTATATATAACATGAGTATATGTGATATTATAATATATTATATTGATTTATGTACTAACAGAATATAAAATATTAATATATGTACTATCAACAGATATCATATTAATATATGTACTATCAGAATATATATATATAATATCAACACTCTTAAGGTGCCATGAACTAACGGCTTCGAGGACCTTGCACTTATCTAGAGGGTGTTGCTCTCACCGCCCTTCCACCTAACCTGACCCATCCCAACCCACCACAAACACCCTGACCCCATCCCCATCCTCTACACCGCCCAAGCCCCCCGCCCTCACCTCATCCCCTACACCACCCCCACCCCATCCCCTACTCACAGCTTCAAGGACCTTGCACTCTTCCTCTAGAGAGTGTTGCTCTCGCCGCCCTTCTACCTAACCTGACCCATCCCAACCCACCACAAACACCCTGACCCCATCCCCATCCCCTACACCGCCCCAGACCCCCGCCCTCACCTCATCCCCTACCCCACCACCACCACATCCTCTACTCACAGCTTCAAGGACCTTGCACTCTTCCTCTAGAGGGTGTTGCTCTCGCCGCCCTTCTACCTAACCTGACCCATCCCAACCCACCACAAACACCCTGACCCCATCCCCATCCCCTACACCGCCCCAGCCCCCGCCCTCACCTTCATCCCCTACCCCACCACCACCACATCCTCTACTCACAGCTTCAAGGACCTTGCACTCTTCCTCTAGAGGGTGTTGCTCTCGCCGCCCTTCTACCTAACCTGACCCATCCCAACCCACCACCACCACCCCATCCCCTACCCCACCCAGACCCCCCACCCACCACACCACCCTCACCCCATCCCCTACCCCGCCCTAGCCCCCCCACCACCACAACCCACCACCCTCACCCCATCCCCTACCCCACTCCAGACCCCTACCCACCACCACCACCCTCACCCCATCCCCTACCTAGCCTCCCACCCACCACAACCCCCCACCCTCACCCCATCCCCTACCCCCCCCCCCCCCCCCACCACCACACACACCCACCCCATCCCCTACTCACAGCTTCAAGGACTTGCACTCCTCCCTCTAGAGCCCGTTGTTCTCGCCGCCCTTCGCCATTCAAAAATGTAAGCAGCTCATGATTAGGCTCTTCCCACGTCTCCTCATCTTTGCTTCCATCTCCTCTCTTGGCTCCCCAGCGTTCAAGCAAGGTCCTCGCAACCACACTGGGATCTTGGGATTGATCAATTGGAGCATGCCCTCCCTCCTCCTCTGAGGGGGCGTTGCTGGAAGACGAAAGCCTACCAGAGAAATAACCTGAGAAAACAGAAGACCAAGTTTAGTCCAACCCTAACCCCTAAATCCTACCAGGGAAATGCCCTGAGGAAACAAAAAGATAAGTTTATTTCAACCCTAAACACTAAAGCCTACCAGTGAAATAACCTGAGAAAACAGAAAACAATGAAGGGAAGTCAAGTAACATCCCATTCCATTCCATTCCGCAGGGGATGATCAAAGCATTGCAACACATTGGACCACACCACATAGGATCGATTAGCATAATTGAAATATTAGCATGGCATATCATAACATAGCTTTTTATATTAGCATAGCATAGCATAGCATAGCAGCATAGCATATCATAGCTTAAAATATTAGCATAACAAAGGCATAGCTTAGCATAGGTTGGCATAGCATATTAACACATTAGCATAGACAAGGCCACAAGCAAGAGAACAAACTCCCTTGCCCATCTCCATCACATTCCTCGCCTGCATGGCCCACATGAATACATAAATAAATAAATAAATAAATGAATGAACAAATACATACATACATGCGAGGGGGGGGGGGGGGGCGGGGGCAGGAAATAAGAACCATCATGTACCTGATAAAGCACCCTTGTCCTTGTCTTTGTCCTTGTTACTTCTCCTGGCCTTGTTACCTCCCCATATGGTATGAGAGCCCGGGGAGCTTGTTTGGGAAGCTTGGCCCTTCAAGACAAGATCCATAGCTTTCTTCAGCTCTCGCAACAACTGCTCTTGACTCAGTTCCTGCAAGTATAACACAGCAGACACATCAAGATATATAGACAACCACATGGTGTGAAAAAGAATAAAGAAACAAAGGAACAATCTAACAAAGGGAAACAATTAAAGAAGCGAAGAAAGAAATGAAGAAAGAGATGAAGAAAGAAAGACAAAAACGAGACCCTGTGGTACTGTTGGACCCATCAGTGGCTGCCAAAAGGAACAAGGCAGAAGCATGAGGCAGAAGCATGAGGCAGAAGCAAGCAACCTAGGCAAGCAGCAAGTGTAAGCCAGGGTCAATGAAGAAAGCTGTCAGGATTGTACATACATCATGCTTGTGTAGCCTCAGTGGCAACGCAACCTGGCCTACATAAATCTGAAAAAGGTACCCGGGTAGCACGTAGAGCCGAATGGGGACAAGGGTCAGTCAAGGGGCAGGGGCAGGCAAAGATAAGGGGGGCAGGGGCAGGCAAAAGATAAGGAGCAGGCGGGCAGGCAGGAAGGGACAAAGCCAAGGGTACCCCCCCCCCCCCCCTTTCCTCCCCCTCCCTTATCTCTCCCTCCTCCCTCCCTCCCCCTCCCTCCCTTATCTCTCTCTCCTCCCTCCCTCTCCCTCCCTCCCTTATCTCCCCCTCCTCCCTCCCTCCCCCTCCCTCCTCTCTCCCCCTCCCCCCAAATCATATATCCCCCCCCTCATGCTGCGCACCTGTCCATCACATCCGACCATCACAACCTGGTTCCAATCCTTCTTCTCTTGGCCAATCTGACGCTGCACCTGTGAGAAAGGGACTACGTCCTTCTCCTCCTCCACCCCCTCTGCGACAACCCTGCACGTGTAAAAACATTTGGAAATGTAGTTGGGTGAGGATAAGGAGTGCTACATCTCCACTGCACATAAGCAGGGGTCGGCTATGTTATATAATATTAGTGAATAAATAATATAATATAATATTACATAATATTAGTCGGACGAGCCGTCTCACCAGAATTTCAAATTTATTTAAAAATCTAATATTATTGGGACACTGTAATATTATGAGTCAATATTAGTTTTTCTAACACTAATATTAGTTGCCATTCCCTACACATAATGCCTATAAGACACATAATACCTGAGCGCATAGGTTCACCATATGACAACTCGTCAGATGCGAAAAAAAAGCAGTTGTTTTCTTGAGGATTTTGTTTCTTGCAACGGCGCTCAAGTTTCAGAGGTGGGATGGGTATATCCCCCAAAAGGTAATTTTTGCCAGGTTGTCATTTGAGTACGCCAACACGGAGCGCAGTGTGAACAATTGTTTCGTAATAAAATGAACGAAACGAAATCAAAACAGTATAGCCTGCATAGCGTTCTTACCCAGCGGTGTTCTGCTGCTTTGGAAATGTGGCTGCAGGCTCCACAAAGGCGATCACTGCATTCTCGTCTTGTTCCGCTACAGCCACAGACACAAGGGGTGGTGCTGGAACCACTTTATTCTTCACCACTCCACTGTAAGAAGACATGCGGGAAGACCTTCTCGAGCTTGCCAGGTCATCATGTTGCTTAGGGTCGCCCAGGTCACACATTTCTGACAGGAACTGCACGAGTTCAGCTTCCTTGATGCGACGTCCGGAAGAAAGCATGGAGCGCAGCGCACGCCAGTTGTCACTGAGGATCATTCGCAAGTCTGTAAAAATGCTTGTATTGTCGTCATCCTGGGCTTGGACCTTAGCAAACGCGTCGCAGATGATAGCAATGAGGAATGACACCAGCACGAGCACAACCAGTAAGTTGAATACCCAGAAGAATATGGCACCAATGCGGTACAGGGGGCTATTTTCATCTTGGAGCTCAGCGTTGGCATCAGTATTGCCCAGCAACATTTCGAAGCATGTGCGGATACTGTAGTCCATGGAGTTGAATGCATCCATGGAGGCGCCAAACACAACATGTGCCATTGCCGCCAGGAGGAAGAGGATGACGAGGGCGACGCCTACAAAGTGTGCTAGGTCAGAGGCGGCGGCCACCAAGGTGCGTGAGATGAGTCCTAGCTGGGCTTGGAAGGCGATGAGGATGTGCAGTCGGGCTATGAGTAGAAGGATGCTGATACTGTTAAGGGAGATGTACCTGTGGGTGGTGGGAAGGTGAGGAGGTGTGGTGAGGGGTGAGATGAGTCCCAGCTGGGCTTGGAAGGCGATGAGGATGTGCAGTCGGGCTATGAGTAGAAAGATGCTGATGCTGTTCAAAGAGAAGTACCTGGGTGGGGTGGGATGGGAAGGGGTAAGGGGTGCGGGGGAGGGGAGGGGGGAGGTGGGGGTGAAGGTCGAAAGGCGGGCTATGAGTACCAGGATGCTGATACTGTTAAGGGAGAAGTACCTGGGGGTGGTGTGTGTGTGTGGTGGTGTGTGTGGGTGTGTGTGTGGGTTGTGTGGGTGGGTGGGGTGGGTGTGGGTAAGGGGAGGGGGGGGAGTTAGGAGTGGGGGTCAGACTAGGGGTGGGGGGTGAGGGGTGGGGGATCAGTGGTGCGGAGTGGAGGTCAGATAGGTGTAGTGCAAATACAATGACGCTGTTCCTTTTCTTTTAAATAATCTTGGACCACACTGACTATGCTTACCGCCCTCAATGTAGCCGAGACTCCACCAGTAAAACTACTACACCAGTTGCACAAAGGTCTCACCTATACTTAAGGGTCTGTTGCAGGTCAGTTTCAGGTTGGTTGCAGGTCAGTTTCAGGTTGGTTGCAGGTCAGTTTCGGAGTCAGTTTCAGGTTGGTTGCAGGTCAGTTTCAGGTTGGTTGCAGGTCAGTTTTAGGTTGGTTGCGGTCAGTTTCGGAGTCAGTTTCAGGTCGGTTGCAGGTCAGTTTTAGGTTGGTTGCGGTCAGTTTTGGAGTCAGTTTCAGGTTGGTTGCAGGTCAGTTTTAGGTTGGTTGCGGTCAGTTTCGGAGTCAGTTTCAGGTCGGTTGCAGGTCAGTTTTAGGTTGGTTGCAGGTCAGTCTCGGAGTCAGGTTCAGGTCGGTTGCAGGTCAGTTTTAGGTTGGTTGCAGGTCAGTCTCGGAGTCTAAGGGTTCGGCGTCGACCCAGGCCTTCGGACCACGCCACCTGCGCATTAACCCGCCACCACCAGTCCCCTCAGGCTCATAGGGGCAACCAG
Source organism: Microglena sp. YARC (assembly GCA_022414725.1). Lineage (NCBI taxonomy): Eukaryota > Viridiplantae > Chlorophyta > Chlorophyceae > Chlamydomonadales > Chlamydomonadaceae > Microglena > Microglena sp. YARC. Next base: position 68,176,214 of record CM039463.1, read on the forward strand.
CCTGTGTAGAATCGGTATGGGGTAGGTAGCCCCCACTTCAGTTGGCTCACTCATACCTAAACCCTAAACCCTCCTATACCCTAAACCCTAAACTTGGTAGCCCCCACTTCAGTTGGCTCACTCATACCTAAACCCTAAACCCTCCTATACCCTAAACCCTAAACTTGGTAGCCCCCGCTTCAGTTGGCTCACTCATACCTAAACCCTAAACCCTCCTTTACCCTAAACCCTAAAAACACATAAACCCTCAACCTTCGAATCAAAACCTAAACCACTAAACCCCCTGACCTGAAGGGGGGGGTACCTTCCCCCCACCTGTCAACTATTTTGGACTGCATCATCAAAACGGTGTCTGATTCTTACGGGGGTTGGCATTTTGGAAGTTTCAGACAAAGGGAGGGGGGGAAATAAGTGTTTTAAGTGGTTGTCCCCCCCCCCCCCCCCCCCCCCTCCCCCCTCCCTCACCCCACCCTACCTGTTTTTTACCCCCCCCCCCCCCCCCCACACACACCTTCCCCCCTCCCCACCGTACCCCAGGCCAGCCTCACCATGCAAAGTGGTCAGACAAGCTTTCCAGCTCAGAAAAGGCCGCCGACACATCTTCAATGCCTCGCCCTCCATTGGCCAGCTCCAAGGCTCTTGCGTAGGGCCCTATGTTGTTGTAGACATCGTACCTCAGATCTATGTTGTACATGTTCGCATACCTAGAGACAAGGGGGAGACAAGGGGTGGTGGTGGGGGGTGGGTGTGGTGGTGTGGTGGTAAGGGCGGCGGTGGTTGGTGGTGGTGGTGGTGTGGTGGTGATGGGGGGTAAGGGGTGGTTGTGGGTGGGTGGTGGTGATGGTGGTGGTAAGGGGTTGCGAGGCAGGGTTTGGGTGCAGGAAAGTAAGCCGGACAAGTCCTAGGGATAAGAAACGCGGAAAATTGGCGGAGAGAGCTGGCTATCGGAGCGACAGGTGGAATCGAATGCAGCAGACCGAAGCCAGGGTTTACGACAAGACCAGGGGCTAGGTAGGGCCAGGTTTAGGTGCCGACAACATAACAGACTAACAAGACGACAAACAGACAACAGGGTGACTGGGGGGTCCTGCTCCCCCAATAGGGGGGTTCCTGCTTCCCCAGTAGGAGGGGTACGCAAAAAAAGAAAGGGCTAATAATGCCCAAGTAGAACAGAGCAATCAGTAGGGAAGAGGGGCAAAATAAATAAATAGATAAATAAATCACCTCACACACACAACATAAGGTTTACTCAGAAATTCACAATGATCCACCAGTATACCATGGTGCTGACCGTCAGCAAGTCACAAGACAGGCTGAACACATTGCGTTGCAGTGAAAATCCTTCCCCCCCCCCCCAACCCCCCCCTCCCCCAACCCCCCCCCTACCTCACACACACACACACAACACAAGGTTTACTCACAAATACAAAATGATCCACCAGTACACCATGGTGCTAACTGTCAGCAAGTCACAAGACAGGCTGAACACATTGCGTGCAGTGAATATCCTTCCCCCCCCCCCCCCCCCCCCCCCCCCCCCCCCACCCCCCAAACCTCACACACACACACAACACAAGGTATACTCACAAATACACAATGATCCACCAGTATTCCATGGTGCTGACCGTCAGCAAGTCACAAGACAGGCTGAACACATTGCGTGCAGTGAAAATCCCCCCCCCCCCCCCCCCCCCCCCCCTCCCCCAACCCACCCACCCACCCCCAACCTCACACACACACACAACACAAGGTTTACTCACAAGTACACAATGATCCACCAGTATACCATGGTGCTGACCGTCAGCAAGTCGCAAGACAGGCTGAACACATTGCGTGCGGTGAACCAAGTTGAGAAGCCTTGCTTAGCACATGTGGTGACCAATGTCAGCAGTGACCACATGAGCATGCAGACAACCATGCCACTGGTTCCAATTTCCAGAATAAAGCGAACCGTGTCCTTGGAGAAGTGGTAGAGGTCTACTCTCACGGTCTGTAGCTTGTGATGCAACTGAGGGAGGGTGGTGGTGTGTGTGTGTGTGTGTGGTGGTGGTGGGGCACAGATGGTGTGGTGTGGGTTAGTCAGAGGGTCATGGTCTGTAGCTTGTGGTGCAACAGAGGGAGGGTGGTGTGTGTGTGTGTGTGTGGTTGGAGGCTCAGGTGGTGTGGTGGGGGTGGGTAAGTCAGAGGGTCATGGTCTGTAGCTTGTGGTGCAACAGAGGGAGGGTGGTGTGTGTGTGTGTGTGTGTGGTTGGAGGCTCAGGTGGTGTGGTGGGGGTGGGTAAGTCAGAGGGTCATGGTCTGTAGCTTGTGGTGCAACTGAGGGAGGGTGGTGTGTGTGTGTGTGTGTGGTTGGAGGCTCAGGTGGTGTGGTGTGGGTGGTTTAGTCAGAGGGTCACGGTCTGTAGCTTGTGGTGCAACTGAGGGAGGGTGGTGGTGTGGTGTGGTGTGGTGGTGTGTGTGTGTGGTGGTGTGTGTGGGGGGGGGAGCTCAGTTGGTGGGTGTGGGTGGTTAAGTGAGAGGTCACGGTATGTAGCTTGTGGTGC
>CM039463.1:68183756-68214523 GCA_022414725.1 Microglena sp. YARC
TAGTGTTGGTGTGGGTGGTGTGTGGTGTCATTGTGTTGGTGTGGGTGGTGTTGGTGTGGGTGGTGTTGGTGTGGGTGGTGTTGGTGGTCATTGTGATGGTGTGGGTGGTGTTGTGTGGGTGTGTGGTGTGGGTGGATGGTTGGTGGTGTTGTGTGATGGTGTTGGTGTGGGTGGTGTTGGTGTGGGTGGTGTTGGTGTGGATGGTGTTGGTGTGGGTGGTGTTGGTGTGGGTGGTGTTGGTGTGGGTGGTGTGGTGTGGTGTGGGTGGTGGTGGTGTGGATGGTGATGGTGTGGGTGGTGTTGGTGTGGGTGGTGTTGGTGTGGGTGGTGTTGGTGTGGGTGTTGGTGGTGTGGATGGTCATGGTGTGGGTGGTGTTGGTGTGGGTGGTGTTGGTGTGGGTGGGGTACTGCCCCATGCCCGGTGTGCCGGCCTGCCCAGATCACCCAGAGACTGCCCAGATCGACCTGAGGTGACAGGCTCATGTCGTGGGTTCATGCACAGGTGGCGTGGGCTGAAGGCCTTGGTCGATGCCAAACCCTTGGGTATATGTGGGACCTCATTGGATGTAACAGTGGGGTCTCTGCTACAGCGGCAGGCCGGCACACTGGGCATGGGGCAGTACCTTACCCACACCAACACCACCCACACCAACACCACCCACACCAACATGTGGGACCTCATTGGATGCAACAGTGGGGTCTCTGCTACATTAAGGGCAGTAGTAAAAACAAAACAAATCAGAACTACCAAAGCGACTCTCCCATCGTTTCTTTCACTGAGGGCGAGAAACACATCAACTACAGCACGGCTCAGATTAAACACATTTTCATCACATCTTACATATAAATCAAAACAAAATAAAAGTACCCAAGCGACTCACCCAGCATCTCTTTCTCTGGGGGCGAGAAACACATCAACTACAGCACGGCTCAGATTAAACACATTTTCATCACATCATACAAACAAATCAAAACAAATCAGAACTACACAAGCGACTCTCGCAACATCTCGTTCACTGGGGGTGAAAAATACATCAACTTTTCAAACTGAATCGTCGGTGGTTGCTGGTCTGTGTCGCTGGTTTGTGTCGGGAGACCCACCTTCTGGGGTGAGAATCCTTTCACAGCTGAAATAAATCAACTACAGCATGGCTCAGATTAAACGCATTGTCGTCACATCTTACATACAAATCAAAACAAAATAAAACTACCCGAGCGAATCACCATCTCTTTCTCTGGGGGACCACACATGGATAGAGCTCGTCGAGGGGATCACTATAGTCCCTACTTTGACCCCCTAAATATAATTCATGAAGGAGATGTGGGCCTTTTGGGGGGGAGGGGGGGGGGGGGGGGGGGTTAGGCAGATTACAAAAACTTCCGACATAGGTATAAGAAAACAACTTCCGCACTACCCCCCGGACTCACCCAACATCTCTTTCTCTGGGGGTGAGAACCACATCAACACCAGCACGGCTCAGATTAAATGCGTTTTCACGAAGAGGACGTAGGTTACACGGCGAGTTCGCCAGCTTGGACTCTTTCTCAGTCACCGCCCTGTCTCTCCTCACCCTCTTCCACAGGGCCAAGGCCTGCCCTAGCGTTGCAATGGAGTCTCTGACTGCCACACCGATAGCAAGAATCTTTTCCTGGATGCTGGTTCTCAGAGCCATAGTCGCGTCGGCGAACTTCTCGGAAAGCTCGTTTACTTGCGCAATGGCAGCCGCGACCTCTTGGGCGGCTGCAAGGGCAACATCCTGCAAAGGTGCGCAGATAAATAAGTAAATGCATAAATGCATATTACACCATATTATGAGGCGTGAGGCTTCGAGGGCAACGTCCTGCATTGGTGTGTAGAAGGTGTGCTGTAGGTTATAGCAGGTAGTACGTTGTAATAGGTTATTTCACTTGTGAAATAGCAGCTGCAGCCTCTTGGGCGGCCGCGAGGGCAACATCTTGCAAAGGGGTGCAGTAGGGTGGGGATAATCAGTCTCAGGATATCAGTAGGTGTTTCCAAGTGTTCTGTTCAATGTGTTCAATGTTCACATCCGCACCCCCCCATAACACACTTGCACCCTCCCCCAACACACCTGCACCCTACCCAAACACACCGCACTCCCCCAAACACACCCGCACCCTCCCAAGCATCCCCAAACTGCACCTGCTGATCAATGATCTCGTCTAGTCTGCTGATCACTGTAGCTTGGCCCAGGTTCAGGTCCCTCTGGCTTGCTTTGATCAATGCGGCCATGGTGTCATCTCGTGCCAACCTGACAGACTCGACATTGGACGCCCTGACATCGCTATCCATAGTGACAAGTTCTGTTGAAAGACCGTCTTGGACATTCTTCACCTCGGAGAACTGAGGTGAGGTTGGGGAGGGGGGAAGGATCGAGTTGAGTTGAGTTGAGTTGAGTTGAGTTGAGTTGAGTTGGGGAGGGGGGAGGGTGTGAGTTGAGTTGAATTGTGGAGGGGTTGAGTTGGGTTGGGGAGGGGTTGAGTTGAGTTTGGGAGGGGTTGAGTTCAGTTAGGGAGGGGGGAGAGGTTGACTTGTTTTAGGGAGGGGTTGAGTTGAGTTGGGGAGGGGGGAAGGCTTGAGTTGGGTTGAGTTGGGGAGGGTTTGAGTTGAGTTGAGGAGGGGGAAGGGCGGAGTCGAGTTGAGTTGGGGAGCGGGGAGGGGTTGACTTGAGTTGAGTTGGGGAGGAGTTAAGTTGAGTTAGGGAGGGGGAGGGGTTGACTTGAGTTGTTTTGGGGAGGGGTTGACTTGACTTGAGTTGGGTAGGGGTTGAGTTGAGTTGGGGAGGGGGTTGACTTGAGTTGGGGAGGGGTTGACTTGAGTTGTTTTGGAGAGGGGTTGACTTGAGTTGGGGAGGGGTTGACTTGAGTTGGGGAGGGCTTGACTTGTGTTGTTTTGGGGAGGGGTTGACTTGAGTTGGGAAGGGGTTGACTTGAGTTGGGGAGGGGTTGACTTGAGTTGGGGAGGCTTGACTTGAGTTGTTTTGGGGAGGGGTTGACTTGAGTTGGGGAGGGCTTGACTTGAGTTGTTTTGGGGAGGGGTTGACTTGAGTTGGGGAGGGGTTGACTTGAGTTGGGGAGGGCTTGACTTGAGTTGTTTTGGGGAGGGGTTTGACTTGAGTTGGGGAGGGGTTGACTTGAGTTGTTTTGGGGAGGGGTTGACTTGAGTTGGGGAGGGGTTGACTTGAGTTGGGAGGGCTTGACTTGAGTTGTTTTGGGGAGGGGTTGACTTGAGTTGTTTTGGAGAGGGGTTGACTTGAGTTGGGGAGGGCTTGACTTGAGTTGTTTTGGGGAGGGGTTGACTTGAGTTGGGAAGGGGTTGACTTGAGTTGGGGAGGGGTTGACTTGAGTTGGGGAGGGGTTGACTTGAGTTGTTTTGGGGAGGGGTTGACTTGAGTTGGGGAGGGGTTGACTTGAGTTGTTTTGGGGAGGGTTGACTTGAGTTGGGGAGGGGTTGACTTGAGTTGTTTTGGGGAGGGGTTGACTTGAGTTGGGGAGGGGTTGACTTGAGTTGTTTTGGGGAGGGGTTGACTTGAGTTGGGGAGGGGTTGACTTGAGTTGTTTTGGAGAGGGTTGACTTGAGTTGGGGAGGGGTTGAGTTTGAGTTGGGGAGGGGGTGACTTGAGTTGGGGAGGGGGTTGACCTTGAGTTTTTTTTGGGGAGGGGTTGACTTGAGTTTTTTTGGGGAGGGGTTGACTTGAGTTGGGGAGGGGTTGACTTGAGTTGTTTTGGAGAGGGATTGACTTGAGTTGGGGAGGGGTTGACTTGAGTTGTTTTGGAGAGGGTTGACTTGAGTTGGGGAGGGGTTGACTTGAGTTGTTTTGGGGAGGGTTGACTTGAGTTGGGGAGGGGTTGACTTGAGTTGTTTTGGGGAGGGGTTGACTTGAGTAGGGGAGGGGTTGACTTGAGTTGGGGAGGGGTTGACTTGAGTTGTTTTGGGGAGGGGTTGACTTGAGTTGGGGAGGCGCTGACTTTGAGTAGGACATCCCTTGTTTATTCATTTCATTAATACAAGTTGCGCACCTGGTTTGCAGCATTGTCCAGCTCATCTTGCAAGTTGATTTGTAGCAGGTTACGTCGACTACCAGAGGAGCTAAGTTGGCGACGGCCTGCGCTTGTTGTCTGTAAACCGGAAATCTGGCTCGGTGACTGTCCCGCCTGCACGGGGATAGGGCACATGGGTAGGGGTTGGCTATGTTGTATAATACTAGTGAATAAATAATATCATATAATATTATTTACTAGTTGGACGAGCCGTCTCACCAGATTGGTCTGGTGGTACACCAAATTGCTTGAACGACGAAGGGTTGGGGGTTCGATTCCCCCTACGGCCACCCTTAGCGTTGCAGGTCATTGTCAACCGCAATGCAAGCTTGTCCATTCAAGGTGGTAGACCTTTCTCTGCCTGCATACGACGGGTTCCCTTAACACCACGCCCCACCAGGTGTTATCATTACCTTTTTACAGTGGTGCATTATGGCAGGTGTGTATGCATTACATACATACATACATGCATACATACATGCATGCATACATACATACATACATACATGCATACATACATGCATGCATACATACATACATACATACATACATACAGTGGTGCCTCTGCTTACCTCTAGAGCGTTGTAGATGATGTCTGCGAACTCTGTGTCTGCGGCCGCATCCAGTCTCAGGTCCAGGCAGGCAGAGCACACGCACACCTGAGTGAGTGAGTGAGTGAGTGAGTGAGTGAGTGAGTGAGTGAGTGGGTGAGTTAGTGGGTGAGTTAGTGGGTGTGTGAGTGAGTGAGTGAGTGAGTGAGTGAGTGAGTGAGTGAGTGAGTGAGTGGGTGAGTTAGTGGGTGTGTGAGTGGGTGTGTGAGTGAGTGAGTGAGTGAGTGAGTGAGTGAGTGAGTGAGTGAGTGAGTGAGTGGGTGAGTTAGTGGGTGTGTGAGTGGGTGTGTGAGTGAGTGAGTGAGTGAGTGAGTGAGTGAGTGAGTGAGTGAGTGAGTGAGTGAGTGGGTGAGTTAGTGGGTGTGTGAGTGGGTGTGTGTGTGAGTGAGTGAGTGAGTGAGTGAGTGAGTGAGTGAGTGAGTGAGTGGGTGAGTTAGTGGGTGTGTGAGTGGGTGTGCGAGTGAGTGAGTGAGTGAGTGAGTGAGTGAGTGAGTGAGTGAGTGAGTGAGTCAGTGAGTGTTTGAGTGAGTGAGTGAGTGAGTGAGTGAGTGAGTGAGTGTTTGAGTGAGTGTTTGAGTGAGTGAGTGGTTAGATGGGTGGGTGGTTAGATGGGTGGGTGGATAAATGATGAGGCTGCATCCAGTCACAGGTCCAGGCAGGCAGAGCACACATCTGAGTGTTTGAGCAGGAGCCAAAGCAGTTACACAAAGCTCTACAGTCAAAAAGTAAAAGCAGAGCACACACACACACACACACACCGAAGTGTTTGAGCAGTCCCCCCCCCCATCACACACACACACACGCCCCACACGCACACACACCCTGAGCGCTTGAGCAGGAGTCGAAGCAGTTGCACAAAGCTGCACAGTCAAAAATTAAAAGAAGAGCAGGAGAGACCAAAGTGTCTGAACAGTCCCCCCCCCCCCCCCCCCCCCCCCCCCCCCCCCCCCCCCCCCCCCCCCCACAACACACACACACACACACACACACAGCGCACAAACACACCCCACACGCACCCACACCTCAGCGCTCGAGCAGGAGTCAAAGCAGTTGCACAAAGCTGCACAGTCAAAAAATTAAAAGAAGAGCAGAAGAGACCAAAGTGTCTGAACAGTTCCCCACCCCACCCCACCCCACACAAACACAAACACACCCCACACGCACCCACACCTCAGCGCTCGAGCAGGAGTCAAAGCAGTTGCACAAAGCTGCCACAGTCAAAAATTAAAAGAAGAGAGCAGGTGAGACCAAAGTGTCTGAACAGTCCCCTCCCCCACCCCCACCCCACCCACCCACACCCACCCCACACGCACACACACCTCAGCGCTCGAGCAGGAGTCGAAGCAGTTGCACAAAGCTGCACAGTCAAGCTCCATCTCACAGGGCTGCTCACAGACAGTCCGGTTTGAGGCCACACTCAGGTCCCCAACCACCGTCTCCCCTCCAGGCAGCTGCGTGCAGTTGAAGGGCTGCGACGAAGCGTCACTGCTCACATTACACGTCACGTTTTTAGATGTACAGGAACCCAAGTACTCAGGCGCTCTAACAGCCAGGTCACAGTCAGTGTAGGCTGTGGTGTTTCCGTCCCAGGTGGCTAGGTTGTAGTCTGTGGCCAAGACACCCATGCTTGTGCTGCTTGGGTGGGGTAGGATGCCGCTTGTGGCTCCTGCAGATTCGTAGAGGTCCAGGATCTGGGGGGAGAAGGAGGGAGGGGAGGGAGGGGGGGGGGGGGGTCAAAGGGGTTGGTGATGGTGTTGGTGATGGTGATGGTGGTGGCAAAGGGGTTGGTGCTGGTGCTGGTGTTGGTGTTGGTGCTGGTGGTGGCAAAGGGGTTGGTGGTGGTGGTGGTGGTGGTGGTGGCGAAGGGATTGGTGGTGGTGGTGGTAATGGTGTTGTTCATGGTGTTGGTATTGGTGATGGACTTGGTGTTGGTGTTGGTGATGGTGTTGGTGATGGGGTTGGAGCACGGAAAAACAACAGTGGGTGGTACACAAGGAACACATACTTTGAGCCAGAGAACCTACCTCCTTCACTGTTAGAACCGGGTAGGAGTCCGCAAATGCAGGAGCCTGGATCGTGGTGCTGTTGACCTCGCCCTCTTGGAAAGCCATTTCAGCAAGCCGAGCATCAGCCAGCAAACTCATGGAAGGGAAGCCTTGCAGGCTGACGGAAATCACATTGGGCCTTGCAAGATTCAGAGTTGCGCTCCCAGGTTGTGTGGCAAAGGTGATGCCTGCAAGTTGGTGGGGGAGATAGATGGGTGGGTACGTGGGTGAGTAGGAGGATTCATGGGTGGGTGTGAATGTGGGCGAGTAAGAGGATATATGGGTGGGTGTGAATGTGGGGGAGAGTGTGGGTTTTGCAAGATTCAGTGTTGCGCTCCCAGGTTGTGTGGCAAAGGTGATGCCTGCAAGTTGGTGGGGGGGATAGATGGGTGGGTACGAGGGTGTGTAAGAGGATGCATGGTTGGGTGTGAATGTGGGTGGGTATGTGGGTGTGAATGTGGGTCTTGCAAGGATCAGTGCTGCACTTTCAGTGTGGGTGGCCAAGGTGATGCCTTCAGGTTGGTGGGGGAGATAGATGGGTGGGTAGGAGGGTGAGAAGGCGGGTGGGTATGTGGGTGAGTAGGAGGATAAATGGGTGTGTGTGAATGTGGGTGAGTAAGAGGATAAGTGGGTGGGTGTGAATATGGGTGGGTATGTGGGCGAGAATGTGGGTCTTGCGAAGCTCAGTGCTGCACTCCCAGTGTGGGTGGCCAAGGTAATGCCTACAGGTTGGCAGGTTGGTCGGTGGATAGATGGGTGGGTAGGTGGGTGGGAATGGGTCGTCATGAATCATGGTCATCATCAACACAGCAGCTCACCCATCGCATACAGCACTTATTGCGCTGGCAGGGATGCGCTGTGTGTGTCGGACAGGAATACAAGTGTAACGTACAAGTGTAACGTACAAGTGAAATGTGTTTTCATCATCATCAACACAGCAGCTCACCCATCACATACAGCACTTGGAGTGCAGGCAGAGATGCGCTGTGAGGGTCTGACAGTTATTCAAGTGTAACGTTTAAGTGAAATATGTTTACGTGATCAGCAACACAGCAGCTCACCCGTCTCACACAGCACTTGGAGTGTTGTAAAGGATGTGCTGTGTGCGTCTAAAAGGAATACAAGTTTAACATACAATTGAGCTATGCATCATCATCAGCAACACAGCAGCTCACCCGTCTCATACAGCACATGAAGCGCTGGCAGGGATGCACTGTGTAGCTCTAACAGGAATACAAGTGTAACATACAAGTGTAACATACAAGCGCTGGGAGTGTTGCACTGTGTAGGTCTAACAGGAATACAAGTGTAACATACAAGTGTAACATACAAGCGCTGGGAGTGTTGCACTGTGTAGGTCTAACAGGAATACAAGTGTAACATACAAGTGTAACATACAAGCGCTGGGAGTGTTGCACTGTGTAGGTCTAACAGGAATACAAGTGTAACATACAAGTGTAACATACAAGTGAGCTACGTATCATCATTATTAACACAGCAGCTCACCAGTTTCATTCAGCGCTTGCAGTGCTGTAAGGGATGTGCTGTGTGCGCCTGACAGGAATACAAGTGTAACATACAAGTGTAACATACAAATCAGATATGTATCATCATCATCAACACAGCAGCTCACCAGTTTCATACAGCGCTTGGAGTGCCGTAATGGATGTGCTGTGTGTGTCTGACTGGAATACAAGTGTAACATACAAGTGAACTATGTATCATCATCATCATCATCACCAACACAGCAGCTCACCAGTTTCATACAGCGCTTGGAGTGCCGTAATGGATGTGCTGTGTGTGTCTGACAGGAATACAAGTGTAACGTACAAGTGAAATGTGTTTTCATCATCATCAACACAGCAGCTCACCCATCACATACAGCACTTGAAGTGCGGGCAGAGATGCGCTGTGAGGGTCTGACAGTTATTCAAGTGTAACGTTTAAGTGAAATATGTTTACGTGATCAGCAACACAGCAGCTCACCCGTCTCACACAGCACTTGGAGTGTTGTAAAGGATGTGCTGTGTGCGTCTAAAAGGAATACAAGTTTAACATACAATTGAGCTATGCATCATCATCAGCAACACAGCAGCTCACCCGTCTCATACAGCACATGAAGCGCTGGCAGGGATGCACTGTGTAGCTCTAACAGGAATACAAGTGTAACATACAAGTGTAACATACAAGCGCTGGGAGTGTTGCACTGTGTAGGTGCTAACAGGAATACAAGTGTAACATACAAGTGTAACATACAAGCGCTGGGAGTGTTGCACTGTGTAGGTCTAACAGGAATACAAGTGTAACATACAAGTGTAACATACAAGCGCTGGGAAGTGTTGCACTGTGTAGGTCTAAACAGGAATACAAGTGTAACATAAAAGTGAAACATACAAGCGCTGGGAGTGTTGCACTGTGTAGGTCTAACAGGATACAAGTGTAACATACGAGTGTAACATACAAGCGCTGGGAGTGTTGCACTGTGTAGGTCTAAACAGGAATACAAGTGTAACATACAAGTGTAACATACAAGCGCTGGGAGTGTTGCACTGTGTAGGTCTAACAGGAATACAAGTGTAACATACAAGTGTAACATACAAGTGAGCTACGTATCATCATTATTAACACAGCAGCTCACAGTTTCATTCAGCGCTTGCAGTGCTGTAAGGGATGTGCTGTGTGCGCCTGACAGGAATACAAAGTGTAACATACAAGTGTAACATACAAATCAATATGTATCATCATCATCAACACAGCAGCTCACCAGTTTCATACAGCGCTTGGAGTGCCGTAATGGATGTGCTGTGTGTGTCTGACTGGAATACAAGTGTAACATACAAGTGAACTATGTATCATCATCATCATCATCACCAACACAGCAGCTCACCAGTTTCATACAGCGCTTGGAGTGCCGTAATGGATGTGCTGTGTGTGTCTGACAGGAATACAAGTGTAACGTACAAGTGAAATGTGTTTTCATCATCATCAACACAGCAGCTCACCCATCACATACAGCACTTGAAGTGCAGGCAGAGATGCGCTGTGAGGGTCTGACAGTTATTCAAGTGTAACGTTTAAGTGAAATATGTTTACGTGATCAGCAACACAGCAGCTCACCCGTCTCACACAGCACTTGGAGTGTTGTAAAGGATGTGCTGTGTGCGTCTAAAAGGAATACAAGTTTAACATACAATTGAGCTATGCATCATCATCAGCAACACAGCAGCTCACCCGTCTCATACAGCACATGAAGCGCTGGCAGGGATGCACTGTGTAGCTCTAACAGGAATACAAGTGTAACATACAAGTGTAACATACAAGCGCTGGGAGTGTTGCACTGTGTAGGTCTAACAGGAATACAAGTGTAACATACAAGTGTAACATACAAGCGCTGGGAGTGTTGCACTGTGTAGGTCTAACAGGAATACAAGTGTAACATACAAGTGTAACATACAAGCGCTGGGAGTGTTGCACTGTGTAGGTCTAACAGGAATACAAGTGTAACATAAAAGTGAAACATACAAGCGCTGGGAGTGTTGCACTGTGTAGGTCTAACAGGAATACAAGTGTAACATACGAGTGTAACATACAAGCGCTGGGAGTGTTGCACTGTGTAGGTCTAACAGGAATACAAGTGTAACATACAAGTGTAACATACAAGCACTGGGAGTGTTGCACTGTGTAGGTCTAACAGGAATACAAGTGTAACATACAAGTGTAACATACAAGCGCTGGGAGTGTTGCACTGTGTAGGTCTAACAGGAATACAAGTGTAACATACAAGTGTAACATACAAGTGAGCTACGTATCATCATTATTAACACAGCAGCTCACCAGTTTCATTCAGCGCTTGCAGTGCTGTAAGGGATGTGCTGTGTGCGCCTGACAGGAATACAAGTGTAACATACAAGTGTAACATACAAATCAGATATGTATCATCATCATCAACACAGCAGCTCACCAGTTTCATACAGCGCTTGGAGTGCCGTAATGGATATGCTGTGTGTGTCTGACTGGAATACAAGTGTAACATACAAGTGAACTATGTATCATCATCATCATCATCACCAACACAGCAGCTCACCAGTTTCATACAGCGCTTGGAGTGCCGTAATGGATGTGCTGTGTGTGTCTGACAGGAATACAAGTGTAACATACAAGTGAACTATGTATCATCATCATCATCATCACCAACACAGCAGCTCACCAGTTTCATACAGCACTTGGAGTGCCGTAAGGGATGTGCTGTGTGTGTCTGACTGGAATACAAGTGTAGCATACAAGTGAACTATGTATCATCATCATCATCACCAACACAGCAGCTCACCAGGTTCATATAGCGCTTGAAGTGCTGTAAGGGATGCGCTGTGAGGGTCTGACAGCGGCAGTTCCCCAAGGGGGCTCACAAAGATGGGCGTCAGCAACTCAGGGAGCAGGGCAGCAATGGCGTCCATCAGGAGGTTACTTTGTACTTTCAAAAATCTCTTATCCGCTCCATTCCTCTGATCCACCAACAGTCGCAACATCGTCGTGTTCATGGCGATCTTGTGCGCACTCATATTGGTCATCAGGGTGTTGCACATGCTCACCAGGTTTGACTTTGAATTTGAATCCGTGACTGGGAGGCTGACGTTGAAGGTGGTGTAATTCGTGACTGGGTTGGTGATGGGAACAGGGCCGAAGAAGCGCACGCCAGCGGTGGTCTCGTTTACCAATACTTGCCTGTGGAGGACTGGCATGGCTGCAGGGGTTTAGGGTTTAGGGAGGGGATATCAGTGGATGGGGACAGGGGAAATTAATTCACCTCTAGTTCGAGGGTGGGTCTATTGACGGGGACAGGGCCAAATATCAAGTGCCAGCGGTGGTCTCGTTCACCTCAATTTGCTCGTGGAGAAGTGGTGTGGCTGCAGGGACAGGTTGGATGGGATAGGGGTTGGTACATTGTGTATTCATTTATTCACTTATAGTTTGTGGGTGGGTCTATGACGGGGACAGGGTCGAAGATCATGTACCAGCGGTGGCCTCGTTTACCACGACTTGCTCGTGGAGGACTGGCAGATATAGGGGCGGGTAATGGATGGGCACACACTCCTTCAGGAGTGAGCACAGGGGTGGGCACATCATGTGTTCTCAAGGGGTGGGTGCACCGGTGCAGGCTGGGAACGGACTGGGTTTTCTACCTATCCTTGTACCTATTGATTTGGCTTTATACACACAGTTTTCTTACTGTATCTATAACTGTATCCATTATCAGCCTGTCATTGTACATATTAATCAGGCTTCATACACACAGTTTTCTAACTGTATCTATTATCTACCTATTCATGTACCTGTTGATCTGGCTATGACATAATCGTTACTAAAATCATCGTAATCGTAACTTCAATAATTGTGATCGTAATTGCACTCGTAACTTGAATAACCAAATAATGATCGTAAGCATAACTTAAATAATTGTAAACGTAATTGTAATCGTAACTTAAATGATCGTAATCGTAATCGTAACTTGAATAATTGTAATTGTAATCGTAATTTTAATCGTAACTTAAACGATCATCATCATAATCGTAACTTCAATAACTGTCGGAAACGTACATGCTCCCAACTTCCAACTTACATGCTCCTAACTTGAATAATCGTTAATAACTTACATGCTCCCAAGGCGCTGCAGTACGTAGTTTTGTACTCCACCACATTTGCAATGTTGGACAATGCTGGCTTGTTGATAATGTCGGCAGTCCCGTTGAACACCTCAAACACACGGTTGCCCCAGGTTTTCCCCGAGGCATCACCCAGTATCTGCACCACGTCGCACATACAGGTAGCGTTGATGAGCTGCTGCAAGTCGTAGTCGGCCTGGGCATCTGTGCGAGTCTGCATCGGGTGGGTGGTGTGATGGTGGGTGGCTGGCGTGATGGTGGGTGGCGTGATGGTGGGTGGGTGGCATGATGTGGGTGGATGGGTTTAGGGTTTAGGACGGCACAGCACAGCACACCAGACAACAGCACAGCACACAAAGCCACACCCTAGCACCATTTCATGGAGGTACCACAAACAAACTATGGCATACTCCTTGGATAGACTTGTTGAGATAGTCTCACAAGGACTCTTGACCCGTGTCCGCAGCTCCAAACAACACCAAAGCACAGCACCACACCAGACAACACCACACCACAGCACACGATGCCACACCATAGCACCATTACATGGAGGTTACACGAACGAAATATAGCATACCCATTGGAGAGACTTGTTGAGATATTCCCACAAGGATTCTCGACCCGTGTCAGTAGCTCTCAAACAACGCTACAGCACAGCACAGGACAGCACACCACACCAGACAACATCACACCACAGCACACGACGCCACACCATAGCACCATTACATGGAGGTTACACGATCAAATTGTAGCATACCCCTCGGATGGTCTTGTTGATGTAGTCCCACAAGGATTCTCGACCCGTGTTAGCAGCACTCCGAAGCAACGTTGCCTCGTATGCGTTCTCTGCCATTGCAGAGTATGCAGCGATGAAGATCTGCAAAACAAAAGCAGGGCAGGTAGAATTAAATGATACAAAAAAGTAATGAGAACGCCTGGTGGGGCGTGGTATTAAGGGAGCCCTGTCTTACGGCGGTAGGGAACAGGCTGCTACTTTACCTGGGCAAAGCCACCATGGCGGTCGCTGTCAACCGCCGGCGGTTGACAGCGACCGCGAACACTTAAGCGCACCCGTGGGGATTTGAACCCGGCACCTTCTTTGTTCAAGGAGCTCTGCCATTGAGCCATTCGTTGAACGGGGATAATTTAATGATCACTGTATCACGAACTAAGGCCCCCCGTCGGTAAAACGATTGTTTGGGGTTCGGTTTATCAGTGTTTTCTGTTAAGCCCCTCCTACACGGTTGGGCAAGTCCCTTTAGCCTATTTGGCCTACCCCTGGACTGTGACATACATACAGGGCAAACAGGGTTGTGGGTTTAAGCTTCCCAGCCTGGGTAGTGAAGACAGAGATTTAGCAAAATCAGAGATATGAACAATGCGAGCAACTACCCCCACAAACTGCCCCACAAACTGCCCCACAAACTGTCCCCACAAACTGCCCCCACAAACTGCCCCCACAAACTGCCCCCACAAACTGCCCCCACAAACTGCCTCCACAAACTGCCCCACAAACTGCCTCCACAAACTGCCCCCACAAAGTGCCTCCACAAACTGCCCCACACATACCTAGGGGTCGGCTATATTATATAATATTAGTGAATAAATAATATTATATAATATTAGTCGGACGAGCTGTCTCACCAGAATTTCGAATTTATTTGAAAAACTAATATTATTGTGACACTGTAATAATATTAGATAATATTAGTTTTTCAAACACTAATATTAGTTGCCATTCCCTACACATACCCCAACTTCCGTTAGCTGACGTGTCAGGCTTCAAGTTTTTGTTTGTTTTTCGGTCGGACAGACGGACAAATGGGTAACCATGGGGGCTCCCGCCCCCTTGACGAGGGGGCTCCACCAATCAGAGATCTGCGAAATGCAAGCAACTACCCCCACAAACTGCCCCCACACATACCCCAACTTCCCTGGACGGACAAGCCTCCACAGTCTCCCTCTTATCCATCCACTCTTGCACCAACCATATCCTGGTCCTACTACAAAGTCCTCCCACCTATCCTCTTACTACCCTGGGGACTGCCACCACACGGTCACCACTAAAGCCCACCACTCACTGCCAGCATGGACTCACATTCAAGTATGACGCTTCATTGTTCAGCTCCCTCACTGACCTCACTGCCCCTTCCCACACCCTCACTCTCACACCAACCCACGCACACAACAATCACACAGTCACCACTAAAGCCCACCACTCACTGCCAGCACGAACTTACCTTCCAGTAGGGTACTGCATTGTTCAGCTCCCTCACTGACTTCGTAGCCCTTGCATCCCCTACCCAGACACCCCCTCACACTCCAACCCCCTGACATGCCCACCAGACCATCATCGCAACAGCCCACCACCGTCTCACCGCACAGTTGGATGCTGCATTGTTCAGCACTATCACCGATACCACAGCCCCTGCATCGCCTTCAACCCTCTCACATGTCCACCGCACTGTCACCACTACAGCCCACCACTACAGCCCACCACTGCAGCCCACCACTGACTCACCTCATAGTACGACGCTGCATTGTTTAGCTCCCTCACTGACTTCACTGCCCCTGACTTACCTTCCCACCTCTCCACTCACGATCCACCCCCCTGACATGTCCACCACACCATCATCACTGCAGCCCACCACTACAGCACACCACTGACTCACCTTAGTAGTACGATGCTGCATTGTCCAGCTATATCACTGATACCACAGCCCCTGCATCACCTTCGACCCCCTCACATGTGCACCACACTTTCATCACTGAAGCCCACCACTACAGCCCACCACTACAGCCCACCGCTGCAGCCCACCACTGACTCACCTTATACTACGACGCTGCACTATTCAGCGCCCTCACTGCCGCCGAGATCTTGTTAAAGCCGCCTCTCACGACTTGCAAGTTTCACTCCCCTGACATGTCCACCACACCATCACCACTAAAACCCACCACTGACTCACCTTATAGTACGACGCTGCATTATTCAGCTCCCTCACTGACCTCACAGCCCCTGAAATCTTGTTAAAGCCGCCTCTCACGATTCGCAACTTCCACTCCCCTGACATGCCCACCACACCATCACCAATACAACCCACCACTGACTCACCTTATAGTACGACGCTGCATTATTTAGCTCCCTCACTGACCTCACTGCCCCTGAGATCTTGTTAAAGCCGTCCCTCACGATTCGCAACTTCCACTCCCCTGACATGTCCACCACACCATCACCACTACAGCCCACCACTGACTCACCTTATAGTACGACGCTGCATTATTTAGCTCCCTCACTGACCTCACTGCCCCTGAGATCTTGTTGAAGCCGTCCCTCACGATTCGCAAGTTCCACTCTCCATCGGGCGCATCTTCGATGATGGTAAGGGAGCTTCCTTTGGGCCGCTCAAAGGTGTTATCCCCCAAAGTGTTGAAATAGCAGCTGGAGGCATACGAGGTCTTCTTGGGGCACAAGTTCCACCTGGCTTGGGCCATAAGGGCCTGCAGGGGGGGGCAGCAGGGGTGTGCTTGTGTGTGTGTGTGTGTGAATATAATCTTTTTAGTTCAAGACTTGTGGCTAAGAGGCTTGACAAAGTTGTTACGAATGTGTGCAACATGACATCCATGTGCAGAATGCATGTTTCCTGAAGGACTCCCCCTAAAAAAGGCGCTTCGCGCTGTGCTTCGCTTCACTCAGCGCTAAAATCGCTATAAGGATGCTGTTCTGGGAGGAGACAAAAAAACTATAGGATTTCCTTTTACAGATTTGAAAACAAAATCATTGCCCCTGACCCACACCTGAAAACTGGCATTGCCCTAACTGCTGTGGGATGACACTGATGAGAAGATTACAAATAAATAATTGAATAAAAAAAAAAAAAAAAAAAAATTGAATAAAAAAAAAAAAAAAAATGTTACGCCTTATGACGAGGCGTGCGATTGAGGGGGCTAGCCTGTTCGCTTGCGTTGGGGCCAACCACCAGATGGCAAGACTTACAACTGAAGGAATGGAGTAGTGTGCTTGTGTGTGTGTGTGTGTGTGTGTGTGTGGAATGGAGTAGGGGCGGTGTTTGAAGTCCCAGTAGGAATGGAGTATGTGTGCTTGTGTGTGTATGTGTTCATGTGTGTGTATGTGTTCATGTGTGTGTACGTGTTTGTGTGTGTGTGTGTGTGTGTGTGTGTTAATGTGTGTGTATGTGTATGTGTTTGCGTGCGTATGTGTTTGTGTGTGTGTGTATGTGTGTGGAATGGAGTAGGGGCGGTGTTAGAAGTCCCAGCACAGGTCTAAGTGTACAGATGTCAATTTTCAGAAGATGTCGACTTGTGCAGCAACACGTTACATATTGTATCAAACTGACATTGCCCTGACTACTGGGGTGTGGGTGGGTGGTTTTGGCGTGTGGGGTGTGGTGGCTGGATGGGCGTGTGGGGGTGTGGGTGGCTGGATGGGCGTGTGGGGGTGTGGGTGGCTGGATGGGCGTGTGGGGGTGTGGGTGGCTGGATGGGCGTGTGGGGGTGTGGGTGGCTGATGGGCGTGTGGGGTCGGGGGCTGATGCCAAGAATTACGAATGTAGGAATGGAGCAACACATGACTTATTGAATAGAACTGGCATTGCCCTTATTACTGGGGTGGGGTGGGGTGGGGTGGGGTGGGGGGGCGTGTGTGTGTGTGTGGTGTGTGTGTGTGTGTGTGTGTGTGTGGGGGGGGGGGGGGGGTCTGATGCCAAGACTTACGACTGTAGGAATGGAGTAGGTGGGATGTGTGAAATCCCAGTAGAGGTCTATTTGCACAGATGTCAAATTCTGGGTCACAGGCATGAGCCCGCAGTCTGCTCGGCAGCCAAAACTTGAGTATGAGGCGAACTCCCAGGGCGCTTTGCAAAGCCCGTCTCCACAGATGGGATCCTTCCAGACAGACTGAGGCCAGAAGGTGTGGGGGGGGTGAGGAAGGTAATAGGGGTGAGGGGGGTGACAGGGAGTGAGGGGGTGAGGGGTGAGGGGGGGGAGGGGGAGTGAGGGGGGGAGGGGGGATAAGAAGGTAAGGGGGGGGGAGAGGGGGGGGGGGAGGGGGGGGGGGGTAGCCAAAACTAGAGTATGAGGCGAACGCCCAAGGCGCTTTGCAAAGACCGTCGCCATAGATGGGATCCTTCCAGACAGACTGCAGCCAGAAGGTGGGTGGAGGTGTGAGGGGGTGAGGGGGGTGACGGGAGTGAGGAGGGTGAGGGGGTGTGAGGGGTGTGAGGGGTGTGAGGGGGTGAGGGGGGCGACGGGAGTGAGGAGGGTGAGGGGTGTGAGGGGTGTGAGGGGTTTGAGGGTGTGAGGGGTGTGAGGGGTGTGAGGGAGTGTGAGGGGGTGTGGAGGGAGTTAGGGGGGTGACGGGGAGTGAGGAGGGTGACGGGGAGTGAGGAGGGTGAGGGGGGTGAGGGGGTGAGGGGTGAGGGGTTGTGAGGGGGTCAGAGGGTGAGGGGGATGAGGGGGGCAGGGGGTGAGGGGGGTGGGAGGGTGAAGTGGGTGAGAAGGGTGAGAAGGGTGAGAGAGGGGGTGAGAGGGGTGACGGGGGGGGGTAAGAAAGTGAGGGGGAGGGGGGGAGGGGGGAGGTGGGGGGGGGGGGGGGGGGGGGGGGGCTCGTTGGAAACAGGCACATACACCAGACACACACTTACGTACACATACACATACACAAGTGCATGGGCACAAAGGTTACGTCACTTGGTCATGCAAGCCTAGCCATAAACACGCACACACACCTACACGCGCCATGCACAGTACAGTACACCAAAGCAAGCCAGACCAAAATGCACTGCGTCAAGATGGACCACACGACACACCAAGTCAAACCAAACTACACCACGCCACACAAAGCCACGTATCCCCAAACATTTCATGAACCCCCCTCCCATCTCCACTCACCACCACAGTACGCCACACCAGGCGACTCTCCATCCCAAACACCAAGCCACGCCACACCAAACCAAACACTCGGCAACACCCCACCCTCCCACCCATATCCAAACTCACCACCACACCACGCCATCACAAAGCCTACCCCACATGCCAAGTCATACCACACCACGCCAAGCCACACACCTCACCTCCCACACACTCAACTATTCACCTTCACACACACTCCCTCACCTGTACTGTCTCGTCCAACCAATCCCAGAAGACCTCCCTGGTCTGGGTGCTGCTGTCTCTGGGGATAAGGACAGATGCCACGGTCGAGTGAACCTGATAGCCCACGTTCGCCTCCCGTTGCAAGCACAGCATAGCGAGGTACCAGCCCACGAAGAGGAGGAAGACAAACAGCTTTAAATAGTGTCGTCTCCCCTCTATCTTCGTCAACAGGCTTCGATACATGACCCGAATCACGGTCTGGGAGTACGCCCATTCGTGTCTCCCTTTTCGCAGACGCTTCTCACTCGCGTCAACTTGCAGGAAGGCTTGGACCGTTGTGGGGCGCGCGCCTTTGCCTGGTCTTGATACGCTTCCAGCTATCATGATTCAGGAACCGCTGGGCCAGCGCTTCAGAAGGGGGTCGATGCTATGTGGGTGAACTACCGGTAGAATAAAATCATAAGAGGGGGTACTGAGTCTGTCTAAGCCTCCAAGCCGAAGGCGAAAGCAGGATACAGCCTGGATGCCGCTGCCAATCCGCGATCGCAGCAGAAGGTAGCAGGAGAGTTTTGGATGTTCGAAGCAACTCGTGTGGAAAAAAAATCACGGCAATTGAGTCTCGGAATTGCGAAAATAATTGTGAGCCAAAGTTACCGACGCGCTTAATTGCCAAGAGTCTATGATGACTCGAGGTCGCACGAATAATTCGTTAGCGAATTCCAGGACAGTCGAAGGGACGGAGGGCGAAGGGCGGTCCATGCAGGCGCAGGTATGCTAGGTCTGGTACAACTTCAGCGGGTACAGCCTAGCACAGGTGCCCGATGCCCTGGCTACATGTGCCCCGTTTGAAGTACTACAGACCAACAACAGACCTGCATCTCGACTTCACTCTCACACTTTCACAGCTTTCGCACTGCACTGCTTTTTGTATGAAAGTCCTACGCAGCGTCGCAACTCGCAAGCGACGCGAACGAGTCCAAAGCGCGTGTCGCAAGCGACGCGGGAAACGCTTTGGCAGTCACGGCCTGGGCAGAGGGCGAATAGTTAAGAAACTTGATCAGCAGACTGCGAGAAAGGGCGAGGAGCAGGTCCCTGGCGTCCTGGCGAGGAGGGGGGTTCGGAGTTACGAAAGTAGTCGAGTAGCTACTCGATCCCCCATCCCCACCCCCATTCCCATACCCACGACCCCACATCCACGCCCATCCCCATCCCCATTACCCAACCTCGAACAATCAAGGGCATTATATACTATCAGGAGATGCTGGATTATCAGGCAAAAGAAAGACGAACGTATGCGCCTTGGTAAAGTATTGGCAAATGTCTTTCTCCCCCAAAAGTGGGTCCCAGAAGAGCATGGTAAAATAGTAGGGGGCCCTGGCGGGTCCCCTGGAGGTCGGCCCCGGGGGTGGTGTAATGTTCGTCAAGCAGCAGTGGCAGCCTCCTTGGTGATGGATGCGCAAGCAGTTGCTTACTTATCCGTTCAATTTAATATTGGGAGGGTCAAGAATCAATGTAGCATGGCATGGCATTATTATTCAACTTGGTGCCCTGTGAGTAAGGCTAATGAACTTATTAGCTCACTGACTTCCCGAAGTTCCATGGAGGCAGGTGCAGCAAATCCCGAGGCTACAGTTGCTACTTCGCAACCTGCAGGAACTAGTGCGGAAGAGCAGATTTCCTTGTCAAGCACAATGCGCTGATGTAATGAGCTACGAGAGTCACGAAGAAGCGAATTCTTCAAGGGGAAATCGTAGACATGCTCCAGGACCGTAGACTGAGTCCACAGGACAGGAGGGAAACGACATATGAAAACGCCGCGTCCACAGTCCGCAACCCTGAGATACGTACGCGAAAAAGTGCCCTCAGAGGTAATCCGCCCCCGACGGGAATCGAACACGAGTCGGAAAATTTTCAGGCCAGTCAGATTAACCGGCAATTTTGACCGGCGTTCTTGGAAATTTTGGAAGATGTGAAAAAAACAGCACGATATCGCGTAAGTATCGCATAGGTCTGTCCCCCTAAGGAGACGACCACCCAACTAACTTGGCAATGGTGTCTATGGCTTTGACTGACTCAAGTTCAGACCTGAAATCCAGTTGGAAAATCGTCTTTTTGCTTACATGTCTTCATACTATCAGGAGATGCTGGATTGACAGGCAAAATAATTCAAGACTACAAAGGGCTCTCGAACTTCGTGGCAGGAACACAATGCCGTCATATTGGGGTGAGAAAACCCCGCTGTCTTCCAGCTGCGGGTCTCGAACTCATCATACTCCTTCCCTCGAATTCAATACGTTAGACGGCAAGCAGCCAAATTGCTGGCTGAGGCTACGATATGTAACCAAGTTCAAGTTCAAGTCTCGAATTCAATACGTTGTATCTTCGTAGTTCTGTCGGGTACTGGCAGAGAAAGAGAGAGAGGCTACACAGGGTCACATCTTTGACATGGGCATCGAAGCATAACTCCAGCGCCCCGCTAGCTCCAATCCTACGCCTTCATCAAGCCGACAGCGCACATCACACTGCCAACCAAATGCCTACCGACCCATGCCAGAGGCGCCGTACACACCACCCCAAACCCACCCCAAGGCAACTGGCCTTAGGTACTTCAATACGGGCGCTCTCAATGTTGCACATATTCAACGGTTACACTGGGTGCGGTGCCACTTAGACCTAAGGGTTCAGTGCCGACCGAGGCCTTTGTCTCATGTCACCTGACAATGCCTCAATACTGTTTCCGGTCCAACATCAACTCGGCGTCGGTCAACGCCGAACCCTCATATGTCCGGGCTCCGCACTAGTAGCCAGTGTAACAGTGGAGTCTCTGCAACATTGAGGGCAGTAATAATTTTCCTTTTGTCACTCAACGCTTAATATGCTCCCTATTCCCCTGGTTTCCTGGGTATCCCACGGGGGGGGGGGGGGGGGGGGGGGGGAGGGAATTGGAGGACTATGGGCAGCTCCAACTGGCTGAAGAACCAAGTAAAAATCCAATTCCCTACTTAACCACAGGACCACTTTTGTTGGTGCGACGCTTAGCCATTTTGTCGCTGCATGGTGCTACATATGTCTGGCTAAAAAAGTCAGAAATGCCCCCCCCCCCCCCCCCCCCCCCCCCCCCCTCCCCCCCCCCTTGCAACTGTTAACTTAACTTTTTCCTCTGTTTCCGCCTTCACTCTCTTGGGACGCCATGGTGAGCGTCTCGTCAAGTTGATCAGCAGTGCTGGTCCAAGTCGGTCAATAGTTAGTCCTCCTTGGCCGATAGTTAATCGTCCCGTAGTAATTCGTGTCCATCGTCATGGCCAAGAATCCCGTTAGATCACAAGCGGCTGATTCTAGGCATTAAGTTTATCAATGCCCACCGGCCGCGAGTCTTATCGGCCCTGACAAGACCCTCGTCGGCCCTGACAAGACCCTCGTCGGCCCTGACAGGACCCTTGGCCGGCAGTTACCGAGCAGATGCGCCCGTTGCGCATAGTTCATGCTCCACATTGATAGGATCTTGGCCATTGCGAGAACTTGAAGTTCACACAAAAAAACCCGCTCGCCCCCTATTGGAGGTTAAGTCTTTCTATCCATTATTTGGAAACCACAGCAAAAATTGTCCTTGTTCACAGTCGAGTTCAGTCTCAATGCTGACAGAGGGCATTCACAGTGAGTTCACTTTATTATCGCTAAGCTTCGGCTTACTCCCCCCAACCCCCCTGGGCTCCGCGCTCCGGGGGGTTGGGGGGCAGCGCATCGCACTTGGGTCGCACGAAAAAGGACAGTTCACAGCACCATGCGAGAGGCTGATCCTGAGATAACAAGCAATGCCCCAGATTTTATGCTTCTATCACCACCAGAAATAAAGGACTGCCTTTATATGGTTCTTTGGTGGTGACTGGTTATCATAATGAAAAAAACAGCACGCAGGTAAAAGAGTAGCCCCAGGGGGGTGGCTTTTTAGCTAAACCTGTACTACTAACGCCCTTTCGAGTTTCAATACGTAGATATTGGCATATGGGCCCTTTGTATATTGGGCCGTAACTATTGGTTAATGGGCTACACCCCTCGGGCAGAGGGTAGCCACACAGCCATCAACCGAAGGCTCTAGAAGGGCAGTAGTCCCCAGCCAACATAGCCAAGGCCAACATCGACAGAAAGTAGTCACACAGCCATCTACCAAAGGCTCTAGAAGGGCAGCAGTCCCCAGCCAACATGGCAAAGCACATAGACAGAGAAAGAGAAGTGAAGGACCTTGGTATAAACATTGAGTTGTCCTCCAGCACAACGAAGGACCTACAAGGAGGGTAGTCCCTAGCCACCATGATGGAAAACCTAGACAGAGAGTGGTCACACAGCAATCAAATCGAAGGATCTAGAGAATACTACCCCCCCCCCCCCCCCCCCCTCCTAACACACACATGTTTTTGTACGACATGTCGCAAATTGAGCAACTTGGTGCAGACCCAGTGCGAAGCGCTGTCCCCTGACCCCCCAGGGCTGCGCGCTTGGCGCTCCGCCCTATATCGTGCGGCGCCACAATCCTGAATTCAGTCGCAACTTTTACTGCACAACTGGACCTACCGAAAGCTGACAACAAAAACCAATGCCCCCCCCCCCCCCCCCCCTTAGAATCAATTAACTGTTTTTTAGCCCAAAACCCAAATCACTAGCTCGTTCGTATAACAAAGGGGCACGGAGCAATTATAACGCAGAACGCAGAAAGTGTCAACGCTCATATCGACAACTGGAGCCTGATATAGCATGCATGGGTGGTTGGCCCCAGTGCAAGCAAATGGGCTAGACTCCTCACTGGACAGACATTGCCAACCTGGATCCTACACTGTGAACACTGGACTCACATTGCCAGCCTGGATCCTGCACTGTGAACACTGGACTGACATTGCCACCCTGGATCCTGCACTGTGAACCCTGGACTGACATTGCCAGCCTGGATCCTGCACTGTGAACCCTGGACTGACATTGCCAGCCTGGATCCTGCACTGTGAACACTGGACTGACATTGGCAGCCTGGATCCTGCACTGTGAACACTAGACTGACATTGCCAGCCTGGATCCTGCACTGTGAACACTGGACTGACATTGCCAGCCTGGATCCTGCACTGTGAACACTGGACTGACATTGCCAGCCTGGATCCTGCACTGTGAACACTGGACTCACATTGCCAGCCTGGATCCTACACTGTGAACACTGGACTCACATTGCCAGCCTGGATCGTGCACTGTGAACACTGGACTGACATTGCCAGCCTGGATCCTGCACTGTGAACACTGGACTGACATTGCCAGCCTGGATCCTGCACTGTGAACACTGGACTGACATTGCAAGCCTGGATCCTACAGTGTGAACACTGGACTGACATTGCCAGCCTGGATCGTGCACTGCGAACAATGGACTGACATTGCCAGCCTGGATCCTGCACTGTGAACACTAGACTGACATTGCCAGCCTGGATCCTGCACTGTGAACACTGGACTGACATTGCCAGCCTGGATCCTACACTGCGAACACTGGACTGACATTGCCAGCCTGGATCCTGCACTGTGAACACTGGACTGACATTGCCAGCCTGGATCCTGCACTGCGAACACTGGACTGACATTGCCAGCCTGGATCCTGCACTGTGAACACTAGACTGACATTGCCAGCCTGTATCGTGCACTGTGAACCCTGGACTGACAGGAAGGGTATGTGTGGGGGTTTATGTAGGGAACGGCAACTAATATTAGTGTTTGAAAAACTAATATGAACTAATATTATTATTATTGTCACAATGATATTAGTTTTTCAAATAAACTCAAAATTCTGGTCAGCTGTCTTGTCCGTCTAATATTAGCTAACATTCACTATTAGTATTCATTCACTCATATTAACAAACTTCGCCTTTCCCTTGGTACATGTGTGCCCTTCTAGCAATTGCAAGGCCGAGTTTGAATTGCTACTACTATTTATACTATAATCTAAATCTAGTTAATCATTTTGCAGGACTGAAGAAGGCGCTGGGTTCGAATCCCTATGGGTGCGCTTTAGCGTCCGCCGTCGCTGTCATGGTAGCACTGTCCAGGTAAAGTAACAGCCCGTTCTCTACCGTCGCAAGACAGGGCTACCTGAACACCATGCCCCACCAGGCGTTATCATTACTTAATACTAGAATACAGCTTGTTAAGCTGGACAGACCTCCCCACCACCAGCTCCCCACCAACATCATTACTTCGCACAAGAAGATTGCCTGGCTAGCTGTACAGAGACTTGTTTCTTACTCCTCGAAGAAAGAGACTTGTTTCTCTCTCCCCGATTGTAGTGGTACACCATGCTGCTCGAAGGCTTCTTGGACATGAAAGAACTGTCAGGAATGGGGGCGCTGTTTAGCACCGTCATAGGCTCCATACTCCCATTCTCACCCCACAGTGTCAGTGTAGGTCCACTCAGGTAAGAACATGTTGCTCATTCTGCGGATACTGTCAGCGCGATTGACCTGAGAAGCAAGCAGCAAGGGTAGAGAATTAAATTAAATTATCTATAAGCACGAACTCAGGGCCCCCGTTGGCTAAATGATTGTATGGGATTCATTTCATCAGTGCTTTATATTTTAAAGCCCTTCCTATACAGTTGGGCAAGTCCCTCGAGCAAGCAGAGGAGCAGTTTTGTTTTCAAATCCGAAAGTGTTTTTTTCTACACACACACACATACAGAAACACACACACACACCTCTCCCTCGCCCGTCTCACCTCATTCTCGCACTCAATGAACCTCTCAATGGACTCCTGCACCAGCAGGGAATTGTGAGAACGATTGACGGCAGCTCGCACTAGCGGCTGGTGCATGTTGTCCTGCACCACATCGTGCCGCAGCAACAAGACCTTGACAACATCGCTGCTGGCCCTAACCCATACCTCACTTGGCTTCTTGTGCTCATTGAGAAACCTCCCCCACTACAGGGGGGCACCAGGGCCCCTAAGTGGAGATGGTCATGATCTTGCCCTTGCGTAAATCGCATGTGTTTACAGTCTTAGTGTTTGTCCTGGGTGTCCGTGTATTACAGGTAATACAAAAAATCAGTTAGGGAAAAGTGGAATAAAAGGGTCATACCTTTCTAAAATTCCATGGGGATTTTTAAAGCGTCAACTTAAAGAGTAGTAGAACACATATATATCGTCCAATAAGCTATAGTGGTACATCCACATGTTTGAATTTGAATTTGAAAATGGTCCCTTTTCAAAAACAAACTGAAAATCAAATTAAAAACTAATACATCAAGGTCATATCAACAAATAGTTTCAATTGTTAGCAAGGTCGCTGTGTAATGCAAACACGGATGTACAATGTATATAGGTTAGTGGGGATAGGTGCTGTAGGGGTTGGGGGGTGGTAGGGTACACTTCGATTGGCTTCTCATGCCCATTGAGGAACACACACCCCACAGCAGAGCCAGGGCCCCCCGCTGGAGCGGTTCAAAGGACTTGTCCCCTGCATTCATGTCAACTTTAAGATTTATTGGGGTTTCAGTTCACCAGTGTTTGTTTCGCAGGGGTAGGGTGGGGGTAGGAGTGGGGCGGGGGGTAGCGGTATAGAAGTGGAGGCGGGGTAGGGGTAGGAGGGCAGAAGGGTTTGAGTTTGGGTTAAGGTTTAGGGCAGGCAAAGGCATATGCATGGCACAGCATGCCAGGGGGGAACGTGTTTGGGTGATGTGTTTTAGGTGGGTGCTGCATCATTGTCATATGACTCACGTGCGTTGGTTGGGTTTAAGGGTTCGGTAGGTCGAGGGTACGGCACGGCACAGCATGCCAGGGGGAACGTGTTGGTTGAGGTGCTCCATATGGAGGTTCAGTTCCTCAATGTTTTTTCTTTTTAGCCCTTCTCTGGCTCGGTGGGAAGTCCCTAAAGCCTATTTGCCTACCCCTGGGCTGTAACAATACACACATAGGTTAGGTGCTCCATATGGTGTGTCCGCATCATCACATCATCATTCATCATAAGTCTGCACACCAGTGTTTCTTTTTTCGATGACGCGTCGCTCTTCTCTTCATCCGTTGCCATTCGTCGAATGCTACACCCCCCCGGACCCCTCCCATATCGGGACACACTACCCCCCGACCCCCCCAGGGCTTTCGCGCTCTGCCATACGATGGCTTCGCAAGTATTCTGAAATCATGGTGAGTAGCCCTAGTAAGCTATCTTAACCTGGACTACCGGAAATCTGAAATAAAAAAACACTGCGCACTACTCACTTGCGCCTCCATCTAGCATGCTCCTTCGCCCTTCAGTACCATTAGTGCCATGCCGCTTGTTGCATGCTGTCCGGTTCGTCCAGGACCTTCTGCATTTTATACATCGTGCTTTGCATCTCAGGTGCGGCTCTCCTTAGCTGGGTACTCATGCGCGAAGATATAGCCGCACTCATGTTTACAGAGCGAAGGTGGCCAGGGCCTGATTGATCGTCTATTGCATTGCTGGTGGAGCTACAATTCAACACCTGCGGTGGTAGTTTGTGAAGAGGAGCAAGGCGGGGGGTTGTCCGGTGGGTTCTGGTGGATGATGGTTTATGAATGTGGTGCGTTATGGACATGATGGTCTGGATGGCTGCCCTATTATCTGATGGTGAATGTCTGAATGCGAGTGAATGATGATCAGGTGGGTTTTGGTGGATCAGGGTGGTAAATTCTGATGGTGAATTATAGTGAATGATGGATTGTGAAGAGGAGCAAGGCGGGGGGTTGGGTCTGGTGGGTTCTGGTGCGATGAGGGATTTTTACCCCCCCCCCCGCTACTATACAGCGATTGCTAGGTTTTACCCGTTGTAGCAAAATTATCGCAAAAACCATATACAATAGTTAAAAGTAAACAAGTACAAAGTTTTTGTTTGCCCTAAATGCACCTAAAATGCTACAAATAGCTATAAAAAAGCACTAAAAACGCTGCTCCCTGGTTGAGGCCTAAAACCATATAGCTAAAAATAAACACTTTCAGATTTGGAAGGGAAAAAAACACTGTGGTGGATATATGAATGGTGGTTCCGTGTTGGTTGTGTTGGTTGGATGCCAAGGTTACACCTGGTTTGTGTAAATTTCTGCTTGTTGTGAGCAGGATGCAATTTTATTGGAAATGAGGGCGATATTTCTGATGACCCTATCTAGAGCGTGTCAGAAGCAGGACAAGGTACTACATATTTCAGTCAAAAATTGCGTCAGCGTTAAAGTGCCGGACAAACGTCAACATTGGCCATGCGCTTGGACGTGCAAAAAGAGCAAAAAACTGACCAAAAGTAAGCCTTCAAACCACGTTGTGCCGCACTGCTTACTTCTTTTTTTAATATGTGAAAGGCAATTTTACACCCCAGGGGGTGGTCATCTCCGGCACAAAAACCATCTTTATTATATAGTACACAGTGCAAGTACCAAATATACATATATATATCAGTACACCAGTCAGTACAATATACACGTATATCAATAGTACACAAGATGCCAGTTACATATACCAATATATAGTACACAGATTGCAGTACACTATACATATATATATACAACAGTGCAGTACATCATATACACTATATACTA
This sequence comes from Microglena sp. YARC, assembly GCA_022414725.1. NCBI lineage: Eukaryota > Viridiplantae > Chlorophyta > Chlorophyceae > Chlamydomonadales > Chlamydomonadaceae > Microglena > Microglena sp. YARC. The sequence continues at coordinate 68,211,807 of CM039463.1, forward strand.
CGTACAACAGTGCAGATGCAGTACAATACCCTACATACCCTATATAGTACACATGTGCAGTATACATCTACACTGTATATCCAGTACAGTGCGCAGTGCAGTACATTAATCCCATATATATTAAGTACACAGTGCAGTACAGTTATACATATACCTATAGCTACACAGTGCAGTAAATATTACATATATGTATATATAGTACCACAGTGCAGTGCCAGCTACTATAGTACATATATTACCTAGTACACAGTGCAGTTACATATAACATATTAAATTAGTACACAGTTGCAGTGGCCAGTACATATACATATATATTAGTACACAGTGTATTATATGTAACATAAGTTACATGACCACCCACCTGCCATGGACACCCACTACAATGCCATGCTGTGCATTTGTGTTGTGTGAATGAAGATAATGGTGTCAATTGTGTTCATGCACCCACCTGCATGACACATCCAACCCACATGTTCATGTGGCTGTGTCCGTGGGTTGGTTCTGACAGTGGTCGGTGAGTCGTGGAAAGTTGGTGCGTGTCAATGTGTCACAGACACGCATATACACGCACCTACTACATTAGCATGTGTGTTGTACGTGTGTGCCCTTGCATTGTGTGTGCGGTGTGTCTATTGCTGTGTTGTGGTCCATTGCATGTGGGTTTGCATGCAGGACATAGCACATGTGTATGTGATGTGTTAAAATGCAAGATGGTCCATGCATGCACAGTGTGTGTGCGTTGGTGGGCTTGTGTGTATAGATGTGTGTGCGTAGTGTGTGTTGTGTGTTTGTGTGTGTGCGTCCATGAAGGGAGATGCATATGTTTTCCCCCCTCTCCATTAGTTGACCTTCACTATGCTTGACACAGCTTTCTGGGGTGAAGAACTAAAAGGAACAGAAGACCTCAACCCTAGGAACATCAATGGAGCACCTGCGCTGGCTCCACAATCCAGTGGAGCCCTTGACCATGCCTCAAAGGCCTCCCAGGCCCCTGGCTCAGAGTAACCAGCATCTATCCCTCTTCGGGACCTCACGCCAGTCGATCATCCGTAAATCTTTCCTCGCATCAAATGCTTCGCCTCCACCTACTCGAAGCCACGCGCAAGATAACTTTCGTTTCTCCGAAATATCGTTGGCGTCAAATACCTTGGGAGCTCCCGCGGCACAACCGCCGTCTTAGAACCAGCCTGGAACTATCGGCCCCGATATTGAGCGTTACAAATGCAAGCTCCTGCCTTTAACCACGCTGCTTTTATGCACGCCCAGGAAAACGTCAAAGCACTCAGAGGTCGATGCTATGGGTGCGGCTGATGAACCATCCTGCGCAGCTGTTTGTGCACACGCGTAACCGCAAGAACCCTCACACAAGCATTGCCCAGCGTTCTCAATCGTTCTTAGCTGACATTCGGCCCGCCATACCCCGAAACTTTAGGAAGGTTGGCTCGCGGCAAATTTTTTAGTATGCGAGCACCCCACCCCCGATTTACAGCAAGCGAAAAGATTGACTACTACTAAAGCGGTACAAGCTTGCGAAAGGGTGTGTTCGATGAACTCAACGCGCCCAAAAATGTTAATCGCAGGCCAGCATATTACCAATAATACACGCCCAGGTGGAACAATATAGTACACAGTTTGCAGTCCACATTACCATAATAATAGTACTTATGTTCTATGCATAGTATACGGCTGCAGTTAATATTTACATATATATAGCTACATATGTCTATGCATAGTATACGCGTGCAGTATATATAACATTTTATTATATAGTTACATATGTCTTATACATAGTATACGGTGCAGATATATTTACATATATTATAGTACCGATATGTCTATGCATAGTATACGGCATGCCAGTATATTTTTAAAAACCAATTACTACTTTATTAGGTTTTAACATTATGTCCTACTTTCGGGGTCGCCCATTAAAGTTTATTTTTACGGGGGTCTCTTTTGGGGCAGGTTTATTTATTTATTTACCCAAAATTTTTTTTTTTTTTAACATATAAAGTAAACATTATGTCTATGCCCATTTAAGTATACGGTGCCCAGTATAATCCTCTCATTATACATATGAGTACATATTGTCTATGCATAGGTATCACGGTGCAGTATATATACAATAATATAGTACATATGTCTTATGGCATTAGTATACGGCAGATATTATTTACATATATATAGCATATTGCATGCATAGTATACGGATGCAGCTATATTAGACATTCTTATGTCTATGCATAGTATACCGGTGCGTATATACACATATATATTAGTTCATATATCTATGCATAGTTATACGGTGCAGTATATTAACATATATAATATAGTACATATGTCTATGGCATAGTATACGGTGCAGTATATGATACATATAATAGTACATATGTCGTATACATAGTATTACGGTGCAGTATATTTACATAGTACTATAGTAATATTGTCTGATGCCATAGTATACAGGTGCAGTATATTTACATAATATCAGTACATATGTCTATGCCATAGTATACGGTGCCTATGATATATTTTACATATATATAGTACATATTGTCTATGCATAGTAATACGGCTGTGCAGTATAATATATACATATATATAGCTAACATATGTCTATGCATAGTATTACGGTGTGCAGCTATATTTACATACATATAGTACATATGTCTATTGCATCTAGTATACGGTGCAGTATATTTACTATATATAGTACA
>CM039463.1:68215523-68303348 GCA_022414725.1 Microglena sp. YARC
AACAGGGAGAGATGCATAGCAGTGGAGGTCATCCACATGTAATGTGTGATAGTCGTGGCTGTTCTGAGCAGTGGTCGGGGGTGAGTGATGGTTTAAAGTTGGTGGTGTCCATGTGTGTACAGACGCAGCATATACATCCACCTATGTGTTGTGATGTATCGTGTGATAGATGTCCTTGCATTTGTGTGTGAGATGATTGAGATAGTTGGTAGTGTGTTGTCCATGATTGTGGTTGGGTTTTTGGGAGAATGCAGCACCATTAGCGGGCATTTGTGTGAATGTTGATATGTGGTTAAAGATGCAAGAATCTGTCCATTGGTGGCATGGGGCAAGTTGTTTTGTGTGTGGGGTTGGTGGAGGGGCTTGGGTTATAGGGATATGTGTGCGTTAGTGTGGGGGTGCTGTGTTTGGGGTGTAGTGCGTCGCAAGAAGGGAGAGAGGGCATATGTTTCTCCCTGGCTATTAGTGCTTCATTTTTATGGTTGCTGACAACTGTCTTTCTTGGGGGTAATGGGAAGGGTAAAGGAAGTAAGACTTCAACCCTATGGAACATCAGAATGGATGGAGGGCTTGTTTGGCTGCCACAGTTTCAGGTAGCTTGAGACATAAGCGCCTCAGGCTCCCAGGCCTGGCTAGAGGGTAATCAGCATCTATCCTTTGGCTGGGACCGGTCAACGCGCAGTCATCATCACGAATTTTCCTCGCGTCAAATGCTTTCCGGTCTACTCGGAAGTCACGCAAGAATAACTCGTTCTCACGATATTATGCGTGGTTGGCGGTCAATTCGTGGGAGCTTCGCCTGGGACATACGCTCTTATAGACGGCAGGCTGGACTTCGCCCCGGATATTGAGCGTTACGGAGGTGGGATGAGGGCTCCTGCTTTACCGCGGGACGCCTTGCTCTTTTTAGATGCCAGGCAAAGCGTCAAGACTCGAAGGTCGATGGCTTTATGTTGGTGCGGCTCTATTTGAACGTCTCCCGGTTCGGCGCTGCGCGAGCTTTGTGCACAGCGTCGGTCGCAAGAACCTGCACTAGGAAGATTGTTCCAGGTTTTCCGGATGGTTTTTTAAGGGCTGATTGGTGCCGCTCATAGGCGCCCGAACTGTAGGAAGGTTTGGTTGCCGCGAATTTTTGATTGGCGAGTCGATTACCCCCACCCGATTACAGATTAGCCGTTAAGATAGAGCGTAGTATGCAAAGCGGGGTACAGAAGTTCTTGGCGAAGGTGGGTGTTCCGGGATTCTCAACGCGCGCAAATGTTAATTCGAGGCCAGCTTTTGTATTGTTACCAATATATATCACGCCGGGTGGGAAAATAGTAGTAGGCACATGTGCAGTAATATATCATATATTATAGTCAGTATGGTCGGGCATTTAGTAATAGCGGTGCAGTAGGTATTTACAGGTAATATTATTTAGTACATATGTCCTATGCAGGGTAGTATAGCGGTGAGTGATATATACATAGTATTAATTATGGTCCATATGTCTAGGTCATTGGGAGTATGAAGGGCGGTGCATTGTATTTTTAGGCATATATTTTATTAGTAACATATGTCTATGCATTTAGCCCTATACGGGGTGGGCAAGTATTTATTTTACAGGTATATAGGTACAGGACTGTAATGTTCTATGGATTAGTAATATGGCGCGTGCAGTATATTTTGTACATGAATATTGGGTGACAGGTATTTTTTGTCTATGCATAATGTAGATTCTTGCGGTGCAGTATTTACATATATTATAGTACGGATTGTCTTATTGTTCAATAGTATATCCGGTGAAGTATTTATATACATACGTTATGTAGGTACATTGTTTCTATGCAGGGTAGGTATTATGGGGTGGCCTTGGGTGCAGTATAGTTTACCATATATAGGGGATAGGGTGACATGATGTCCTATTTTGCAATTTTTATGTATATTTTTGTTGGTCGTGCAGTAATATTTTGTACAGGTATTATATAGTAGCATATGTCCTATTTGCATAGTATTACGGTCGGTGCAGATATATTTACACATATATATAATTGGGGGTAAGTATATTTGCTAGTGGCGATAGTATAGGGGCGGTGCAGGGGTATATTTTTGTTACATATATTAGTATAGTACATATGTCTATGACATGTGAGTAATCGTTTGCAGTAGGGATGAGGTTAGTTTCAGGTAGTATAACGGGTAGTACAATTATGTCCTATACATGAGTATATGGTTGCGGTTGTTCAGTGATGTAGTTGTAGTAGATTAGTACATGGGATGGGGTCTTTATTTGTATAGGTTGAGTTAGTGGCGGTGCTAGTATCATTTTACATAGGGTATTATATGTTACATATGTCTATTTGCACATAGTATATCGGTGCAGTATATTTTACATATTATTTAGCGGTGTTATGTGCTATGGCATTAGTGATGATTCGGTGGCAGTAATATATACAGTATATACTAGTACATATGCTCCCATATGATATAGTATACGGTGCAGTAGTATTTAGATATTCATATAGTTACGTATGTCTACTAGTGCATAGTATAGGGGCGTGGTGTTTTAGGTGGGTTTTACATATATATTCTAGTAGGGATGTTCTATGCATATGTAAATGGCGGTGCAAGATATAATATGGGATTATATTTTTATATAGGTAACAGTATGTCTAAATGCATAGTATATTTGTTCGGTCGCTTAGTATCATTTATTCATATCATCCGACTGTGTGCATATGTTATTGGTGGAAGGGTGCGGTATATGTAGATTATATTTATATAGTACATACTGGTCATATGTTTATGGTATGGTTCGGAGTGCCAGTATTTTAACATATATATAGTACATATGTCTACTGTGCATGAGTAGCTGTTGAGGGTATATTTAGATGATATAGATAGTTACATTAATGTCTATGCATAGTTATATCCGGGTGCAGTTTATATTTACATATATATAGGTAATATGGTCTATTTTTGATCTGACGGGTGGTGCGGGGAGGGTTTAGTATTGTACATGGATATATAGTGGCATTATGGGGCTACTCGCATAGGTAACGGTGCAGTATATTTAAGTATATATATAGTTATACATATGTCTAATCGCATCTGTATCACGGTGCAGTATATTTGGTTTAGTTGGCTTGGTTGTAATATGTTCTTTTAGTGCATAGTATTACGGTGCGGGTATGTTATTACATATATATTAGTACATTATATATCTCTGCTAGTATATTTTTTCGGGTGGCTATGTAGGGGCGGGTATATTATAGTACTCATTGTCTGCATAGTATTTTTAGAGCGGTGCTAGTATAATTGGTACATATTTATAGTTTAAATAGGATGTCTATACATGAGTATAGGAGGGCCTGTTTTGAGGGACTAGGTGCGAGTGTTTTGGTGGCATGGATACAGGCTTGTTATTAAGGAGCGGGTGCAGTATATTTTACATGTTATGGGAAGGTAGGTGTGGCAGGTTGTTGATGCTATTTAGTTACGGTGCGAGGGTGGTACTATTTTACATATTTTATACTATTGTTCATGGGATGTCTATGCAGAAAATATGTATGGCGAGGTGGCAGTATATGTTACATATAATATAAAAAAGTAAAACATATGTCTAAGTGCAAAGTCAAGTGGATAGTTCGGTGGGCATTTTTTTTGGTGATAGGTTTATTCATATATAGTTAGTAGTTTATGTCTCTATGCATATGTATATGGTTTACGGTTGCAGTAATATATTGGTACGGATTGGTACTCATGATAGTACAGGTGGGATGGTTTCTAGGCATTAGTATGAGGGTCGCGGCTGCAAGTTTAATATTTACATATTTTAGTAGGTACAGGGTGGGTTGGTATGCACTAGTATATGTTCCGGTGCAGTTATTATTTAGGACGGGGGATAGTAGTAGGGTACGTGTTAGCAATTAGGTTGGTATTGCATAGTATAATTGGTGCAGTATTATTTACATATATATGAGTTAGGGTTGTCTATGCTTTAGGGGTATACAGTGGGCGGTAATATGGGTGATATATGTTCGGGATATGTTCTGATGCGGCAATGGGTGGATATGATGGTTATTGGGCGATGTGCTCAGGGTGTGAATAGGGGGTTACATATATAGGTGGTATTTGTGGTATGCGATAGTATATGGCGGTGGCGTGTATAGTACAGATATATATGGTACATAAATGTTCTATGCAGAGTAGATGGGATATACGGTGCCGGTGGATATTGTTATCATATATATACTTGTTAAGGCACTATTTCTATTGTATGTAGTATACGGTGCAAAGTATACTTTATTTTATTCATATATATTTAGTACATATTGTTTCTATGCATTAGTAATTTTGGGAGGACGGTGCAGTACAGTATGTTAATATAATGAGATAGTATGGGTAGGTGGGGTCTACGCATTAGTTATAGCCTTCGGTGGCAGATATATGGTACATATATAGATAGGGTGGGGACATATTTTTGTTCTGGATGCATAGTGGACGGTGCAGTATATTATTGGCATATATCGGGTAGTACATTATGATATACCATATGCACCATTTATGTATAGGGTTCGTGCAGTATAGTTGGGTACCAGGGTATATAATAGTATTTACATATGTCTTGGTGCATTGAGTATAATTGCGGTGCGCTGTATATTTTGTGGCATATGTTTATAGTGGGGAGTGTATTGTCTATTTGCCATAGTAATAGGTCGGTGGCAGTGATATAACCAGGTATTTTTAGGTAGGGTTATAGTACATTATAATCTATGCGGATGAGGTAATACTGGAGTTTTTTTTCACGGTTGGCAGTTATTATTTTTAGCGGGTATATGGTGTATTGTGACATAGTGGGTCTATATGCAGTAGTTATATACGGGGTAAATACAGAAAAAGAAGATTGTATGCAGAGCAGTATATTATAGTTCATATATATAGTTTACTATTGTGTCTCTTATAGATTAAGTCTTATCGGTGCAGTAATACATAATATTATGTTTACATATGTTATGCATAGTATAATCGTTGCGGTTGCCACTGTAATATTTATCATATAATGATAGTAACATCATGTTGTATGCATAGTATACGGTGCAGTAAGTATTGGGTAATTGGGCTTATAAATATATATGTACAGGGATATTTTGTTCTACTGCACTCTTACGCACTCACTTTTCGGGGTTGTTTAGCGGTGGCGGAGTAATGATTTTTTAAATATATATAAGTACATATGTTGTGTGCATATGTATCGGTGCAGTATATTTCATAGCATTATAAGTACAAGTGTCTTATGCATAGTGGGATATTGGTGTAGGGTATTGTGACATGTATATATATGTACATAGTGTTATGGCATAGTAATAGGGCGCCGGCGGTGCAGTATATATACATAGGTAGAGTGGTGGAGGATTATGTAAATTAGGTGTCATGTCCATATGGTTATTAGTTCTCCGGTGCAGTATAGTTTGGTACTATGTATAGAGTACATATTCTTGACAGTATATTTAGCAGTGCTGTGTATATTTCGATAGGGATTAATGGATAGTACAGGTAGGGGTTGGCTAGGGGCGCATTTTGTATGTATTGTAATTTTGTTCTTCGACTGTCAGGAGTAATATTTAATGATATCATTAGTTTACATTGTGGTGTGGTTGCACTATAGTAGATAGCGGTTGCAGTACTATATTTAACATAGTACTAATAGTACATATGTGGGATATGCATATATAGTGCGGTTGCAGTAGGTATTTACATAATAGGTATATTTGGGGACATAGTGTAAATGGATTGTGAGTACTCAGTTGGTCAATTCGGATGTCAGTTGGATTTACATGTTAATACGTACATATGTCGTAGGGAGCAATAGTATATCGTGTGATCAGTAAATATTTACATTATATAGTATGCCATGTCCTATGAGAGTATTAATTGTGCGGGTTTATAGTTTACATATATATAGTACAGTAGTGATGCTCATAGTATATTTGGTTTAGGTTCGGTTGGCATTGTATTATTTTACATATATATGTAGTACGGAGGGTTATGTTCGTATGGCCATGGAGTTTTATGTGTGGTTTTGGTGGTTTTCGGTTGGGAGGTGATATTTTGACAATATATTATATTTGTAGGAGGATGGTTCTTTGCATAGTAATACTTCGGTGCGGGTAATATTGGGCACATATATATTTGTACTTGGTGGTCTTGGGATTAGTAATTATTGGGGGGCGGTGCTATGGTATTATTACAATAAATATGATGGTAGGGTACTTCGTAATGTGCTTATGCTGAGTATACGGTGTGCGAGTATTCTGTACATATATACGATATTGTTACATAATGTCTATGCATAGTAATTAGCCGGTGCAGTATAGTTTACATAATATAGTGTACATAATGATTACTGCATAGTAATAAGGTGGGGGCGGTGGCAGTATTTTATGTTACAGATTATATATATTTATGTACATATGTTCTTATGCATATTTGTATATCGCGTGGCAGTATTTTTTATAGTTTCCATATACTATAAGTATTCATTAGGTGTCTATGCATAGGGTAGGTAGGTCGGTGCATGTATATTTACATGGTGGTAGGGTACATCAATGCTCTATGCATAGTATAAAGAGTCGGTGAGTATATTTTAATATAGTAGTATTTATTGTGTCTATGCATAGTATATCCGGTGCAGTAATTTTATCATATATTTTAGTTTAGTACAATATGTTCATGCTTTATCAGTATAGTCGTGGCAAGTATATTTCGTATATATATACTGTAGCAGGGGGATGTTGTGCTATAGTTATATCGGTGCCAGTATTGGGATTTAGACAATGTATAATAGGTAGCGTATTGTTCTAAGCAATAGTATAATTCTGGAGTGGGGCAGGGTTATCGTTTTACATATTTATATATTGTATATCATGTTATGGTCATTAGTAATTATGGGGCGGGGTGTTGGTTTCGGGTGCAGTATATTTTTACATATTTTATAAAGTTAGTTATACTTTTTGTCTATTAGCATTATGTATTTACGTTTTTACGGGTGGCAGTAGAGGTTACATATATATTGTAGTTTACTCATATGGGCTGTGTCATAAGGTAATTTTATTTGTCGGTGGCAAGTATATTTTTATAGGCATATATAGTAGGTACACTATGGTCTATGATAGTATAGCTGAGCGTCGCGCGGTGCAGTATTTTACATATATATCAGTGACATCATATGTCTAGGGCATAGGTTGAACGTTGGAGGGTGCACAGGTATATTGGTAATCATAGTACATATTCTATGCATACGTATACCGGTGCAGTATACTTTTAATATATATAGTTACATATGTCTATGCATTCAGTATATGGGTTCGGTGCAGTACTATTTACATATATTGTATGGTACATTATGTCTATGACATAATTATATGCGGTTGCAGGTATATTATTAGTTTATCATGTAGTAACGGATATGGTCTATTGGCATAGTATATGGTGCAGGTATAGCTTGATATATTACATATGGAGGTATACGTAGTAATTTACTAGTGACTATGTCGTATGCATAGTATACGGTTGCCGTATATTACATATATATATTTTTGTTACATTATGTCCTATGCAAAGTATAATCGGTGGCAGGGGTAGGTATGGTGGTATGATTTATTGTGACATATAGTGGGCGGTAGGCGGGTGTTTTGGTCTTGGTGAGGAAGGGGGAGGGTGCATAGCATATACGATGATGAGGGTTGGTGGTAGTTAGTTTATGGAAAGAAGTTTTTGTGTGAGGGCATGTATTATCTACACATATATAGGGGAGTTTACAGATTTCGTCTGAAGGCCTGGATATATATTTGCGAGAGATTAAGTGATAGGTTTTTGGGAAGAATAGAGAGGTGAAGAGGTGTGGTAAGCTCTTGAGAGGGTTGATAGAGGGGTAGGTAGTTGGGTTCGTAGGCGGTTTTGAGGTACTATTATGGACGGTCTAATAGGGTGGGAGTTTTTTTGGTTGTGGACATGGGATGGAGGTGGATATTATTAGCATAGTATGTCGAGGTGCAGTATATTACTATATAAGACATATTACGGTGGCAGTAATGTTTTAATATATTTTTTATAGTATTACGTGGGTAATAGTCGTGCAGCAAAAGATATCGGTGCAGTATATTTTACATATATATAATTATTACATAAGGGTCTAGTGCATTCATATTGTGCTAGGGCATTTACGTATTGGTTCGGTGCAGTATGTTTACATAATATTATAGTAACATTTTGTCTACTGCGTGCCTGCAGTTATACAATAATTATATTATAGTACATAAGGTGCTAGTATTATATTTACATACAATGGTAGTAACATTGTGTATAGCAGTCAGGATACCGGTGCAGTCAGGTAGGGGCGTTTTAACAGTATAATGAGGTAGTACATTATGTCTACTGCATTTTGTAATATACGGGTGCATATATTATACATATATATATAGTACAGTTATGTCTATGCATAGTATACGGTGCAGTAATATTTACATATATATTAGTACATATGTCTACGTGCAATAGACTATACGGTGCAGTATATTTCATATATATAGTATACATATTGGTCTATTGCATAGTATACGGTGCAGTATATTTTATAATATAGGTACATATGCTATGCCCGATAGTATAGTAGCCAGTAGTCTAGTTCTTATGATAGTATACGGGGCGGTGCAGTATATTTACATAGGCATATAGGTAGTAGCATATGTCTATGCATAGTATATTTTCGGCATGTGGATCAGTATATGAGTGGGTACGGGGTATATTTGTTCTATATAGGTGATACGTAGTTATAGTGGGCATTATATCATTGTACTGGTAATGCATAGTATACGGTTTGCAGTGGGATATTTACATATATATAGTTTTGTACATATGTCTATGCATATATACGGTGCAGTAATATGTAGTGGCATATATATAGTACATTATGTCTATGCATAGTATACGGCTGCAGTATATTTACATATATATAGTACATATATGCTATGTGATATTTGTATACGGTGCGAGTGCATATATACATTATTATCATATATATAGTACATATATACGTCTATATATAATATGAGATAGCTACATAGTATACGTATACGTGCAGTATATTATACATATATATATACATTGTCTATGCATAGATATATCGGTGGCAGTGCAGTATATTTAACATGGTGTATATGAGTAACATATGTCTATGCAAGTATACGGTGCGGTGCAGTATATATACATATATATAGTACATATGTCTATGCATAGTATAAGGGAGGGTTCGGTGCAGTATTTACATTTATATATAGTACCATATGTCTATGCATAGTATACGTGCAGTATATTTACATATATATATAGTACATGATGTCTATGCATAGTATATTGCGCGTGCAGTATATTTTACATATATATAGTAGCATATGTCTATGCATAGTATACGGTGCAGTATATTTACATATATATATAGTACATATGTCTATGCATAGTATACGGTGCAGTATATTTAATACATATATAGTACATATGTCTATGCATAGTATACGGTGCCAGTATATTTACATATATATAGTACATATGTCTATGCATAGTATACGGTGCAGTATATTTACATATATATAAGTACATATGTCTATGGCATAGTATACGGTGCAGTATATATACATATATATAGTACATATTGTCTATGCATAAGTATACGGTGCAGTATATTTACATATATATAGTACATATGTGCTATGCATAGTATACGGTGCAGTATATTTAACATATATATAGTACATATGTCTATGCATAGTATAACGGTGCAGTATATATTAGAAATAAAGATACATATATATAGTACATATGTCTATGCTATAGTATACGGTGCAAGTATATTTACATATATATAGTACATATGTCGTCTATGCATAGTATATCGGCGTGGCAGTATATTTACATATATATAGTACATAATGTGCATTGTATAGTACATATGCATATGTATACGGTGGCAGTATATATTACATATATAATAGTACATATGTCTATGCATAGTATACGGTGCAGTATATATACATATATATAGTACATATGTCTATGCATAGTATACGGTGCAGTATATATACTATATATAATAGTACATATGTCTATGCATAGTATATACGGTGCAGTATATATACATATATATAGTACATATGTTCCTATGCATAGTATACGGTGCAGTATATTTACATATATATAGTACATATGTCTATGCATAGTATACGGTTGCAGTATATTTACATATATATAGTACATATGTCTATGCATAGTATTACGGTGCAGTATATATAAGTACATATATATAGTACATATGTCTATGCATAGTATATCGGTGCAGTATATTTAACATATATATATAGTACATATGTCTATGCATAGTATACGGTGCAGTAATTTACCACTATATAGTGCAGTACATATGTCTATGCATAGTATACGGTGCAGTATATTTATATAATAGTACATATATATAGTACATATGTCTATGCATAGTATACGGTAATCATATATATAGCAGTATATTACATATATATATATAGTACATATGTCATATATGCATAGTATACGGTGCAGTATATATTACATATATATATAGTACATATGTCTATGCATAGTATACGGTGCAGTATATTTACATATATATAGTAACATATGTCTATGCATAGTATACGGTGCAGTATATTTACATATATATATAGTACATATGTCTATGCATAGTATACGGTGCAGTATATTTACATATATATAGTACATATGTCTATGCATAGTATACGGTGCAGTATATTTACATATATATATAGTACATATGTCTATGCATAGTATACGGTGCAGTATATTTACATATATATAGTACATATGTCTATGCATAGTATACGGTGCAGTATATTTACATATATATAGTACATATGTCTATGCATAGTATACGGTGCAGTATATTTACATATATATATAGTACATATGTCTATGCATAGTATACGGTGCAGTATATTTACATATATATAGTAATATTTAACATATATAAGTCTATGCATAGTATACGGTGCAGTATATTTACATATATATAGTACATATGTCTATGCATAGTATACGGTGCAGTATATTTACATATATATATAGTACATATGTCTATGCATAGTATACGGTGCAGTATATTTACATATATATAGTACATATGTCTATGCATAGTAATACGGTGCAGTATATTTACATATATATAGTACATATGTCTATGCATAGTATACGGTGCAGTATATTTACATATATATATTACATATGTCTATGCATAGTATACGGTGCAGTATATTTACATATATATGTAGTACATATGTCTATGCATAGTATACGTGCAGTATATTTTACATATATATAGTACATATGTCTATGCATAGTATACGGTGCAGTATATTTACATATATATAGTACATATGTCTATGCATAGTATACGGTGCAGTATATTTACATATATATAGTACATATGTCTATGCATAGTATACGGTGCAGTATATTTACATATATATAGTACATATGTCTATGCATAGTATACGGCGCAGTATATTTACATATATCTAGTACATATGTCTATGCATAGTATACGGTGCAGTATATTTACATATATATAGTACATATGTCTATGCATAGTATACGGTTCAGTATATTTACAAATATATAGTACATAGTGCAGTATTGCAGTAAGCCAGAAGCACGGGCGATTGTGTGGACTTTGTATAGTAGGGGCGATTGGCGAGGCATGGGCGATTGTGTGGACTTAGTTTAATAGGGGGGGATGTTAGTAGCTCATCCATGATATGGTGAGAGTAATTTAAAATGATAGGGTGAGAGTAATTTCAAATGATAGGGTGAGAGTGACGTAAAATGATAGGGTGGCAGTAATTTAAAATGATAGGGTGAAAGTAATTTAAAATGATAGGGTGAAAATTGGGGTGAGAGTAATCTAAAATGAAAGGGTGAGACTCGGGGTGAGAGTAATTTAAAATGATAGGGTGAGAGTAATTTAAAATGATAGATGAGTAATTTAAAATGATAGGGTGAAAGTAATTTAAAATGATAGGGTGAGTAATTTAAAATGACAGGATTTAAGTAATTTAAAATGATAGGGTGAGAGCGAGGGGGGGGCAAGGAAAAAGATTTCTCACCGCTCGTTCGATATGGATAGAGAACCGCGAGCAATAGTCGATACAAAAAAAATCATGTCGATACACCCACGGGCGGCCGAGATACGAGGGGGGTGGGGTGGGGTGGGGGGGGGGGGGTCCGACCGTTTTCCCAATTTTTATTTGTACCTCGTGTAACTTTCTTGCCAGTGCGAATTTTTGAGCGTGACGTTTGAGAAGGTCTCGACGAGAGGAGTACAAATCTGAAGCCGTTAGTTAGTGACACCAAGGGTGTAATTGGTGAATCTCCTGGAAGGTACATCCAGGCTGGACGCCAGGCTGGACGTCACCCAGACCTTCGCGTCCAGCTTGGAACGAGCGGGCAGTTGGGCGGAAAAAAGGCGCGCGCGCAACGCGTTCTGAATTCCGGTCCCCTACCATACGAAGTTCCTAAAGCAGTCGAGCCTGGGGTCGAGCACTCGAGCCCCCCCACCCCCCACCCCCCCCTCCACCCCACCCCAAAACACACACACCACCCGAGCCGACCATCAGGCTCCAGAATACAAGTTGAGTAGATCAAGCCATGATAATGATGATGATAAAGATAAAAAGACAGATAAATAACGACTTCAGTCGATTTTCGTGATCTCCTCCTAGGGCGCGGACGACTGCTGAGCGCCCAAGAAAGTTGTAAAAATACTAAAATCTAAATAACTTTGTCCACACTTGATATTTATAAATTTTGGTTGTATGGTTGGAAAGGCCTTGCCGAGATGATGCTCATGGACCCCCCTTTCACTATGTAATACTGTCTGGGTGTCTAGATATGAGGTCTCAAAGAGGGGGAGGGGGGGGGGGGGGGGGGTCCCCGGGGGTCAAAATAACAACTTCCGAACGTGCGGTCAGCCAACTTTATTCCTGCCCCCCCCTCGGGTGAGAGTAATATAAAATGATAGGGTGAGAGTAATTAAAAATGATAGGGTGAGTAATTTAAAATGATAGGGTGAAAGTAATTTAAAATGATAGGGTGAGTAATTTAAAATGACAGGATGAAAGCAATTTAAAATGATAGGGTGAGAGTAATATAAAATGATAAGGTGAGAGTAATTTAAAATGATAGGGTGAGTAATTTAAAATGATAGGGTGGGAGTAATTTAAAATTAAAGGGTGAGACTCGGGGTGAGAGTAATTTAAAATGATAGGGTTAGAGTAATTTAAAATGATAGGGTTAGAGTAATTTAAAATTAAAGGGTGAGACTCGGGGTGAGAGTAATTTAAAATGATAGGGTGAGAGTAATTTAAAATGATAGATGAGTAATTTAAAATGATAGGGTGAGTAATTTAAAATGATAGGGTGAGTAATTTAAAATGATGGGTGAGTAATTTAAAATGATAGGAAGAAAGTAATTTAAAATGATAGGGTGAGAGTAATATAAAATGATAGGGTGAGAGTAATTTAAATGATAGGGTGAGTAATTTAAAATGATAGGATGAAAGTAATTTAAAATGATAGGGTGAGAGTAGTTTAAAATGATAGGGTGGCAGTAATTTAAAATGATAGGGTGAGAGTAGTTTAAAATGATAGGGTGGCAGTAATTTGAATGATAGGGTGAGAGTAATTTAAAATGATAGGGTGAAAGTCATTTAACTAATATTATTACAGTGTCACAATACTATTAGTGTTTCAAATAAATTCGAAATTCTGGTGGGACGGCTCGTCCAACTAATCTGTATGTAAAAAGAAATCATGGTCGTGGTCGTGGCGGTGTCATCACGGAACCGACGTAACCGACTTCCCGCCCAGCCAATTTCCGCTTTCAATCCTTCCTGCTTTAACTTCTGCCTTATTTGGCCTCCTGCGAATTAGGCCTCATGCGACCTCCGCCTCCAGCGTATTCTTGCTGTTGCGCATCCCGCCCGATTTCTCCTTTCCACGCCTGCGTTCATTCACCTGATTTCGGCAGCACAATAGTCCGACTTCATACTAGCTTTCCCCCTCGCATCTCTGCAAGATCTTTCCCCTGCATCAAGAGACCTGTCGCTGCGCACAACGAAAGGTGACGAGGTCTGTTAGCCGACTTGACAGACCGCCTGCGATCATCCGCCTGAGTTTGGCAGCGCAACAGTCCGTCTTTCTACAAGCTTTTCCTCCTGCTTCTCTGCAAGATCTTTCCCTTGTATCAAGATACTTGTCGCTGTGCACAACGGAAGGCGACGTGGTCAGTCAGCCGACCAGCCAGAAATTTTCGAATTCCATCCATCCCATATCACTAACTTGACTGCAACTTCTTCCCACTGCATTGAGAAAAGTGACGCTGCGCATTGTGCCATAGCGACTACGCGGAAAAGTTGGATAGTCTAACCAAGCCATGTTTCCGAGTCTCATATCGAGTACACTAATTCACTTCGGGAGCAGGTCGGGTGAACAGGATAGCTCTTCGGCCGTACCGAATACATGCTCGCGAAGAAGAAGCTTCAGGTATGTACCCTTGCGATTGCGCAGTTTCAGTTATCTCTGTGGGGTCAGCTATCGATCACAGCTGAAGTGGCCGGGAAGCAGGAAAGAAGATGCAGGGTTCGGACTTTCGCAAGTCTGATGCTATCAGCGGAGTCGGATTAAGCGCAAACGTTGTCGATGGGTTGGATTTGCAGCCTGCCCTTCGTCCCGTCTGCCTGTCAGGTATGGCAAAGCCCACAGCTGAAGTGGAGAGGGGGCAGATAGGAATAAGTAGAGGAGTATGTTTGTGCTGGTAGATGCGTGTAGGAGGGAGGGGAAGGATGAGAGTGGGGAGAGGGAGGGGGGCTATTGGGATGGCTTGGGGTTGGGGAAGGGTTGGGGGCAGGAAATATGTCAGGAAGAGCAAAGGAGTACGTTTATTTGTGGGTGGGGGCACATGGCTGGGTGGGGTCGGGTGGAGAGAACTGGGTGGAGGGGGAGGGGGGGGGGGGGGGGGGGGGGGGGGGGGGGAAGGGAAAAGTACGGTAGTATGTGGGTGCTTGTGGGTGCACAAGGGAGACCATCGCAAAGGATATGCGTCCTTCAGTGTTTTAAGTTCGCATGCACTGCAGAGAAAACCGGCGTAAACCATTATGTAACCCAGCCCAAAACAAATATGGCCAACGGAAGGGGGAGGGGACAGTGTTCTAGTTGGGGGTAATATCATGCTGTGTGTTCATGTGAGGGGTGGGGGGGGAGTACAAGTGTAAACCATTCTGTAACCCAGCCCCAAATAGGTGTGGCCAAAGTCCAAACGGGCACGGTACTAATATTGGGGTGTGGGTGTTTTGTCTACGTGTGTGTAGATGTGGCCACCGGCCACACGGGCTACCGTACTAGTATTATGTAAGATTATTTATTCACTAATATTATATAACATAGCCGATCCCTACATATGTGTGAATTACAAGCCCCCCACCCCCACACCCACACATACCCCCCTCAAACACGATTACCTTGCACTGATCAAATGCGTTTGTGTGCTCAGAGATGGACATCTGACTGAAGCGAGAAGTGTTGATGTCGCCTAACTCATCTCCCACCTCCATGCCCTCATAATCCATTCCGCGCACAGGGAGCTCCTGGTCTCCTACAATTACACTGAGGCCCTCTCCCATGCTAACTGGCATGCTTGAACTGAATCGGCTCCCAAGGCGTTGGCTGCTGCCCGCGCTTTTCCGGCTGCTTGCCACGCTTTGCCGACTGCTACCCGCGCTTTTCCGGCTGCTCGCCACGCTTTGCCGGCTGCTAACCACGCTTGGCCTGCTGCTGAGTATGCTTGATCTGGCAGGCGACACTCTGGATGGTAGCTGGCTGCCCCAGAGGCTGGCACTACCGGAGGCAGTACGGGGCACACCCCCTTGGTAACCAGGGAGGAGTGCGATGGGTTGGATGTTTGGCAGTGTGCAAGCACTATGATGACGACCGCTCCAAGTTGGTTTGACATTACACGGCACTGCTATTACAGGACATGAACTGGGGGGCTCTTGAAGAGAAAGCTTGGGGGATATTTGCACACAGGACGAATGGTGTTGATCAGAGGGGACGTAAGCCGACTTTGGAAGGTCTATGGAAGTGGATTTGAGTCTATGCAGCCCATGCAAGGAACTGCTTGATAGTTTAATGGTGGGCAGCCGGCCCGCTGAGTAACTGGTAGGGACATCCATGTCCGCCAAGGAATTGGTCGACTGTCTTATTGTGGGCAGCTGGCCTGCTGAGTAACTGGCAGGGACATCCATGTCCGCCAAGGAATTGGTCGACTGTCTTATTGTGGGCAGCCGGCCCGCTGAGTAACTGGTAGGGATTTCCTTGTCCACCAAGGAATTGGTCGACTGTCTTATTGTGGGCAGCCGGCTCGCTGAGTAACTGGTAGGGATTTCCTTGTCCACCAAGGAACTGGGTGACTGTCTTATTGTAGGAAGCCGGCCCGCTGAGTAACTGACTGGGGCATCCATGTCTGCCAAGGAACTGGTTGACTGTCTTATTGTGGGCAGCCTGCCAGCAGAGCAACTGTTAGGTCCACCGCTCTCAGCCAGAGAATCGCTGGACTGTGCTATCGTTGATAACCGGTCTGCTGAGTGTACGTTAGGGCTGCTGCTTGCACATAAGGGACTGCTAGGGATGCTTCTGGCATATAAGAGACCGCTGGGTCCTGTGACGGGCTGTCCTGCGGTTGGCAGCGCTAGCTCAGCTGCAGTTGGCAGCGCTAGCTCAGATTGAGTGCTACGGTGTAAGCTTCCTGAAAGGGGGGGAAAGGATGAAGTGCCGACAGAACCGGTGGACGTGGGTCTTACTTGCAGGAGGGGATGCAATGAGCTTGTTGTGCTTCGGCTTGATGCCGTGCTCAGCACTATGTTGGATCGCATGGAGGCTGAATTGCCTGAAGTGCGAGCGCTAGGTAGACTACAGGAGGTTATGCCCATGGATGAGCGATGACTGGGTTGGGTTGATCCGGATTGGGAGCGCAAGAGCGGCTTTTCGGTAGGGCTCTTCATGTTGGCGAGGGCCGTCTTGCGATCATCCAACTCCTTTCCACTTAGACATTCAGGGAAGCTGAATTCACCCTCCGCCGCATTCAGTAATTCTGGATCAAGAGGGACCTGCCCCCTGGACTGCTTGGGATTTTGAGCGATGCGGTGGCTACCGGATGAGTTGAGAGTTTTTCCACTGGCCATGCTGAGCCTTGAGTTCCGACTGGGTCCGGCATGCAAGCCTGCTGCGAGGCTCCGTCCCGATGCGTTTCTTGTTGGAGAGGGATGCCACACTCTCGGCGCCTCCGTGGCAGATTTTGAGAAATTGCTCTCCGACTCCTTAGAGGCCGGCGTAAACGCTCTTAAGCTACGCGTGTGGGCAGGAAGCTTTTTGTGTGCGGCTGATGGGGGGGAGCCATCGCCATCAATTGTAAGTGTTTCCTGTCCCTGCAGGCTGTGATAACCTGTGCGCCTTGGGTACTGGGACCTGATGGGTGAGTGCTTCGGCTGTCGGGCACTTGGTAGCTGGTTAGAGACTGCATGTGGATGATGGGGGGGAATGGATGGATGGGTATAGGGAACACACAGGGAATCACAGGGGGTTAGGCGTTATAAGAAGTGATTGATGAGGGAGTTTGAGCATTGAGAACTGGAATCACGGGACAGTGGGATCATTCATATTGATGATTGGTTGGTTGCTTGGAAGTTGGAATAGTGGTTAGTTTGTTGGAAGTCGGGATAGTGGCTGGTTGGTTGGTTGGCTGGTTGGTTGGTTGGCTGGTTGGTTGGTTGGAAGTTGGTATAGTGGATGGTTGGTTGGTTGAAAGTTGGAATAGTGGTTGGTTGGTTGGAAGTTGGAACAGTGGTTGGTTGGTTGGTTGGTTGGTTGGTTGGTTGGAAGTTGGCATAGTGGATGGTTGGTTGGTTGGTTGGTTGGTATTGTGGATGGTTGGTTGGTTGAAAGTTGGAATAGTGGTTGGTTGGTTGGTTGGAAGTTAGAATAATGGATGGTTGGTTGGTTGGTTGGAAGTTGGAACAGTGGATGGTTGGTTGGTTGGTTGGTTGGAAGTTGGAATAGTGGATGATTGGTTGGTTGGCAGTTAGAATAGTGGTTGGTTGGTTGGCAGTTGAAATATTGGATGGTTGGTCGGAAGTTGGCACAGTGGATGGTTGGTTGGTTGGAAGTTGGAATGGTGGATGGTTGGTTGGTTGGATGGTTGATTGGAAGTCGGAATAGTGGTTGGTTGGTTGGTCTGAAGTTGGAATAGTGGATGGATGGAAGGTTGGTTGGTTGGCAGTTGGAATAGTGGATGGTTGGTTGGCTGGTTGGAAGTTGGAATAGTGGATGGTTGGTGGTTGGTTGGTTGGAAGTTGGAATAGTGGAAGGTTGGTTGGTTGGTTGGAAGTTGGAATAGTGGATGGTTGGTTGGTTGGTTGTAAGTTGGAATAGTGGATGGTTGGTTGGCTGGAAGTTGGAATAGTGGATGGATGGATGGATGGAGGGAGGGAAGGAGGGAAGGATGCATGGACGGATAAAAAGAAAGGATAGATGGATGGAAGGGAAGGATGGAATGGAGGGGAGGGAGGGAGGATGGATGGATGGATGCATGGAGGGGAGGATGGATGGATGGAGGGGAGGATGGATGAATGGATGGAGGGGAGGATGGATGGATGGATGCATGGAGGGGAGGATAGAGGGATGGAGGGATGGAGGGGAGGATGGATGGATGGATGGATGCATGGAGGGGAGGATGGATGGATGGAGGGATGGTGGGGAGGATGGATGGATGGATGGATGGATGGATGCATGGAGGGGAGGATGGATGGATGCAAGGAGGGGAGGGAGGAGAGGGAAGGAAGGAATGAATGAATGAAGGAAGGAAGGAAGGAAGGAAGGATGGATGGATGGATGCATGGATGGATGCGTGGAGGGGAGGATGGATGGATGCAAGGAGGGGAGGGAGGAGAGGGAAGGATGGATGGATGGAGGGATGGAGGGGAGGATGGATGGATGCAAGGAGGGGAGGGAGGAGAGGGAAGGAAGGAAGGAAGGAAGGAAGGAAGGAAGGAAGGAAGGAAGCAAGCAAGCAAGCAAGGAAGGAAGGATGGATGGATGCATGGAGGGGAGGATGGATGGGTGGATGGATGCATGGAGATGAGGATGGATGGATGCAAGGAGGGGAGGGAGGAGAGGGAAGGATGGATGGATTGATGGATGGATGGATGCATGGAGGGGAGGGAGGAGAGGGAAGGATGGATGGAGGGGAGGATGCATGCATGGAGGGGAGGGGAGGGAAGGATGGATGGATGGCACACACTCTTACAATAATCATCGTTGATGCTGTCCTCGTCCTCATCTAGGATAGGATCTCCGATAAGCATGTGAGCAGATTCCTCGTCGGTATCTTCAACCATATTTTGGCTGTTGCTGTACAAGCTGTACTTCAGTATGTTGATCATTTTCAACCCTTCCAAGTGTTTAGACGCCGTTTTCTGAGTTGAAACACACAAGGGAAGGTTAGGGTTTAGGGTTAGGGACAATAGTTGTTTGCAAGGGAAGGTTAGGGTTTAGGGTTAGGGACAATATTTGCTTAAACTGATTTGTGCTAGGCTGGATAGTTAGCCAGGTGAGGAGCAACCCACACTGCAAATTTAGGGAGAACCCTTTTCTGCACTTCTGCAGCACCCCTCTCGCACAAAAGGCACCTTTTAAAGTCAAAGAAAAGCCCTACCAGTGTGCCCATTCAGCAAAGCCCCTCCAGTGTGCCCATTCAGCAAAGCCCTAGACATGCCTTCTATATTCGTTATGCAGATATCTCAATTTTAAATAGTTTGGTATTAGCCGCAACTGTTTACCAAACACAAACAAGACTCTGCGAAGGCATTTTTAAAAGCCTACCTCCCAAACTGCAATTTAGGGGGTCTCGGACACCCTCGTCTGCACCTCTGCGGCCCCCCTCTCGCACAAAAGGCACCCTTTAAAACCCCCAAAGGTAGCCCAAGACATGCCTTCTACATTCGTTCTGCACATACTTTAATTTTAAATAGTTTGGTATTAGCCACGACTGTTTACCAAAAACACAGGACCCTGCGAAGGCATTTTAAAAAGCCTACCCCCAAATTAGTATGCATCATGCATGCATTGCAACAATATGGTCATGGATAGGTAATGCATCATCACGCATGCGTGCATCATACATCAGGGGCTCGGTCGCTCTTGGCGTTGCAGGTCGTCGTCAACCGCGATGGTAGCTTGTCCAGTTGAGGTAGGAGACCGCTCCCCACCCGCGTACAACAGGCTCCTTTAACACCACGTCCCACCAGGCGTTATCATTACATCAGGGGCTGGGGCCTACCTTATTTTACGGGTTTGTTACCCTAAAATGCTCCAGATTCTACTCTTGAGCCAAGGACCCCCCCCCCCCCCCCCCCCCCCTGTAGTTAATTATCAGTGGCACAAGCCACTGCTCGTATGATGGATGGATGGATGGATGGATGGATGGATGGATGGATGGATGGATGGTTGGTTGGGTGGATGGATGCATGGATGGATGATGGATGGATGATGGATGGACGCATAAATGGATGGATGAATGGTGTATGATGGATGGATGGATGGATGAATGATGTATGGATGCATGTATGGATGCATATGGATGGATGGATGAATGATGTATGGATGCATGTATGGATGGATGGATGGATGAATGATGTATAATGTATGATGGATGTATGATGTATGATGGATGATGAATGCATGGATGGATGCGTGGATGGATGTATGATGTATGATGCATGGATGTATGTATGGATGAATGATGGATGGATGCATAAATGTATGTATGATGTATGGATGCATGGATGGATGAATGATGGATGGATGAATGGATTGATGCATGGATGGATGTATGATGGATGGATGCATGATGGATGGATGCATGATGGATGGATGGATGGATGAATGACGGATGGATGGATGCATGAACGATGTATGATGGATGTATGATGGATGATGTTTGATGTATGATAGATGAAGGATATTTGATGGATGATGAATGATGTATGAAGCCACTGCTTGTAGGCGAAATAAATAAGTCCAAGTTGTGTTGCAAGCGACTAGGAAAATTAGAGTCACGTAACGGGAGAGGCCGAAGCCGGGTGTGCGACGTAGTTAGGGCCTGTGTGACAAAGCAACAGACACATGGGTAACCACGGGGGCTCCGCTGATAACAATGAGGTGGAGAGGGTAGAGAGAGCGTTTAAGCCTTGGATCCATTTTCGATGCTCTTTGTAACTCTCGAATCCTTTATCACGTTTGAAAGTCATGATGACAACTTAAATTGTGCGCAACGAAGAGGGTCAAAGGATTTACGCAGACCCTGGTTTCGTTTTCCTTTTTTCTTGAAGTTATCATAACTGTCAAAAGTGATAATGATGCTCTTTTCTTGTATTTTGAACACAAATGTATTTTGAACACAAATGTTCACCCCAACGTCCCAACATCCAAATCTCTCAACATCCTTCCATCCACCCATCCATCCCAGTCTCCCAACATCCATATCTCCCAATGTACCAGTCTCCCAACATCTATATCTCCCAATCCACCAGTCTCCCAACATCCATATCTCCCAATCTACCAGTCTCCCAACATCCGTATCTCCCAATCTACCAGTCTCCCAACATCCGTATCTCCCAATCTACCAGTCTCCCAACATCTGTATCTCCCAATCTACCAGTCTCCCAACATCCGTATCTCCCAATCTACCAGTCTCCCAACATCCATATCTCCCAATCTACCAGTCTCCCAACATCCGTATCTCCCAATCTACCAGTCTCCCAACATCCGTATCTCCCAATCTACCAGTCTCCCAAACTCTCATCAGTCGGATATATCGGTTCCAACTGTCATAAATATATGTTCCCATTCCAGAATTTGTACTGTAAACTGTACTGTAGGCAATCAGAGCACCAAGAGCTGGTTGGCCATAAAACAATTGTACTGTAAACTGTACTGCAGGCAATCAGAGCACCAAGAGCAGGTTGGCCCTTTAACAACTGCACTTTCTGTAAACTGTACTGAAGGCAATTGGAGTACACAGAGCTGGTTGACCATGAGCACTGAAACTTCCTAAAATCATAGTAACAAGTTCTATGCAGCGTCGCCTGCGACGCTACAAATTGGCGGAGAGTGATCGCGAGGGAGCGACAGGTGGCAACGGAGCGACAGGTGGCAACGGAAGCGAGTTGGTCATGAGACCGTTGGCTGACGTGTCGGGCTTCATCACGGTCAGACGGATGGACGGACAAATGGGTGACACTGGGGCCTCCCGCTCCCCAGAAGGGGGGGCTATGCCAAAAATCACAAAAGAACTGTCCCTATAGTGGTCGGCAAAGTTATGATAACAGAAAAGAAGCAAATTTGTTTTCTTGGGGGCGCCCCTAGGGAGGGTGAGTGTATGTGTGTGTGAGGGTGGGTGGGTGGGGGGGGGCACTAACAAACTATTTTAGCCATAAAGCCAATGCGCACCTCCGTGTCACTTGAAGTGTCAGAGTCATCCTCGCTGAAGTGTTGGGCAAAGTTATTTTAAATGGGCAACACAAAATATTTTCTTGCGGTCACCCCAGAAAGGGTGTGTGTGTGTGGGGGGGGGGGGGGGGGGGGGGGGGGGGGGGGGGCACTACAAAACTATTAAGCTATTTAAGCCAATGCGCACCTCCGTGTCACTTGAAGAGTCAGAGTCATCCTCGCTGAAGTGGTCGGCAAAGTCCGCATCTTCAACGTAACGACCCCTGACGCGCAAGCGACTCAGCTCTATATCACCTTCGATCACAACAAACAATCCCTCGGGAACCTCCCCACGTTTGAATAGATGCTCCCCTTTCTTCAGGACCCGCAACTCTCCCTCTGGGATGATGCCTGGCAGCTTGGTTGCATCTACATCGTTGTTCTTCGCCTTAGCCTTCTTGCTGGACTTCGTAGCCGCCCCACTCTTTCGCACCAAGTCAACAACCCTCTGCACGGAATCCACCTCGGGCTTTCTCGCCATGGACACCCAGGGGTGCTTCATCACCTGGTAAGGTGGAGTGGGGTGGGGGTGCGTGTTGGGGGTCGGGGAAGTAGGGTAGGTGGGGGGAATTCTTGATAGGGTAGGTGGGGGAAATCCTTGATAGCAAATCCTGAAGGGACGCACTGATAGGTTCGTCGGCAAGCACTCTACGTCGTCCTGCAGAATAGCCTTGCACAGCCTACTACACTACTAAACACTTCAGGGGACAAGTACACTACACTGTAATAACACACTACTCTACAATCACACGGCATTACATCAGTCCCGGCACAACCCACCTCCTCGAGTGTGGCTCTTTTCAAGGGGTTCTTCTGCAAAACCCTTGACAGCAAATCCCGAAGGGGCGAACTGATAGGTTGCTTCAGCTTGTTCGTCGGCAACAGTTTCACGTCGTCATTCAGTATAGCCCGGTAGATGTTGTGTGCAGATGCCTCAGCACTTCCGAAGGGGGGAGATCCGTACACAAACATGTAGAGGCACACACCCAAGGCCCAGACGTCACCTAAAAAGCCGTTGAAGGGTTTTGAAGCACACATCTCAGGGCTCATGAAGGCAGGGGTGCCCAAGGAGCGAATCAGGAGAGTGTCTTCGCTCTCCAACCAACGGGCAGAACCGAAGTCTGAAATCTTGACCTGTGTGGTTGAAATAGTTGGTTGGTTGGTTGGCTGACCTGGGTGTTTCAAATAGTTGGTTGGTTAGCAGGCAGGCAGGCAGGTAGGCAAGCAGACAGGTAGGCAAGCAGGCAGAGAGGCAGGCAGAGAGGCCGGCAAGCAGGTGGCTGGACAGGCTGGCAATCAGGCAGGCAGACAGATAGGCAGGCAAGCAGGCAGGCAGAGAGACAGATGAGTTTTGGAACAGAACACAAGCCGATTCATTTTGCCGCCGGACTGTAGCTTAGCTATAAAAACCTTCCTGCAGACAGACACCCAGTATAAACCAAGTGAGTATGTGGCGGGCTGCATGAGATGGCCGAATCAGTGTGTGTGTGTTGTGCGTGTGTTGGTTGTGTGTGTGTTGGGGGGGCGCGGGGCTCATGAGTGTGTAGCGGGCTGCATGAGACGGCCAAATCAGTGTGTGTGTGATGTGTGTGTGATGTGTGTGTGTTGGTTGTGTGTGTGTGTGTTGGGTGTGTTGGGTGTGTTGGGTGTGTTGGGGGGGGGGGGGCTCATGAGTGTGTAGCGGGCTGCATGAGACGGCCAAATCAGTGTGTGTGTGTTGTGTGTGTGTGTTGGTTGTGCGTGTGTGTTTTGGGTGTGTTGAGGGGGGGGAGGGGGGGGCTCGTGAGTGTGTAGCGGGCTGCATGAGACGGCCAAATCAGTGGGGTAACTGCTACATTGACGGCTGTAACAATACACACTATTTTTGTATTCTTGTGGCTGACTCACAGCCCCTGACTGTAATGTATTTGAGTGGGCAGATTAGGAGAAAGGATAGTGATTCCTGAGTTGCTCGTGTTGGTAGGACTTAGCCTAGATTGTCTTCTGCACAGACTGCAATACACACGCTTACATTAACACAGCAAATACACATAAACACACTTGAGCAAGGACTGCGCGACATACACAAACACAGCACATACACACACTTGAGCACAGCCTGTGCGACACACAAAAACACAGCACATACACACACTTGAGCACAGCCTGTGCGACACACACAGACACAGCACATACACACACAAACACAGCACATACGCACACAGCACATACACACACTTGAGCACAGCCTGTGCGACATACACAAACACAGCACATACACACACAAACACAGCACATACACACACACGAGCACAGACTGGACGACATACACATACACGTACACAAACACAGTACATACACACACGTGAGCACTGACTGCAGGACATAGACATAGACAGCACACACACACACTTGAGGACAGACGTCACGGCACACACATACACAGCACATACACACACTTTCGCACTGACTGAGCGACACACAAACACACATACTCATACACAGCACATACACACACTTTCGCACTGAGTGCACACCATACACAAATACAGCTCACCTTGGCGTCCGTGGTGATGGGCAGGGTATCAGGCTGCGTACCACCATGCTCGACTCCATCGAAATGCAAATACTCCAAACACCAATACATGCACCATACACCATTGCACACGACATGCACACATGCATACACCATCCACCAATACATGCACCATACACCATTGCACACGGCATGCACACATGCATACACCATCCACCAATACATGCACCATACACCATCGCACACGACATGCACACATGCATACACCATCCACCAATACATGCACCATACACCATTGCACACGGCATGCACACATGCATACACCATCCACCAATTCATTCACTATACACCATTGCACACGACATGCACACATGCATACTCCAAACACCAATAAATCCACCATACACCATTGCACACGACATGCACGCATGCATACACCATCCACCAATACATGCACCATACACCCTTGCACACGACATGCACACATGCATACACCATCCACCAATAAATCCACCATACACCATTGCACACGACATGCACACATGCATACACCAATTCATTCACCATTGCACACAACATGCACATATGCATCCACTATATACCACACACAGCGCACCTTGGCGTTCATGGTGATGAGCAGATTATCAGGCTTCAGATCACCATGCACGACTCCATTGAAGTGCAGATACTCCAGACCCTGGACTATGTCCGTAAAATATTCGCCAGCGGTGGCCTCCGGGATGGGGTCCTGCACAGATCCAAAAAGTGAGACTTATAGAAATGCAACAGTTGGAACTTGATGAAAAAAGTCGCAGCAGGTATAGCACGTAGCGCTAGAGGTGGGGTGGGGTGGGGGGATAATTGACGAAAACAACTTGCACTAGGTAGAGGACGTTGAGCTTGAGGTGGGTGGGGTGGGTGGGGTGGGATGAGGTGGGCTGGGGGGTGGGGGGTGGGGGGGGTGGAAGGGGTTATTGACGAAAACAACTCGCACCAGGTAGAGGACGTTGAGCTTGAGGTGGGTGAGGGGGGCTGGGGGGGGGGGAGGGGGGATATTGCGAAACAATTAGCAGCTGGTAGATGACGTAGAGCTTGAGGGAGGTGAGGAGGGGTGAGGGGGGCTGGGGAAGGCTATGAGGGGGTGGGGGTGGGGTGGGGGGGGGTAATTGACGAAAACAATTAGCAGCTGGTGGAGGACGTAGAGTGTAACTTATACAGCTGCTACAGTGGTATGTTTCGTGGGGGGTTTTCGCGCGACGCGTCGCAAATTGAGCGACTCTGTGTGACGCCAGTGCGACGCGCTGCTCCCCAAACCCCACAAAGCGCAGAGCCCGGGGGGTTCGGGGCATTTCTGACTAGTTTAGCCGGACCCATGCGTCGCCATGTAACAACTGAATGGCGACGCGTTGCGCACAAAAAAGTGTCTATGTTGAAATTAAAAGCACTTCTATTTGCAAGCCCATTTGCAGGATAAGTCTTGTTACCAGCTTTATCTCATCATCCCCTTGACAGTCCCAGGAGTGGCCGATGAGGTTAGGCTTATCAAACCTCTACCATACGATTGGAGGCTGTGCCTCAGCCGCGGCCTCTGAATTTACTGAAATAGCATCAAAAATTGAGTTCGCCTCCCGAAGTCCAAAAGGGACTTGCCCAACCTCCAACAATCAAGAACATTCTAGACAGGCAGGGGGGGCTGTATTAAGAAGCTGTAGTGTCCAACAAATTGCAAGGACATGACAAAGGAGCCGAGATCCGGTTCAACAAGATAATTTTATTTTGCTGCTGCTCAGACCAGCTACTGATCGTAGTCTTGGGAGGCCGCTCCCCTCACCCACAAACTTTGGATTGCCAGCTACTGATCTAAGTCTAGGGAGGCCGCTACCCTCACCAACAAACGTTGGATTGCTGGTCTTGCAGTCAAGCTCTCTTTTGCCTTTACAATCAATGTCTGATTTACATCCAGACTGAGAGAACTTTCACACACCTCAGTTACCTTTTCCGCATCAGGACAGTAGTAGGGATGTCAATATCCCACTGGCCCCCAAGATGAACAGCGATATATCATACTACGTATTGATATATCATACTACGTATTGATATATCATACTACGTATTGATATATCATACTACGTATTGATATATCATACTACGTATTGATATATCATACTATGTATTGATATATCATACTACGTATTGATATATCATACTATGTATTGATATATCATACTATGTATTGATATATCATACTATGTATTGATATATCATACTATGTATTGATATATCATACTATGTATTGATATATCATACTATGTATTCATATATCATACTATGTATTGATATATCATACTATGTATTGATGTATCATACTATGTACTGATATATCACACTAAGTATTGATATATCATACTATGTATTGATATATCATACTATGTATTGATATATCATACTATGTATTGATACATCATACTATGTACTGATATATCACACTAAGTATTGATATATCATACTATGTACTGATATATCACACTAAGTATTGATATATCATACTATGTACTGATATATCACACTATATATTGATATATCATACTATGTATTGATATATCATACAATATTGTACAATACATCATATGATATCGTCTATATATCGTACAATATCTTACTTGACAACCCTAGACAAAAGTATGCACAGTCTTCTACTTGACAACCCTAGACAAAAGTATGCATAGTCTTCTACTTGACAACCCTAGACAATAGTATGCATAGTCTTCTACTTGACAACCCTAGACAATAGTATGCATAGTCTTCTACTTGACAACCCTAGACAATAGTATGCATAGTCTTCTACTTGACAACCCTAGACAATAGTATGCATAGTCTTCTACTTGACAACCCTAGACAATAGTATGCATAGTCTTCTACTTGACAACCCTAGACAATAGTATGCATAGTCTTCTACTTGACAACCCTAGACAATAGTATGCATAGTCTTCTACTTGACAACCCTAGACAATAGTATGCATAGTCTTCTACTTGACAAAGCCATTAGCTTTGTATGTATGTTACAGTCTAGGGGGTAGCCAACCTTGGCTAACCAAGATTAAGCTCAACAAATAAATGTATGCATCCATAAAATTGTGTATGCATGACACAAAGTATCCATGTAAATAAAGCGCTCTTCCTCACCCCCCCCCCCACCACCACCACCCCCTCCACAAACACACACCACCATCACACCTTCTCCTCTACCCCTCCTCTGACCCCTTACCCACACAACCCACATCCCCTCGCTCCCCCTTACCCCATGCCCCTCCCTCCCCCCCCACCCACCCCCCCACCCACACACACACACTCATAACCCCTCACCTTGTAGTATGGATCATCGCCCTCTAGCACGCTCCCTCCCTCCACATACTCCATCACCATCATCAACTTGTTCTGCTCCCTGCTGGCGATCACCTCATACAGCTTCACCACATTCTCGTGGTCAAGTTCAGTCATCACTTCAATCTCATTCGCATACTCTGAATCCCCGACTAGGTCCCGCGTGAAGTCTGCCACCGAGGGGTGTGCACTTGACGCCATGGAACAAATCCGCCCTGTCGTACTCAACTCACTGCCTCGGATTTGAAGCGATGTGCTGAGCTGTGATATCATGTCACTTTGAGCTTTGAACTTGGGGCTGTCTCTCATGCTCGCAGAGGCACGTAGATTCTTGTTTCATATCAGTCGTGAAGCTAGACCTACGCACATTGTTGTTGCGCATGACCTGCGCAGGTTGGTCGAAAGTATGTGGGTGGGTGGGTAGGTGGGTAGGTAGGTAGGTGGGTGGGTTGGTGGGTGGGTGGGTGAGTAGGTGGGTGGGTAGGTGGGTATGTGGGTGGGTGGGAAGGTGGGTATGTGGGTGGGTGGGTGGGTGGGCAGGTGGGTAGATGGGTGGTGGGTAGGTGGGGGGTGGGTGGGCAGGAAGGGCGTCTCAAAGAGGGACCAGTATTATAGCAGGAGGGCATCTTCACTCTAATCAAGGCTGGAGTACTCAACGATGAGCCCCTCCAATCTCACAAACTACACACATATTATGTTACGCATGACCCGCGCATATTATTGCTACACATTTTATTGTTACGCATAACCTGCGCATATAATTGTTACGCATGATCTACGCGGGTGAGAGGGGGCCAGAGGTCTATGTTAAAGATATAATGAAGTTATATGTTTCAGCTATATTAAAAGTACATGATTGAGGTATTTGTTCGAGACATATTGAAGGTACATGGTAGAGGTATATGTTTGAGATAAATTAAAGGTACATGATAGAGGTATATGTTAAAGATATATTAAAGGCACATGATAGAGGTATTTGCTTAAGATGTTTGAAGGTACATGATAGAGGTATATGTTTAAGATTTATTAAAGGTATATGTTTAAGACATATTGAAGGTACATGATAGAGGTATATATTCAAGATATATCAAAGGTACATGATTGAGGTATATGTTTACGATATATGAAAGGTACATGTTACAGGTTTTATGTTTACGATATATTAAAGGTACATGATAGAGGTATATGTTTAAGATATATATAAGGTACATGTTACAGGTTTTATGTTTACGATATATTAAAGGTACATGCTAGAGGTATATGTTTAAGATATATAAAAGGTACATGTTACAGGTTTATGTTTAAGATATATTTAAGGTACATGATAGAGGTATATGTTTAAGATATATAAAAGGTACATGTTACAGGTTTATGTTTACGATATATTAAAGGTACATGATAGAGGTACATGATAGAGGTATATGATAGAGGTACATGATAGAGGTATATGATAGAGGTACATGATAGAGGTACATGATAGAGGTATATGTTTAAGATATCTTAGCTTGTACTTGATAGCCTCGGCAACCAAGGACGAAAGGGGGTAAATAAATGCCAAGTGACGAGGCGTTTTGGAAATGTATGTCAGTGAGAGGCGGAGTGAGAGTCAAAATAACGAGCACTTAGCTAATGAGATTACAATGAAAACAAGCAGCACTTGCATGGACAATATGGGGGGCATTCGCCCTTGCCCCTATGGAGGCGAAACTGCCAGATCGAGCAGTTTCTAGAGCCAGAGCTAGAGCCAGAAAGGAAGAAAGAGAAGCAAGTAAGAAAGAGAAGCAGAGGCAGAGTAGAAAGAAAGAGAAGCAGAGACAGAGACAGAGACAGAGACAGAGTAGAAAGAAAGAAAGAAAGAGGAGCAGAGGCAGAGCCAGAGAACAAAGAAAGAAAGAGAAGTAGAGCCAGAGGCTGAGGCGTACCCTTCATAGCGTACAACAGGCTGTCCTCTGTGTTGTAAACCAATTTGACAGTGCCGTGAGCACCACGACCAAGGTCCTTGATAACATGGTACTCATTGATGAACACATTCCCCTGGGTGTGAAGTTGTGCAAGACAGGCTGTGAGTTTGCAGCAAGTCCGCAGATTGATAGGACACTACGAATGTTCGTTCAAGAAACGAATGGTAGATCAAGAAACGAATGTTAATTCAAGAAACAAAGGGAGGGAGAGGAGGGAGGGGGGGCTGTAGGGAGGGCTGTAGGGAGGGAGGGAAGGAGGGAGGGAGGGGGGGGGGGGGGGGGGGAGGAGGGAGGGAGGGAGGGAGGGAGGGAGGGAGGGAGGGAGGGAGGGAGGGAGGGCTGGAGGGAGGGAGGGAGGGAGGGAGGGAGGGACAAACCAAAGAGCCAAAAGATGCTCGAATGTGTGCATGCATCATGCATGTGTAGGGACTGGCATATCATATGATGTTGGCCAGAGGCGAGTATGATATCATATGATATCAAACAAACTGCGTCATTTGATAGTTTATATAAATGGGAACTTTAGCCGAGTCAGACTGCCGGCGTCATTGTACCTGAGCGGTACTCCAGGTACCTTTAGGGCCCTCTGGGTAAGCTAGTACCTTAATGCCCCTAGGCGTACTAGCTAACCCCCCCAAAGGGGGGGGCGGTACCCGCGAGTATTAGGCAGCTTCTACTATGATATCATATAGCCGATCCCTGTGCATGTGTGCCTTCGTGAGCAGATGCATGCATGAGAAGGGAAAGGCTAAATTAGTTCATATTAGTGAATGAAATAATATTAGTGAATGTTAGATAATATTAGACGGACACGAGCCATCCCACCAGAATTTTGAATTTATTTGAAAAACTAATATTATTGTGAAAGTCTAATAATATTAGTTAATATTAGTTTTGCAAACACTTATATTAGTTGCCGTTCCCTATGCATGACACCTCTGTATGCACTAGTGGCAATAGTCTTGAACGGATGCCGTCTTTTAACAGGTGGCCGCAACAGGGACGAGGAAACCACCGGGGAACTATAGCGATTACAAGTATAGGAAACCTTCTTGAGTATATGTCTGTGTGTCTGTCTGTGTGTCTGTCTGTGTGTCTGTCTGTGTGTCTGTCTGTGTGTCTGAGTGTCTGTGTGTCTGCGTGTGTGCCTGTGTGTGCGTTTGTATGTATGTATGTGTGTGTGTGTGTGTGTGAGTTGTGTGTGTGAGTGTGTGTGTGTGTGTGTGTGTGAGTGTGTGTGTGTGTGCCTGTTCGCCCCCACCCACCCCACCTACCCTCCAAACAAACAAGCATCCCCACCCACTGCCCAAAACAACAACACACAACCCGATGATTACCTTTAGCTGGTCCACCACAAATCTGTCAGTGGCTTTCACGTCACCAATAGTAGTGCTTGTGCCTGGGGTGCTGGGCAGAGTGTTTATTTTCCTGCCATAGCTGCTCTTGCGTGCCACAGGAAGGAACGAATGCCTGTGTGGTGTAGTACACAGAGAAGCCCTCCCATCCCCTCCTACGCTACGGTCATCCAGTGCCTCGAGGAAGGTGGGACGCCTGCTGGTGTCGGCCTTTGGTAAAGAGGGGTCGCGTAGCGAGGGCCTTCTACCACTTGCATCGCCAGAGCTACTCGGACAGGGGGGGGGGGGGGGGGGGGGGGGGCAGACGATTAGATAGAAGCAAAAAGCCAAGTAGGGCATCGGACGCGAGTCAAGAGAGGTGGGGATCTCAGGCCAGGCAGTCGATACATTGTGGCCATTCAAGCAGGGAGGGTATCTGGCGAAAATTGGAAAGCACGTGGAGGGAATGAATAATCTCCGGGATGCGCGCGTGCACAGGGGGGAGACTGTCAAGAGGTGGGAATTTGTGCAAGACGACGTCTAACTGGTTCAGGGTCAGGCATAGCAATTACGTTGTCGAGACTAGAAGCGCAAGCCAAGGTAGATGCAAAGGCCTACAACTCCTTACCAATGCAAAGTGGAGCCAACGGCGAGCTTGGAAGCTGCCGCTAGCTCCTTAGCAGTGGACTGGAAGCAACCAATCTTCACTGATCGTCGCTGCTCAGCCTAAAACTACGGCATGCAGCTGGTCCGTCCACACGAGAGCAGATGCAGCACTTTTACTCTTGTGCTACTGAGAAATGAAGACAGGTGCGGGTAAAATTTGCTGAACTGAGTCCTCAATCTGACCCCAGACAGAAAGAAGGGACTGCTTACTTCAGGCTATGAGTAAAAAAGTGGCAGAAAGAAAGAAAAGCAACACGTCGAGCCTGCGTGGGTTAAGGAAGCTGATTAAAGGGCAGTAGGCAGAAAGATTCTTGCCTCATCACAATAACTAACTACAGTCTTCCGGTCTAGGGCTAACTGCCGTACTCGAACGTGCATCGTGCAACCCCTCTGCGTGCGAGGATAGCACTCTATACAGCCGTAAGGCTAACGCGTACATCAGTACATCGGCATGGCGTACCACGTGGAACTGACAGCTCGGCTCTGGCGGGGCCTGGTGCAACCCCTCGCCCTCGCAGGCTGTACAGGCCTTCCTCGCCGAATCCTTCCTCGCCGTTTCTTGACATGAGGGAGAGCAATGACAAATGATACAATGGCTAACGGCCCTAGCTGTACAGGTTTCATACCGACCAAACCGACGACCAAACCATGCAGATCCCCTCCTCATCAACTTCTTTTATCATAGCTAATTTTATCCAGGTCTTTGCTCGTTTCCTCCTTCAAGTCGGGGCTCTACTTTTTCGCAACGCTCCCCACACATAGATCTTTCCATCTGGGTGGGCGAGCTCCTGCAATCCCGCTGCTGCTGCTGCAGCATTGTGCACTTCTTCGTTGCTTCAACTCCTTAGCCGGCCACAATGTCCGAGGCACAGGAGGCCCCGCAAGATGGCCCACTGGGTGTCCCGACCAGCTCTTCACAGCAGCATCTAGGGCCCAGCTCATCGAACGCGCAGCTGCGCCGATTAGCTGTCTACGGTCTTTCTTGGTCTACGCCGTGAGTTCCCCACCCTCTGTACTTCTTTGGTTTCTGCTGGGTGCATTTTAGTAATTGAGGATAGGTCGGGGTTGGGTGGGAAGAGGATTGGTTGGGATTGAGTGGAAAGACTCTCTGGGGGATGTTTACATTACAGTGTCATAGGGCTTGTCTTGGGTAGACCATGGCCTTCAAGTGAATATGTCATGATGATGATGATGATGATGATGATGATGATGATGATGATGATGATGATGATGATGGGCAGGCCATTGTTGATCCAATGCAAGCCCGTTCCACACATCCAGGGGGGTCTTCCAATCATTCTTTAGCTGAGTGATGGTTATATCAATTCAGGGAATAATTTGGGAGTGGAGGTCAGGCTTTGTACTCATGCCAATGCTCCCAGAATTCTCAGATGTCAGGCCAAATTTGAGATCCGAATTCAGAACTACGACATTCTTCAAAAAACTAACTCCCAAATCATCCCCTGAATTGCTGTCATGGAATTTTTGATCGGGGTTGTCTTGGGTCAACAATGGCCTCCCCATGACAATGTCATGTGTGACTGTCCCATCGGCAGAAGACTCTAGGCAGTAAGCATTTCCTTCCTTGACCTGGACATGCCTGGAAGCTGTCTAGACCCATGTGACTACCTTCTGTGCTTGCTCGTGTGGGGTAGGAGTGTACATAATACCCACGTTTACTCCGCCCGCAAGCGGTCAGCAGCCCAAAGGCTAATTAACCATGTAACCAGACCTAATCAAAGCAGAGCAGAACAAAACAGAGCAAAGAAAAACAGAGAAGAAAAACAAAGCAAGACGAGACAACGCAACATAACGCAGCACAAAACCGACCAACCTCAATGAACGCCTCACCTCAGAACTGCCTCAGCGATATATTTCCATTAGCAAAACAAGTGCAAGGCAAAGATTGGCGTAACGGGAGAGTGGCACCAAAATTGAGTGTAGCGGGCCAAAGCCAGGGTTAACAATATAGTGAGGGCCGGGGTTAAGTGCCTACAAAACAACATGACAAACAAGTGTACAAAGGGTAACTCTGGGGGCTCCTGTTCCCTGAGGGAGGGGGGCTCCACAAAAAACTGTACTAATATCCATGTGTAGGTATCCCTGCACAGATATCCATGTACAGATTTCCCTATTTAGACATCCCTGTACAGATATCCCTATTAAGATATCCCTGTACAGATGTCCCTATTAAAATATCCCTCTGCAGATATCCCTGTCATACAGATTTCCCCATTTAGATATCCCTATTAAGATATCCCTATTTAGATATCTCTGTACAGATATCTCTATTAAGATATTCCTATTTAGATATCTTTGTACAGATATCCCTATTTAAATATCCATGTACAGATATCCCTATTAAGACATCCATGTACAGGTCCCTATTAAAATATCCCTGTGCAGATATCCCTGTCATTCAGGTTTCCCTATTTAGATATCCCTATAAAGATATCCCTATTTAGATATCTATGTACAGATATCTATGTATATAAAGAAATCATGGTCGTGGTCGTGGTCGTGGTGGTGTCATCATCGCGTGCCCACGTGCCATGGGCTTGCGAAGTGTAACCGACTTGCAACCGACTTTTCATTCACCCAACTAGCAACTAGCGGAATTTTCAAATACCAAAACTGCAGATGCGCTAAGCTAAGCGCGCGCTCATAGCACGTCCACAACTGCCTCCCATACTATGACGGCAAGACATTTAGAATCAGAAGATCCTCTCCTCGGAGGTCACCAGCCGACCCTCATATGGCTTGGCATGGCGCTCGGAATAATAGCTTTCAGTTCTTAACAGATAATGCGACCATGATGCATGGCAACGGTCCTAATGGACAGGAGGGCCCGCAACACCGCCAGCCAGCGCTCAAAGCGAGCTTGCCAGAGCAAGGAAGACAGGGAAATAGCCAACAAGCGTCGACGTGATGCCCGCGCTGCCCGATCCAAGGGGCTACGTCATGCTGGTAATCTCGCAAGGAGTCAGGAACGAGCTACCGTGCCTGAGGAGGAACACGAAGCTGCTAACCAATCCAGGCGCGAAGACTATGCTGCCCAGCCTGAGGAGTTATGCCAGGATCATAATCAAGCCAGACCTTCAGATCATGATGCTTTTTTTCTCCGTCTGCGAGCGTTGCCACCATTCATCTCACGCATGCGCAATTTTGCCATGCCATCGCATCACATTCGTAGTGATTGGCATCCAGTTGCGATCAATTACCTTTGTTCAGATCGCCATGGCCATTCCGTCCCCCTGGACACTCTTTCGCTTGCCACGCTCATCCCATCTTTGCAAGCTCTTTTCGTTGTATAGAATATGAAGTTCGTTGCTGCGATTTTTGCTGTTCTGAGTTGACCGAGTATCGACTGGGGGCACTGTACGAGAAGACGAAGCTGCAGGTTTGTAGCCATGCAATTGCACCGGTCCAGTGTTCTCGGGGCGATCGGAATCTGTGCGTTCGCAATGTTGGTAGGTTTGAAGCACAGCGGGTCCCTCTTTCTGCACGATTGAATCCCACAGGGTGAAGTGAAGGGTACGAGGTAGGGAGAAGAAGATTGTGTGTGCGTGTTGGTGGTTGGGGGGAGGGAGGGTGGTGGGGGTAAGGTGAGAGAAAGAGAGTGCGTGTGGATGGGGTGGGGTGAGGGGTATGGAGAGGTCAGGATGGGGGTAGGGGGGGATGGTATGTGTGTATGACAGGGTGGGAGGCCACACCTGAAGCAGAAGGGGAATAGGTAAGGAGAAGAGGTGTGTGTGGGTTTGGGGGGAGAGGCAGGGGAGCGTCGAGCAAGGGCTGAGATGGCTGATTTCTTGACTGTGTGTAAGAGAGAGGGGGGGGGGGGGGGGGGGGCACCGGCCACACGGGCTACCGTACTAGTCTCTTTTAAGATATTCCTATTTAGATATCTGTGTACAGATATCCCTGCACATATATCCCTGTGCAGATATCCCTATTAAGATATCCATGTACAGATATCCCTATTTAGATGTCCATGTACAGATATCCCTATTAAGATATCCATGTACAGATATCCCTATTTAGATGTCTATGTACAGATATCCCTATTAAGATATCCATGTACAGATATCCCTATTAAGATATCCATGTACAGATATCCCTATTTAGATGTCCATGTACAGATATCCCTATTTAGATGTCTACGTACCGATATACCTATTTAGATATCCATGTACAGATATACCTTTTTATACATTCCTGTTTAAATAGCCCTTTTTATATATCCCTGTTGAGATACACCTATTTATATATCCCTATTAGCTATACCTATTTAGAAACCCCTTTTTGGCGGAGCCCCCCCATCTGGGGGGCGGGAGCCGCCAGTGTTACCCATTTGTCCGTCCGACCATCCATCCATCCATCTGACCGTGATGAAGCCTGACACGTCAGCCAACGGCCTTGTAACCAACTCGCTTTCGTTGCCACCTGTCGCTCCCTCGCGAGCACTCTCCGCCATTTTTTAGCGTCGCAGGCGACGCTGCATAGAACTTGTTTAGATATCCCTGAGCATTTCTTATCCATTGTTTTTCTTAATTCTTTAGACGGCAAACAGTCCCTGAGTACTTCTCTCAGTTTGGGAAGGTGGACCTGGCTGAGGTTATGAAAGATCCTGTATTTAGATATCCCTGTACAGATATCCATGTACAGATATCCCTGTTTAGATATCCTTATATATGTATTCCTCTTTCAATATCCATGCTTAGATACACTTGTTAGGACATCCCTGCTTAGATACACTTGTTAGGACATCCCTGTGTAGGTATCCCGGATACCTAAACTAAACCCTGAACATTTCCCATCCATTCCTTTTCTCACTCCTACAGAGAGCAAACAGTAGCTCAATACTTCTCTCAATTTGGGGAGGTGGAGCTGGCTGAGGTTATGAAAGATCGATACACGGGCAGTTCTCGTGGATTTGGCTTCATCATCTTCGTTGATATTGCTTCAGCTGGGCTTGCATTGAGGACGCCACACATGATTGATGGAAGAAGATGCGAAATCAAAGTGGCTGTCCCCAAGGTATAACTTGAACTTGGTTACATAGCTTCAGCCAGCAATTTGGCTGCTCGCCGCCTTCGTCAGTAAAAATAAATTTTCCAGAAAAATGTAAACGTGGTTTATTTTATCCGAAGTATGCTTCAGTACTTTTATTTTTGGCTATGTGAGTCAGCTTCTGGGCAGATCCTTGACTTATCCACTGGGCTATCCGCCAAGATTTCAACAAGTGTAGCACACTGGTGGCATCAACATCCAGGTGCTCTAGACCGCGAGGCTGGATAGGCAGGCAGGGGAGGTGTCTAGAAGCTACTGCTCGTGGTTGAAAAGAAAAGCACTGGTATGCTGATCAACACGTCAACAGTGTTGCGCATTATGTATGTATGTATGTATGTATGCTTGTATGTACTGATGTATATGTCAACAGTGTTGCGCACCACTTGTGTGGTCCAGCCTTGAAAGTATGACTTTCTCTTTTCAGGTTTCATGTCAAACCACGTGAAACGGTACATTCTATACCATATAACAAGTATAAGACTTAACAGTCAGATTCACAGCAGAGCACATACGAGCATCGCAATTCACAGAAGTAACAGTAAATGGTAGCCATTAATTGCAGCCTTGAATAGTGAGCATCATGTGTGTTCTCACTGTACACTCCACACCAAACACTGCACACCCTGCGGCAACCTGCACCCTGTTAAGGTTTTTAAACAGGTGTTGAGGGTGTTTGTTAGTACAACATTGTTTAACGTGTAGTTGTTGAACAGGCGTTTAACACCCTGAACACCTGTTTAACAACTTGAACAGGTGCAGGCTGCCGTAGGGACATGCACGCATCTGCATTCGCAGATACCCTCGTCTCCTCACCCATGCACTCCTCCCCAACCATGCACTGGCCTAACACCTTTGCCCTCACACATGCACCCCTTCCCTGCAGTAAGAGGCGACCCCTGCATCAAACACCCTAGCTCTCACACATTCCCCTATGCTAACACATGCACTGGCCATACACCCTGGCCCTCACACACACACACTCATTTATACCTCCCACATGCACTGGCCATACACCCTGGCCCTCACACA
The DNA here is from genome assembly GCA_022414725.1 of Microglena sp. YARC. Lineage (NCBI taxonomy): Eukaryota > Viridiplantae > Chlorophyta > Chlorophyceae > Chlamydomonadales > Chlamydomonadaceae > Microglena > Microglena sp. YARC. The sequence goes on from CM039463.1 coordinate 68,254,160, forward strand.
CGCACACTCATTTATACCTCCCACATGCACTGGCCATACACACTGCCCCCACCCCACCCCACCCCACCCCACCCCCCACACACACACTCATTTCTACCTCCCACATGCACTGGCCATACACCCTGGCCCTCACACACACACTCCTTTCTACCTCCCACATGCACTGGCCGTACACACTGCCCCCCCCCCCCCCATACAATATTGTACAATACATCATATGATATCGTACGATATCTTACTTGACAACCCTAGACAATAGTATGCACAGTCTTCTACTTGACAACCCTAGACAAAAGTATGCATAGTCTTCTACTTGACAACCCTAGACAATAGTATGCATAGTCTTCTACTTGACAACCCTAGACAAAAGTATGCATAGTCTTCTACTTGACAACCCTAGACAATAGTATGCATAGTCTTCTACTTGACAACCCTAGACAATAGTATGCATAGTCTTCTACTTGACAACCCTAGACAATAGTATGCATAGTCTTCTACTTGACAACCCTAGACAATAGTATGCATAGTCTTCTACTTGACAACTCTAGACAATAGTATGCATAGTCTTCTACTTGACAACCCTAGACAAAAGTATGCATAGTCTTCTACTTGACAACCCTAGACAATAGTATGCATAGTCTTCTACTTGACAACCCTAGACAATAGTATGCATAGTATTCTACTTGACAACCCTAGACAATAGTACGCATAGTCTTCTACTTGACAACCCTAGACAATAGTATGCATAGTCTTCGACTTGACAACCCTAGACAATAGTATGCATAGTCTTCTACTTGACAAAGCCATTAGCTTTGTATGTATGTTACAGTCTAGGGGGTAGCCAACCTTGGCTAACCAAGATTAAGCTCAACAAATAAATGTATGCATCCATAAAATTGTGTATGCATGACACAAAGTATCCATGTAAATAAAGCGCTCTTCCTCACCCCCCCCACCACCACCACCACCCCCTCCACAAACACACACCACCATCACACCTTCTCCTCTACCACTCCTCTGACCCCTTACCCACACAACCCACATCCCCTCGCTCCCCCTTACCCCATGCCCCTCCCTCCCCCCCCACCCACACACACACCCACACACACACACTCATAACCCCTCACCTTGTAGTATGGATCATCGCCCTCTAGCACGCTCCCTCCCTCCACATACTCCATCACCATCATCAACTTGTTCTGCTCCCTGCTGGCGATCACCTCATACAGCTTCACCACATTCTCGTGGTCAAGTTCAGTCATCACTTCAATCTCATTCGCATACTCTGAATCCCCGACTAGGTCCCGCGTGAAGTCTGCCACCGAGGGGTGTGCACTTGACGCCATGGAACAAATCCGCCCTGTCGTACTCAACTCACTGCCTCGGATTTGAAGCGATGTGCTGAGCTGTGATATCATGTCACTTTGAGCTTTGAACTTGGGGCTGTCTCTCATGCTCGCAGAGGCACGTAGATTATTGTTCATATCAGTCGTGAAGCTAGACCTACGCACATTGTTGTTGCGCATGACCTGCGCAGGTTGGTCGAAAGTATGTGGGTGGGTGGGTAGGTGGGTAGGTAGGTAGGTGGGTGGGTTGGTGGGTGGGTGGGTGAGTAGGTGGGTGGGTAGGTGGGTATGTGGGTGGGTGGGAAGGTGGGTATGTGGGTGGGTGGGTGGGTGGGTGGGCAGGTGGGTAGATGGGTGGGTGGGTAGGTGGGGGGTTGGGTGGGCAGGAAGGGCGTCTCAAAGAGGGACCAGTATTATAGCAGGAGGGCATCTTCACTCTAATCAAGGCTGGAGTACTCAACGATGAGCCCCTCCAATCTCACAAACTACACACATATTATGTTACGCATGACCCGCGCATATTATTGCTACACATTTTATTGTTACGCATAACCTGCGCATATAATTGTTACGCATGATCTACGCGGGTGAGAGGGGGCCAGAGGTCTATGTTAAAGATATAATGAAGTTATATGTTTCAGCTATATTAAAAGTACATGATTGAGGTATTTGTTCAAGACATATTGAAGGTACATGGTAGAGGTATATGTTTGAGATAAATTAAAGGTACATGATAGAGGTATATGTCAAAGATATATTAAAGGCACATGATAGAGGTATTTGCTTAAGATGTTTGAAGGTACATGATAGAAGTATATGTTTAAGATATATTAAAGGTATATGTTTAAGACATATTGAAGGTACATGATAGAGGTATATATTCAAGATATATAAAAGGTACATGATTGAGGTATATGTTTACGATATATGAAAGGTACATGTTACAGGTTTTATGTTTACGATATATTAAAGGTACATGATAGAGGTATATGTTTAAGATATATATAAGGTACATGTTACAGGTTTTATGTTTACGATATATTAAAGGTACATGCTAGAGGTATATGTTTAAGATATATAAAAGGTACATGTTACAGGTTTATGTTTAAGATATATTTAAGGTACATGATAGAGGTATATGTTTAAGATATATAAAAGGTACATGTTACAGGTTTATGTTTACGATATATTAAAGGTACATGATAGAGGTATATATTTAAGATATCTTAGCTTGTACTTGATAGCCTCGGCAACCAAGGACGAAAGGGGGTAAATAAATGCCAAGTGACGAGGCGTTTTGGAAATGTATGTCAGTGAGAGGCGGAGTGAGAGTCAAAATAACGAGCACTTAGCTAATGAGATTACAATGAAAACAAGCAGCACTTGCATGGACAATATGGGGGGCATTCGCCCTTGCCCCTATGGAGGCGAAACTGCCAGATTGAGCAGTTTCTAGAGCCAGAGCTAGAGCCAGAAAGGAAGAAAGAGAAGCAAGTAAGAAAGAGAAGCAGAGGCAGAGTAGAAAGAAAGAGAAGCAGAGACAGAGACAGAGACAGAGTAGAAAGAAAGAAAGAAAGAGGAGCAGAGGCAGAGCCAGAGAACAAAGAAAGAAAGAGAAGTAGAGCCAGAGGCTGAGGCGTACCTTCATAGCGTACAACAGGCTGTCCTCTGTGTTGTAAACCAATTTGACAGTGCCGTGAGCACCACGACCAAGGTCCTTGATAACATGGTACTCATTGATGAACACATTCCCCTGGGTGTGAAGTTGTGCAAGACAGGCTGTGAGTTTGCAGCAAGTCCGCAGATTGATAGGACACTACGAATGTTCGTTCAAGAAACGAATGGTAGATCAAGAAACGAATGTTAATTCAAGAAACAAAGGGAGGGAGGGAGGGAGGGAGGGGGGGCTGTAGGGAGGGCTGTAGGGAGGGAGGGAAGGAGGGAGGGAGGGGGGGGGGGGGGGGGGGGGGAGGAGGAGGGAGGGAGGGGGGGGGGGGGAGGGAGGAGGGAGGGAGGGAGGGAGGGAGGGAGGGAGGGAGGGAGGGAGGGAGGGACAAACCAAAGAGCCAAAAGATGCTCGAATGTGTGCATGCATCATGCATGTGTAGGGACTGGCATATCATATGATGTTGGCCAGAGGCGAGTATGATATCATATGATATCAAACAAACTGCGTCATTTGATAGTTTATATAAATGGGAACTTTAGCCGAGTCAGACTGCCGGCGTCATTGTACCTGGGCGGTACTCCAGGTACCTTTAGGGCCCTCTGGGTAAGCTAGTACCTTAATGCCCCTAGGCGTACTAGCTAACCCCCCCAAAGGGGGGGGCGGTACCCGCGAGTATTAGGCAGCTTCTACTATGATATCATATAGCCGATCCCTGTGCATGTGTGCCTTCGTGAGCAGATGCATGCATGAGAAGGGAAAGGCTAAATTAGTTCATATTAGTGAATGAATAATATTAGTGAATGTTAGATAATATTAGACGGACGAGCCATCCCACCAGAATTTTGAATTTATTTGAAAAACTAATATTATTGTGAAAGTCTAATAATATTAGTTAATATTAGTTTTGCAAACACTTATATTAGTTGCCGTTCCCTATGCATGACACCTCTGTATGCACTAGTGGCAATAGTCTTGAACGGATGCCGTCTTTTAACAGGTGGCCGCAACAGGGACGAGGAAACCACCGGGGAACTATAGCGATACAAGTATAGGAAACCTTCTTGAGTATATGTCTGTGTGTCTGTCTGTGTGTCTGTCTGTGTGTCTGTCTGTGTGTCTGAGTGTCTGTGTGTCTGCGTGTGTGCCTGTGTGTGCGTTTGTATGTATGTATGTGTGTGTGTGAGTGTGTGTGTGTGTGTGTGTGTGAGAGTGTGTGTGTGTGTGTGCCTGTTCGCCCCCACCCACCCCACCTACCCTCCAAACAAACAAGCATCCCCACCCACTGCCCAAAACAACAACACACAACCCGATGATTACCTTTAGCTGGTCCACCACAAATCTGTCAGTGGCTTTCACGTCACCAATAGTAGTGCTTGTGCCTGGGGTGCTGGGCAGAGTGTTTATTTTCCTGCCATAGCTGCTCTTGCGTGCCACAGGAAGGAACGAATGCCTGTGTGGTGTAGTACACAGAGAAGCCCTCCCATCCCCTCCTACGCTACGGTCATCCAGTGCCTCGAGGAAGGTGGGACGCCTGCTGGTGTCGGCCTTTGGTAAAGAGGGGTCGCGTAGCGAGGGCCTTCTACCACTTGCATCGCCAGAGCTACTCGGACAGGGGGGGGGGGGGGGGGGGGGGGGGGGGGGGGGGGAGACGATTAGACAGAAGCAAAAAGCCAAGTAGGGCATCGGACGCGAGTCAAGAGAGGTGGGGATCTCAGGCCAGGCAGTCGATACATTGTGGCCATTCAAGCAGGGAGGGTATCTGGCGAAAATTGGAAAGCACGTGGAGGGAATGAATAATCTCCGGGATGCGCGCGCGCACAGGGGGGAGACTGTCAAAAGGTGGGAATTTGTGCAAGACGACGTCTAACTGGTTCAGGGTCAGGCATAGCAATTACGTTGTCGAGACTAGAAGCGCAAGCCAAGGTAGATGCAAAGGCCTACAACTCCTTACCAATGCAAAGTGGAGCCAACGGCGAGCTTGGAAGCTGCCGCTGGCTCCTTAGCAGTGGACTGGAAGCAACCAATCTTCACTGATCGTCGCTGCTCAGCCTAAAACTACGGCATGCAGCTGGTCCGTCCACACGAGAGCAGATGCAGCACTTTTACTCTTGTGCTACTGAGAAATGAAGACAGGTGCGGGTAAAATTTGCTGAACTGAGTCCTCAATCTGACCCCAGACAGAAAGAAGGGACTGCTTACTTCAGGCTATGAGTAAAAAAATGGCAGAAAGAAAGAAAAGCAACACGTCGAGCCTGCGTGGGTTAAGGAAGCTGATTAAAGGGCAGTAGGCAGAAAGATTCTTGCCTCATCACAATAACTAACTACAGTCTTCCGGTCTAGGGCTAACTGCCGTACTCGAACGTGCATCGTGCAACCCCTCTGCGTGCGAGGATAGCACTCTATACAGCCGTAAGGCTAACGCGTACATCAGTACATCGGCATGGCGTACCACGTGGAACTGACAGCTCGGCTCTGGCGGGGCCTGGTGCAACCCCTCGCCCTCGCAGGCTGTACAGGCCTTCCTCGCCGAATCCTTCCTCGCCGAACCCTTCCTCGCCGTTTCTTGACATGAGGGAGAGCAATGACAAATGCTACAATGGCTAACGGCCCTAGCTGTACAGGTTTCATACCGACCAAACCGACGACCAAACCATGCAGATCCCCTCCTCATCAACTTCTTTTATCATAGCTAATTTTATCCAGGTCTTGCTCGTTTCCTCCTTCAAGTCGGGGCTCTACTTTTTCGCAACGCTCCCCACACATAGATCTTTCCATCTGGGTGGGCGAGCTCCTGCAATCCCGCTGCTGCTGCTGCAGCATTGTGCACTTCTTCGTTGCTTCAACTCCTTAGCCGGCCACAATGTCCGAGGCACAGGAGGCCCCGCAAGATGGCCCACTGGGTGTCCCGACCAGCTCTTCACAGCAGCATCTAGGGCCCAGCTCATCGAACGCGCAGCTGCGCCGATTAGCTGTCTTCGGTCTTTCTTGGTCTACGCCGTGAGTTCCCCACCCTCTGTACTTCTTTGGTTTCTGCTGGGTGCATTTTAGTAATTGAGGATTGGTCGGGGTTGGGTGGGAAGAGGATTGGTTGGGATTGAGTGGAAAGACTCTCTGGGGATGTTTACATTACAGTGTCATAGGGCTTGTCTTGGGTAGACCATGGCCTTCAAGTGAATATGTCATGATGATGATGATGATGATGATGGGCAGGCCATTGTTGATCCAATGCAAGCCCGTTCCACACATCCAGGGGGGTCTTCCAATCATTCTTTAGCTGAGTGATGGTTATATCAATTCAGGGAATAATTTGGGAGTGGAGGTCAGGCTTTGTACTCATGCCAATGCTCCCAGAATTCTCAGATGTCAGGCCAAATTTGAGATCCGAATTCAGAACTACGACATTCTTCAAAAAACTAACTCCCAAATCATCCCCTGAATTGCTGTCATGAAATTTTTGATCGGGGTTGTCTTGGGTCAACAATGGCCTCCCCATGACAATGTCATGTGTGACTGTCCCATCGGCAGAAGACCCTAGGCAGTAAGCATTTCCTTCCTTGACCTGGACATGCCTGGAAGCTGTCTAGACCCATGTGACTACCTTCTGTGCTTGCTCGTGTGGGGTAGGAGTGTACATAATACCCACGTTTACTCCGCCCGCAAGCGGTCAGCAGCCCAAAGGCTAATTAACCATGTAACCAGACCTAATCAAAGCAGAGCAGAACAAAACAGAGCAAAGAAAAACAGAGAAGAAAAACAAAGCAAGACGAGACAACGCAACATAACGCAGCACAAAACCGACCAACCTCAATGAACGCCTCACCTCAGAACTGCCTCAGCGATATATTTCCATTAGCAAACAAGTGCAAGGCAAAGATTGGCGTAACGGGAGAGTGGCACCAAAATTGAGTGTAGCGGGCCAAAGCCAGGGTTAACAATATAGTGAGGGCCGGGGTTAAGTGCCTACAAAACAACATGACAAACAAGTGTACAAAGGGGTAACTCTGAGGGCTCCTGTTCCCTGAGGGAGGGGGGCTCCACAAAAAACTGTACTAATATCCATGTGTAGGTATCCCTGCACAGATATCCATGTACAGATTTCCCTATTTAGACATCCCTGTACAGATATCCCTATTAAGATATCCCTGTACAGATGTCCCTATTAAAATATCCCTCTGCAGATATCCCTGTCATACAGATTTCCCCATTTAGATATCCCTATTAAGATATCCCTATTTAGATATCTCTGTACAGATATCTCTATTAAGATATTCCTATTTAGATATCTTTGTACAGATATCCCTATTTAAATATCCATGTACAGATATCCCTATTAAGACATCCATGTACAGGTCCCTATTAAAATATCCCTGTGCAGATATCCCTGTCATTCAGGTTTCCCTATTTAGATATCCCTATAAAGATATCCCTATTTAGATATCTATGTACAGATATCTATGTATATAAAGAAATCATGGTCGTGGTCGTGGTCGTGGTGGTGTCATCATCGCGTGCCCACGTGCCATGGGCTTGCGAAGTGTAACCGACTTGCAACCGACTTTTCATTCACCCAACTAGCAACTAGCGGAATTTTCAAATACCAAAACTGCAGATGCGCTAAGCTAAGCGCGCGCTCATAGCACGTCCACAACTGCCTCCCATACTATGACGGCAAGACATTTAGAATCAGAAGATCCTCTCCTCGGAGGTCACCAGCCGACCCTCATATGGCTTGGCATGGCGCTCGGAATAATAGCTTTCAGTTCTTAACAGATAATGCGACCATGATGCATGGCAACGGTCCTAATGGACAGGAGGGCCCGCAACACCGCCAGCCAGCGCTCAAAGCGAGCTTGCCAGAGCAAGGAAGACAGGGAAATAGCCAACAAGCGTCGACGTGATGCCCGCGCTGCCCGATCCAAGGAGCTACGTCATGCTGGTAATCTCGCAAGGAGTCAGGAACGAGCTACCGTGCCTGAGGAGGAACACGAAGCTGCTAACCAATCCAGGCGCGAAGACTATGCTGCCCAGCCTGAGGAGTTATGCCAGGATCATAATCAAGCCAGACCTTCAGATCATGATGCTTTTTTTCTCCGTCTGCGAGCGTTGCCACCATTCATCTCACGCATGCGCAATTTTGCCATGCCATCGCATCACATTCGTAGTGATTGGCATCCAGTTGCGATCAATTACCTTTGTTCAGATCGCCATGGCCATTCCGTCCCCCTGGACACTCTTTCGCTTGCCACGCTCATCCCATCTTTGCAAGCTCTTTTCGTTGTATAGAATATGAAGTTCGTTGCTGCGATTTTTGCTGTTCTGAGTTGACCGAGTATCGACTGGGGCACTGTACGAGAAGACGAAGCTGCAGGTTTGTAGCCATGCAATTGCACCGGTCCAGTGTTCTCGGGGCGATCGGAATCTGTGCGTTCGCAATGTTGGTAGGTTTGAAGCACAGCGGGTCCCTCTTTCTGCACGATTGAATCCCACAGGGTGAAGTGAAGGGTACGAGGTAGGGAGAAGAAGATTGTGTGTGCGTGTTGGTGGTTGGGGGAGGGAGGGTGTGGGGGGTAAGGTGAGAGAAAGAGAGTGCGTGTGGATGGGGTGGGGTGAGGGGTATGGAGAGGTCAGGATGGGGGGTAGGGGGGGATGGTATGTGTGTATGACAGGGTGGGAGGCCACACCTGAAGCAGAAGGGGAATAGGTAAGGAGAAGAGGTGTGTGTGGGTTTGGGGGAGAGGCAGGGGAGCGTCGAGCAAGGGCTGAGATGGCTGATTTCTTGACTGTGTGTAAGAGAGAGGGGGGGGGGGGGGGGGGGGGGCACCGGCCACACGGGCTACCGTACTAGTCTCTTTTAAGATATTCCTATTTAGATATCTGTGTACAGATATCCCTGCACATATATCCCTGTGCAGATATCCCTATTAAGATATCCATGTACAGATATCCCTATTTAGATGTCTATGTACAGATATCCCTATTAAGATATCCATGTACAGATATCCCTATTAAGATATCCATGTACAGATATCCCTATTTAGATGTCCATGTACAGATATCCCTATTTAGATGTCTACGTACAGATATACCTATTTAGATATCCATGTACAGATATACCTTTTTATACATTCCTGTTTAAATAGCCCTTTTTATATATCCCTGTTGAGATACACCTATTTATATATCCCTATTAGCTATACCTATTTAGAAATCCCTTTTTGGCGGAGCCCCCCCATCTGGGGGGCGGGAGCCCCCAGTGTTACCCATTTGTCCGTCCGACCATCCATCCATCCATCTGACCGTGATGAAGCCTGACACGTCAGCCAACGGCCTTGTAACTAACTCGCTTTCGTTGCCACCTGTCGCTCCCTCGCGAGCACTCTCCGCCATTTTTTAGCGTCGCAGGCGACGCTGCATAGAACTTGTTTAGATATCCCTGAGCATTTCTTATCCATTGTTTTTCTTAATTCTTTAGACGGCAAACAGTCCCTGAGTACTTCTCTCAGTTTGGGAAGGTGGACCTGGCTGAGGTTATGAAAGATCCTGTATTTAGATATCCCTGTACAGATATCCATGTACAGATATCCCTGTTTAGATATCCTTATATATGTATTCCTCTTTCAATATCCATGCTTAGATACACTTGTTAGGACATCCCTGCTTAGATACACTTGTTAGGACATCCCTGCTTAGATACACTTGTTAGGACATCCCTGTGTAGGTATCCCGGATACCTAAACTAAACCCTGAACATTTCCCATCCATTCCTTTTCTCACTCCTACAGAGAGCAAACAGTAGCTCAATACTTCTCTCAATTTGGGGAGGTGGAGCTGGCTGAGGTTATGAAAGATCGATACACGGGCAGTTCTCGTGGATTTGGCTTCGTCACCTTCGTTGATATTGCTTCAGCTGGGCTTGCATTGAGGACGCCACACATGATTGATGGAAGAAGATGCGAAATCAAAGTGGCTGTCCCCAAGGTATAACTTGAACTTGGTTACATAGCTTCAGCCAGCAATTTGGCTACTCGCCGCCTTTGTCAGTAAAAATAAATTTTCCAGAAAAATGTAAACGTGGTTTATTTTATCCGAAGTATGCTTCAGTACTTTTATTTTTGGCTATGTGAGTCAGCTTCTGGGCAGATCCTTGACTTATCCACTGGGCTATCCGCCAAGATTTCAACAAGTGTAGCACACTGGTGGCATCAACATCCAGGTGCTCTAGACCGCGATATATTTGGCTGGATAGGCAGGCAGGGGAGGTGTCTAGAAGCTACTGCTCGTGGTTGAAAAGAAAAGCACTGGTATGCTGATCAACACGTCAACAGTGTTGCGCATTATGTATGTATGTATGTATGTATGTATGTATGCTTGTATGTACTGATGTATATGTCAACAGTGTTGCGCACCACTTGTGTGGTCCAGCCTTGAAAGTATGACTTTCTCTTTTCAGGTTTCATGTCAAACCACGTGAAACGGTACATTCTATACCATATAACAAGTATAAGACTTAACAGTCAGATTCACAGCAGAGCACATACGAGCATCGCAATTCACAGAAGTAACAGTAAATGGTAGCCATTAATTGCAGCCTTGGATAGTGAGCATCATGTGTGTTCTCACTGTACACTCCACACCAAACACTGCACACCCTGCGGCAACCTGCACCCTGTTAAGGTTTTTAAACAGGTGTTGAGGGTATTTGTTAGTACAACATTGTTTAACGTGTAGTTGTTGAACAGGCGTTTAACACCCTGAACACCTGTTTAACAACTTGAACAGGTGCAGGCTGCCGTAGGGACATGCACGCATCTGCATTCGCAGATACCTTCGTCTCCTCACCCATGCACTCCTCCCCAACCATGCACTGGCCTAACACCTTTGCCCTCACACATGCACCCCTTCCCTGCAGTAAGAGGCGACCCCTGCATCAAACACCCTAGCTCTCACACGTTCCCCTATGCTAACACATGCACTGGCCATACACCCTGGCCCTCACACACACACACTCATTTATACCTCCCACATGCACTGGCCATACACCCTGGCCCTCACACACGCACACTCATTTATACCTCCCACATGCACTGGCCATACACACTGCCCCCACCCCACCCCACCCACCCCACCCCCCACACACACACTCATTTCTACCTCCCACATGCACTGGCCATACACCCTGGCCCTCACACACACACTCCTTTCTACCTCCCACATGCACTGGCCGTACACACTGCCCCCCCCCCCCCACACACACACACACACACACACACACACACACACACACACACACACACTCATTTCTACCTCCCACATGCATTGGCCACACACCCTGGCCCTCACACACACACACACTCATTTATACCTCCCACATGCACTGGCCATACACCCTGGCCCTCACACACACACTCCTTTCTACCTCCCACATGCACCGGCCATACACACTGCCCCCCCCCCCCCACACACACACACACACACTCCTTTCTACCTCCCACATGCACTGACCATACACACTGCCCCCCCCCCCCCACACACACACACACACACACACACACACACTCATTTCTACCTCCCACATGCACTGGCCGTACACCTGGCCCTCACACACACACACTCCTCCCTACCTCCCACGTGCTACCCCCATGCAGGGAGAGGCGCCCCCTGCACAAACCTCACATATCTTTGTAGCCTGGATACACCCACAGGTGACAGAGGCTGACTTCAGAAAGCACTTCGAGCAATCCGGGGCGTTTTCACACACGGACCCCTCCTCACATTTGCACCAGCCGTACACCTGGCCCTCACACGCACACTCCTCCCTACCTCCCATGTGCTGCGTCCATGCAGGGAGAGGCGCCCCCTGCACAAACCTCACGTGTCTTCGTAGCCCGGATACACCCACAAGTGACCGAAGCTGAGTTCCGCAAGCACTTTGAGCAATTCGGGGCGTTTTCTGACGCGTATATGCCAAAAGACATCTCCAAGCAGGGTCATCGGGGGATCGGCTTCATAACCTACGAATCTCCGATCTCAGTAGAGCGTGTGATGGCTCAGTCTCATGCCCTAGGCGGACAAGAGGTGGCTGTTGACAGGTAGGCAGACAAGAGGTGGCTGTTGACAGGTAGGCAGACAAGAGATGGCTGTTGACAGGTAGGCAGACAAGAGGTGGCTGTTGACAGGTAGGCAGACAAGAGGTGGCTGTTGACAGGTAGGCAGACAAGAGGTGGCTGTTGACAGGTAGGCAGACAAGAGGTGGCTGTTGACAGGTAGGCAGACAAGAGGTGGCTGTTGACAGGTAGGCAGACAAGAGGTGGCTGTTGACAGGTAGGCAGACAAGAGGTGGCTGTTGACAGGTAGGCAGACATGAGGTGGCTGTTGACAGGTAGGCAGACAAGAGGTGGCTGTTGACAGGTAGGCAGACAAAAGGTGGCTGCTGACAGGTAGGCAGACAAGAGGTGGCTGTTGACAGGTAGGCAGACAAGAGGTGGCTGTTGACAGGTAGGCAGACAAGAGGTGGCTGTTGACAGGTAGGCAGACAAGAGGTGGCTGTTGACAGGTAGGGTTAAGCTGGTCAGCTCTAAGCTGGCCAGCACATCTTTTCCTGAACCACCTACCTCCCAAACATAAACCTTCAAACCACCTAAACCCTAAATCCTGAACACTAAACCCTAAACACAAACCACCTAAACCCGAGTGCTGACAAGCTTCCCCCTACTCTGTTGCCAGGGCTGCTCCGAAGGAGGAGGGGGGTAGGGGAGGAGGAGGGGGAGGCTATCCGCATGCGATTCCTTCGCTCCAGCATAGACGCTTTGATGGGCGATTCGATGGGCCTGAGGCATACGGCGTTGACGCCAGCAGCTATGGACCTGGCAGATATGAACCCTATGGCAGGGGCTACCATACAGGTGCGCGAGGTGCGGATGTTGGATGGGAGTGAGGGGAATATGGGTATGCTGCGGGGATAAAGAGGCTACCCGCATGCGATCGGTGTTTCTTTCGGGGGCTACTTGCGACAGCTTCCTGCCAGCTCCAATAGCCAGCCACTGGGTCACCCCCAAAGCTTGCAGCTGCATTGGAATACCTGTCATGTCAGCTTTCGGACGCACTAGCTAGCTTCAGGTTTGGCCAGCGAACTGGGAAAGGGAGCTGTCTAGAAGCTGTTACCCGTATCCCAAAATAGAAACAGCGCATGCGATGCCTTTGCACCAGCGGAGACGCTCTTTTCGAATAATAAACTTATACAAAAATAATACAATATTAACCTTAATAACTATCCCATATAACTAATTATTATTTTACTACCGTACTGGCAGCAAAAAATTATATTATTATTTTACTACCGAAGCGTTAATTTTTTGCTGCCAGTACGGTAGGGGCCAGTCATGCCCTATGTGGGCTTGGGTGGGGTGGTTATCCTTGGATATCCTAGGTTATCCTTGGTTATCCTTGGTTTTACTACCGTACTGGCAGCAAAAAATTAACGCTTCGAAAGATTTGACTTCATTTTGAGGGGGGGTATTATAATTGATGTTTTGCATTTGACGTTTTTTCCAGAGGAATATGCTTAGACGTTACTCATTTGACAGTTCTTATCATAATACAATCCATTCATCCAACTGGATGTTTATACTTGAACATGTTGCACTGGTTAGTGGCCTGTTCTAAATAGCACAATACAGCCTTGTGATAACATTGCGTACCTGTACTCAGGAGTGTGGTGTGGGTAGTAGTGTTCATACTTCCCATACCGTATTAACTCTGCCTGCAAAAGGTTGGCGGAATGAAATCTGAAACGGTAGACCATGTACCGTAATCAATATAAATATAAATGCCGGTAGCATAGTCATTAGGGTTCATGATTGTAGGATCTGCAAGTCGAGTAGAGTGTACTCTGCATTGAAGCCATACCATTATCTTTCTCGGCATAGCACTACCGGATGCATGTTCACTGCAGCGTACTGTATTTTGTCAAATTGGTCAGCACTTTGTAGTGCAAAAAGCGCAAAAACTGCGCGCAGCGTCCACAGGGGGCTGAAAAGACTGCGCTCAATGCTTCTCAAATGAGATTTTTCAGTGTAAGGTTTGATCAACCTTTTGAAGTTGAGAGAGGTGTGCCTTTCAATGGCCAGCAGCTTGTGTAAGGGCTCCCACTTCACAGATGTCTTCTTGTGAGGTCTGGTTTTTAACTCGGACCCATCCACAAGGTACCCTAGCGTTTACAGGAAATCCACTGCCCTCTTGGTGAAATACTTGCTGCTCTTCTTCGCCGTGGTGGTCGATGGATTGCGAGCGATAGCCTCTCGAGCTTTGGCTGCAACCCGGTTAACCTGGTCGTTTGAATCGGTGGTCTGCCCAGGTTCTAGCCGTTTAAAGAATCCCCACAAAGTCCTTTGCTTATTGTGATTTGGAGCTAGGAGAGGGCCCAGACGTCCCTCGGGGGTCTATCAAGGGACTGTGCCATGAAATCTTGGAAAGGCGTGGTTGTCGAGCGCTGTTGAGCCGGCAGGCGGCAGGTCCCTCAGGGGTTAGTAAGCCATATGTCTGAACCCTATTTTCGCCCCTGATAAACAGGTTGCCGGTTTTTTCGTCGCGTAATATACTATCCGCCTCGATTTGACGGGTGCTCACGTAACATTAAAGCATTATTTTTGCTGTCAGTGCGGTATTTATTCAAACATGTTTTTTAGTATGAGTGATTCGATGGCCTTGAGGGATACAGTATTGATGCCAGCAGCTATGGACCCTATGGCGGTGACTCCTACCCCTCCTCCCCCTCCCCTCCCCCCCCCCTCCCCCTCCCCCTCCTCCCCCTCCTCCCCCCCCTGACCCCCCTCCTCCTCCCCCTCCCCCCTCCTCCTCCCCCTCCCCCCCTCCTCCCCCCCCTCCTCCTCCCTCCCCCCCCTCCCTCCCCCCTCCCCCTCCGGCAGATATGAACCCTATGGCAGGGTCTACTACCATGCAGATCAGTGAGGCGCAGATGTTGGGTGGGAGTCAAATGCTGGGTGGGATGTTGGGCGGGAGTCCGGTGCTGGGTGGGATGTTGGGTGGGAGTGAGGATGTAAGGGGAACTGTAGCTGTACAATGTTAGGGGACCTGGAGCTGCCTCTCCATCAGTTGCACCTCTTTTTGTTTGCGACTCGTCACAAATTGATTGACTCGGTGCGACCACAGTGTGACGCGTTGCCCCCGAGCGTGAAGGGCAGAACCTGGGGGGGTAGTTCTGACTAGTTTAGCCAGACCCATGCGATGCCTTGCACCAAGGGAAGGGCAAGGAGTCGTCGGAAAAACATTAGTGATCAGTTGCATAACGCTGATATGGTTTTAGAACAAGAACTCTCAACTTGTTTTTGTGTGTGTGTGTGTGTGTAGGGGGGGGGGGGGGGGGGGGGGGCATGTTCAATCTATTGCAGAGCTGGGTGCAGCATCGCCTAGGCACAGGGTATCACGTACTCATAGTTTTTCTTTTACGCTACGAACAGAAGCTTCTCAGCAGCTCCCTGAGCCAGCCACTGGGCTAAGCCCCAAAATGTCATAAGAGTACTGGAAAGATGATTCTGCCAGTTTCAATATGCGCCATGTTGCTGTAGGTTTGGCTGGGTAGCAAGCCAGGAAAGCTGCCTAGAAGCTGCTGCTGGTAGCTGCAGAGAAAAGCTATGCACGTACAATGTGTGCATACGTACGATATGGGTATGGTGGTCTGGCATCCCCACTTATAACAACGTACCTCTACACCTAGGACAGGTGAGATGCACATACACTCTCAAGCTGGTGTCTATTGACACCACCTTACGTTTTGAACCTATTTCCGATTCACCGATATATACGGAACAGTTGACACCACCTCTCAAGTATTGGACCTATTTCCGATTCACCGATACATACCAAACTGTTGCTCTATCAGCCTTCAGGCTGCTGACTGTCTGCGGGTAGACCATGGGTAGCATAAGCACCACACTGCAAAGTACAGACACCACACTGCTAAGTACAGAGTGCAACCACTAGTATAGTACAGGGTTGTTCAAAACGCTACGTCTTATGTCTCAGATCTTGGAGTGTCCGTTTCGTCTTTGACGCAGATCCAGTAGGTCGGTTGCGTTGTTGTTGCTGTTGGGAGGGGGGGGGGGGGGGGGGGGGGGGGGGGGGGGGGCGTCTCAGACACAGATTTTGGAGGGTCCGTTGCGTCTCAGATGCAGATCTTGGAACTGGGTGAGTCTCAACTGTTGCGTCTCAGAAACAGATTTTGGAGGGTCCATTGCGTCTCAGATGCAGATCTTGGAACTGGGTGAGTCTCAACTGTTGCGTCTCAGACACAGATTTTGGAGGGTCCATTGCGTCTCAGATGCAGATCTTGGAACTGGGTGCGTATCCAGATGCAGGTCTTGGAGTCCCCGTGAACAACCCTGACTGTAACCCTGGCACAGAGTGCAATCTGACAGGTTGTCCATACTACTCTACTAATGCACCCATGGGTCATCTGTTACATGATGACCCATAGGTGCATTGGTAAAGTAGTATGGTCAACCTGTCACAATCCACACCAAAATCCTGAGTCCAGATTACAATCACTAGAAACCTCCAAACGCTCATGCCAATCTAACCCCTTTTTGCCACTACTGAACCCCTTCATAACACCTTCCTGACACCTTCACAGCCCCTTCCTGATACCTTCCTAACCCCTCCATAACACCTTCCTAACCCCTTCCTGACACCTTCCTAACCCCTTCCTGACACCTTCCTAACCCCTTCCTGACACCTTCCTAACACCTTCCAGACACCTAACTAACACCTCTGGTGCCACTTCCTCCTCCCTCGCAGGGGGTCCTAGCTCGATGGTACAAGGCCGAGGTGGTGGTAGGTACATCCATGGTGCTGGCAGAGGGGTGGGCGGAGGTGGTGGTTCGTACATCCACACTCCAGGCGGAGGGGGCGATGGAAGTGGTGACAGGTATTTCCACGCTGCAGGCGGAGGGGTTGATGCAGGTGGTGGTAGGTACATCCACGGTACAGATGGAGGGGTTGATGGAGGGGGTGGTCGGTATTTCCCGGGCGCAATGGTGCCAGGCTCACGCCCATCAGGCCAGACTATCATGTCTAGCTTGCAATCGGCCCCCGACCCTGCATATACTCGCGGTGCAAGTGTGTATACTGCGGGTGGGGCGTACAGTGGCAAAGCCAGGTATCCTGCAGGCCTCACAAACGCAGATGCAGCTGCAGGGATGGCCCTTCCAGGCCAAGCGTACAGCAACGGCTACCAAGGGGGTTACTACCAGGCAGGATATGTAGATATGCATCAGTCTCAAAGCCTTCAGTGATATAATTGAATCGAATTGTTACTAAGATGATTACTACCAGGAATTGAACTGACAAGCTACTTGGTTTCATAGCTTCAGCCAGCAATTTGGCTACTAGCCGTCTTCGGCAGGAAAAATAAAATTACCAGGAATAAAGCAATGAAGATGATTGCTACCAGTCAGGGGAAGCGGATGTCACAAAGCCTTCAATGATATAATCGAATTTAATGGTTACATGTTTTTTCAGCCAACTCTGGGCTGCTCACCGTCTTCCGATTTCAAGTCGGCAGTCCCGTGTGATACCCACTGTGACACGAAATCAGGGCCCCCGCCGGTAAAAAGATTGTTTGGGGCTCAGTCCATTTTCGTTATAGCCCTCCTGTCATGGTTGGGCAAGTCCCTTTGGCCCGCTGTATTTGGTCTACCCCTGGACTTTTACAACAGACATACACACCTACGTGGCCTGAGGCTACTTAGGATCTGCCCACATGACCGCCCATGAATTGCCTGTGTAGTGTACTAGTATGATCCACTTAGGTAGCCATCCTCTGCTGTGTTGCTTTGTTTTCTTTTGTTTACAGCCTACTTGAACTTGAACTTGTCAAGTCGAGGTCTACTTGTCAAGGGCAACCAGCCCACAGGCTGCCAACCGTCTGCGGGCGGAGTAAACATGGTTAGCATAAGCACTACTGTACCACACTTCCGAGTGCATGATGTTACATACCATGCGTACAGAACATATATACGTGCATTCTCTTTTGTATGCATGTTTGTTACTGTCCAGAGGTAGCCAAATAGGATAAAGGGACTAGCCCAACCTCGGACAATCAAGAACAATTATAGATTGCCACGAGGGGTTAATTAAAATAAACGATCATGAATTCAACTGTTCACTCTGGAATCGTTGGAATCGTGGTTGGTTGGAAGATTGGTTTGTTTATTACATGGATTATCAGGCTTCCGGAATCGTAAACATGGTGTGTACAATGGCACACGAAACGTAGAGTCTGATGTACACTTGAACAACCCTGCTGGGCCCTTTAAGGAACGGTGTAGGTTAGGCTCCTCTGTCTGCATTTCCCCCAAGCCATGTATAGTTCCATTTTGGGATTTCTTGGGCCCATATCCTCTTCCAAATCAGTATGGCAATTTAATTTTTGGGCACTTCTTTGATTTGGGTGTGTCCCTCGTAGGGCGTCATTCTCTTGAGTGCAAGATCCCCACTGTTTTTTTTGTGAGATGGGTCGCCATTCTGTCGCTGCATGGCGATGCATGTGTCCGGCTATACTCGTCAGAAAATCCCCCTCGACCCTCCCGGACTCCGCTCTGGGGGATCCCAGGGCCTGCGCGTAGCACTGGGATCACACCGCGTCGCTCAATTTGCGATGTGTCACACGAAAACACACACACTAAATATCCCCCATCCAACCTGGAATTGTAAACGAGATGTGGGCGGAAGATCAAAGAGAAATATGGGATTGCTGGACATGGGTTTTCAAGTCTCATTTAGCAGCTGAGGTGCAGCCTACCCAAAGGAGTATAAAGTGAATGCAGTAAGCATTTGGAAGTCCCCCCCCCCCCCCCCCTAGATGTGTGGAGCGGGCTTTCCTGGGGGTGAAATTGCATATATATAATATATGACAATGTAATGTAGTTGGAGGTCCATCTTGAATTAGGTATTTCCAACCTTCGTACATATAACGGTAATCGTAGAATTAAATTTTCACCACACCACGAATTCAGCCCCCCCGTCGGTAAAACGATAGTTTGAGGTTCGGTTCATCAGTGTTTTCCCTTATAACTTATAAGCCCCTTCTGTCACGGTTGGGCGAGTACCTTTGCTTAGTTATGAAAGGGATTCCGCTCTAGGAGGTGGGTCTCCCGACATAAACCAGTGGCGCCGAGGATTCAGTTCGAATGGTGTTGCCACTCCTAAAAATAAGTAGGTGCACGTAGGGAGATACCGACCCACGACCAAACGAACGTGCACTAAGCCTTTTTGTTGCAGCAGTCTAGAGGACTGGGGAGAAGTAGAGGCTACTTCATTGGTTACATTGACATTACAATAAGGAACCCAAAATGTGGGCTGGCTAAGAAGGGGCTGCTACTTAGGCAATACAGGGGTCCTGTCCCTAGCAGTACACGCACCTAGCCGTGCTCCAGCACCTAGTCGTCCCCCAACACTCCTCTTGATGGGGTAATGGGTCACACTGTCACATCACTAGGGAACGACTAGCTAAGTATAATATCTTTAGGGCTGTCAATATCCTACAATGTTATTTTTTAATATCGTTATCCTACGATATTATCGTAGGATAACGATATCGTACACCCCTTTGGGGGGGAAATCAGTATGAGACCAAGGGCGTATTACAGGAAACACCCCTTACCTGTCCATACACAAAAAATCAGGTCAAATGAACCATTCAAGAAGAAGATAAGAAAACACGATATTATCGTGCTCTAGTATCGTGCTCTATTATCATACGGGGTATCGTATACCGTAATTGGTATAAATAAACATAATATAAAAGCACGATAAATCGTATGATAAAGGGCGATAGAGGGCTATAATCTGTCTTCTCAGTTCTAGACCCAGTGCACATATCAACATTCGAACCGCCGACCTCCAATTTTTTCGTGGACCACAGGACCACACTGTCAGGTAACACGAATATCGTCATCAGGTAACGCGATAAATGTTACGATAACGATGTTGTGTTTGCCTTCACATAGGCAGTGTTGAGGCCGAGCCCCGCTGCCGGAAGACGGCGGGTATTTCTCGAGTCCGATTTAGGGCGGTGTTGTTTCACTGCTAGGACATGAGCCCCTTGTACATGTTTTTAGGCCGCCTTTTTAGAGCTCTATGCCTCTCTCCTTGTTTGTTTGGTGAATTTCCTGAGCCTTTTGTCCTGTTACGTCTTCTTGTAGAATCTCGCTTTTTAGGCCTCGGCAACTCTCAGCCCTTCTACAATACACACTTAATTCGCTAGTTTCTCTATGCCTTGGTAGTTCGCTTTGCTTGTTGTCAAGCCTTTTAATTTGCTCTTTCGTACGCTATTTTGGAGGTTACCTCATGGACCAGGTTCTGAGGGGTATGTTGCCCAAACCCTCACTGTTATAAAACTGCCCAGCTGCCCCGGAACTGTTCAGTCTCGGCATTGATTTTTGCTGAGTATGTAACAATATCCTCTCTCTGATATATCGTAAAATGCGAAACTAAGATATCGTACGATGACTACTTATTATCGTACGATATCGTATGATATACGATATCGTAGAATGCCACCCTTGACAGCCCTAAATATCATATGTCGCTCACATGAGGCCAAAGGCTCCTCCAGATCAAGCGCAACAATACAAAAGTGAACATATCGTTGACCAATCTATAGTTGACCAAATGAGAGACTAATACTAGGCTAGAATGTCCCAACTCCTGAACTCCTCCGCTCACAGTCTAAAAGAAATGGGAAGCTACAGAGTAGGAGAGCCTAAAAACTAAAAACTAGAAACAAACTAACAAACAAAGCACACTCAAGAGTAAAGCAAATAGATAAGGGGGACAAATTGTTTGCCCAAGGCGATAACAAGGGTAACCTGGCAGCAAACTACTTGTTGCATGAAGATACGATGCGAACAACTAGAGTCACAATCAAGATGCATCAGTTGCTCCTCCAAGCCCACAGCTTATATCAAGCTACACAGCTCCTCCAAAGCAAGACACATGACTATCCAAAACCTAAGCATGTGAACTAGCCATGCTGCTACATTGCAGTACAGGCCAGGTCATCAGCAACACAGATTGCACAGGCACTATCAGCAAAAGCACTACCAGTGGAGTAGGCACTATAATTAGAAGAGGCACGATCTGCAGAAGAGGCACGATCAGCAGAGACCAGGACACCAGAGGAGATATCCGTTGACTCAGCGCCGGGCACTTGGCGCCGGGAAATTGGCAAGGGCATAACAACAGTACCCTCTGAGATAGCCACCTGTTTAGGCACACAAGGCACAGATCCAGTGGATCCCAGCGGAGCAAAACCAGTGTCCTCATGCTCATGATCCAACTCCAGCAACTTGCAGCAGTCTACAAGACTAGGGAG
The DNA here is from genome assembly GCA_022414725.1 of Microglena sp. YARC. NCBI lineage: Eukaryota > Viridiplantae > Chlorophyta > Chlorophyceae > Chlamydomonadales > Chlamydomonadaceae > Microglena > Microglena sp. YARC. The sequence goes on from CM039463.1 coordinate 68,275,566, forward strand.
AAGTTGAGGCTTCTTCATTGGTTACATTGACATTTCAGTAAGGAACCCATGATGTGGGCTGACTACGAAGGGGCTGCTACTGGGAAGTATAGAGGTCCTGCCCCCTAGCAGCACACACGCACCTAGCCGTGTTCTTGCTCCTAGTCTTGCCCCAACACTATTTGGCCTACCCCTGGACTGTAACAGTATTCACGCATGCACATGGGGTGTTCAAAATGTGACTTTTCATGTCTCAAAAACATATTTGGGAGGGTCTGTTATCTTGTGAACATGTATTTTTGCTCATCAGCCTGTCAAGGGACATATATTTAGGGATAGGCAATATGATATCATATGATATCATGTCATCATACGATATCACATGATATCATACGATGCCGGCAGTCTGACTAGGCCAAAGTCTCCATTTATATACAATATCATATGATGCAATTTGTATGATATCATATGATATCATACTCGCCTTCGGTCAACATCATATGATATGCCGACCCCTATATATATTCCGGCTCATGAAACGTTGATTTAGGAAACCGGAAAACCGGGTACCACTCTGACAGCACGCCTCAACTTCCAAAACGTAGGTCATGAAGAATCCTTAACAACCCTAATGCACACTCCCTCGGACAAACTCTGAACCGGGGCAGAGTGAGGAATCTTCAACTCGTTGGAGTATCTACACCTATCTCACCATTATACCGATTCCTCCGTGCTGCTGGTTTGTGTTGGGTACCCACCTCCTAGGGTGAAAGCCCTTTCTGTCAGTTAAACAATACATAGGATCGGGATCAGGTTTCTAAAAGGGATAGATCCTTCAATAGCCACACCTCCCATTTAAGTAGGAAATTAGTCAAAAATCGCCTGAAGAAGTAAAACAAGATGAAGACACTATTGGAGAGGGATGCGTTTCCTGCAAGAGGGCGCTCTGAGGCATCGTTTGCAGTCCACCAGCTCGACGCTGACTACAGGACCAAATACGAGACCTGGGTCGGTCCCTAGGGCTTCCAGCCACCCGAGGAGTTCCAACCAGCACGACTTTCCAGTCCTCCAGCCCAGCAGCATCTCATGGCTTTAGGGACCAGTCCAGGTATCGCATTCGGTCCTAGGGTTGCCGGCAAGCACGTCTTCCATTTGAGCTCGTGCACATGTACAAACCCCCCACATCTGCGAAGCAGTTAGGCGTTCCGATTAGAGCCCCTGAAGGCTATGCCGCTGAAGGCTATGCCCCTGAAGGCTATGCCGTGTCGCGAGGTCGTACCGGGTGATGAAGTGAAACGGATGGAGGATTGCTGCATTGTCAACTGGTCTACTGCGAGTATTTGGTCTGTATGTGGACGCATGCCCAGCCCTGCGTGTTCGTGGAGTTAGCTGCGGCAACAGAAGAAAAATTTGTCGGAATTACGGTGTAGCCCTAGACTTGAGCTGGCAACTACCATCACATGAGCAAGTTACTTATTTTTAGGTCCGATTGTGCGAGGGCCCCGGTCAATAAAACCGCTGTCAATTTTCTCGATTGCAGCGTGCCCATGAGATTATATAAGCAGAGGCAGAGCAGAGGCCGCATGTTTGACGCAGCAGGCGAGTAAGGCCCGATTGTGAGGCCCGATATTTATCAATGAATCCGGGACCAAGGCCCTATTTTTGTCTGGCTTGGCAGAAGGAGACAAAGTTTGAAAAGACTAACGAGCTTAACCGACAGCTCCCAAATTCAAAAACAGCCACCCGGACGCCACCCGAACGGTTCATGTCCATGGTTCAACGCCTCCAACTTCAAATCAAACCCACAAGTCTTCATTGTGCGATGAGCAGCTTTTGCAGACGAGTATAGGCTTAAACAATTGTATACGGTCATCAGACCCAGCCGCTGCATTCAAAACCAGATCCTCTTTCTTCTCCGTCTTCTCCTGAGATCCATTGACGCGATAACTTCGGACCGTAACTTGCAGCTTAGCTCTGCGGGCTTTGATTAGGCCATGGGTCGAAGCGTGCTACCCCTTCTGCTCGCCTTAGTTTTAGCGACAGCTCAAATAGGTAACTCAAACTATTCGGTAGCCATCTGTCTCCCGACCCTTGCGGTTAAGTTCATGCCCCTGCGCACGCTGCTTGACTCTTGGCACTCGACCATTTGCTTTAAACGCAGGCTCGACGCGAGCGCAAGAACAGTCCCTTGTTGCGGCTCTAGATGTCTTCCCTTTCTGCAGCTGCATTGACTACCGATGCGGATCAGCGCCGTATGACCTCATCCCAGACACCATCGAGCAGATCTCTCCTGATGTCTCCATCATGTGTTTCACGTATGTGTACACCGGTTGTGTTTATCCCTCGCAATGCTGCCAAACTTTGACTGATGACATCTTCAAGATGGAGTTCAGCACAGGTAAGCTGAAACCTCACCAAGGAGCTGTTGCTCAGGCAGTTGAGAACATGCTGCAAATACATGCCGTCATTGTACAACCCTGTCCATGCTGGCTGACATCACTGTGATTTCAGTTGACCATTCCTGAGCGGCCTTGACTTCCCAGTGATGCAATAAAGATTAGAAAACATCTCTATGCTATCTTTCAAACCTCTGCCGCAGCGGTTTCTTGATCATTCCTTTTTGAGCTTGTCCATGGCTCTATTTCCCTGTCCCTTTGATTTCCCTTTTCCTTTCCCATATATTCCCTTGTTCTTGCTGTCCTTGTTGCATTGCATATGGTCCACACATTATATTGCAGGTAGCATTGTGGACCTTTGCCGAGCTCATCTCATATGCCAAATGATGCCTGAGTAAACTGCTGTGTACATCTCATGCAGCGGTAGACACCCCGTATCTTGTTTGACTAAACCATGTTTTCCATTTCCTGCAGAGTTTGCGTGCACAAACAAACAGAGTGTGATTAACACGACCATTAATGGCGAGACAAAAATGGGATCCACATTCTTTGACACGGAGTTTGCCACGGCCAAGATCCGTATCACCAACTTGCAGCTGAAGGGGCAGGATATCATCACTGGTAGCAAGCTCTGTCTGTGGGTGACCTCTCCATGTGACACATTTGAGGAGTTCTTCGAAAATGATGATGGCACCTTCAAGTACGCCATGTTCAACAGCGACAAGGATTGCTGCCCCATTTGCACAGGACCTGACTTCCCCCCTCCCCCTCCTCCTCCTTCCCCTGCTCCCCCAGTCCCTCCCCCCCCCCACCTCCCCTCCTCCTCCCCTCCCCCTCCCCCAGTCCCCCCCTCCCCCCCTCCTCCTCCCTCCTCCCCCCCTCCCCCCCCCAACCCCCCCCCCCTCCTCCCCTCCTCCCCCCCCTCCTCCTCCACCTCCTCCTACACCTCCTCCTCCCTCCCCCCCCCTCCCCCTCCCCCCCTCCCCTCCTCCCCCCCTGACCCCCTCCTCCTCGCCCTCCCCCCCTCCCCCCCCCCCCCCTCCCTCCCTCCCCACCCTCCTCCCCCTCCTCCTCCTCCCCCTCCTCCCCCTCCCCCTCCTTCCCTCCCCTGACCCCCCTCCTCCCCCCCCCTCCCCTCCTCCCCCTCCCCCTCCTCCTCCCCCCCCTCCTCCCCCGCAGCCCACCCCTCCCTGTCATCCCTAAGCCTAAGACAGTGTGTGACTGTATCAGCATCTATGAGCCCAACACCCGCTGGCGCTTGAACTGGCGTGGTGCTGATACTAACAACGGCCTGGTCTACTACCGCTTTGGAGTGACAACTGCACCTGCACACTGGTGTGCTGAGGTCACTTACCGCGAGGGATATTGCTGCAACTCTACCATGGACACAATTGAAGTGAGCTTTGGTTCCATGGACTTGACGTTGAACCTGTTTAGTATCAAGGCTGCTCACCGTCTTTTTAAGCATGTCCCTTCCTTAGATGGCACAGCCGTGCCCTCTTTCACAGCAAAACCGGCCTGCATGTCTCACATGCAGACGCAACCATGCCGTCTGGCTATCCACACACAGCCATGCCTCCATGCACTACATGAACAGGCATCCTCTCTTGTCAGAGGAGCACAACCATGCCTGCCTGACTAACATGGACTGTCATTCCCAGATCCATGCCATGCTGTCCACACACTGCCATCAGTCCATGCTCCAAATGTGCAGCCATGCCCTTAAGCTTTCCATGCACCATCCATGTATGGCCAAGGGATACTGCCTATGCATACCCGCGCTTATGCATAACCATGCATTAGATGGGCTTCTGTCCTCCTGACACAGAAATCACTTCTGACAACAATCCACCTTCCCCCTCCCTTGCCCACACAGTTGTCTATGGACCCTATCTTCAACAGCAACTACTTTTACGCCTTCAAGGACTTCTGGATTTTTGATGTTGACAACATCCCATTGGTCCAAGGCCCTGTTGGAACTGGCCAGAAGACCCCAATGGGTCTGAGCTTCGCAGGCTTTGGTTCAATGACTGTAGACGATATCCCTCCTGGCTCTGAGATGACCCTCACCATTTCCATGGACCCTGCCTACTGGAATGATACGTCTCAGTTCCCCTGCGGTCCCTCGCGCCTTGTGGAGCAGGATGGAGTATGCGACTATGCTCTGCATGGACTGCAGGTGGGCATCACCTGTCACCTCATCTGTCCACTCATCATATCACCATGCATGCCTGCTTTCACAGCCAAACAGAGCAAGGGCTACAAGTTACCTCGAATATGAGCCTGTCCTGCATGAACAGCAAACACAGCAAGTGAGTCAGAACGTATGATCGATTGCGGGACACCCTAGGATACCCACATACCCTCATAGAGAGCATATCATCATAACCAAGCTCTACATGGACTGACCACACCAAGCCTGCTCTTGTTTCATGCTTCGGAGTCTTCAGAGTCGGTCCTTATTGTTCACCCAATCTCTGAGCTAACCTGTATCCCAAACTTCAGGTGCGTGATGGTGGGCTCCTTCAGGACATCCTCGGCCCCAACGTCCCCCAGTGCTGCCCTGAGGGAGTCTACATTGAGAACCCCGAGGGCCTGTGCGGCTGCTCCGACAACAAGCTGCTGTCACCCTGGCGCTTGGCTGCCCGCCCAGCTATTGGCACAACCTTTGACTTTCGTATCCTGTCGGTGAGTGCATCCACTAGTCTGTCACGGTGGGAGTGTAGGTGGGAGTGTGTATATGGTTCTGAAGGTGAGGGCCCCTTTGTGTGAGGGGTGGGGGTGGGGGGATGCCTATCTAGCCCTAGAATGTGTAGCAACATTTTGCGAAGGCCATGTGTTACTCAGGATTTGTTTGAGGGGCAGGTGCGAGTAGATGTACTGAAGTTTGTTGGCCATGCTTCAGACTCGGACCACACCGTTTCCACACCGTGTTACTTGATCATTTGCAGACCACACCCCAGCGCTGGAGCCCCCTCGAAGACTCAATTGTCAACTGTAACGCCATGGACCTTGACCGCATGAGGCTCTACATTCACGCGGACTATGTCGACATGGTGACCAGTGCCATCTTTGACGGAGAGTCTGTCAACTACACCTTTGGCAACGACGGTGTTCAGTACTGGATTGAGTTGAGGGATCTCATGATGCCCTACCAGCAGCCTGACACTGTCCTCCCCTTGGTCCTTACGGTGAGTTCTGTGTGGAGTTACTTCTGCCAGCTTCTTGTCATGAAACCGTGCTAAACCCATCGTGGCATGCCCACATGTTGCCAGATTCCTTGGTATGTTTTAGGCGAGCAATGCAGGAAATCATCCATTCATTTAGCTAGATAGATATTGAATTTGGTGTCCCGCACACATATTTGGAAAAGGTGGTAACATCAGTTGACAGAATTGTTCTAGAGCAAATATGGGAATGAGATTGTTTCATTGTGGAATTGCAAATTGTCGAGCTACAACTTCGGGATTTCTGTGCGTGGTCCAGTGCCCCCTGAAGCAAGCTGCACCTCACTCATGTCCTCTCACCTCCCGCCCTTACCAATCATCCTCAGGTCTCTCCTGACGCCCCTATGCATTCCTCTATGTGCGGCGAGAACCCTCTGGGCAGTGCTGAGTGTGAGTATGTGTTCTTCGGCAAGTGGAACCTGCCAGACCTTGACTACCAGTGCTGTGCCCATGGCTATTCTGAGCCTGACTTCATGCCTGCCACTGATGCCACCTGCTGCGACGCCAACAAGTTCCACTCACCCTACTCTGTTGAGATCCTGGGCTTCAACTTCGACCGTCCTACTGTCCGCTCCACCCTCACCATGAGTGTGAAGTTCAATGCGGAGATGTGCGTTGACTCAGAGACCAATGCAGGGTGCTGCGATACTGACGTGAAAACGATGTTCATGGAGATGAAGACCACTGATGATCTGGTGAGTCAACAGGCCATCTTTCATCTGCTTGCATGGCGTGTGTCTATCCAGGCTCCTAGCTGGGAATTGCCTGCCAGTTTTAACAGGGCAGGGCATGTGCTGTGTAGGCTCTTTGTGAATGCTGTGAACTGCATGTGATCCCAAATAGTGCTGCCGCAGAGGGCTTTGACTGAGGCTGTCTGATGTGATGGGGTCTTGATAGTTGCATCGAAGGTCATCTCATGGTTAGCTGCTTTGAGGTTGACTGCTTGTGTACGCCGGCCCCCCATCAGAAGGAGGTTGTCCCCTAATATGTTCAACTGCAGCGGGCTAAACCTCAGCAGCATGTCCGTTTTGCATTATATTTCCTATCCCATCATCGACAGCAAATCCCTTCTGAAATAAGTCTCTGACACCAAGACACTTGCCCCCACCTCCTCAGGTGAGCCTTTCGGCCACACCCTCTGCCCGTACTTCCACGTACTACAAGGTGCCAGGTGGCGTCATGATTGAAGGCGATTTCGGCACGGGTACCACCATTACCGTCTCCATCGTTATGTTTGGAAACCACAACGTTGGCACCATCTGCACAGGCTCTTGGGCTGGTGCGGCTTGCCACTTCCAGTTGCACGGCGGCTACACCTTCAACGCCCACAGTGCCTGCTGTGCCTCCCACATCACCACCGGCCCTTAGGCCCCCATTTCTACTCCCCCCCCCCGATCCCTTGCGCTCCTGCATCCTGTGGTAGCTTCAAGCCCATAGTACTAACTCTTTGGGGGACCTTGAGCCACTACTTGAGTCAGGACTGTTACCCCCTATTAGCCCCAAGGCCAGGGCGCAATGAATTAGTACAGAACTGGCTTCCATCATTCAGAAGCCAGCAAGTTACAGATTATATTCCTAACGCACCACATGCGTGACCTGCTGATTCCCAGTTTGGAGGGACACAAGGACACTTCATGTCACCACAGTGTACAGAAAGCCTAGAGGATGGACGTCTGTGCATGCCACCAGTGGATCCCTAACTTCGACAGATTAGTGGGGGGCGTTAATGTGCAAGCACGCGATGCAAGAAGGCAGCCCATTCTGCATCATATAACTTGAACTTGGTAACATGGCTCCAGACTGCAGGCCTGTTTATTTGTTAGGGTTACACAAGGCAGCTTCTCGTCAGCCGGTGGGTCAAGACCAATGCTTGACCTATATGCTAGGAATTCCAATTGTTTTTGAAAGCCTGTCATGCACGTGCTACCTCCAGGTTGGGTGTATTTCCACGCCCGGTTACCTACTGTCTAGATCTCGTTCTGCGTCATAAAGCAGCCCAATTCTTAGTAGAAAATGTGGTTTATAGTAGATTCGTTTGCTCACATGGAGGGCGTATAGATTGACCTTTTATTATTCGCTAGTTTGAGAACAGCTTAATCCACTCATTTGCAGCTGTTCCACTCCGTTGCAGTTTTAGGGCAGGAGGGGAGCCAGTCTCCAGATGTAAATATGAATTAAATTGTCTTGGAGTTAGATGTAAGTAATGCACTACGTTTCCGGAGTCTACCTAAACTTGATTCCACAGCCCATGCCAGCAGATCAACAAAAAATTGATATTCATACAACTCCTACAGCTACAGACACAGGGAGGCCCCCTATGATCCGTTGGAAATATCGAGTTAGTGACTCATGTGATGTAGTTCGAGATGAACATCATGTGCTTTTTGAATGTAGTGAATTAGTGATGAAGTTCCTTAGAATGCGAGAGGCAACTACCATAACCTGATTTCCAAACTGATACGGTATAGCTTGAACTTGGTTACATAGCTTCAGCCAGCAATTTGGCTGCTCGCCGGCAGTACAAGTATCAGTACCAGGAAAGTGTAAACAAATCTGTTTTTTTCTTTTTCAAACTGATACGGTATCTCCGTAAGGGCCTAAATCCTAAAACGCCCTGAGTTGGATCGATATTGTGATTCAAGTTCCTACACGACCCCAACTGCTCGGAATTGAATTATGAGTATATCACATTGTTCGCAAATACGTCAGCTAGGCGCGCAGCTAATTTCTGTTTGCATTCGCTTCTAGCCGCGAGCAGCCCAGCTCGGGAGGCCGGATGGCAGTACACGAGATGTACAAAAAGCTTGAATCGACTTCAACTAGATCGCGGTACGGGATCGCGCGAGCTACCTACCGCGACTGAAGTTTCCGCAGGATGAAAGGAGTATCGAACCCCTACCACAAGGTCGGAGGCTGCGCTTCAGCCTTGGCCTCGGAATATACTGGAATAGCAGTACAACTCGAAAATTCCACCTCCCAACTTGAGATTTCACCCCCCAATCCCAAATACAAATTTAACTTCAGATGTGGACGTTTGAAAAAACAGTTATTTTATATTTATTTGATTCGTGTGATCAGAAATTTAAAATTTGAAAAAACCTTATTTTTCGCTTTAGCCCCCTGGACCCCGTTTCGGAAGTAGTGGAGAAAGTAGCTACTCGTAGCCGAATAGAGCTAGAACATTGAACAACTTTGCGAAGGATTTTGACCAGCTGCGATGCTGACAATCTCTAGTCTTGCGCACTCCAACTATGAACAAAAATTGTGGGTGCGGAGGTGGTCGGAATCGTTCAAAATAAAAACAACTGGACATCTGTCGGACCACGACGGCGGGCAGAGAGACACGGGGGGATCTAGGGCTTTCTAGCCCCGGAACCCCTGGGGGGGTCCAGAGGGGGCTAAAGCGAAAAAAGGTGATTCAACTTAGGGGAGCCCGTAGTTAAGAAATTAAGCATGTTTCACTCGAACCTGGTTCCACCAATTGAGCAAACCCAAATTTGAGTATTTTATATGTTGACCTGATGTGGTTGGGCAACTTTCTGCCAAAAATATATTTGTCTTTGGAGGTGCACGCGGAGGCCATAAAGGCTTAAAACAGATGCGATTACATGCTCAACCAAAGTACATTAGGCACCTGTGGATATATAACAATTGCTTTCATTATGTTACTAAAAACCGAAAGTAGGCGAGCAGCCTTGGAGGCTAGAGCCGGGATGACCGTAAAACCAAGTTAAAGCACATAAGTCATTGTATGAGGCGGGGGGCAAATGAATATAGTTTGGGTGCATTTACATAGGTTTTGGTTGTTTCGGGCAACCAAAGTAGCCCCAGATGGCCTGGAGAGTTCAATCAATTAAGGGCCCATTTTCAAATCTCGTTTGAATTCAAATTGATGGTAAAAAATCAGCACCATCTACAGCAGCAGTGGATAAATTTTTCAAGCTGTTCACATCTGTTCTGCCCGGGGGATAGAGGCAATTATCAATCATCATCTATAAAACCCACATCTCGTACCGCTATAATTTTTTCACTTTCTATCGCTAGAGGGAAAAAGTAGCCCAAGTGTTGCTGCAGAAAGACGGTTAGCCGCCTGAGGGCTGGGGCCACGTAATCCAGTTGAAATTCTCAGGTGGCCCCAGTTGAAGTTGCCCTAAGGCAAAGAAGTAGAATCAAAGTAGAGTGGTAGCCAGGGTACTTCCATTGGCCAAATAATTGGCCAGCGCTTCATAGCGTACTTGAATCAACAAAAATACTGCGCTTTGTAGCGCAAAAAATGCGCTCACAATATTGCTTGCTGCGCGCCACAGGGTTGCAATAAAAACTGCGCGAAACGCGCAGTGAGGCTCAGAAAAGGCAGCGCGCCAGCGCGCGCTGGAAGTACCTGCTGGTCTAGCAGGGTTACGGTAGCACGCGTCAAACGGACCACGCAAGCCGCGGCAGAGCCAATTGATTAATGTACATAGTTCAGTCTTGCTACAAATAAACTCGACCCCTCTTAATCAAAATATCGGGGTGTTTGGTGACCGGCCTGATGGACTAGAGCAATTTGCAGGAAGCGTACGAGTGTGACATACCGCCGATCCACGAAGTCATTAATCATTTTTTTTTAAGTTGTGAAAGGACTTTCACCCCATAAGAGGTTCGGTCTCCCGCCACAAACCAGCGACACATCAATAGGAGGATTCAAGTTCGAATGGTGTGGCCACTCCTACAAAAGAATTTCATCAAAAAGATTAGACAAATGACTAAAAGTTTGGAAATAGCTCTGGCCACTCTTATTATCATCATGTCAGAACTATTTGCTTTTTTTTATGACAGCCACCATTTTTCAGGAGCCTAAATGAATGGAAGTTTGGAAAAAGCTCTGGCCCCCATTTTCAGGAGCCTAAACGACGGCTTAAGTATCTAGATACCTCTTGGCAAAAGGGTTCCCACCTACGGTCTTCATTTTTTTTTGCTAGAGTGGGGCCGTCTCAAGATTAAAAGGGACCGGGCGCTCAAAGAGACACCTCGACGATCTCCTCGTCCTAAGCCTTCAGTCGGGGATGAAAAAATACTGTAGACATAGGTCACAGAAAAGGAACTTGGCCAGTCTTATCGCGAATCCTAAAACGATGCATGGCCACATGAATGGTTGTCGATATCATGGCAGCAGGGAGCCATTGTTGGTTGGTACTCAATGACCAGATCTGACAGACACCCCTGACCTGACCTGACTAACCCTGACCTGACCTGACTACCAGACAACCTCGACCTGACCTGACCTGACCTGACTATGACTGACCTGACCTGTATTAACTACCATTACGACCTGACCTGACCTAACTACCTGACTGACAGACAACCTGACCTGACCTGAAACTATCTGACCTGACAAACAACCTGATACCTGACCTGACTACCTGACCTGACTACCTGAAAACTGACAGACAACCTGACCTGGAGACAACCTGAACTAACAATCTGACCTGGAACCTGTGGTGGACAACGGCCAGACATGCGCTTGTCAAAATCAACTTCTGGTCAGTCCCTTCGTAATAATCTCACAATATCCACATTTCTATGATAAATTCATCTCATGTCAATCAGTCAAATACTGAAATGCTCAACACGCGGAACACGCATGTAGGGAAGCCAGGCATGGTATGAACCGTATCTCTGCTAGATCCCAAGTAAATAGCAACCGCTAGAGGAATACAATCTGCAGAACAGATGTCTCTAGCGCTTTCGACCGGATTGCTGTGATGATCAAGTAGTAAACATAACGGCTATAAGGTTCCGAAAAGCAAGGGTCGAATGGCAAGGGCCAATAAGCGAGGGCTGTGCACCCACGGGTGCGCACTTTTACTGATGTTTTTGTTTCTTTTCATCTTCAGGAAGGTGGAGTGCGATTCTTCACTGTATCTTGCTGTGGCAAACTGATTTATCGCACAAGGATCCTGTTATGTACCGAAAATAATGTGCAGCAGTCGATTTCAGTCCCATGTCAAAAAACTTTGCGTTTTTTGACAATGGTCATTTTCTCCGTCACCACCACCATCATCGAATGACGATTGTTGCCTGCCCCACATCAAAGATAGAAAAAAGGTGCTGTGGAACTAAAGACTGCTACCAGGCAGTGGCGAGTCAGCGCATGTGCTTCTTTTTGGGACAACAAAGGATACACCGCGTGTACCATTTTAGCGTCCAGCATTTGGGTTGTATTATATATTTTATATACATACGTTTTGTTCCATATATATACCACTAATTATGTTTTTGAGCATTTTTGTTTGTATTTTTTTTATGTTGTTGAGTTTTTGGTTGTAATAAAAGGAGAATATGGCCAAATATAATCTCGAGGGGTCACTTCATTTGGAAAGGCCTATATCGACATGTATCTACATACCGACTCCTTCAACATAGTTCACATGTTTCACCCATACTATCTTCTGTGTGGGAAAAATATGCGGGTGGAAGATAGTAGGGGTGGAAGATGGGAGGGGTGGAAGATAGCAGGGGTAAAATATGTGGTTTGTAGAATAATTTCTGTGTGTAATTCTTTGAACGAGCGGGGGGAAGCCATCAATCTCACTTTGAAAACCCTGACTAGGGTCAGATAACCATGGCACTACATGTAGCTTCTTGTTTCACACAGATCTGAGTGCAGCACAAAAGGAACAAGTCCTAGCACGCTCAGCGCAGTCTTAGCCAACACGAAAATTATGCGGAGAGTGCTGGCTATTGGAGCGACAGGTGGCACCAAAATTGAGTGCAGCGGACCAAAGACAGGGTTACTTGCCAACAACAACTGGCAAATCCAACACGAGAACACATTTTTGTTTATAAAAGCAATTTCACCGCAGGAGGTGGGTGTGTCCCGACACAAACGAGCGGACACCCGAGGTTCAGTTTGAAAAGTGTTGCCACTCCTACAAACGAGTAGGCGCACTTAGGGTTGGCGGGAGATACCGACCCACAACCAAACAAACCCTAATGGACCACTCTACCAGAATCATACAAGAATGGAGGCCCTCAACCTGACCAGGAACCTGTAGCAGCCCCTACTGCCACTACATGCTGTCCACACCAAGCAAGAGCACTTCGGCTCTGCAGCCCAAGCTGCCATTACCCCATGTGTTCAGGTCAGAGCCCCCCCCCCCCCGCCCCCCCCCCCCCCATTTTGTTTTAGAATTAACTACTAGAAATGGAACTACTCGGAACGGAACGAATCAGAAGAAAGAAAGAGTGGAGGCCTTCAACCTGACCAGGTGCCTGTAGGAGCCTACTGCCACTTCATGCGTCCACACCAGCAAGAGCACTGCAGCTCTGCAGCCAAGCTGTCATGTACCCCATGTGTTCAGGTCAGAGCCCCCCCCCCCCCCCCACACACACACACCCCACACCCCACCCCACCACAAAAAAAGATTAACTACTCGAATGGAACTACTCGGAACGGAACGAATCAGAAGAAAGCAAGAGTGGAAGCCTTCAACCTCACCATGACCCACACCAACAAGAACACTGCGGGTCCGCAGCCCAAGCTGTCAAATACTCCATGTGTTCAGATGTACTCCATGTGTTCAGATGTACTCTGTGTTCAGATGTACTCCATGTGTTCAGATGTACTCCATGTGTTCAGATGTACTCTACGTGCTCAGGTCAGAGCCCCCCCCCCAATGAACTACTATAATCGGAAGAAACGCACACCAAAGGCCTTCAACCTCACCAGGAGCCTGTAGCAGTCTATTGCCACTACATGCTGTCCACACCAGCAAGAGCACTGCAGCTCTGCAGCCAAGCTGTCATGTACCTCATGTATTCAGATCAGATCCCCCCCCCCCCCCCAAATAAACCCATTAACTGCTTGGAATGGAAGTATTCGGAACGGAATAAATCAGAAGAAAGCAAGAGTGGAGGCCTTCAACTTCACCAGGACACACACCAACAAGAGCACTGCAGCTCTGCAGCCCAAGCTGTCATGCACTCCATGTCTGGTCCAGCATCTTGTACTGACCTTATATCTTTCGGATCTTGGTGTCAGTGTCGAATAGTATGGACATACGCATACGCCGTATAGCACTCTCTATCTCCCCATGGACTCCGATGTGATCAGGTCAGGGCTTTTCTTTTCTACTTTTATGAGCAGCTTCCAGGCAGCTCCCGGAGCCGACGAATCTACTACACCCAAATAGTTTAGCAGTCCTGGACAGCTGATAGTGTCAGCTTCAAGGTGCACTAGGTAGCATTGGCTTTGGTTGAGTAACAAGCCAGGGGAGCTGCCTAGAAGCTGCTGCACGTAGCTGAAAAGGAAAGCTATGGCTCAGGTCAGAGCCTCCCCCTGGAGCAAGGGTGACCCATTGTCAATGCTAGCACCACTGTTTCTTATTTTGGCTATTCATGGCAGCTTTCGGTCAGCTCCATCAGCCAGACACTGGGTCTAGCCCAAAAGCTGGCTGCTGCATTTGAATGCCTGTCATGCCAGCTTTAAGTCGCACTAGCTAGCTTCAGGTTTGGCTCAAGGAAAGGGAAAAGGGGCTGTCAAGAAGCTGCTACACGTAGCCCCCAAAAGAAACAGTGGCTAGCACGACTGTATTATTTCTGGAATGCCTTGGTAAACGTAGCCCAAAGCTTGCTGACGAGGATCGCAAGTATGATGGCGAAAGCCAGGGAGGCAGGGGTAGCGCGGCCTGCCTCCTGTCCTCCAGCAGCATGCCTTGGGGTTGCGATCTGGTCCCCGTCGATCTGGTCCCTGTCGGAGTCTCCCATCACTTTCATTTGCCTTTCCCCCATCGATCCTTCAAACGCCCCCGAAGGTAGTTCCCAGCCGGAATCTCCAGACCACTCCACCTGCAACTTGGAGCCTTCCGCCACCTCCTGGTGCACCTGCGCCTCCGGGCCATAAGTTTGTGCCGCCACATCGTGCAGCTCCTCTCCTGAGCCTGCAGACATCTCCTCCTCCAGCCCCAACTCCAAGCCACCTGCCACCTCTTGGTGGTCTTCCCAGTTCAAGCACCTAGTCTGCTTCTGGTCCACCTCACCACCACAGCCTGTGGACACTTCCACCATGCAAGACCTTGGGGTACATGGGGTAGAGTATCCATCGCTATCCTGATGCAGTGCTCCACTAGGGTTTCTGAGCTGGACCCCAAAAATAAGGTCGAGCTTCCGTAAAAAAAAAGCAGCATCAGCGCATGTGTTGTCAGGGATTCCAATAAGGCCTCCGGCCCCCTTTGGGTGTAGCCCCCAGTTGGAGCCGCCTAGCACCTGCTCCTCCAAATTTTGCACTGCAACTGCCTCTGGTTGCAAATCCCAGAATGAGCCTGTCGGCGACTGGTTTTGAAAGCCCAAGTTTGAGTCTGCTGACACCTCCTCACAGACCATAGAGCTAGAGCCTCCTACCACCTCCTGCTGCTCTCCCCAGCTCGAGACTTTTGACAACTCGTGCTGCATTTCCCGCAGGGATCCACATGCTGAAAGCTCATCACCAAGCTCTGGAGTAGGGTCTCCAGACCCAGTCTGGTGAGGCTCCGCGTGAGAGCCCTTGCTATCTCCGAGCTTGCCCCCCAACATAAGGTTGAGCATCCGTAAAGCAGCATCAGCGGATCCGTTGTCTGCACCAGGGGTAGAGCTGTACTCTGCCTCTGGTTGCAAATCCCAGAACGAGCCTATTGGCGACTGGTTTTGGAAGCGTAAGTTAGAGCCTGCTGACCCCTCCTCACACATCAGAGAGCTAGAGCCTCCTGCCATCTCCTGCTGCTCTACCCAGCTCGAGCCTTCAGACCACTGCTGCGGAAGATCCTGGCTGGTTGCTGCTGTATGTTCGTCTTTGCTGTTCGTGGGATCAGGTACAGCATCATCACACATCTTTTTGACGAATTCAGGAGTTAAATCCTCGCCCTGGAGCTGCTGCCCATGTAGGTGCACGTAAACAGCTCGCCTCTTAGCACTCTCTGCAGAATGGGTGAGTAGGGTAGTGGATGAGTTCATCATCGAGGATAGCCAAGCTAATTTGGGATGCTGTACCCTAGTGCTATCATAAGCCTGAGACTGAGACTGAGCATCATCATGGGCCCCAGTTATTGGGGTGGGTGATTTAGTTGTCGGCCCCAGTGCATGCAAACGGGCCGGCCCCCTCAATATCACGCCTCGTAATAAGGCACACTATTCATTTTGTTTGTCACGCCACGTGATAAGACACACTATTCATTTGAGGTGGGTGGGGGGGTGACTCGGGTGAGTTGGGCAATTCCCTTCGGAGCAACTTGGCCACCACCTGCCTAACGTTCAGTCCAAACACCAGCACATGACAATTGTGCATGTCAACCAGCACTGTTGTGTGCAACGCGTAGCAAATCGAGCGACTGGGTGCAACCCCAGTGCAACGCGCTGCCTCCCAATCCCCCGAGGCTCTGCGCTTCGTGTTCTGCCCTATACTCGTGCTACGCCCACATATCCCGAAATCAGGCTTGAGTCACAACTTTTGTCCTCACCTGCCAATAACATGGCCAGGCAGTTCCACAGGTTGTTGGCTTTCAGGTATGAGACCATTAGATGAAAGGTCTCCATCACTACACTGGCTTCTCGATGCATGTGGATGACAGAGGAAGTTTCAGCATCATTCATAACCGCCCCTGGCAATGACGGGAACTCTGTCTTGGGGACTGCTTTGCAATGATTGCAAGGATTTTGGGGTGGAAGCGCCAGCTGCTTCTTGGCCATGCATACCATGTGAGCTGGACGAGGGTTGCTGGGTAGAGGTGCTAGCTGCCTCCTCATCCAGGCTTGCAGATCCTGCTATGCCGTCCTGCGTGCTCGCTTGCGACTTGGCTGCGTGGAGTGTCCGAATTTCCCCCACAGGGAATCACTTTCGGAAACGGATCCTTGCCGGTGGTGCTCTGAAGAATGCGGAAGTGGTGTAGAGAGCATCCCTGTAGGAGACACAGATGATGGGCGCCGGTGTAGGTTAGTTGTTGCAGGATACACACTGTTTTCTTTTTCTAGCTATGAGTATCAGCTTCTAGGCAGCTCCTTTCACCCATCCTTGGGCCAAACCCAATGCTTGTAGCTGTATTGGAATGCCTGTCACGCCAGATTTCAGATGCACCAGCCAGCTTCAGGTTTTGGCTCAAGGGTGGGTGCAGGAGCGCCTAAGAAGCTGCTAATCGTAGCTTAAAAAATAAACAGTGGCAGGATAGCCTGATTTTAGTCTATATCTCTGGTATATGGACCTCAGATTCAGAATCTTGACATCTCAAGACGCCTTTTCGATATGCCCATTGGACTAGCGTTTCGCTTCATAGTTGGAGGAGAAAACAAGTATGGGGCAGACAGTTGGAGACATGATAGACACAGACAATGCCCCCCATCCCCCCCCCCCCCCCCCTCACTAGATCTTTGTTACATGGCTTACTGTACTTTCTCATAATAGGGTTGACTAGGGACTCCCTATTCCTAATGCTCTTTTCGTGTTTTTGATTACTGTTTGGCTGGACCCCAATTAAATTGTGTAACACCGTTCTTACCAGACAAATGGTGCAAGACAAAGGCGAGTTGCATACACACAGTCTATCAGTACCACACCCCAAAAATACCCAACACCACCCATTCACCACACTCAGACCCACCCATTTACCCACACTTCAAAACCCACATCACCACACTCATACCCACCCATTTACCCACACTCAAACCGCAGCCCATATTCTCATACCCACCCAATTCACCCACACTCATACCCACGCCATTCACCCGACACTCCACGCTCATACCCACCCAGTTTACCACACTCATACCCACCCATTCACCCACCTCATACCCACCCATTCACCCCACACTCATTACCCACCCATTCACCCACACTCATCACCCACCCATTCACCACACTCAACCCATTCACCATTCCCCACTACTCATACCCACCCATTTACCCACACTCATACCCACCCATTCACCCACACTCATACCCACCCATTCACCCACACTCATACCCACCCATTTACCCACACTCATACCCACCCATTCACCCACACTCATACCCACCCATACCCACCATACACACACCCACACTCAACCACCACATTTTACCCACACTCATACCCCATTTCACCCACACTCACCTACCCCACAGCTGCATACCCACCCCATCACCCACACTATACTCCACCCATTTACCCACCATCCCCCCCCCGCCCCACACACACACACCACCACACACACACACATTAACATTACTATATGCATTGTGTACCTATGTCCTTAGCCACTGGCATGAAATGCTCCGTCCAAGCCCACCACAGGGGCATCGCCATTTCCTCGTTTGTAGCGCGTTGTGAGCTCCGTGCTGAAAGATGAGGTTGAAGCTTGGGGCAGCTTCTCCTAGCTTCCTTCTCTGTCTAGCGTGGATGCTAGCGTCACCTGTATGGCCATTAGTAATCAATGATGAGAAGTGACTCAATGATGAGAAGTGATTCGAGGAAAAAGATTGATAATGTTGATATTGATGAGAACAGTCATGTTTCAACATAAAGCCCATTGGGCTTGTTGATATCCCCAGGGGTATCAAGATAAAGGTAATAATAACGCCTGGTGAGGCGTGGTGTTAAGGGAGCCCGTCGTACGCGGGTGGGGAGCGGTCTCCTACCTCAACTGGACAAGCTACCATCGCGGTTGACGACGACCTGCAACACCAAGAGCGACCGAAGGGGGAGTCGAACCCCCAACTCTTCATTCTTAAAGTGACGTAGTCTACCACTAGACCAATGTATATCACTGGAAGTGGCTAGTCATGTTGATAAGAAACTGGTTACACTGGTGTGGGAGATATCAAGCAGCCAGTGATTCTTTTTTTTAATCTGAAAGTGGCTTTTTCCTAGCTTAATGGTTTCAGGCCTCCTTCAGGGACAGCGTTATAGTGCTTTCTATAGCCTTTTACAGCTTTTTGTAGCTTTTGGGGCCATTTAGGCCCCCCCCCCCACCCCCCCCCCCAATAAAAACCTTTTGTATACTTGTTTTATAGCGATAATTTCGCTGAAACGGGGTCAAAACGAGCGATCCCTGTATATAGCTGAAATACAAATCCCTACAAGCAGCCACACGAGGTGCGAGGATTCGTAAATAATAATGATGTAATGGTAGCATGCACTGCCATGTGATGATAGCATGTATGCTCATTGATGATAGCATGTACTAGCCAATGTGATGATAGCATGCACTGCCATGTGATGATAGCATGTACTGCAAGCCGTGACCAACCAGAAAGGCAGAAGTAGACTTGCCACTTTCATAGAATGGGCAAGAGTTGAACAAGCCTCACCACACAGTAGGGGTCCTGATGACGGGAACAGACCCCAAAGACTACCAAAATAAATAAATAATGATAAATAGGTAAATAAATAAATACAATAATTACATATGAGATAAATACAAATAAATAAATAAATTAAATAAATAATAATAAACAAACAAATAAATGAATATACATTAATAGATAAATCAATCTATATAAAAAAGTGCATTGAAATAAATAAATAATTAAATACAAAAATAAATAAATACAGAAATACATAAATAAATAAATGACACTCCTTATTATGGGGCGTGAGGTTCTGGGGGACAGGCGGTTTGCTTGCACTGGGACCAACCTCTAATATATGTAGACTCGGCACTTGCAAAGAATGCCACCAAGCCTCAACCACCAGGAAGGTCCTGATGAGGGAACTGCCCACTTACAATCCAAGGAAGTGTAATTCAGTAGTGCACTGCCCTGCTTCACTCGCATGTTATAGATGAATGATAATGCAATGATGTAATGAATGATAATTTAGATGAGTGATAAATAAAATGAATGATTGTGTAACAGTATGTAGTAGGGTGGTGATTAAAATATGGTGTTTCACATTTTAATAGATGTAGCACAGGGCAACACAAAATGAATATGATTAAATTATCCCTCACCTGAATGCATACGCGTAGACCAGGCGTAGCTTCAAAAGAAACAAGTGTTTAAGGAGTAAGGTGGATCTCACCTGTTTCCGTGCCGCACCCCTGTCTGGAGTCTGCTAGATTTCTGGAAGAGTTATCAGAAGCAAGAGGCATGGAACCAAGCGCCTCTTCCTCATCGCCTGAGCTTTAACTTTCAGGTCCCCACCAAAGCTGAGTAGAGGAGCCAGGTAGAGCATGCGTGTGTAGCTCAGCTTCAGAATGCCTCTGCCCAATGTTGCTCACTGCGAAGCCGCTGCCCGAAAGTGAATCCATCGAATCTCTTCCCTTTTTGGAGCCTAAGCTCCTTCTGTTCCTCGTTTTGCTGGGAGAGAAGATCAGTGGGAGAGATGTGCAGCATCGTCATCTGGGAGAAGAGCCCAGCCAGCTCAGTGACGCACGGACCTATAGAAATGGTTGTCAAGTGTGATATCATGGATATACATATCGTACTTTATATTGTGTGAAATCGTACAACATACCCTGATATATCGTATGATGTGTCAATATATCACATGATATGACATCATTTGATATGTCGCACAATAATCTTGGAACTGGGGCGATATTAACGACTCAACCTATATAGGTGGAGTGCTTACTTTGTGTATGTGCCAGAGTAACACATTTTGACATTTGGGGTTGAGTGAAAAACCGTGGGATGGGGGTCTTCAAGTTACGTGCTGGCAGTGCTCTGGCAAGTAACTTTGGGGTCTCTAAGCTCAGCGGTTTCTTTGTATGTATCATGTGAGTCCACATAGATGGGCTCCAAAAGCTTATATGCTGTCATGTAAAACCATTCGTTTTGTAGTACCCTGGTACGTGGGGTCTGGGGTGCATAAGCCCGTGCACAGGTCAGAGGGTTGATCATCTGCTTGGGGATTGGGAGGACTGCAAGACTCATTAAACAGCGCAGTAATTTGTTGGCTTCCCTATTGACTTAAGTGCCATGCGATGATACAAAAAAAAACAATGTCGTGATATTGTAACAGATAGAGTAGCCGCAATATAATGGGATATATATGTATAGATGAACCAAATGACTCGATTTGGGCACGGGCTTATACTTACCGATAAGACTAGCAGGATACCACTTTTCCGTGCAAATGCAAACAAATAATTTATCGATTTTGGTGACGACCCCAGTGCGACGCGATACTCCTTCCGAACCCCACAGAGCGCGGAGCGTGAGGCCCTGGGGGGTCGTCAAATCACCTGGGGGGTCATATTTCTAACTAGTTTAGCCAGAACCCCATGCGTCGCCATGCAGTTGGATGGAATGGCGTCGTGAAATCGCACAAAAAAACAGTACAGGATTACGAATCTGCAGTACATTAGTGTAAGCCTCAGAGAACAATCTATTAAAATGCAAAGAGTTTGAGACCAGGCTTTACTCAAGAACATAATTAAAAGTTGTGATATATAGTGTAAGCCCCAAAACAGGCTAATCAAATGCGAAGAGATGGGAACCGGGTTTAATTTTATTGACAGGTTAGAAGCTTCTATAAATTGGAACTACCCAAGAAGATAAGGGGCATCATCAAAAGCGAAGGTTGGGATACCCAGGTAAACCTGGAAGGATCTTAACTAACAGCACAGGGGCTGCAACAGCTTGTTCAGATTCAACTCGCTGGACGCGTCGGTCCCATGTTCCCCTACAGGATCAGAAGGGAGCAGGTTGGGGTTGGGGTTAGGGGATGGGACAGGGACAGGGACAGGCGACAGGGACAGGGGAGACAGGGACGGGGGCCAGCCAAAGGTATACTTCAAATTGCCAAAATCGGCCAGCGCTTTAGCGCACTTTGAAAACACAAAAAACTGCGCCTTTGTTAGTGCAAAACACAAAAATTGCTTGCTGCGCCCACAGGGATTTGCAAAAAACTGCGCTTAAAGCGCGCAGAGGGGTCAAAAAGTCAGCGCTCAAAAGCGCAAAAGCGAGCGCTTTGAATCAGGGCACTACTAAGCGCGCGCGGCGAGCGCGGCCCGCCGCTGCCTTTTTGAGCCCGATCTGCGCTTTTTCGCGCAGTTTTTATCAACCCCCTGTCTCCTCCCCCTCGCACCAAACGTAAGGTTTGTTTGCTTATGAGAATCGACCAGTCGAGTAGTCAAACCTGCCGAGTTGCTGAAAACTTCAAGTGTCTAAATTACTCCTTTTTCCCCTGTGCAGTCCTCCTCCCACTCCGCCGGCCAAATCCGTCTGCTTCCCTCTTCGCTGCGTATCGGCTGGTAGTGGCTGCTGTCCTCTTCGCTCCTCCTCCAGCTCCTCCTCCTCCTCATGATGAATGCCCTCTGGCCTCCCGTTCCACGTTCCTTGTTTGCACTCGCCTTTTGCTCATTGCTCTCGTTCGTTGTTGCCCGCGTGGAATCGAAGCCGAGAAGGAAGCTGGGTGAAGGGGTGGGACAGGCCGGGGCGCATGTGATGGTCGGCGGGTAGGGTGGCGAGGGGGGGGGGGGGCCTCGACCCCGACGCTTTGCCTCTGCCTGGAGGCTGTCTCCATAGTCCGGCTTAACTGTCTTGTATACGTGAACCGAGCGTCGCCTATGCGATTCGACGCAGTTTCTCGAGTCGTTTTCTGGCTACTACGCCTATCCTAAACCTCCTGATCCGATCGTTCCAGTCCTCTACTCCAGAGCGCAGAAAACTAGCACACAAAAAGCGCAGAAAAAAAAATACCAGAGAGTGAAAGAAAGCGCATTTATTTTTATTTTGAGGAGCGCTTTTTTTCACCGCGCAGTTTTATTTTGGGCTGTGCGCTCACCGCAGTTTTATTTTTGCCTGTGCGCTTAAGCGCTGGTCAATTTGGCCATAATAAGTAGTACCCTGCTTTGAATTACCCTGGACGGGGCTTCACATATCGAGTAATAAAGCTACGAAGTCCACCTTCCTGGTTAAACTAGGTTGTTTATTATTATATGAAGCTGTTTTGATTCTGCCAGAGTGCCAGCAATTGTTTTGCCACGAATCAAGTTGCTGTCCTCGACAAACTGCAACCCAAGTCACTCCTCCTGAGCGTGTTCAGCGGTGCTAGCACACATCATCATCACATAGGACATTGCATGAACAATGTATAGCAACGAGGCTCAGATCAAAAAGTGCATATTGCAGTACCGGCATCTATCGAAGGATATCTGTGGAAGAATGTAGAAAACAATATAATTTAAACAAAGCTACAACCAGAAGGACAAGAGTTGAGGTATGGCCAGTATTAAAGGGGCGAGCTCTCGGAAGCCCCATTCCACATCCCCTTGGAAATGATAGCCATGTCCCCCACAGTGGACAACATTTTAATGAGTAAAAAAAGCAGCTTTCTAACATTCCTGAACTTCACCTGTGAACAAAGCTGGTATGGAGAGGTGCAGGTGCTGGCATCAGCGTCATCACTGCCACTACAGTGAGTGTCCACTGCTTCTTCAACCTGAGGCTCGCTTCGACTGATCAGTACCAAGTGCACCACGCCAGGCGTGGAAATGGGGGGGATGTTCAATCTGCGATTCATCACAGTTTTGGTTTTCGAGTTGAATTGAGGACGGAGAAGGGGGGGGAGAAAACATAGTTGTCACAAATCACTCACTCACTCACTCACACACAAGAAATTATCGCTAAATTTGTATTTGGAAAACAGAATATGACAAGGCAGATATCGTGATATTTTGCCCCAACAGCCCAAATGTGCTCAAGTCTCATGTTTCAGGAGTCTGATGCAAGTTGGAAACACAATCCAATTTTCAGATCACCAGTTTGGCACCACCAGCTAATCCACCCAGATGGATTTGGTGTGGAAGTTGAGGAGGTCACCTGTTTGACCTACACACTGACAGAAGTGACAAGGTTACCATGCCAGGCATTTCCAGCCTTATAGGCTGGGCATACAGACCCGTAGGCAGTCGAACAGGGGCAAGCATCGGCGGTTTCTGACAATTTAACTTCAGGCAATGTGATGGGTAGCACAATTTGATGGCGATTGATCGATTCCCTGGCTCGATCTGTGCTCTGTGGAGCTCGCGGCAATCACTTACGTATGATCGTGTACTCTCGGCACTTTCGGGCAGCTTTCGCCACAGCCTTGTGTTTCGCAGTGTTCGGCGAATGTTCGGGGCAGGGGTTTCGCTAGGAGTCGCTGCTGTCGTTGATTCTCGGTGCGATTGTTATTTGTGTCAGGCTACAGCATTTCCTACAGTTCGGGGTTTTGAGTTGCGTCGAGATAAATACGAGTATTTTAGTCAGAGCAGTTGGATGCCCTGGCGATCATTCTTCAATATTGCAGTTCACTGAGCGTAAGCTTTGCGCCTGATTCATCGACATCAGCCTGGTGAACACCCGGGCCACTATGTTGCTGTATACGTGGTGCATTATGATTGACGATCACAATAATCGCATTATGATTGACGCACATGTAGCGTAATAACGCGTATACGCGTAACAACCTGCGACAAGTTGCAGGTTGATGATCTTACAAGATAATGAGAAAGGCCTTTAGATACTGTTCGAGATCTCCACCTTACCAAATGACCCAACTGATCAAGCGAAGGCCATAGCATAGATAGCAGGTGTGTGCAGGGTAGAAGCTGGGGTGAGTGCAGTGACTGCTGCCCGGATAATAAAGACTCACTTAAGGCCTGTACCAATAAAACTTCAGCTGGGGCATACCCAATGAAAATCGTGGACCTGATCGGAGAAGCCCTCACATGAAGGGCAGGCTGGGATTCTTATGCTTTCTACAGATTTTAATTGATAGAGAACCGTTCTTGCACAAGAAATCAAGATAGCAATAAGAAACTTTTTCCAGATCCGATTATCTTCGGGTCGCGCATCAGCAGTGGGCGAGAGTTTGATGTGGCTACCAATTTAGAAAGGAGCAAGGCAGTAAGACGTACTGGGCGTGGCAACATAAGTAAAGACAATCGATTTATAATAAAGGCGGCAGTGTCCCAGGAATACTAGGTTGCTACGTTAATTTGCCAACTCCTCACTCAACTGGATATTCTGTTTGTCCCCTCCTCGCATGCAGCTCGTTGGACCTAAACGGATGTCGCGCCCACCAGGCACGGTCATTAAGGACGGCGATGACTCAGGCGCTCTTGTTGTATATTGGTTCGTCTCCTGGAAGCTTCGCCTTTGGTAGCTTGATGCGCTGCCTTTCTCTCTTGCTCAGGCTTTGCTAATACGAAAATTGGATGCTGATGTAGTCCGACTCCCCCAGAGTGAGACAAGGGGGATAAATCATGGAAAACTGGGTCATCTCCGTTTTTTGGCATCGTGAATCCTGGTTACATTCCCAAGATGATTGAGCTTAGCGAGGCTAGCGAGATACTAACTAGACTGCTTGGGAATCCCGAGTAGCGCAATACTCACTCCAAAGTGCAAGATAATGTCAACCAATCCAAGTGATTGGTTACCCTCGACCTTTCGATAGCGGTGGATCTAGCGACTGGTCATGAGAGAGAAAATCTACTGATAAGTGTAGTTGCGAACCCAAGCGCTAATGTATATTTCTATCCGGTATATTAGTGAGGATAGTAGGATGTAGCTATAGGCTGGCACAGGTTCCAGTTTATTCCATGGAGCTTCCATGGATCTAATGTGATGGGCTAGACTAGAATAAACAGAGAGACGAGAGTCTATCGGAGAGTCAAAAGCATGAGTGTAAGACAAAACTTTAACCATACTGATAGTTGCGTCTCAGAAGATTGAGAAACACTGTAGCGGAATCATACATCTCATAGAGAGAATGATAGGCAACTCTAACGCATATCCTTATAACGCATAGACTAGGGTGGCGAGAGACACAGGGCTATGAGAAGTATCGGATGGGAGAACGGGTTAGACGGGAAGCGGGGCAGGCATGCGGAATGATCGGCTTGGCTGATTATAGTTTAGAAAAGGAAACTCGGACTTAACTTACGGTATAAAACACAGCTTGCTATGGTATCAAGGGCTACGCAGACTTGGACAAGTGTAAGAGATTACTAGGCAGCAGCACTGCAGCGAAAGGACAGCTGTCGCAGATAACAAGGTAGGGTCGTGTAATCGTGTCACTTCTTTACGGAACCAATTTCATTTCGGGGGGTGGGTTTTTCCCGTGGTGATGATGATGATTGAGTTCCACGTGTTAGCAGGTCCCGCGGTTTTTGCCCCACCTGTGGACGCGGGTGATAATTGCCGTGAAGCGTGAGTGCCACTCTCTTGTAAAGGGTCAGTTGCATAGGCGATGGTTATACTAGGGTGAGGGGGGATGTGTTTGGTTGTTGAAAGGTAGGTTGTATTGCTGCGATACGTCCGTCGTCCGTTCGACTTCAAAGTCCACAGGGTAGAAATCGTGACGCACTGATTTATATCAAAAATTTGCCAGATGTGTCAGAAATCACGAACGGTTGGATTACCGGTTAAGGGTTGTGTCATTGCGTGATAAGTAGACACGTATTATGTAAGAGCAGTAAGGGAAGAAAACTATGTGACGGACAATGGTAAGCCATTATGGAAGAAAGTCGTGTCCCAATTCAGGAAATTCAGGAAATGCTTCGGGGGGTGCCTGCTTTGATCATAGTTTTAGGCATAATTGGCCGTTGTGGCTAAGGGATGTCCTCTCAACAGCACCAGGGCGATCGCGAGGCCCTCTTCGCCGACAGGCTACTCAGGTGAGCACTAAGGAGCGACCAGCAGGGCTCTTGCTAAACGATTTGGAAAGATAATGTTTGTGTGTTGGGTGTGGGTGTGGGTGGTGTGGTGTGGGTGTGGGTGTGGGTGTGGTGTGGGGGGGGGGGGGGGTTTCAGGTTCGCTCTGCCCAAAAGGATGGGTCTCCTTGTGCAAGAAATCAAATATCTGACAAGGAAACAGGGCTGCGACATTATTTGCTAACGAAGATACAATTCCGTCCCCTCTGACCAGTCCAATGTACCATAGCTTGACTGATATCCGCTAAGAAGGTTTCCTACAGGTACTTGTGCGTTGTAAAATAGGTTGACAAATAAGTCTTGTCCAGGTCATGCCCAAGCAATACAAATTCAAGTCACGCCGCCCACCCACCCCTCACGATATAGCTTTGCTTTTGAGAACAAGAAACCAGCCTGTACGTGCAATAATGGTTTACTAGTCAACATTACCAGATGCTTGGCTCATATTGGCTCTCTCTAGATGAGTTTACACGATCATACATCGGAACGGCTTACAATCAGCTTAATTATTATTATATTATTATTATTATTTAATCATTATTATTATTTATGATTATTATTATTATTATTATTATTATTATTATTATATTATGATTATTATTATGATTATGATTATGATTTGATTATGATTATGATTATGATTATGACTTATGATTATGATTATGATTATGATTATGATTATGATTAATGATTATGATTATGATATGATTATTATTATTAATTATGATTATTATGATTATTGTTATGATTGTTGTTATTGTTGTTATTGTTGTTATTGTTGTTATTGTTGTTATTGCTGTTATTGTTGTTATCGTTATCGCTATCGTTATCATTATCGTTATCGCCATCGCTATCGTTTTCGTTTTCGCTATCGTTATTCGTTATCGTTGCTTGATTTTTTTTTTTTTTTTTTTTTTTTTTTTTTTTTTTTTTTTTTTTATTTTTTTTTTTTTTTTTTTTTTTTTTTTTTTTTTTTTTTTTTTTTTTTTTTTTTTTTTTATTGTTATAATTTTATCATTGCGGATATATAATATTATCTTTTAAGTGAAACCTGTGAGGCCTCCAATTTGCAAGCAGGCCTCGAAACCCCCAATAAACAGAATGTTTCACACATGTGCATTGTGTGCACTATGTCAAGAGCACTGGGGTAAATATCCAAGTATAAGTTTCATGTGCCAACATCTACGTTTCCAATGTAACATATTCTCACAAATACGAGTTCGAGACGTGAAACAACGTACGTTTGATCACCATAATATATACACAATACGCCATGACCACACCCTTGGCATCACCCCGTGCATAAGGCTGCAGCGACTCGTACGCACACCCCTTGCATAAAGGCTGCAATGGCTGGGGAGTGGAGTGCGTAAGTCTCTCCTTGGCCCGTGGCGCTGATGTGAATGGCACAAGGATAATTGGTCGCAGGACGCCCTTGCATTATGCTTCAAGGATGGAGAGTGGAAATCTTGCAAGGTTGTTCTTGACAGCGGCGCTGAGGTGGATGCAATGGACAATGGTGGCGGCACCCTTTCGCATTATGCTTCTA